>CM074719.1:600859508-602059508 GCA_037306005.1 Rhinophrynus dorsalis
TGTGTCTGTCTGCTACAGTCTCAGTACTGTGTGATATGCTCCATAGTGCACAATGTACTTGTGTTTTTCCATGCACTAATATTGGTGTAATAAAGTCACCCATGTGAAGGGGCCTTCTGTATAAAGACAAAACGGAGCAATTTTGGAGCAAACCAACTACAGCGTAGGAAAAAAAAATTAAAATTCCCCTTGATTTAAATGTGGATTTTAACACTTTATATGACTGAAAGGTCTACAGAGACCTCTCAAGTATTCAAGGGTTAAAACACTATTTAAATCAATGTGAGTTGTTTTATGTTCCCTATGGTGCAGCTGGTTTACCTCAAGATTGTTCCTACTTCATTTTGTTCATATGTATTCCTCCTCCCAAGTGTCTCTCTTTAAGACCTAAATCCCTCTTTTCCACCCTGGTGTCCCTGTGTTTAGGAGAACAGACGGTGTGGTGTGTATATAAGTGTATTACCCTGGTGTCCCTGTGTTTAGGAGAACAGACTGTGTGGTGTGTATAGAAGTGTATCACCCTGGTGTCCCTGTGTTTAGGAGATCAGACTGTATGGTGTGTATATAAGTGTATCACCCTGGTGTCCCTGTGTTTAGGAGATTAGACTGTGTGGTGTGTATATAAGTGTATCACCCTGGTGTCCCTGTGTTTAGGAGATCAGACTGTGTGGTGTGTATATAAGTGTATCACCCTGGTGTCCCTGTGTTTAGGAGATCAGACTGTGTGGTGTGTATATAAGTGTATCACCCTGGTGTCCCTGCGTTTAGGAGATCAGACTGTGTGGTGTATATATAAGTGTATCACCATGGTGTCCCTGTGTTTAGGAGACCAGACTGTGTGGTGTGTATATAAGTGTATCACCCTGGTATCTCTGTGTTTAGGAGATCAGACTGTGTGGTGTGTATATAAGTGTATCACCCTGGTGTCCCTGTGTTTAGCAGATCAGACTGTGTGGTATGTATATAAGTGTATCACCCTGGTGTCCCTGTGTTTAGGAGATCAGACTGTGTGGTGTGTATATATAAGTGTATCACCCTGGTGTCCCTGTGTTTAGGAGATCAGACTGTGCGGTGTGTATATAAGTGTATCACCCTGATGTCCCTGTGTTTAGGAGATCAGACAGTGTGGTGTGTATATAAGTGTATCATCCTGGTATCCCTGTGTTTAGGAGATCAGACTGTGTGGTGTGTGTATAAGTGTATCACCCTGGTGTCCCTGCGTTAAGGAGATCGCACTGTGTGGTGTGTATATAAGTGTATCACCCTGGTGTCCCTGTGTTTAGGAGATCAGACTATGTGGTGTGTATATAAGTGTATCACCCTGGTGTCCCTGTGGTTAGGAGATCAGACTGTGTGGTGTGTATATAAGTGTATCACCCTGGTGTCCCTGTGTGTAGGAGATCACACTGTGTGGTGTATATAAGTGTATCACCCTGATGTCACTGTGTTTAGGAGATCACACTGTGTGGTGTGTATATAAGTGTATCACTCTGGTGTCCCTGTGTTTAGGAGATCAGACTGTGTGGTGTGTATATAACTGTATCACCTTGGTGTCCCTGTGTTTAGGAGATCAGACTGTGTGGTTTGTATATAAGTGTATCACCCTGGTGTCCCTGTGTTTAGGAGATCAGACTGTGTGGTGTATATAAGTTTATCATCCTGGTGTCCCTGTGTTTAGGAGATCAGACTGTGTGGTGTGTATATAACTGTATCACCTTGGTCTTCCTGTGTTTAGGAGATCAGACTGTGTGGGGTGTATATAACTGTATCACCCTGGTGTCCCTCTGTTTAGGAGATCAGACTGTGTGGTGTGTATATAAGTGTATCACATTGCTCGGCAATAACTCATATTAATGTTTGTGTATACTTCAGTATAGGTATTAATAAATTAGTCTGTGTACATAAAATACTTTGGTCTTTCTCTAAATCATTGATTAAATTAAGTTAAGAGGTGTTGACACACACACAGATATATATTTAATAAATATATAACAAATATTTATTTCTATACGTGTATATATATATATATATATATATATATATATATATATATAAACACTTTTTCAAAAATTCTGATTAAAGTATGGTATTGATATTATACAATTATCACTTGATAATAGTGACTCATTTAATCCTTTGCTTCATGATACATTGGAGACTATTCTTGCACGCTAGGGGTTAAAGACAAACAAGGGCTAGAGAAGAAAGTGCCAGCAGGACGCAGACTGTGAGAATGCTTGGTATCTCAGCCCTTTCTTGTGTCTATACATTTGTTTTTGCTAATCCTTTACTTCTCCACATGCCTCAATGCAGTCCTGATAACCCCCACAGCAGGTACCTTGTCCAGTCCACAGCTCCCATCCCATAAACAAGGATCATTGGCGACAATCAGCAGGGTTTGCGAGAGAGCCGGAGAGGGCCCTTGATAGCAGCTTGAACTATGACCTAGGTCCTCACCCCTTGTAAATAAGCCACATATTAATACAATTAATTTAATCAAACTGCCTTTTAAAGTAGAATCGTGTTGCAAAAGAGCTGAGCGCTGCCTGTGGGGAATAAAAGGGTTATTGTGAATAGAAATGGAACCCACCTCACAAAGAGAATGGGACCGAATTGAATGTATCATTTTGCATGGTTCCTCTGTTTAGCACCAACAGGCATTATAGCGTTGTACACTCATATAATATTAGATAAATTACAGACCAGCGACTTGGGCCTTGTGCAAAAAAAATCCCCAAATTTAATTTCATGATGATTTTTACCCCTTGAATGCTACAGAAGCTTCCAAAGCATAGCTTTAGCATCTAATGGGTTAATAGCCCCATTTAAATCAATGGAGATTGATATTCAGGATTGAGGACATTCTTGAAAATGAAAGAAATCTCAGTGAGAGTGGAAAAAATCTTATATCTATCTATATCTATCTATGTCATATCTATCTATCTATCTATCTATCTATCTATCTATCTATCTATCTATCTATCTATCTATCTCTATCTAGATATATCATATCTATCTATCTATCTATCTCATATCTATCTATCTATCTATCTATCTATCTATCTATCTCATATCTATCTATCTATCTCATATCTATCTATCTATCTATCTATCTACCTATCTATGTATGTATCTATCTAATATCTATCTATCTATATATTTATCTCATAACTATATATATATATATATATATATATATATATATATATATATATATATAATTTTGTATGGTCTTATCAGTATAATTTAACCCCTACAATGCTAGAGAGCTCTTCAATGCATCGAGTCGCAATGCACTGGAGATCTCGCTAGCATTCCAGGGGTTAAAATATATGGATAATACCATGCACATATTTAATGTTTAAAAGTCCTATTTGAATCAATGGGAATTTTTGTTTTAACCCTTTGAGTGCCAGAGGGGTTAACCCTATGATGTGGATGTCTTATTAGCACTTTAGCTTCAGTGAAATCAAGAATTATACATAGCATTTAGTTTTATTTCATGTGTATAGCGCCAACAGCCTGTGTAGTGTTGTACACGGTTATGATTACGTAGTGCAATATAAACAAGGGACTTGGGGTTATATGCAGAAAGTAAAGAGGAGAAATTCTAGCTCAAACCAACTGCACAGGGAACAGATACAAATTCCTATGAATCTTTTGAGTGCCAGAGGGGTACGCAATGCATTGCAGAGTGTTCCGTACCCCTCTGGCACTCAAAGGGTTAATTGCCAATGGTGCTTTTTAACGTCTTTGAATGCTGGAGAAGTCTTTAGTGCTTTGCGCTATATCTAAGAAAACTCACTAGCACTGATCACTTTAAAAAGCCCCAATTAAATCAAATTTTTTATTTGTCTGCTATGGGACAAATTGTTCCTCTTTTTTTCCCTGTATATGGCCCACAGTGCACCTAAGAACTTTAACAAATGATGCAAGGGATAAGGTGAGCAATTATCCCTTTAAATCAGGGATACTTATTTACATTTCCTTCTGCAGGTCTGCACAGAAATCACTAGAATGCTGATGAGTGCATTTTTTATACACGTCCCTGATTTAAAGGGATATGTGATCACCTCAATAAAGGGCCTCGATTTACTAAAGCTCAAAAATTATTTTTTATCCACATTGTAGGAGATAAGTAACGCAATGTTCACTTACCAAACATTCAAGAGTAAAAATCTGGGGCAAACCAACTGCACCACAGGGAACAGATTAACCCTTTGAGTGACACGCAACTCATTGCGCTGGCACTCAACAGGTTAAATTGCCCACCTCTGCATCAATTTAAGTGGCAGGAAACAAAATAGTGAGGTATGTGCAAATCTAATGTGAATATGACTTAACCCTTTCATTGTTTGTTTTCTGATGCCTAAAATCTAGCATCTAAAATATCGTCTGAGGAAGCAGACATTCCTGCCTTTTTCCGTGGTTCCCATTACAATAGAAATCTTGATAGGTGTCTCAGAAGTAATAGAGTTTTATAGCCTGGCAATGAGCGGGAGATAAGATATCAGTCTTTCTGAATAGAGGAGCAGTGGGTACCAATCTCAGTACATTAAAAGGATTAGCTCTGCATGAACGCAATTAATCAAATGATCTGGCAAAGTTCTGGTATGCTCAGCACTTGAACTCACAGCACTTGACACCCTCATACCCTGTTGTCTGTCTCTTATTACCCATTTAGACAGATTCAGGAACCTCTCCCCTATTACCCCTTTTATCTCCTAAAGAGGGACACTTGGGAGGTACGGAGCCCTAATATTTCCTAAAGAGGAACACTTGAGAGGTACAGACTCCTAATATATCATAAAGAGGCACATTTAGGAGGTACTGAGCCCTAATATTTGGAAAGACGGACACTTGAGAGATACAGAGCCCTAATATCTCCAAAAGAGGGACACTTGGGAGGTAGGGACCCCTAATATTTCCTAAAGAGTGACACTTGGGAGGTATGGACCCCTAATATCTCCTAAAGAGGGACACTTGGGAGATATGAACCCCTGATATCTCATAAAGAGGGACACTTAGGAGGTTTGGACCCCTAATATCTCCTAAAGAGGGACACTTGGGAGGTATGGATCCCTAATATCGCCTAAAGAGGGACACTTGGGAGGTATGGACCACTAATATCTCCTAAAGAGGGACACTTGGGAGGTATGGATCCCTAATATCGCCTAAAGAGGGACACTTTGGAGGTATGGACCCCTAATATCTCCTAAAGAGGGACACTTTGGAGGTATGGACCCCTAGTATCTCCTAAAGAAGGACAGTTGGGAGGTATGGACCCCTAATATTTCCTAAAGAGGGACACTTGGGAGATATGAACCCCTGATATCTCCTAAAGATGGACACTTGGGAGGTTTGGACCCCTAATATCTCCTAAAGAAGGACAGTTGGAGGTATGGACCCCTAATATCTCCTAAAGACGGACACTTGGGAGGTATGCCTATTCTTTCTATGACTGGTATTTATTTTATCCCCATTTATTTATTGTAACATAGTACTAATATAAGGCGCTGTGTACCCTGTGTGGCACCATATAACTAAAGATATACATACATACATACAAACAGATTGTATCTGTATAGGACACTCTACATATTCACAATGGGTTAAAATGCAAGTTTAGGATTACATTTTATCGCTCTAACATAAAATAACTATGTTTTACAGATTTTAGCTAGAAACACGTGATATTTAAAAGTATTGAACCCAATTAAATTGTTTGGTGTTAGAGTTCCTTTAAATTAATGTTAAAAGGATAGTAATACTTAAAATGTAAAAAAAAATATGTTGTAGGGTTTATCCCCCTGTGTATAACAAGGGTACTCACACTGCTGAGATATATTTTATTAAAAAATTATAGCAGCTCAAACTTTAATTTTTTAGGTGCAATATCACAGTGGCCTGAAGATTTACAGTGGCGCTGTTGCTACACCATCCTATGAACTGCTCTGGTCTGTAGACCATAAATCTCCATAGGATGGTGTAGCAACAGTGCCGCTGTACATTTTCAGGCTACTGTGATATTGCATTTAAACTATTCAAGTTTGAGCTGTTATAATTTTTTAATAAAATATCTCTCAGCAGTGGGAGTACCCTTGTTTTATTCAGGTACATAAACCCTACAACATATATTTTTTTACATCTTAAGTATTACTATCCCTTTAACTTTTATTTGTTCCCTACCGTGCAATGAATTTGCCCAAGAATTGCTGCAAGCAATGTGTTGGAGACTTCGCTAGCATTCAAAAGGACCAAAAGCCCCAGTTTACATTTGGCTCCCTGTGGTGCAGCTGGCTTCCTGCAGATTTGCTTTTCTTTTTCTCTCTGCGTATGGCCCTGATAGCAAAGCTGGTGTGAGTTTACAAATATATTGCAAGTTCCCTCACCAACTGCCAGTAAATTAACTGATAATCAGTAAAATAAAAATTGCAACTAGATCATACCTACCAAGTGTCCCTCTTTAGGAGGGACAGTCCCTCTTTGAGACCCAAATCCCTCTGTCCCTCTTTTCTACCCTTTTGTCCCACTTTTTAGGAGATCAGACTGTGTGGTGTGTATTACATTGCTCCACTGTAATAAAACTCACATAAATGTATTGTTAATCTTCAGTAAATGTGTTTATAAATGAACCTGTGTAATTAAAATACTCTGATCTTGTTCTAAAGCATTAATCAGTTACAAAAAGAGGTGCAGATAGGTCAAGAAGTCACCTAGAAATTCTTGGAAATGCCCCGCCTATTAGCCACACCCCCAGAAACGCCGCCTAAGTCAGAAGTGTCCCTCTTTGGCCATGTGAAATGTTGGGAGGTATGCTAGATAGATCTGCAATAAGCAAAGACATTCATTTATTTCATATTATTTCTAAATATATAGTGCTCTTTATTATAAATGAGTAGAATAATTTTTTTTTAACTCTTTCAGTCCCAGAGAGGCATCCAGTGCATTGCAATTGCCGGATGTCCCAGAGGGACAGAGGACATACATGTACGTCCCGGAAGCCATTCGCTAGAAAAAACCCTGTCGTTAAGTGCCGGGTGCGTGTGCGCGCGGCCGGTAACTAAGTGGTTAAATAGGTTTAACGCTTTAACTCCTTAAGGGCAATATGGTGTATTGCGAAGCACCCTTAAGCCTTTGAGTGCAAAAGGGGTAGCCAACGCATTGCGATGCCCTCTGGTATTCGAAGTGTTAAGGGAGTTAATGTGTTGAGCACCCTGTGGTATTAAAAAGGGGTAATTTAATGTAAATTATAAACTGACGACATGTAATAACTATTTGTAATATAAAGTCATTTGAGGAATTAACTGTTGTCCTGTGGTGCCTCCTGGGCGAGAAAAATGATGTGATCTGCATACAAAGGGTGTGGCTTAACTGTGAGTGGGGTGTGGCTTAACAGGTGTGAAAAAAGTGGTAAAATAGGCTGGGGAAGGAGGAGACTTTGGCAGGAAGTAGGAAGAACAGGCAGGTAAAGAGCAGAGGTGAACAGAGTTTCAGTAGAAACTCCCCACATCCGGAGAATCAGCCTCTGCCCGGGAGACCTAGTAATGCAGTGTTAAAGTGTTAGTAATGTCTGAAAAAAACTTTTTTGCATTTAGAACAGCTTAAAAAGCTGATCTAAATGCAAAAAAACGGTATCTCTCAAACCGCTACGGTTTAAGAGATACGGGCGTTTAAAGTTTGATTTCTCCTACTGACATCTGTAAAGCTGTCAGCAGGAGATCCATGTCGGTCGACACAGTGGCGCTTGAGAAGTGCTGAGATCTCGTTACTTACACGGAATCCCTTCATTGGAATGGTCTAAAACGTGTGCCTGAAGCTGACAGCTTTACAGCTGTCAGTAGGAGAAATCAAACTTTAAACGCCCGTATCTCTTAAACCATAGCGGTTTGAGAGATACGGTTTTTTGCATTTAGATCAGCTTTTTAAGCTCTTCTAAATGCAAAAAAAGTTTTTTTCAGACATTACTAACACTTTAAAACCAGTGTCTCCGGGGGAAATCCAGAGAGTTTCCAGCTAGGACGCTGTTCTATGAATGAATCTAGGCAGGGTGTGTCTAATAGCACAACAAGAGATAAGCCTGGTCTCCTCCAATTGGACTAATTAGCATACTGCGATGAGAATTAGCATAAAGTGCCACACTGTGTTACCAACACATAAAGGTTATTTTCTCAAAAACGATATATTTTATGGCAAAATATCTAGTACAACACAAAGTAAACATGATACTCAGAACTTATTAAAAATTAGGGTGACCACATTTCCATTCTGCCATTCAAGGGCACTTCAGAGATGAGAGCAGCAGAGTACTTGTCCTCAGCTCTAATGCAACTATGCAGGAGGGGGTCACTGTATATCTCTGGACACCAGTGCACAACCTGCTCTTTCTGTAGTGCACCACACAGATATAAACACTAGAGGGAGAACTTCCCTGTGACTGCTGTGAGGCAAAACAATGCATGTAGTGGCTGCAAGATAATGTACATCACACTCAAAGTCAAACTAGCATTGCACTGCAACAAAATTGCACTGCAGCTCCTGTTTGATGTCAGGATTAAGGTTCAGGTCTCTCTCTAGTGTTTAGAGCTCTGTCTGGAAGCCATTTTCTTGTAGCCCAACAGAGGCATCTCTTCCTGTTACAGCAGACAATGGACAGTTCTCCTTCGAGTGTTTAGAACTCAGTGCTTTGGAATCTTCATTCCAGGACTTTGTATTGTCTCAGAAGGGGCTGCCAGGGACCAGGGACTGCGGTCACCCTATTAAATGGATAGTAATACTTCGTTTTATCTTTATTTTATTTTGTAGGCATTAAAAAAACATGAAGAACGATATGTCTTATCTCTCAAACCTTTATGGTTGGAGAGATATTCACAAGCAAAGTTTCCCCTCCTGCCCCTTTTACCTAGTGTAAGCAATCTCTTCTCAGATGTGAAATCCAGTCCATAGACCAGACAGATAACAGCAGGGGACAATCTTCTTCCTATGAGAACAATGAAAGCCCTGCCCCCTTGACAAGTTTTTCAGGTTTTTCCCTTATCTTAACTGAAGATTGTCCCACTCTGCAGTCTACCTGGGCACCTCCCTTCTGATCTGGCTGAGCAGCGTTACATCAGTAAAAGGGGTGGGAGGGGGACACTTTGTCATTGAATTACTCTTGAACTACAACTCTGACAGAATTGAAATAACACTCTCCAAAGTCCAAAGACTATGATGATTAATTAGAGCTGCTTTTATTCTGAAACATTACTGTCCCTTTAAAGATTCATTAAAGAGAACCAGTCCATGCAGAATTGTAGTGGGCCATTAAGATTATGCGAGCAGATTAAGGAAAATTATTAAATGATATTAGAGTCACTTATTTCATGGCTAGAGTTCCTCTTTAACCCTTTTCAATGCATTGCATACCTCACTGGCACTTAAACGTTAAAATCTATGTGAGCCATCCAGCCACACCACAACAGTGTTAACAATGTTAAAGCTCAGGGATTTTCCTGCAAGGGTCCTTGTAGGAGATAAAAATCCCGAAATAGCTCTGCATGCATTAAGAGCCTATGACTGCTTGTGTTAAGGGCCATCACGACTATTTGGGTCTGATAATGCTGCAAAGGGAAACATCTCAGAGATTACATCTTTTCAATAAACCTTTCAAGGCAACGTTCCTAATGGGTTCCTTTTTAAGTATGAATTCCAAACATAATCCTTTAAACAAAAAGAGAAACAAAAATTCTAGCATGAAAATCAAATTTGTTAATCTTTAGTTGGTAGTAAACAACACACCATCTTTGCTTGTGTATACACAGACAGCCTTACTGCACATAACACTTAAATAAAGTGCACTTTTTGTAACATAAATGTTGCATGAGTGGATGAGGGTTTTTAAGGATTATCCTACTCGATTGTCAGTTTTGTTTTTTAATCCTGGTTCAAAGTGTTTGGGAATTTCTTCTAACCTTTATCCCCTGAAGATAAGAATTTTCTGGCTGTATGCAAAAAAAATAAAAAAAAGACCAATTGTGGGGCAAACCAACTGCATCACAGGGTAGAAATGAAAATGGAACTTTGGTAATTTTTATTTTTCCTGGTTTGTTCCCAGAATTGCTAATCTTTTTGTGCTGAGCATACAGTCCGTTGTAGTTAGTATTAGTAACAGATACAACGTAGCTTATCCTGATCAATATTTGTACGGCTTTTGTTTATTTGTGCTTCAAGGCATCCAGAAGATCTTTCTAGAATCACAGGGATTAATTACACTGTGAGAGCATGCGTATGTGTGTGTGCACAAGTCTGTGTTTGTCTGTGTGTTAGGGGTGGTGTTTGTGTGTTGTGTGTCTGTGTATGTTTGTGAGCGTGTATGTGTGTCTGAGTGTGCTTGTGTGTGCGCATATGTGTTTGTATCTATAAGTGTGTGTGTGTGTGTGTATTTGCAATATACATGTGTGTGTATGTAAATGAAAGTGTGTATGTGTCTGTGTATATTTGTGGGTTGTTTGTGTATGTGTGTCTGTTTGTGGTATATGGAAGTGTGTATGGTTTTGATGTATGTGTGTGTGAGTGTTTGTGGTATATGAAAGTGTGCATGTTGTTATTATTATAGAAATATACCTGCAGATAGCATGAATGTTATAATAAAACACAGAGTCAAATTCACTAATAGGAAATGGAGTAATTCTGGAGCAAACCAACTGCACCAGAGGGGGACACAGTAAGAATTCCCATATTGATTGAAACTGTTGAACCCCTTGGAGGTCTCCAACAAATTTGTTCTGCACTCATACACACATACATTTACTCACACACATTCATGCACTCATACACACACATACATTTACTCACACACATTCACGCACTCATACACACACATACATTTACTCACACACATTCACACACTCATACATTTACTCACACACATTCACGCACTTATACACACATACATTTACTCATACACATTTATGCACTCATACACAGACACAGGATGAAATGCACTAAGGTGTGATAAAGAGGTGATAAAGTGGTAGGGTGACCACATTTCCAATTTGCCAATCCGGGACATGTGGTCACCCTAACTGCGTTGGATCTCTGCCTCTCAAAGGGTTAAACAGAAAGATAAGTGCCAGTATATAGTGCTTAGGGGAAAATAGAGTTTATTCAATATTTCAGACGTTATGCATGACTCAGACCTCAGTCTCACTCGCAGCACCACTGCACCAACATACCTGCACCATCCCAGCTGTCTCGCACGCCCCAGTCCAGCCAGCCAGCCAATTAAATGTATTTGCTATATGATCCTCATGGGCTGGCTCAGTCAGCCAATGAGGACCATATAGCAAATACATTTAATTGGCTGGCTGGACTGGTGCGTGCTGCGCTACATAGGTAGGCTGTTGGTGCTGGCTTTGTTGCTCCATTCCGGGACTCTTTGTTTTCCCAGTGGGGGGGGTGACCCGGGACACGGGACACAGACCTCCAATAAGGGACAGTCCTGGACATTCTGGGACGCGTGGTCACCCTATAAAGTGGAGATATTTTTTCCTGTGAGATCACGTCTCCATTTATTCTCTGGAGATTATGCACTGAGATTTCTCAAGAGAGAGGTGTTATTGGATGGGCTCCATAGAATAACATAGGAACTGGAGAAGTGATCTCACTGGAGAAGTTATCTCTGCTTTATCACTTCTTTATCACACCTTAGTACATAACCCCCACAGGCACACACATGCACTCACGTAGCCTAAAGTTTATGGGTGATTAACACTTACTTTCACTGTGTTTTTTTTTTTCCTATCCGTTAAGTGCTCATTGCCTGCCCTTTGATTACCTGATAATTTTAACAGTTGTGCTAAATGCCCATTAGACATATGTGACATGCCTATTAAATAAGTGATGACTAATTAAGGACTGTATGTTCAAAAGAAAAGTGAAGTTAATTGTCGGGCAAACCAACATCACTCTACAGGACGTGTAAACATTTCCATTGACTTAAATGAGCCTGGAGTGGAGATGCATTTCAGTATAACTAATTTATAATCTTGTGTATTGCATGTCACATCCACAGGGTAAGACATGCTTCTTTGTTACAGGATTTCAGGACCACAAACGTCTCCTAATGAAGGTTTGATAGGGAGTTTTCACTGAGAAGAGGGACAAGGTCCAAATGTCCTGCAGCTAATATCATATCTGCTCCATGGTTATAATATCCAGTAAAATATAATAAAAGATTAACTTTGGTGAAGAGTACATGGAGAGAATTAATTCATAGTAGCTATTAGGATTGTTTGCCTAGATTAGAATAAGTGGGTGGGGTTATTAGTACATGTTGCTGTAATTATAGTAGAGTGGGTAGCAATGTCAATAGATTAACCCTGCATAATACATTTAAAGGGATAGTGATACTTAATTTCAAGTGTGTTTCATATTATAGGCATAAAAAAACTCTGAAAAATGATGTAAGGCTTATCTCTCAAACCTTTATGGTTTGAGAGATATGTCTCGCTAAAGTTACCTCTCCTTGACTGTTTGAAGGAAGTCAGCAGTTAGCCGACATCTGCAGAATCCAGTCATTTGACCAGACGGAGGCTCTTCAGCAGAGCCGAAAACGAGCGATCTGAACATTAATACTTCATTGGAATGGTCTACAAAGTGTGCTTGCAAACCAATGTAGTATTAATGTTCAGATCGTGCATTTTCGGCTCTGCTGAAGACCCGCCACCCGGTCGAATTAGCAGATTCTGCAGCTGTCAGCTAAGTGCAGACTTTGTTCAAACAGACAAGGGGAGGTAACTTTAGCGAGGCATATCTCTCACACCATAAAGGTTTGAGAGATAAGCCTTACATAATTTTTCATAGTTTTTTATACCTATAATATGAAACACACTTAAAATTAAGTATTACTATCCATTTAAATTGTAAATTCTTTATTAGCTTTTAGAGTTCTTTTTTTTTAATACATCTTTATTTCTTTTATATCCTTAAAACATCATACAAACTAGAGATAATCATTTATACATTCATACCTAAACATTTCAGATAAAAAATTAAACTATACAGATCTATACAAATTTCTCACATTTCATCACTCAATCGGGATCTTACATGGTGCAGGGAAAACCAAGACTGCAAATAATATTATAAAGGCTCAGGGGGGACACAGGACCGAATCAGAAGACCTAATTCCGACCACAAACCAACAGGGAACCAACTGTTTTCCCCATATCTACGTTCTTTACCTTTTTTCTAAGATTTTAGGGTTCTAGCATAAAATAATTAAATGTTTACAGATGATAGCTGAAAGTACAGGATATTTAAAATTATATAACCCAATTTAATTTTTTGGTGCTAGTAATCAGGAGTTTATTATTAAGAGATGTTAGTGTTTCTTTAAACAAGAAATCCTATATAATAATTCGCTAATTTGTGTGTAACGCACGACATGCGCAGTAGACACTGCTGCGCGTGCTGCAGTCATGCGCAGTAGAGACTGCCCGCGCCATGGCTGATACAGAGCTGGGCGCTCCGAAGTGACAATGGTGACAGTGGCGCTGTGGACCGTGTAACGGGCTGTTCAACTAGTAACCTAATAATACCCCTAATTAACATGCCTACTATTAAATTTGCCCATTCCCCATAGTTTGAGAGATAAACTCTTTAATCAGCATACCTCCCAACATTTCAAATTGCCAAAGAGGGACACTTGTGTTTTAGGGGGTGTTTCTGGGGGCGTGGCTGGTGGGCGGGGCATTACCAGGAATTTTTAAGCTATTTCATGACCTGTTGTCACACCTCCTTGTGTAACCTAATAAATTATATAAAATAAGACCAAAGTATTTTATTTACACAGACTAATTTATAAACACATATACTGACATTTAAACAAATAATAATATGAGTTTTATTGCTGTAGGGCAGTATGATACACTTATATACACACCACACAATCTGATCTCCTAAACACAGGGACATCAGGCTGGGAAAGAGGGACAGAGGGATTTAGGTCTAAAAGAGGGACTGTCCCTCCTAAAGAGGGACACTTGGGAAGTATGAATCAGTCCTAGAGGTCATGTTGATGGAAGCGGACATGACAGTTGCTAGCCTGACCACAGGACACAAGCTCCACCCTCTTCTCACGGTCATTTTAACCCTTTAAGGACCAGTAGCCTGTGCACAATGCATTACATGCCCCTTTTGTCCTGAAAGGGTCAGATAGATTATTGCACTCTGTCTGTTAAAAGGATAGTAATGTTTCAAAATAAAACAGCAGCTCCAATTAATCTTCATAGTATATGGACTATGGAGAGTGTTATTTCAATACTGTCAGAGTTGTAGTTTAAGAGTAATTGAATGATAAAATATCCCCCTCCCGCCCCTTTTACCTAGTGTAAGCCACCTCCCCTCAGATGTGGAATCTGGTCTTAAGACCAGACAGGTCACAGCAAGGGACAATCGTCTTACTGTGTCCCCATTGAAATATTTCTCAGGTTTTCTCCTTATGCTAATTGAAGATTGTCCCTCTCTGCGATCCATCCGGACAGTCTTGCTGCTCTGAGGTCAGCAGTGTTACATCAGTAAAAGGGGCGGGAGGGGGATACTTTATCATTCAATTACTCTTGAACTTCAACTCTGACAGTACTGAAATAACACTCTCCATGGCCCAAATACTATGAAGACTAATTGAAGCTGCTTTTATTGTGAAATATTAAAATCCCTTTAATTTGAAGAAAACTCCCGCCACTCTCAAGTCCTCCATAGACATGATATCCAGAATTGATTGACGATGTTACCTCTTGAACAATGGCACTAGGTCAACATTCACAGGGGCCACTAGGCTTTTCTGGCCAATGTAAGATAAGTGGATGGTTATTATTAGGTCTTATTCCCCTATTAAGAAGACACTCTGAATAAAATTCCCTCTATAAAGAAAAACAAGAGGAAGTAGGTAAGGTAAATTGTATATATTTATCATGGGATGTTGGAGGTTTGCTTTTCTAAAATAGTCTTTGTTCAAAAATGGGACCAATTTGAAAACATAGCACCTGGTTTTCCAAGGATAAAGTAATCTGATGTTTTCATTTCATAATTATGGCACGTTCATTACCTGATGTTGCCCATGTTTTTGCAGCCAGGAGACTTTAGTAAATACATCCCTTGGAATCAAAGAGAATCTGGTGCAATTTAAAAGCAATCATGCGTCCACAGCTAAAGTACAGGAAATCTGCAAGAGCCCTGGATTTTACTTAAAGTGAAATGATCATGAATGACACGCATGTCTTTGTGCATTAACCCTTTGAGTGTCAGAGGAGTACCCAATGAATTGCCAGAGGGGTACCCACTGAAAGGGTTAAAACCTTGGGTGGAATGGAGTACAATAACGTAATTTTCTGTATGACATAGGTTAAAGATGTTTGTTCCCCTTTTCAGGGGACACTCCCCTGAAAAAAGTGGGCCTGTCACCTTAAAGGGACAGTAATACTTAAAATGTAAAAAAAATATATGTTGTAGGGTTTATCCCCCTGAGTAAAACAAGGGTACTCTCCCACTGCTGAGAGATATTTTATTAAAAAATTATACCACCTCAAACTTTTTTTTATGTGCAATATCACAGTGGCCTGAAATTGTACAGTGGCGCTGTTGCTGCACCATCCTATGGAGATTTATGGTCTACGGACCAGGGCAGTCCTTAGGATGGTATAACAACAGCTCCACTGTTCAATTTCAGCCCACTGTGATATTGCACCTAAAAAATTCAACTTTGAGCTGTAATAACTTTTGAATAAAATGCATTTCAGCAGTGAGAGTGGATAAACACTACAATATATATTTTTTTACATATTAAGTATTACTATCCCTTTAAGATATGTTAGGTTAGTGTTAAAAAGATTTAAAACCTGCCTATATACTGTGCTATTCATTTAATTGCAGTATAAACAGTTTTTGAGATATGATACTTTATTTGTGGCACAGTGTGGCAATTTATACTAATTAGTTTACGTGCTGGGCCATTATTAGCATACCCTGTACTATGAATTAATCTAAACAGAACCTCCACTTTGGGGACATTTCCAATAGCACAGTAAGTGCTAAGTTGGGCCTTGACCATAAGTAATTAGCATACTGTGCAGGGAATTTGCATAAAATGCCACATTGTGGCTTCAAAACAAAATTTAATTTCTCAAAAACAAAGTATTTTACAGAAAAAATAGAGGCAGATTTTAATCTTGTTCGCTCTAAGACCTCTGGCAATGGAGAACATTTGTCCCCAGAAATGTCACTTAAAAGTTTGCATAGCTAGGGCATGTATTTGCAGTTACCGCCTCTGTTAGCCAATCACAATGATAGGCCTTTGGACTGACACTATAGCAGGGGCAGATCCATACCTGAGAACTTTTTCTTCCGGCCTTCCCAGAGGGCGAGACCTGTGGTGCCAGTGAGGGTGACAAATCAAGTAATTTGCATCAAAAGGGGGTGGGGCTTAATGGTGACTGGGGGCAGGGCTTCAGAAACATGTTAACACTATAGACAATAGGCTGGAGAAGGAGGAGAAATGGGCTGGGAGTGGGTGGAAGTGACAGGGAAGGAGCACCAATGGGCAGAGTTTCTTAAGAAACTGCCCACACCCTGGAGAATCAGTCTCGGCGAATCAGATCCGGAGAGTTCCCAGCTATGCAAATTTCCCAATAAGTAGAGTAGGCATCTGTCAAGAGCTCCATATTTTAAGGGGCGGTGCCTCAGTTGTGCTGGCCACACCCACATTCTGAATTGTGGGTGTAGCTAGAGCACTTTCAGTCCTCCTGCATTAGTTAAATACCAATTTACAGGCTATTATTTAATCTTTTGGATGCTAGAGAGATTTCAAACATGTTTTAGAGATCTTTCTAGCAAATAAGGGGTAAAAGCTTTCTTGATCTTTGTTATTATAGGTCAAGGGTATTTTCTGTGCCAGGGGAAAGTGGATGAGTGCCTGCGATATAAATCCAGTTCTGTACTATAGGCAACTGGGTAAACATAGATGTGCAGTGTCTCTTACACTCAGAGGGCTGTGTTAGTTTCCAAGCTCTGTGGCTTACTTTGCCTGTTGATTGAAGCGCTATGTCCCAGTTAAAGGGATAGTAATGTTTCATAATAAAAGCAGCTCTAATTAATCATCATAGTATTTGGGCCTTGGAGAGTGTTATTTCAATTCTGTCAGAGCTGTAGTTCAAGAGTAATTCAATGACAAAGTATCCCCCTCCCGCCCCTTTTACTGATGTAACACTGTTCAGCCAGAGCAGATGGGAGGTGCCCAGGTAGACTGCAGAGAGGGACAATCTTCAATTAAGATAAGGGAAAACCCTGAAAAACTTGTCAAGGGGGGCAGGGCTTTCATTGTTCTCATAGGAAGAAGATTGTCCCCTTCTGTTATCTGTCTGGTCTATGGACTGCATTCCACATCTGAGAAGAGATGGCTTACACTAGGTAAAAGGGGCAGGAGGAGAAACTTTGCTTGTGAATATCTCTTAAACCATAAAGGTTTGAGAGATAAGACTTATATCGTTCTTCATGTTTTTTTAATGCCTACAAAATAAAATAAAGATAAAATGAAGTATTACTATCCCTTTAAAGTAGTCCTTGTGTACTCTGTGGGTCAGTTCTATAGTGTGCGTGTGCAAGCTCTGAGGGTCAGTTACCATGTTAAAAAAAAAATAATGAATACAAGCTGCACAGTTTGGTGTCTGATACTTTTTCTGTTGTTATGAAAAGAGTGTAAAAAAAAAAAAGAAATAAGAGTTATTTAACCCTTTGAGTGTCAGAGGGGTATGCAACGCATTGCTTTGCAATGCTTTGCATACCCCTCTGGCACTCAAAGGGTTAAGGCCCTGAATGCAAGTGGGGTTTCCAGTGAATTGAAAAGCAGTGCTTTGGAGGCTATCCAAACACAAAATCGGGTGTGTTTCAACACATTGGTAATGAATAGTACATTTTAATGAGATAACGTCAGGTCTGATTTATAAAAGATTAAAGGCATTTTTTATAAATATGGCGCTATTAACTCTGGCGTTAAGATTCTGGCGAAAAGTATGTTAGCAAAATTTCTTTACAAATTCTCTGAGCAACTACAAACTTCGTTACTCCATAAAAAAACAAAAAGAAACAAAAACAACCTATTACATGGCATACAGCCCTTCTAAACTGGTGTCATTCATTTTATAACTATCTAACTGGCTAAAGTTCCCCCCCTAGACTGTT
Organism: Rhinophrynus dorsalis; assembly: GCA_037306005.1. Lineage (NCBI taxonomy): Eukaryota > Metazoa > Chordata > Amphibia > Anura > Rhinophrynidae > Rhinophrynus > Rhinophrynus dorsalis. The sequence goes on from CM074719.1 coordinate 600,877,725, forward strand.
TCGGACAAGTCTTCCATCTAGCTGACAGCAGGAGATTCCGGTTCCAGGACCGGCTGGCGGCTCTTCAGCAGTGCCAAAATCTCACTATTTAGAAATAAATACTTAATTATAATGGTCTACAAAGTGTGATTGCAAACCAGGCACACTTCGTAGACTGTTCCAGTGATGTATTTATATCTAAACAGAGCAATTTCGTCTCTGCTGAAGAGCCGCCGTCTGGCCAAATGACCGGAATCTGCTGCTGTCAGATAGAGAGCTGACTTCTCTGAAACAGCCTGGAGGGAGAACTTGAGAGATAAGACTTACATCGATGTAATTATTTTTTTAATTCCTACAATATTAAAGGGATAGTAATGTTTCATAATAAAAGCAGCTCTAATTAATCATCATAGTATTTGGACTTTGGAGAGTGTTATTTCAATTCTATCAGAGTTGTAGTTCAAGAGTAATTGAATGACAAAGTATCCCACTCCCCCCCCTTTTACTGATGTAACACTGCTCAGCCAGATCAGAAGGGAGGTTCCCAGGTAGATTGCAGAGAGGGACAATCTTCAATTAAGATAAGGGAAAAACCTGAAAAGCTTGTCAAGGGGGGCAGGGCTTTCATTGTTCTCATAGGAAGAAGATTGTCCCCTGCTGTTATCTGTGTGGTCTATGGACTGGATTCCACATCTGAGAAGAGATGGCTTACACTAGGTAAAAGGGGTGGGAGGGGAAACTATCCCTTTAAATAAACTTAAAATTAAACATTACTATCCCTTTAACTCCACTGCAATAAATCTCCCCACACTTCCTAGACCATGGGTAGTCATCCTTGGCCCTGAAGAGCTACCAACAGTGCATGTATTCAGGATAACTTTGTCCCAGTATAGGTAGATCAATTAAAGCTATTGAGCCACTGAATGATTCATCTGTACTAAATCAGGGATATGAGAAAATATGCACTGTTGGTAACTCTTGGGGACAGTATAAAACAGTATAATGACAGTCAGTAGAAAGGGGTGCCCTCAGTGTTGCTGTATAGAATATAACCAAAGAAAAAAGAAGTCAACTTATATTTGTGATTCTCAGTCAGGGTTCCATGGAACTTTGGTGTGCTTCGGACATCCATTTAGTGTGCCCCTTGATAAAGATGTGAATGAGGAGGTGTAAATGTATATTTCTGGAAGCTTTTATGCCCCATTTTTTTTTCATTTTGATTGTGACATCTAAGAATAACTATATATTTCTTGTTTGCATCCTCCATAACTCCCAGGACAAATTACATTTTAAAGCGATAGTAATGTCTTACATAACTAGAAGTAATATTGTAGATAATCCAAAAAGAAATCAAACAGCTGAGCTAAGATCAAGAGGTCATCCATTGAGATATGAGGAAAGGTGCTTTTGACTAAAACAAAGATAGGGATTATTTACAGTAAGGACTATAAAGCTATGGAATTCTTTGCATCTGGATGTTGTACTTGCAGATAATGCAACTGCTTTCAAGAAAGCAATGGATGCCTATCTAGCACAGAACAATACTGAAAATGATGACAGATGGCTTCAAAGCAAATAGGATGTTGATGCAGGGAAATATTTGACTACCATTCGGAGTCAGGAATATTTTTTATTTACTCACTTGGGGCTAAATTAGAAATTGCTCCAGAGGGGTTTTTGTTTTTTTTTTTGCCTTCCTCTGGATTAACAGGGGTGTTTTTGGCATGGGCTGGACTTGATGGACACGTCTTTTTTTCAGCCTCATCAAATATGTTATTATATTATGTAAATCGATAGGTGCAAGTCCTAGCTCTCAAACCTTTGTGGTTTGAGAGACAGAACTTTTTAAAGTTCTCCTCTCACTGATGTCAGCTGTAAAGCTAACAGAAGGAGCTGAGTGTCGGCCGACTCTAGGCGGCTCTTCAGCAGAGCCAAGATACCGAAATCTAAAAAGAAATACTGCATTAGAATGGTCTACAAAGTGTGTCTGGTTTGCAAGGAATTCTTTACATGCCTTCACAAGGCTATACACCATTACTTGCCTCTATAAGGGCTAGGGTTGCCACCCAGCTGGTATTTTACCGGCAGGCCAGTAAAAAATTGGTTTCTTTTCAATGTTAAAGGGATAGTAATGTTTCATAATAAAAGCAGCTCTAATTAATCATCATAGTATTTGGTCCTTGGAGAGTGTTATTTCAATTCTGTCAGAGTTGTAGTACAAGAGTAATTCAATGACAAAGTATCCCCCTCCCGCCCCTTTTACTGATGTAACACTGTTCAGCCAGATCAGAAGGGAGGTGCCCAGATAGACTGCAGAGAGGGACAATCTTCAATTAAGATAAGGGAAAAACCTGAAAAACTTGTCTAGGGGGGGCAGGGCTTTCATTGTTCTCATAGGAAGAAGATTGTCCCCTGCTGTTATCTGTCTGGTCTATGGACTGCAGTCCACATCTGAGAAGAGATGGCTTACACTAGGTAAAAGGGGCGGGAGGGGAAACTTTGCTTGTGAATATCTCTTAAACCATAAAGGTCTGAGAGATAAGACTTATATCATTCTTCATGGTTTTTTAATGCCTACAAAATAAAATAAAGTTAAAATGAAGTATTACTATCCCTTTATGTCTATGGAAGGAATGCCTTGGCCAGTATTTTTCTGAGGAAAAGGTGGCAACTCTAATCAGGGCTATATAACATTACAAAAGTGTCTTGGTACCTTTCCTCCCCAGCTCAAAATCATGTGCTTCTGCTTCTCGGTGTGTCTTAATAATACTAGACACTCGCACACCATGTGTGTAAGTCCCCGAAGGCCTACACTAAAGCATGTGCAGAAAAATGTACCTTATTATTACCTGGCACTAAACTCTTATAGGTTCCCCCACAGTGCTCTCCTATTGTTAGATGCACAAGGGTTGTAAAAAGGACAATTTTCAGTGTATAACATAACCCTTTGAGTGCCAAAGGGGTGCACAGTGCTTTCCTGTGCAATACGTTTCCTACCCCTCTGGCATTCAAAGGCTTAATACATAGGCATTAGCCAGGTGCAGCACCAATAAAACAGCCATTTTAGAACAGAATCATATTATCACCCCTTCCTCTTGGGAGTCTCACAATAGATTCCATCTTGTGGGTATGAGACAGATGTCAACATCTGCGGGGCAAGGGCACTTCTAATACCCAACACCGTGACTGGATTTGGCCATCCTTCATTGCCTCTGAGCTGACATCCAGTTTGAAAGTCGAGGGATCAGGAGTGGGTTTTAAATTTGATTTTCACTTCCCCGGCATGTAAACCTATAGAAAGGAAAAATAAACAGACATTTGAATCTTACCATATGTAGAGGGTTAACGTAAAGGAGACGAGAAAAAAAAAATGCAATCAGAGCAATAATTCAAGCCATACGCTGGGTCTTGTCCTTATAGAAGGGGACAAGTGTTAAAGGGATAGTAATACTTAATTATTACTAATCCCTATATTAAAGCCATATTAAAAAGAAATGTATTGCCCCCAGTGTCATCTCTCAAACCTTTATGGTTTGAGAGATAATCGCTACTAAAGTTGCCCTCCCCCTTCCCCGAAGTCAGCGTTCTAGCTGACTGAAGGGAAATCCGGTCTTACGATCATCAGGCTGTTCAGCAGAGCCGCGATCGCGTTATTAAAAAAAAAAAATCTTTCACTAAAACGGTCTTCTACGTGTGCTTGCAAACCAAGCACACGTAGAAGACCATTTCAGTGAAAGTTTTCTTTTTTTATTAACGCCATCGCGGCGGTGCTGCAGAGCCGCCTGATGATCGTACGACTGGCTTCCCTGCAGTCAGCTAGAACGCTGACTATGGGGAAGGGGGAGGGAGAGAGCAATTTTAGTAGCGATTATCTCTCAAACCATAAAGGTTTGAGAGATGACACTGGGGGCAATACATTTATTTTTAATAGGACTTTAATATAGGGGTTAGTAATAATTAAGTATTACTATCCCTTTAAAGGAACACTAATTTTTATATGGAAGATGCTTTTCTATGAAATAACATAGGTAAAAGTTGATACCGTTTTAGCCATGGAGAAAACAGAACACTGGTAGAGTAAAAGTTATCTACACAGACAATAAAACTATTACCGTCATTTTACGCACCAGTTTCTTGAAATAACTTGTAGTATTGACATTATTTATGGCTGGAATTTCTTGGTAATCCCTTTAATCCAGAGAGGTATGTAACATATTGCTCTGCGATGCGTTGTGTACTCCACTGGCACTCAAAGGGTTCAAACTGGAAATGAAAGGGTGCTGCATGGATACATGGGGTCCTTTGTAGTTCAATAATAACCACTGTATCCCTGTAGCTAACATGTGTCCAATTTTAACCTTTTGAGTGCCAGAGCACTCAAGGGGTTAAAGGGATGATCTAGTAACTCTATGCCTGTTATTTCCAGAGCAGCTAAATTAGATAACGAATCGCTACATAGAACTATATGCACCAGTGTTCTCTCTAAAGTGCCCAAAATAGAGAAACAAAGCACTGAAAGCATTAAAGAAGACAGTCGATTAACTTTTTAATGACCCTCGATGTGCCAGGACTGTCAGGGACGGATTTACATCTGAGGAGCCTGTAGGTACAGAAATCTGAAGCGCCATCACCACTGGACACCTCCACAATGCTCATAATCTCCACATTACCCCCCATATCCTTATTGCCCTCACATTGCCCCCCATCAGCTCCATATTGCCCCCATCAGCTCCAAGTTGCCCCCCATCAGTTCCATATTGCCCTCACATTGCCCCCATCAGCTCCAACTTGCCCTCATCATCTCCACATTGCCCCTATCAGCCCCAACATCTCCAACTTGCCCTCACATTGCCCCCATCATCTCCACATTGCCACATCAGCTCCAACTTGCCCTCACATTGCCCCCTTCATCTTCACATTGCCCCCACTTTGCCCCCCGTATCCGTTTGCTACTTCCCTGGTGGTCCAGTGGCAGGAGAGGTCTGTGCCTTCTTCTGCACAGACCTGTAGCTGCTGTTGCTCCCACGCAGTCTTCTCTTTAAGAATGCAAAGCGCTGGGAGATGATGTAATCGCCCAGTGCTCTGCATTACTAAAAGAGCTGATGAGGGATCAATGGCAGCTACATGTCTGTGCCGAAGAAGGCACAGACCTTACCATGCGTCGGGCGGCAGGTTACTGTTGCCATTGTGCGCAGCACTGTGAATGGGGTGCTCCTTTAGGCAGATGCCTACTCTGAATTATGGCAAATCCGGCCCTGAGGACCGTGACGGTATTGGCATGTCATGGAATTCCAGGGTTCCCGCGCAACCCCAGATTCCAGTAAGCAAAAAAAAAAAAAAAAAAAATAGTCTGCCCACGCACCAAATTGGGAGTTTGTTAAGGGGTTAAGGACTGCACTGGAATAACAACACACCTCCCAAGTGTCTCTCTCTTGGACCCAAATCCCCGTGTCCCTCTTTTTAAGGCGATCAGACTTTGTGATGTGCATATAAGTGTATCACTGTGGTGTCCCTGTTTTTAGGAGAACAGACTGTGTGGTGTGTATATAAGTGTATCACCCAGGTGTCCCTGTGTTTAGGAGGTCAGACTGTGCGGCGTGTATATAAGTGTATCACCCTGGTGTCCCTGTGTTTAGGAGATCAGACTGTGCAGCGAGTATATAAGTGTATCACCCTGGTGTCCCTGTGTTTAGGAGGTCAGACTGTGTGGTGTGTATATAAGTGTATCACCCTGGTGTCCCTGTGTTTAGGAGATCAGACTGTGCGGCGTGTATATAAGTGTATCAGCCTGGTGTCCCTGTGTTTAGGAGGTCAGACTGTGCGGTGTGTATATAAGTGTATCACCCTGGTGTCCCTGTGTTTAGGAGATCAGACTGTGCGGCGTGTATATAAGTGTATCACTGTGGTGTCCCTGTGTTTAGGAGATCAGACTGTGCGGTGTGTATATAAGTGTATCACCCTGGTGTCCCTGTGTTTAGGAGATCAGACTGTGTGGTGTGTATATAAGTGTATCACCCTGGTGTCCCTGCGTTTAGGAGATCAGACTGTGTGGTGTGTATAGAAGTGTATCACCCTGTTGTCCCTGTGTTTAGGAGATCAGACTGTGCGGTGTGTATAGAAGTGTATCACCCTGGTTGTGAGCACCAGGCAGGGGGGTTGCAGGGGGCGGCCAGACCCCTGGAATGATGGGCTCGGTTGCAGTTGCTACCTCTGCGACCCCTATTGTTACACCACTGTTATTTGATCACCTCATATGATACCTACACTGTGTCAACCCTTTGAGTGCCAGAGGAGTGTGCAACGCATTGCACACTCCTCTAGCACTCAAAGAGTTAACCCACTGGATGCTAGAGGGGTCTTCAATGCTTTGCATTTCAATGCGTTGGAGAACGTTTTAGCACGTAAGGGGTTAAGCATTTGAGTGCAATAGAGGCATCCAACGTATTGCATTACATCAGATACTTCTCTGGCACTCAAAGGGGTATTACTGACTGACTGGGTAGAGCTCCATAGGGATTTTGTATTAAAAGGCAATTGTCATATCCAATGGGAGCACATGTAGGAAAAAGCCCATGCTGCAATGTACAGGCCCAAAATGGCTTTTATCTGTCAATTAGGAGTAAGATGACCAGATGACAAGTACACCTACAGGACTGCACAGGTGCAGTTCCAGGGTAGTCCAACGCATTGCGAAGGGTTACAGGGATATGTGACCACCTTATCTGGAGGGGCGGGGAGCATCCGAAAACTGATCCCCTTGGCTGGAACACAGCCTGGAAATCTGTGGCTCTCAGCCACAAACATTTTCGGGTTGTGCGCACAGTCCCCTGTAGATCTGCAGTGTTGGGCTTTCAATAATGATGCAGAGGGTCTATGGCGGTGGTTCTAAGTCCTTTTCAGCTTAAGGCACCCCATGTATTCTGGAATTTTCAGGTAGGGTTGCCACCCAGCCGGTATTTTACCGGTAGGCCGGTAAAAAATTGGCTTCTGTCCAATGTTAAGTCTATGAAGGGAAAGCCAAGGTGGCAACCCTATTTTCAGGGTGTCTCTAATGTCAAAGATTTATTGAATGAAAAATGCATAGATGGATTCTTTGGTCTTACAATAAGAATGACAAAGATTATCATATAATATTTACCGTACATATAAATACAATAAAGAAAATAAAACAATGGGAGAGCGCTAGTGTTACCTGAATATACAAAATATTTATTTTCTAACATATACAGAATATGAGATAATTTATACTAAAACATAAATAAAGATCCTAATAATCGAAAATAGTGCTGATAAAACACAGCGCTATTTTCGATTATTAGGATCTTTATTTATGTTTTAGTATAAATGATCTCATATTCTGTATATGTTAGAAAATAAATATTTTGCATATTCAACTAACACTACGCTCTCCCGTTGTTCTTTTTTCTATTTTGTCCTGTACACCATCAGGATTTGGGATTAGTAGCGACAGTGTTATTTGGTAGAATTTAAAGGAATATTAATTTATATTTTTTGCCGGAGAATTCAGGTGCCAGTTTCCAATAATTGGGGTTGTTTTCTTGTTCATATAAATACAATCTTCACATTAGTATCAAAGGCTTCAGAGAAAACAGTGCCACCCAGAGCTGGTGCCTAGGACACACCAAAGTGCCTCGGCATTCTGCTTGAGAATCCCTGGTTAAAGGCAAGCACTGCTCCACGTAACTAGGGGTCTATTTTCAGATGATCCTCCAAGGCTCAGGGCTCATAATGTAGCCACAGATTCATCAGCAGGTCTTAAAGTGATAGTAATATTTCACAAAAAAGCAGCTCCAATTAATCTTCTTAGTATTAGGGCCATGGAGAGTGTTATTTCAATACTGTCAGAGTTGTAGTTCAAGAGTAATTGAATGATAAAGTATCCCCCTCCCACCCCTTTTACTTAGTGTAAGATACCTCCCCTCAGATGTGGAATCTGGTCTTTTGACCAGACAGCTCACCACAAGGGACAATCTTCTTACTGTGATCATAAGGAAAACCCTGCCCCCCCCTTGATAGGATTTTCAGGTTTTCCCTTATACTCACTGAAGATTGTCCCTCTCTGTGATCCATCCGGACAGTCTTGCTGCTCTGAGGTGAGCAGTCTTACATCAGTAAAAAGGGTGGGAGGGGGATACTTTATCATTCAATTACTCTTGAATATACTCATTTATTTTGTGTATATATCCCTTTGACTGCCAGAGTGGTATGTGATGAGTTCCATTCCCCACTGGCACTCAAAGGGCTATATATAAATTTATTTTTTTGGGGGGCAATGTTTCCATGACCTGTCATTTTATGCTGGTTGTTTTGCTGTTGTTGTCTATGGAGAGTCACCGTGTATGATGTACTAAGAAGGTCTTGAGAAAGTCAGATGAACTATAAAGGGGCAATTACACCTTTTCAAAACTATTATTGATTTAAAGGGATAGTAATACTTCGTTTTATCTTTATTTTATTTTGTAGGCATTAAAAAAACGTGAAGAACTATATAAGTCTTATCTCTCAAACCTTTATGGTTTGAGAGATATTCACAAGCAAAGTTTCCCCTCACTGACCAAAACGGTCAAGTCTGCCATCTAGCTGTCAGATTTGGAATCTGGTCCGCAGATCAACCGGTGGCTCTTAAGCATAGCAGATATCACAAGATATAAATATAACTATTTCATTGGAAGGGCCTAAAAAGTGTGTTTGCAAACCAGGCACACTTTGTAGACTATTCGAATGAAGTATTTCTTCTTATATCTCGCAATCTCGGCACTGCTGCAGAGCCACAGCTGGTCCGCAGACCAGATTCCAAATCTGACAGCTAGATGGCAGACTTGACCGTTTTGGTCAGTGAGGGGAAACTTTGCTTGTGAATAACTCTCAAACCATAAAGGTTTGAGAGATAAGACTTATATCGTTCTTCATGTTTTTTTAATTCCTACAAAATAAAATAAAGATAAAACAAAGTATTACTGTCCTTTTTAATGGATTTTAAGCCTTGTATGTTTTGCAATACAACTACCCTGGTTCATCTAAGTACATCAGCCTGAGTAACAGAACCCATTAATTCACAGCAAAAACAACAGCGCCCCCGTCAAATGGACAGTCCATAGAAGTACTACAGCAACAAACTCTAATAAGCTTTGAAAGCAGCATCCCCATCAGGTGGAATTGCCCTTGTTTTGTTTACTAGATATGTTTCCTTTATTGTAAAACTTAAAATGACTCTAGCTTATAATTGATTTATTAACTAATGAAGGTATTTATTTTGTGGCAGATTCCCTTCACAAAGAAAACATTCTAAATGAGAAATCCCATCAAGAGAAGTGGAAATTGAATACACTGGAACATTTATATTTTCCTGGATATATATATTTTTTTTTTGGCTCTGAAGATGAAGATCCATTTTCTCCTTGGGACTTTTTTAACGATTATTTTACATACGCGGATATGCCAAGGAATTAAATGGTTGTAAGTATCCCACTACTTAGTTAAGCTTAAACCCTCGGAGGAACACTGATTCTAAATCTCAAATTGCTCATATATGAAAAAATGTGTTATAACGTTCACATGAATGTTTAGAAATCATAATTAACCATTTGAGTGTCAGAGAGGTATCTAACACATTGCAACGTAATGCATTGGATATTTCTCTAGTAATCAAAGGGTTACATGCTAGTGGGGGGATAACATACTGTTTTTCAAAGTTTTGTGCTCTCCTCTAACTATAACAGTGTTAACCCTTTGAGTGCCAGAGTGGTACGTACCCCTCTGGCACTCAAAGGGTTAAAAGAATTGTGAGGAAACAATAAACATATTTTTAAGAGGGAAAAAAATATATATATAATATAGGTTGTTGCTCTCAGAAGCTCATCCTGAAAATTGAAGGTTAATTCAATATAAAGGTATTATCATATATATGCTAATATACTCATTCATGTCTATTGTGTGTGTGTGTATTATATATATATATATATATATATATATATATAATTCCAGTCCAGTTCTTGGTAAGCACACCCAAAGAAAAAAAAAACACGTTTAAAATTACTGGAGTGCAACCAATTTTGACCAAAATAGCTAAAAGCAAATACACAAAATATTGGTCCACATCCAATGCTTTAGTCTGCGGCACTGTGCGTGCATATCACTATTATATTAAAGATGAGGATTTGGTCACATCATATGGCCATAGAATGATAAGCTTGTCACCAAGGCCAAGGTACCTCATTTTTGGCAAGTACCTAACCTTAATATGCTTTGTCTTATGAGCTGAATCTCTCCTACTTTAGGGATTTACTAACCTTAATTTACTTTATCTGAGAGCTGAATCTTTGTCAGCTTTACTCATTAATGGAGAGAGACTCTCTGACAGGCATTATATAGTGTCCTAGAGACAATGAACATTGCACCTGGGGGTGGGAGAGGTGCTTGAACCAATAGAAGCTGGTCACCTGGGGGTGGGAGGGGTGCTTAAACCAATAGAAGCTGGTCACCTGGGGGTGGGAGGGGTGCTTGAACCAATAGAAGCTGGTCACCTGGTGGTGGGACGGGTGCTTAAACCAATAGAAGCTGGTCAAAACTTCCAAAAGTACAATTCCAGTCCAGGTTTTGGTAAGCACACCCAAAGAAAAAAATACATTTAAAATTGCTGGAGTGCAACCAATTTTGACCAAAATAGCTAAAAGCTTATATGTATATATATATATATATATATATATATATATATATATGTTCCTATTGAGTGAAATAAGGATATACCCACTGCTATGGCTTATTTTGTTCTCGCCCCAAATATTGCTGCGTTCCAACCTTCTCCGATGACGGAGGATTTCTCCATGTAAGCTGGTTGGAATGCAACAGTATTTGGGGAGGGAACACAAGAAGATAGACAGACTGAGGTGCAGTGTCGAAGTCTGTCCTGAAGTAAGGCTACGGCTCATCCTATAATATAAAAGGCCAGATGTATGTTTGTCAGATGCAGGCATGTGCAGTAGAGACTGACCGAACGCACCGAATGCTGTCCTGTGTGCAAGGACTTTTACACTAGTTTTTAACAATGTACATTTTGCCACTGCATGCTTTTTTTTTTTAACAAGAATAACTAGCGATTTAAGCTTACCATTACCTAAGGATTACAGTAAGGTAAACTTGTATAGGGGTGATAATTCCCCTTTAAGTTAAACCATTTCATTTAACCCTACAAGTGTCAGATGGGTATGCAACGCAGAGCAATGCTTTGCGTACCCCTCTGGCACTCAAAGGGTTAAGGAAGTGGAATGTAAAATCCCAATGTAGTGTTTTTCAAGTTCCATTCATTAAAGCAAAAATGCAGAATAAATTGTGTATATGAAATAGATATTGCCAAATGTGTTTTAGATTTAGTGCCAGGGATACAGAAAAACACATTTGAAAGACAAGCAATTGTTGCAAAATGCACCAAAGCACACTCTGCCTTAAGACCCTTTACGATCTTGTTATGCTAGAAAACCCTCATGGCCCTTACGCATTTTGCTTTTCTTCCTTTGCCCTTTTTAGGGGAGATGATGGTTCCTAGCATTATTTTCAGTCTGAATCAGGAAGTGCCCACACTTATTTTACCCATTAAGGACCAGAAGGGTGTGCACGCTCTGGTCCTTATAGGGTTAAAATTACCATGTGCATTGAGAAGAGTTTGTGTTGAAGATGATATCTCTTGAACAAAGGCACAAGGACAAAATCTATAGGGGTCATTAGAATTTGTTTTAGCCATAATAAAATAAGTGGGGGGGGGGGTTAATTATTTGGAGGTGTTAATTCTCCTTCAATGGATATTAATACTTAAAATTTAAAAAATATACATGTTGTAGGGTACTCCCACTGCTGAAAGGTGTTTTATTCAAAAGTTATTACAGGTCAAAGTTGAATTTTTTTAGGTGCAATATCACAGTGGCCTGAAAATGTACAGTGGCGCTGTTGTTATACCATCCTATGGAGATTTATGGTCCCAGGACCAGAGCTGTGCATAGGATGGTGTAGCAACAGCGCCACTGTACAATTTCAGGCCACTTTTATATTGCACCTAAAACATTCAACTTTGAGCTGTAATAACTTTTGAGCCCTCTTGAGCCCCCTCCTTTTGCCTTGGCTTTTTCTCTCCCTTTAGATCCCCCTTTCTCCCCCTCCTTGACTCTTGATCGCACCGTTTTGCCTCTCTTTCTCCCTCCTGATCCCCCTTTTGCCTCTTCTTGGCCCCCCTCCTTTTGTCTCCTGATCCTTCCTCCTTTTGTCTCTTTTTTTTTCTCCCTTAGTCCCTTTTGCCTCTTTTTTTTTCTCCCTTAGTCCCTTTTGCCTCTTTTTCTCCCTCTTGACCCCCCCCCTGCCTCTTTCACCACCCGCTCTTGATGCCTCATCTTGCCATCTCTTTGCCTGCCTTACCCTCCTCTGCCGGGTGCTCGCTGTTCTCTCGCGAGCCCTGGCAGAGGTCAGGGCCTGAGCGTTGCCTTGGTAACCAGCAGCAACGCTCCGACGCTGCAGGAGGGAGAGAGGTGACCGGGGAGCATTGTGAGCAGCTCCCCGGGCTCCCTCTCTGCAGCACCGACCCTAACACAGGGTATCGGTGCTGGCATCAGCCGCACTCGTACTCGCGCAAATGCCGGTATCGGCACCAATACCGATACCAGTATCGGTATCGGTGCAACCCTATTAATAACAAGTAACAGCTGATTTTCAACCCATTGAGTGCAGTGTGTTGCACACAGAATGTTAAATGGGATTAAATAGAACTCCTTAGTTGCAAGAGAGGTCTTTTCACACTGTGTTGTAGGTCACTCTGGAATCCAAAAGGTTAAAGCCTAATACAATTCTTATTAAAACTTTGAGTGCCCAACCACTGGGCACCCCTCTTGCACTCAAAAAGTTAAAATAAAGTACACAACGGGTCAAAAGTTCTAGAACACCCCCATCCTTCCAGTTGTGATTGAAATTTACGCAGTTTAATGTCTCAATGATGTTTGAAAGTAAAGCATAGTACAAATAAACAATTGGACATTAAAAAGAATTCATGGAATTGTTTTCCTTAACAAAACGTAATCTAAATTTTTGACTCATCCAAGTAGCCAATTTTTGCAGATATAACAGCCGAACACACTCGTGGCATTCTTTCAACAACGAAAATCAAATATTGTTCTGAAAGTTCTTCCCAACACTGTTGCAGAAGTTCCCACAAATGTGTTTCACTTGTAGGTTGCTTTGCTTTCACCCTTCACCCTTCAATAACAATTGGAAAAATGGGGGTGTTCTAAAACTTTTGACTGGTAGTGTATATGACACAGAAAACCATAATGTATCACTGATATAATTATTATTGTGCTCTCAAACGTATTATGGCGGTGGAACCTTTTGGTTCTACATAAAACTTACAGTGCATTGGAGACATCATGTGTCATCATGTGTGTACTGGTCACTGAAAGGTCAGTCATTAGATCTGCCACCTTTTCTTCAAAAAATACCGACCATGGCATTCCCTCCATAGACTTAACATTGGACAGAAGCCAATTTTTTGCCGGCCTGCCAGTAAAATACTGGCTGGGTGGCAACCCTAGCAATCATCATGTTTTAATATGTCTATTTTTATGAGAACAGACTTAGTAAAAAGCCTAGCACTGCACTTTGAAGCCCCAAAATGACTCCTATTAGTATTTGAGGGGTATAGTAAACTATCCCCCATTTGAAATGCAAACCATAAACTTTGGAGGTTGTGCATGCAGCCTCTATAGACCCTCTGTGTCAGCTTTCAGCCCTGAAGTAGGGGGTCTACTGGAAGTGAATCACACAGGACAAGAGACAACTGTGAGACTCCACTTCAGTCCCTACTCACGGGACCAAAGAGGTAACCCCAGGGGTCTTTTTTATACTGATCCAACTGAGAAAAGGCACTATCCAGTAGATAGATTGTCCTTTAAAGAGGAACTATCATCACATTTATATTGAGGCCCAAATCCTAATTACAATAACAATACGCATATACGTACTTATATTTCTCTGTCATCCAATACAGGTTACTGGTAACTCTGGGTAGGCGATCCGCCCCTTTAAGTAGGCAGGAACAATTCTAGAATTGATTGCAGGGGGTGGAGCCTACCTTCCCTCCTTGGCTTTAGCTAGCCAACCAGCTCCAGAGAGATTTGTTCCTTGGTGAAGATAACACAGGCAAGAGAACAGTTCTGCTATAGCTTTAGAAGTTTTTTTATATTCTGTTAGAAATGGAATACCACCATTAGGCGGATTACCATAACTGACAATGCCCTTAGATGTTGCTAGCTCAGTAGCCAGGTGTTTTTTGTGGACCTTAAGCCCTGGAGGGAAAATCTTGGATTCAAGTTCTTTCCTCAGGAGCTGCCCACAGAGGCTTCCTCTTAAAACATGTTAATCTGAAGACCCTTTGAGTGCTGCAGGTCCACATGTCCCATAGTGCCCCTCCGAACAGGGGTTTTTCATTTGGAGTTCCTATTGCACACTCCTGCACTCACTGGGTCTATCTGTATGTTTGTTGGGTGTTTGGAGCAGGTTTATGTGGTAATTAACCCTTTAGCTGCTGTTTTTTTTTTGGGGGGGGTTCTAACACTTTTCCTACTGGTTCAGTGTTTTTTTTGGGTATCCTAACATGTTCTAGTGATGTTTCATGTCTTTTAGTTTTACACCTTCAATTTTGTAAAATTTTAGTTAAAGGAGCACTTTCCTGCATAGGCACCATTGCTCCATTCACTTCTTCGGGACTGTACAGTTTGGAACTTATCTCTGCAACCGTTTAACCTAGCAACTTCAGCTCATTTTACTTGTCTGCCCTTGCTCTATCATCCGGTTCATGTTTCTAGTGTGTTGCGGGGCTCAGGGGGCTTCAGGCACTGTTTGGGGTACTTTTCTGGGAAAACTACATTTCCCATGAACGCTTGCTTCACGCGCTCATTTCTGGTTGGCTCCCACCGCTCCAGCCATTTTGTGCTATTTCCAGAATGAGTATCCTACGCAGGGCTTGGACTCTCCTTCACTCCTCTGCTGATTAACTCTTCGCCTGCCAGATAAGTTTATTTTAGCGATTTCTGGGGTGAAACTTTAACCCTACACACTGTAATTTGGTAATTTCTTATACAGTAAGGTTCTTTGACACTGTGAGACTGTCTATACCGCTTGAGCTTGAGGCCAGACCTAAGACTAAGGATGCTGGGGTCTCTGTATCCCCCAGTATGCATTGCTCTTCCTGTCATTCAGGGTTACCTAGAGAATTCTCAGGTCATTTATGCCCAGCATGTTCTGATGTCCCTGAGAGTATTCCAGGGACCTCCAGCCATGCATTAGAGCCATTTTGGGTGCAAGAGTTCAAGGCTGCTACTAGGGACCTTAGGTCCACATTGCAACTCTTTCCATCCCAGTTACAGGGGGTCTTTCATTCTTGGCAGACCCCCTCTTCCGTCAAGTCTTCCCAGCCAAAACCTCAGGGAGTACCTGACGTGTCAGATTCAGAGGAGCAACTGCAGGTGGATTCAGATGTTGAAGAATGTTCTGCGGTGGGCTCCTCTCAGTTTTTTGGGGACCCTTTTGAGGCTGATCCTGACCCTCGGTTGAGGGCCTGATCAGGGCTGTTTTAAATACCTTAAACATTCCCTTGGTGCAGGAGGTTCCTTCTGACCCTTATGATGTATTTCAGGAGCCTAAAAAACCCTTTACTTGCTTTCCACCTAACCCCACTCTTGACCGCCTTGTGTCCGAAGAGTGGAAGTCTCCGGACAGGAAACCTTTTGTCTCCAAGAAATTTACCAAGCTTTACCCCTTCTCTGAGGTGGCGCTTGCTCAGTGGGTTCATCCCCCCCAAAGTGGATGCTCCTGTCTCCAGGCTATCTAAGTCCACTGCCTTGCCAGTTGCTGATGCGTCCGCACTGAAAGACTGAACTGACAAGAAACTTGAGGTCTCCCTCAAGTCCATTTTTGCCACTGCTGGTACTGCCATGCATCCAGCATTTGCTGCGGCATGAGTGAACCGGGCCATTGCTGTTTGGACTGAACAGCTCACCCTGACTGTCCATCAGGGTGCTCCTACTTCGGATATGTTGCGCCTTCTTGCCAACATTTCTGAGGCACAGCACTATGTTTCTGCTGCATTATTTGATGCCATCCGTTTGGTGGATAGGGTTTCCACTATGTCTGTGGTTGCCAGACGGGCTCTTTGGCTCAAGATCTGGTCTGCTGACACTGCTTCTAAGAAAGCCTTAGTGCCTGTTCAGGCTCTTCTGGACAAGGATGTTCTAGAGCCGGTTCCAGATCAGGACAGAGGTATTGGTTTTTACTCAAACCGCTTTGTGGTCTCCCAGAAGGACGGCGGCTGTTGTCCCATTTTGGATTTAAAGGATCTCAATTACTTTGTGATCCGGACTCATTATCACCAGGAGTCCCTAAGGATGGTGATTGCTGCTTTGTCCCCGGGGGAATTCCTTGCATCCCTGGATCTTCAGGACGCGTACTTACACATTGCCATTCATGCTTTTGTTCGCCGCCCACTTCCTTCATTGAGCTGTCAGGACCTTCAGCCTATGGTATTTCCCTGTGAGGACCTTGAGATCCTCACAGGGCATTACCATTGGCTGAAGGCGGAAGGTCCTGACAGCCCACTGAAGAAAGCGGGCGGCAAATTGAAGCATGCCTCCCACAGGGAACATTTACATTGCTTGTATTTTGCCTTCTTGGATGGAGACGTCAGTGGGTGCTTAAATTAAACATAGTAAGTCTTATTTTAAGTGCAGATTGCGCCGGGGGAGGGAGGGAACGTATCTGCCAACACAATTAAAAAAAAATGCTCTTTTGTATAATACACCCCGCCATACTTCACATAAGGTGAAGTGGGGTAAAATTGTGCATATTGTACGCAAGATTTTACAGTAAGTGTGAAGATAGTTCAGCTTTAAGACATTTCTGATACCAATTACCAGGGCTCAAAATTTCCATTCGCCACTAGCCAATGGCGAGTGAAAGTTTAGCCCTGGTGAGTAGAAATTAGCCCTGGTGGGTATGTTTTGGCTTGCAGTGGTGAGTAACTTTTCAGGTCTGGCTAGTAGCAAAGGACTTCAAGTTTTAAGCCCTGCAATTACCATAAAATTGTAATATATATATATATATATATATACTTTTTTTTTTTTTTTTTTTTTTTTTTAAGTCATAGATAAACTGTTCTGATAATTACAAGTAAAACTGAAAATAATAGTGTAGTGTTTGAAACACATAAATATTGCACATTTCCTTTGGTAGTCACAGAATCACCCTTGACACCCCATCTTTGTTCCACTGCTCACCATTACAAACAATTGTTCTGTGGATCTCCTTGTACTTCCCCAGTTTGTGAACCACTTCTTTATACATTAATTTATGCACGCAAGAGTTTATAGTAAATGCATCTGATATGAAAGGAAAGAACATTAGACTACTGTAAAATAATTTATTTGGAATGATTACATTTTGCCTGTATGTGTCCCACTCGCTGTTTATATAATGGTCTTTTACACCTCTGTGGATTTGTAGAATTTTTTAAATGCCTGCTTCCATTCAGAATAATGTTATTTGTGAGACACTCTTTCAGTCTCAATAGACACAAAAGAAACGCCATTCTTTCAAAGGAATTCAGCTGTGGATGAGCATTAAATGAGCTGATATGGACGATCAATTTCACACAATACAGAGCACCATTCAGCATTGTCTATGATTCTTACATACAAATGTTCTGGTTTTGAAAACATAGCAGGCACACAATTGAGTATCACTCATGCAAGTAATTATTGGAACATATCTGTGGAAAAAAGTCTTCCCCCTTCACTTTTAATTTACATTTACTTGTTTAACAGATCTATATTATCATGGCTGTCTTTACATGTTTTTAAAGGGACTTGTCAAAGAATTTGATGTTATGTGGCTAGGGGCCACCTTTGTCTTGTAAACAGATTCTATAAAAGCTTCTTGCTAATGGTATTTGTTGGCTGATGAGTTTATATTCACATTTAATACATTGTTAAAATAGCAGTAATTAATTACCTTGACAGGTAGATGGCACATTGCTTTTATACCGGAGGCTTAGGTTATAATATCTGAGACAGATGCAATCAATGGTTCTCTAAAACAAGACTGTTTTTGCTTCAAAAATTACATCCTGAGATTCTGAATGGTTCTCGTTTACACAGAACTGTATTAAGTAACTAAGGGATCTATTCAGTAAAGGCTCAATATTCAGGGCCATGTTAAAAGAAATGGAAAAATGATTGCATTCATTTTCTTCCATTTAGCAAATTATTCAATAACGTTTTTAAAACGAAATCGTAATAAGTGATAATTTTACTAAAATATGTTATGCAATAAAATGGGTGTTAATATCGTATTTACACTGGCACAAATTATGTACAGTAATAAAAAAGTATTCTGTATTGGATTATGCTGTTTTAAGTTAAATGATTATTTGGCAAACTTTCACACAAAATATATTCTAATACAGTGGTTCTCAACCAGGATGCTGTGGCATTTTGGTGTGCCACAGGCTGGGGTGACCACATTTCCGTTCTGCCATTCAGGGACATGTGGTCACCCTAGTCCCGCGGCTGAGGCTCCTGCCGGCGCTGACCATCTTTCTGAAGCTGATACAGAGTAAGACGTCCCACTGGGATCTCTTACTCTGTGTCAGCCTCAAAAAGATGGTCAGTGCAGGCGGGAGCCTCATCCGCGGGTTTCACTTGGAGCACCAGCATTCCTGCTCCATCCCAGCTGTCTCGCATGCACCAGTCCATCTAGTCAAAGAAATGTATTTGCTATATGGTCTTCATTGGCTGGCTCAGCCAGCCAATGAGGACCATATAGCAAATACATTTCATTGGCTGGCTGGACTGGTGCGTGTTGCTCCATTCTGGGACTCTTTGTTGTCCCGATGGGGGGTGACCTGGGATGCAGGACACAGACCCCCAATAAGGGACAGGCATGCACTTAGGGTATCACCCTACCACAGGCATGCACTTAGGGCAGGGCTCAAAATTTCCACTCGCCACTAGCCAATGGCGAGTGAAAATTTAGCCCTGGCGAGTAGAAATTTAGCCCTAGTTGGTATGTTTTAGCTTGCAGTGACGAGTAACTTTTCAGGTCTGGCTAGTAGCAAATGACTTAAAATTATAAGCCCTGACTTAGGGTATCAACCTTCCTACAAAGATTTTGACAAAAATGTAAAAATTTAGTTATGTAGAACACATTTCATTGTTATCCTAATTGTGAGATATCAGAAGGGGGGCAGGGTTTCCCTTATAGTGACATAACATTGTCCCTCATTGCGATCCGTCCGACCAGATTTATGATCTCAGTGAACTCTGAATGACGTGATGGAAATGGGCAGGAGTGGGAAACTTTTGACTCAATTTACAAGAACAATTCAATTGTATAGATGCTGTGTATTATAAAAATGACATTACACAATCCTATGTATATTTATATTTTGACATTACTACCCCTTTAATCTGCTACATTCTAATATTCTCGGTGGCATGATCAACACTGATCCATGACTAGCCTTAATCCTACAACTCTGTGCACTTTTGTATGAATCTCAGAATAATTATATATTTGTGTATTTTCCCCTTCAATACACAGTTGACACATGATCTATAATATGTTAGGGGTGCCCTGAAAATCCCAGATTGAGTATTAGATGTACCATGAACAAAGGATATATATTTTTTTTTTTAGAAAGTCTGCATGATATACAAAATATAAGTTATACAAATCTGGGCTCAGTCAGCCTCAGGTAGTCAATGAGGCTGATAAGAACTGAGTTTTTATACACTTAGATGTGATAAAGATACATTCTCCATTTCCTATGTCATTCTATGGAGTGTATGCTTTAATATCTCTAATATAATGGAATTTGCATCATAAAGTGGAATGGTTTGATTGTGGTCATTGAGACTGGGTGGTAGGAAGGTGGGGTTTGCCCTTAAAATGGGCGGAGAGTTGGAAGAACATGGAGGAGAGTGATCAGAACTGTTGGTGAAGTGGGCGGAGTTACAAGGAAACTCACTGGTCCCTGAGAATCACCCTCTGGCCACAGAGACCTGATAATTAAGTATAAAGACCAGAGTCACCAGGTCAGATCTGGAGGGCTCCCTAGCGTGCAGTTTCAACACGGGGGTAGGGTGGGATAAGCATTCCCCAAACTGCCACTGATTTTAACAACCCGAATTCCCACTCATTTAAATCTTTTTACCCTTTGAATGCTTCACAGTGCTTTGGAGAATACTCTCTAGCGTTCAATGGATTAAAACCGCCATTTAAATGAGTCTGAGCATTGATAGACAGAGAGAGTCTGTGCATTGAAAGTAAGGCCCTGTGACGGTCCTGATAGGCAATTTCCAATGGGCAGAGGATCTCTGAGGGGAGAGCAGCAGTGGAGGAAGCGGGCGGCAAAGGCATGCATGCCTGTTCACTTTTAAAAAGTCTTGGTTAAAACATTGTGCAGCTACATGCAACATTAAGCATATCGCCAGGATCAAAAGTGCGACATGAGAATCTCACCTGCATAACAGAGCAAGATTCTAAGATTCTCATGTCGTGTCCTTAACCAGTGTGCCTCCAACACTAATATTTAAGAGATGTGTCATAACTCAGGTACCACCTACCAATTTCACTTTCCATACTAAATTGCCTATCATTCCCCAGCAGCTGGAGTGCCTTCCATTGCTTACTCCAGTTCTACATTTCCATTTTATAAACATATATGAGCTTTATTCAATTAGACGTGCTAACAAGGCCTATGATTCTTGTTTACTTGGAGTGGTCACCAACATCGGAAACGTATTGTCACGGTTATCTGTTACGGGCAACTCAGCTTTACCAGAGTCTTCCAGCAGACACTGCTCCCAGATAGCCTGTAAAGTACACAGCACCTTCAGCTCATATGGGTAAGGATGATGGGAGTTGCAGTGATGATCAATGTATTCTTTCGCTCTCCTCCTCTCTCACTGAGCTGCCCATAACAGATAACAGCTACATCTGTGACTTGTGGGTGATTTTTATTTGCAACAAACCTGTGAACACATTCCTGGAGAAGCTTCAAAAGCAGCTCTTTAATTCATGAAACCATTGAAGGCGACGTTACCTGGCGCGACATGAGAATCTGGTGCTTTGATGCAGTGCTAGATTCTCAAGTCGCTCTTTTTATCACGGCGACAATGCACAATATAGCCACGCAATGTTATCAGTGCAACATCTTAAATGGATACCCTGCCCTGTGGATGGAGCCCCAGGCTGCTTCCTCAGGGTCTGAAGGGCTTGTCACCATGGAGGTGAATAGAAGGAGGGAAAGTGGGGGGCTCAGGCTATACATTATTTAGGTGGGGGAGGAAAGAAAGAGTGATCTTGGGGAGCGAAGCATTTTGATTTTTTTGTGGGTAGATGGGGGCATACGAGTTATATACAGGTACTTACATTTTCCATAAAATATTTGATTTACACCTGTGTATTACATACATTGATTATAAATCAATCAATACATAAAAATATATAAATATATAAACATATTTTGTTTTTTTTGTTTTTTTGGGGTGGTAAGGGATAGTAATACTTAAGATGTAAAAAAAATATATGCTGTAGGGTTTATGTCCCCGAATAAAACAAGGGTACTCCCGCTGCCGAGAGATATTGTATTAAAAATTATAACAGCTCAAACTTGAATTTTTTTTAGGTACAATATCACAGTGGCCTAAAAAGTTACAGTGGCGCTGTTGCTACACCATGCTAAGGAGATTTATGGTCTACAGACCAGAGCTGTCCATAGGATGGTGCCTTCTTTTGACATGAGTCAGGGATTCTACATATGGGTTTTTGCAGACGCAGAAATGCTGTCAGAAAAATGTGTCAACCTAACATGAGCTAACTCTTTGAGTGTCAGAGGGGTATGCAACGCATTGCAGAGCAATGCGTTGCATATCCCTCTGGCACTCAAAGGGTTAATGGGCAGAATTCCAGTGGGAATTGTATCAGTTTACCAAGCAGCAATGGTTTACTGCCTAGATAATACAATTCCAAACTGTGACTGTAAAAAAAAAAAATCACCTATTTTGTTATAGATTAGAGCCTTAAGATTTTAAAATCCAGATTTAAATCAATGGAAATGTGACTTGTTTCCTGTGTTACGATTAGTATGCTTCAGAATTTCTCCACTTCTGTCTTTACACATATGCCCCGATCCTTTACTGTGGACTAGTTGGAAGCAATACCACAGCTGTTGGAGGCTAAACATTGTTCCATACAAAATAAATTTACCTTTCTTTTACTAAATGGAAAAGCCTCTTAACATATTTTTTCATTAAAGAAATAGTAATGTCTTAATTATATAAAAAGTAATATTGTAGAGATTAACATAAGAAATCCATTGATGCGTTTCGTATCTCTCAAACCTTTATGGTTTGAGAGATGTTCACATCTAAAATTCCCCCCTCCCTGATGTCATCTGTAAAGCTGACAGAAGGAGATCCATGCTGGCCGACACAAGGAGGTTCTTCAGCAGAGCCGAAATAACGTGAATTAAAAAGGACTTTACTGCTCCTTTAACATCTTAAGATACTAGAGAAATTTTCAGTAGGTAGAGATGGAGGCCCAGGCCTGGTTTTACATTCCAGGCACCCTAGGTAAGGCACTGTAGGTGCCCTTAGCTCCACCCATGACCATGCCCCGAGTCCTCACATGGCCCCGCGCCAGTCCCACCCACTATTTCCTGGCACAGAAAATACCCTTGGCCTGTAACAAGGAAAGTCAATTGGGCCTCTCTCTAATATACAAGTGGTGAAAGAATCAGATTGTAATGGTTCTGCGTAGATATTATTTTAAAGTAACAACAGACTAACTGCTGCCTTAGAGGGTTCTGTGCAGGTGTTTTGTTGCCCCTGTGGTCTGTAAAGGTTAAAGGGGAACTTTCACCCCAACATGACTGTGTCTCTAGATGTTCCTTTTGCTTAAAGGGATAGTAATGGTTCAAAATAAAAACAGCTACAATTAATCTTCAATGTACATGTATGGGCCATGGAGAGTGTTATTTCAGTACTGTCAGAGTTGTAGTTCAAGAGTAATGGAATGATAAAGTATCCCCCTCCCGCCCCTTTTACCTAGTGTAACACTGCTCACCTCAGACGTGGAATCTGGTCTCTTGACTGGACAGGTCACATCAAGGGACAATCTTCTTACTGTGATCATAAGGAAAACCCTGCTCCCCTTAACAGGTTTTTCAGGTTTTTCCTTATGATCACTGAAGATTGTCCCTCTCTGCGATCCATCCGGACAGTCTTGCTGCTCTGAGGTGAGCAGTGTTACATCAGTAAAAGGGACGGGAGGGGGATACTTTATCATTCAATTACTCTTGAACTACAACTCTGACAGTAGTGAAATAACACTCTCCATGGCCCAAATACTATGAAGATTAATTGGAGCTGCTTTTATTGTAAAACATTACTATCCCTTTAAGTTGTGTTTAAAATGGTTCTTAAAAAAAGTTTCCTTGAGCCACACGTACAGGCTTTACTGCAAGGTTACTTTGATTCTCCTCCATTGCTGTCTCCAACCTTCCTATGCATCCAGGTCCTGTTGTTATAGTAGGAGGAACAACAACTTTGGAAACATGGCCGCACTCTCCCTGCTCATGTCTCTCCAATAAAAGGTGGATGTTACACAGATCCGGACACACTGGGGCATGTTTTATTGTGCACATTACAGTTATATACTAGCATGGCTGTACTTACATAACCATGACAGTTCTGCGTTAAGATTACCTGCTAGCCACTATCATGTCCGCCTCCATAGACATGACATAGAGGACTGATTGAAGAACATATCTCTTGAATAGATGCCCAAGAGCAAAATGTAATGGAGATTTTAGAATTGTCTGGCCATAGGGTGAACACATTTCAGTTCTGCCATTCAGGGACATGGAGGAGAGAAGAGTGCACCACTAAACACTAGAGGGAGAACTGTCTATTTACTGCTATGACAGAAAACATTGTCTGTGATTGGCTACAAGAAAATGTACAGGAAGCCTAAAGCTAAAGTAGGATACACTATAACAAAATTGCACTGCAGCTTCAGATTGATGTGAGAATCAAAGCTCAGTTCTCTCTCTCTCCCGTGTTAGAGCCCTGTCTGGAAGCCATTTTCTTGTAGTCCAGCAGAGGCATCACTTCCTGTCACAGTAGGAAATGGGCAGTTATCTGTGCTCTGGAGTCTTTATTCCTGGACTTTTTCTTGTCCCAGAAGGGGGCTGCCTGGGACTAGGGTGACCACATTTCCCTTCTGCCATTCCGGGACGTGGTCACCCTAGTTGCCCCTTCATACCTTGAGTCCCTGGTGGTCTAGCGGCGTGGAAAGTGCTCTGTGCCTCCTCTGGCACAGAGCTGAAGCTCCCGCGCGCTGTGCTCAGTAATACAGAGCGCTGGGAGATGATGTCATCTCCCAGCGCTCTGTATTACTAGAGCGCTTGCCTCCAGGAGATCAGTTAAGCTGCATTGCCGCCCTGGATGTCAGCCTGCAAGCGGTGTGTCATATCATGGACGCCGCGAGGGAGCGCTACCAAGCGCTCCCTCGTGGCGTCCATGATGTGACACACCGCTTGCAGGCTGACATCCAGGGCAGCTTGGCTTCATTCCAGGACACTTCATTGTCCCGGTTGAAGATGACCCGGGACGCGGGACATAGCCCTGAAATAAGGGACAGTCCCGGACGTTCCGGGACCCGTGGTCACCCTACCTGGGACATGGGACACACATTCAAAATCTGGGACTGTCCCAGGCAATCCGGGATATGTGGTCACCCTATAGTAAAATAGTTATTTTAGAATCTATTACTTCTCCTTTAATTCATTATGATAATGAATCAATCTGTCTATTACAATCCCACACATCGCTATCAATCTGTAATATAATTAGGGATAAAACTTTGAAGATCCAGAAAAAAAAAAAATATCATAAACAGGGTTACATCTGGCATGATTCAGTTCTGGTAAGTTCCTAATTCAATTTCACTAAATAACTCAATATGCAAAATGAGACGTATCCCCTCAGAGAGGATTGGATTAGTTAAAGAATAAAGGACGTTCTACTTCACTCAGGCGTAGAAAAATAAAGGACTGTTTATTTAATCCATCACCGTAAAGACCAATAAACAGTTTTGTTCTTGATTGGAACTTTGTCAAGAGATTAACAAAGTTCTATTCTGGAATTGAACATTGCTGTTGGTCCTTACCGAGACAGCTTAACCCTTCACCCTTGGGTTCTATAGATGTCTCCAACAGTTTAATTTGCAATTCATTGAAGACATATTTAGCATCCAAAAGGATTCACTTGCAAGTCAATCAGTTGCAAGTGAATCTCGCTCCAGTTCATAGGGAGGGAGAATCATGTTTCTGCCAATTGTTCCACATAATTATATATGTTCCTCTCTTCTGACATGCTAAGACTGCGGGCACTAATGATTCTGGAGGCGTTATGGCTGAGGAGATGAACGGGTTGAAGCTATGCTAAGGTATCCCGGCTGGGTTGAACGACCTTTCAGGACACAACATGAGAATTTCATGCAGGGAGAGATTCCCTTTTGATCACACTGACATGCTTAACGCACTGTGTAGTCGCAAGCTGTTATCTGTGCGACGTTTTAAAAGTGAACCAGTCCTAGCAGACCAATGAGTGAACAGAGTAGGGTCTTAACCCTTTGAGTGCCAGAGGGGAAGCCAACACATTGCAAAGCGTTGGCTACCCCTCTGGCACGCAAAGATTTGGAAAAAAAAAATAATAATAAAAAAGAAAATAAATTAAAAAAAAAAAAAATATATATATATATATATATATATATATACTCTCTTTGCCTTCGAGATCATGGAGATCTGCAGGACTGGGTGATGTCAGAGCTTCACTGGTGCTGTCCCTGATGTCTCTCAGTTCAAACTCATTGGGCTGCCTGCGTTGACCTTAACGAGGGGCTCCTAAGCTTGGCATTAATGGTCTATACCTGGGAACTCTCTGCATCTGACCAGAGATTCTCAGGTAACCCACTTCACTGCCAGTTCCTTTCACTCTCCTCTTCCCTCTCTCTGCCCAAACCCCACCTCCCCTCATCCCAATCCCACCCACTCCAGTAACACCCCACCACAAATTGCATCATTTGCATATTCCCACACCCAGCCCTGGGCCTCCGAGCACGGGTTGCTTTCCAGCTTGCTACTACCAGTTTAGTTTTTCTCTTACCCCGAATAGCTGATGAGGCTGTTTTGGGGCAGCACAGTGTAGCACAAGGCTTTCTACAATGTCTGATGCCATAGGAACAGATTAGTAAAAGATGATATCCCCTTAAGGATTCATGATGTGCCAGGACCGTCATGGGTAGATTTACGTTAAGGACTCATGAAGATCCTGGAACGTCATGGAATTCAGGGATCCCTGATGACTGCACACCATTTGGGAACCCCTGAAATGATTTCAGAAAAAAAAAGAAAGCTATGTGGTCCTTACTTGCCAGCCACGCGGCCAGTTGTTAAGGGGTTAAAGGCCCATTACTGCTTACATCCATGTTGGATTTATAAGAGTTTGGACACCTAGTGATCATGGTGCGGAATGCCTGTGAACAGTGCTACTTGATTTTTAATAAAAGAATGATGGTCTCTGCACTTCTTGACTGTGTTACACTAAGCTGAGCATTTTAATTTTAATACCACATCAGGACAATGTTTCGGGAGACGTGCCCTTTCATCAGACGCACTTCCCACAAAACATCGCACTTATGGGGGATTACAATAAAAAATAAATAAAATTGCTCAGTTAAGCTTAACGCAGTCAACATGTGCAAATGCCATCATTCTTCTACTTTTATAAAAAAGATACAAAGTAGTGTTCACAGATAGGCATAAAAACATTCCTGTACCTTAGTAAAATTAAAGAAGCCGGAAATGTTCAAGGGAAGTTTTTTTTTTATAACTGTAGGAATGTACCTACCGTGTTATTATAGCTTAAAGGGATAGTAATACTTAAAATGTAAAAAAAAAAATATGTTGTAGGGTTTATCCCCCTGAGTAAAACAAGAGTACTCCCAGTGCTGAAAGGTGTTGTAGTCAAAAGTTATTACGGTTCAAAGTTTAATTTTTTAGGTGCAATATCACAGTGGCCTGAAATTGTACAGTGGCGCTGTTGCTACACGATCCTATGGACAGCTCTGGTCCCGGGACCATAAATCTCCATAGGATGGTGTAGCAACAGCGCCACTGTACAATTTCAGGCCACTGTGATATTGCACCTACAAAATTCAACTTTGAAAATTAATAACTTTTGAATAAAACACCTTTCAGCAGTGGGAGTACTCTTGTTTTACTCAGGGGGATAAACCCTACAACATATTTTTTTTTTTTTACATTTTAAATATCACTATCCCTTAAATACTCTGCCATACTCTCATTTGTCCTAGAGATCATGGTGATCTTCAGGGCTGGGTGATGTCAGAGCTTCATTTGGCACTCCTGACAGGGGAAGAAAGATTGTCATCCTCTCCATTGAAGCCCTGCATTTGCAGACAATATGGGAGAGATTTCTGTCCTCTTCATTGTTCAGAGTGAAGTGCTGATGTCACTCATGGCAGAGTTTTAACCCTTTGAGTGCCAGATTCTACATACACAAAGGCACATTGCTTTGTGTATGTAGAATCTGCATAAGCCTCCAAGCCATCCCCCACCAAACTGTCCCTGGGGTTCTATAGCAATTAAAAGAAATTAAACACTGTTTGAGACAACTCCTCTGTATTTGCCTTCCTGTTTGATGTTGCGATCCTTTTTGATTTCTTTTATCTATGTAAGACCTTTGAACTGGTTAAGAGGGGCCAATAATTGTGGTGGAAATTCTGTGTCCATACTCAGGTTATGTCTCCTGAGATTAATGTGCATGATAAGGTTTAGGCACACATTGTCCTGTCACTAAAGTGGAAACACTCTCTTCTTCATGTTGGATGTCACCTTTCATTCACACTTAAAGGTGGTGCATATCGGGTGACACTGCCCTTCCTTGAGAACAAAGACAATGGTTTCAGATGGATCATGGTCCTTCGTCAGGTCTTTCCTGGGGATTGAAAAGGACCACTATCTATAACCTCTCTTTGGGCATTAGGTTTCAAAAGAATGTAATGTTTTGAAATGTGAGGAAAATATATAAATATGTGGTTAGCAATGCATAACACACCCCTTTGGTCCTTTAAGAGTTACGAAAAGGAGGAGGACTAGAACGTGTCCTGTGTGTTTTGTAAAACATATTAAATCATTACATTATGGGGCATATACCATTGGGTCTAGTCATCAAGCAGAGAATGGCTCAATGAGCAAGGAAATCCTCTGATACTGTTGTGCATTATCCAATCACCAATCCATCAGTGACCGGATCATATCTGGTTTTTGCTTATTAACCCTTTGAGTGGCAGAGGGGTACACAACGCATTGCAAATGCATTGTGTACCCCTCTGGCACTCAAAGGGTTAATAATGACTAAGTGCCAGATAAATCTGCCTTTTTTAATCCACTAGCTTCAGCCTGGCCAATCTCTATGGGAGGGAATAAACGTACACAGTCTCAGTATGCATATATTTGTATATATCACCAGAATGTACACATTTCCTACACATTTTTAGCATATTTCCCTGCCTTGGCAAGGAAGTATGCCAGATCACTGATAAATACCCCCAAAGTACCTGTTAGTCTGCTTATTGTCAGCTGCTGACTAGACCCCTTTGTATCTAAGAAAATATTTTGTAACTATTGAGCCAAATTGTTGAACTGTATACAAGGTTTCAAAATAAAATTATCAAGAAGGTTCCCTCATCAGAGAAAAAAATACTATATAAAGAGTTCACCAGTCCACCCAATCTTTTTTTTTTTTTTTTTTTACATTTCAAAAATCTTTATTGGAAATTTCAGACAAAGATACAAATAAAAGAAAAAAATCACAGGTGGAATCTGTGAGTCCTAATTACAATCATAATACAGCAGTCCACCCAACAGCATGCTTTTTACTCTAATAGATTTTTGTTTTACAGTCACAGACTAGCTACAGTCCTGATCATATGCATTAAATGAAAGCCTCATTATTAACAAAAAAACAAAAAAAAAACCCTAGATATTTTCTGTTCTCCATGTGAAGTTCTGCTGTACATATGCATTGATGTGTTGATTAATACACGGTTACATTATAAAGTACTTCATTTGCTTTAGGGAATTGAAAATGTCTTCCTCTAGATATCAATCCTTGACAACAAATGACATATTTTATAAACTTGCTCCTGCAATTTGCTGGGCAAATAGGCACTTAATGTATTAATACATTTATCACTAGCTGTGTTTTTAAAGTGATAGTAATACTTGAAAACTTTTAAATTTAATTCAATAGATATTTTAAAAATACATTTGTGGACGGACCTCACGATGCTCCCGGACAAGGGGCTGAAGTGTGCTCCTAGCTGTCGTAAACCAGGCCTGTTGAGAGGGCCTAATAGAGACAAAGGAAAAAAAAACTTTGTGAGGGAGGGGACTCAGCGCCCAAAGATGTGTCATTGCCACGCTCCTGGTTGCCGCTATAAGGTATCTCCCGGTCCACCCACAATTCCAGGCTAACCAATAGCCTTATGATTAATTGTGCCGTTTTCAATCTCCCAAACCTTTATGGTTTGAGAGATATACGTGTGCAAAGTTCCCCCCTCCCTCCCCTTGTGCTGACGTCAGCTTTCAAAGTTAGAGACGGAACTCACAGACCATAGACCGTCCTGCGGCCCTTCAGCAGAGCAGTGATCATGGTAGTTACAAAGAAATTCTTCATTTGAACGGTCTACGTGTGCCTAGATCTGCAAGCACACGTTGTAGATCGTTCAATTGAAGTATTTCTTTGTAACTACCGCGATCACGGCTCTGCTGAAGGGCCGCAGGACAGTCTATGGACTGCAATCTCCTTCTCTGAGTTTGAAATCTGACGTCAGTACAAGGGGAGGGAAGGGGGAACTTTGCAGACTTATATCTCCCAAACCATAAAGGTTTAGGAGATTGAAAATGGCACAATGAATGTATTTTTAAAATATCTATTGAATTAAATGTAAAAGTTTTCAAGTATTACCATCACTTTAAGCTAAAAAAAAATGTGTTGCTTTTTAAACCAATTCACATTGTATTTAACAAAATTTGCTTAGAAATAAAAGCAAATTCTGGGGAGAAATCTTAGTGCATTGGTTCCATATAATAACATAGGAACAGGAGAAGTGATATCACTGGAGAAGTCATCTCCACTTTATCACCTCTTTATCACCTCTCTGAGTGCATAATCCCCCAGATGTCTTGAAACGTTATTAGCTTTGTTGAATTGTCTTGGAAGCAATGAGAGTAACTTTTCTTGCAAACGTGCATTTTTGTTAGCAATGTTATTTTTTTAAAGGCCAATTTTATTAGCAATGATTTTCTTTGAACCATGTGAATTATCTTTATAACATGCACATTTTTATGGCACACATTTTTAAAGATACAAAATTACATTCTGTTATTAAGTAAGACAAACACAATCATAATTGCTATTTGTTGTCTCTGCATTTTTAAGATGCAGTTTTTTAAACCCCATAAGTTTAATATACAGCAGTAGTAGTTCAGCTTCTGCCAGTCAAATCCCATCATTCCCTGTCAGAATGCTGGGGGTTGTAGTCTGGAAGAAGCTGGAGAGCGTCACATTGTCCACCCCTGCTCTATAGACTTGAGTCAGCATAGCTTCCAATTGTCAGACTGTCACACTTGCATAATGAATCTGCAGTACATGGTGAGGTTGAACTGAACGGAGGAGGTACTTAAAGGGATAGTAATGTTTCATAATAAAAGCAGCTCTAATTGATCATCATAGTATTTGGACTTTGGAGAGTGTTATTTTAATTCTGTCAGAGTTGTAGTTCAAGAGTAATTCAATGACAAAGTATCCCCCTCCCTCCCCTTTTACTGATGTAACACTGTTCAGCCAGATCAGAAGGGAGGTGCCCAGGTAGATTGCAGAGAGGGACAATCTTTAATTAAGATAAGGGAAAAACCTGAAAAACTTGTCAAGGGGGGCAGGGCTTTCATTGTTCTCATAGGAAGAAGATTGTCCCCTTCTGTTATCTGTCTGGCCTATGGACTGCATTCCACATCTGAGAAGAGATTGCTTACACTAGGTAAAAGGGGCGGGAGGGGGATACTTTGCTTGTGAATATCTCTCAAACCATAAAGGTTTGAGAGATAAGAATTATATCGTTCTTCCTGTTTTTTTAATGCCTACAAAATAAAATAAAGATAAAATGAAGTATTACTATCCCTTTAAAGGGATAGTAATCCTTCACAAAAAAGCAGCTCCAATTAGTCTTCATAGTAGTTGGGCCGTGGAGAGTGTTAGTTCAATACTGTCAGAGTTGTAGTTCAAGAGTAATTGAATGATAAAGTATCCCCCTCCTGCCCCTTTTACCTAGTGTAAGACACCTCCCCTCAGATGTGGAATCTGGTCACTTGATCGAACAGATCACAGCAAGGGACAATCTTCTTACCATGATCATAAGGAAAACTCTGACCCCTTGACAGGTTTTTTAGGTTTTCCCTTAGGCTCGCTGAAGATTGTCCCTCTCTGCGATCCATCTGGACAGTCTTGCTGCTCTGAGGTGATCAGTGTTACATCAGTAAAAGGGGTGGGAGGAGGATACTTTATCGATCAATTACTCTTGGACTACAACTCTGACAGTATTGAAATAACACTCTCCATGTCCCAAATACTATGAAGATTAATTGGAGCTGCTTTTATTGTGTAACATTTCTATCCCTTTAAAGGTCTGTCCTGAAATAAATTTGGTTTGTCCCATAATTCCTCCGCTTTCCAACATTTGGCCTGGCCCTAAGGCTTAACTTATTATATTTAATTTAGAGATACTTAGTACATATATATTATAAATATATTTCAGAAACATGGATTTATTACAGAAATATACAGTATATAAGTGTATCACCCTGGTGTCCATGTGTTTAGGAGATCAGACTGTGTGGTGTGTATATAAGTGTATCACCCTGGTGTCCCTGTGTTTAGGAGATCAGACTGTGTGGTGTGTATAGAAGTGTATCACCCTGGTGTCCCTATGTTTAGGAGATGAGACTGTGTGGTGTGTATTTAAGTGTATCACCCTGGTGTCCCTGTATTTAGGAGATCAGACTGTGTGGTGTATATATAAGTGTATTACCCTGGTGTCCCTGTGTTTAGGAGATCAGACTGTGTGATGTGTATATAAGTGTATCACCCTGGTGTCCCTGTGTTTAGGAGATCAGGCTGTATGGTGTGTATATAAGTGTATCACCCTGGTGTCCCTGTATTTAGGAGATCACACTGTGTGGTGTATATTTAAGTGTATCACATTGCTCCACATCAATAAAACACATTACTGTTCATTTAAAGGGATAGTAATACTTCATTTTAACTTTATTTTATTTTGTAGGCATTAAAAAAACATGAAGAATGATATAAGTCTTATCTCTGAAACCTTTATGGTTTAAGAGATATTCACAAACAAAGTTTCCCCCCCCTGTTCAACCAGATAAGAAGGGAGATGCCCAGGTAGACTGCAGAGAGGGACAATCTTCAATTAAGATAATGGAAAAAGCTGAAAAACTTGTCAAGGGGGGAAGGGCTTTCATTGTTTTCATACAAAGAAAATTGTCCCCTTCTGTTATCTGTACTGTCATACAACCAGACTCACATCTGAGAAGAGATGGCTTACACTAGGTAAAAGGGGCGGGGAGGGGAACTTTGCTTGTGAATATCTCATAAACCATAAAGGTTTGAGAGATAAGACTTATATCATTCTTCATGTTTTTTTAATGCCTACAAAATAAAATAAAGTTAAAACGAAGTGTTACTATCCCTTTAAACTTCAGTAAATGTGTTTATCCATTAGGCTGTGTAAATAAAATACTTTGGTCTTGCTCTAAATCATTTTCTCAGTTACATATAGAATTGCTAATAGGTCATGATGTAGCCTAAACATTCCTGGAAATGCCCTGTCCGCCAGTCACTGCCCCTGCAACACCTGCAAAAATGAAAGTGTCCCTCTTTGGCCACATAAAATGTTGGGAGGTATGGGTTATTATTAGGAGGTGCAATTCTTCTTTAACTCTCTATTTCTGCACTTACCACTATATTATGTTAGTGTATGATTAACTGGTATATGCATTTGCTATGTAATATGTACCATTTTTCATTTGCATAAAACACAGACATGATTATATTTCCCTAATATGAGTCAGAAATTATTTAAAAATACCAATCTAATTATTACATTTTTTTGTTGAAGGTTCGTTGACTGAGGGGAATAAATGTGCTCTTTTCACATACTATACAGTATGTAGCCATGGTCATAGATAAAACAGGGTATACTGATTCATAACAATAAAAATAAACTACAGTATACTGGTCAGTTGATTCCAACTTCATAGTTCAGTTTCATTCAGGGTTGGACTTAAATTCCAGACTCTAGGCAAGGCACTCTAGGTGCCCTTAGATTTACCCATGGTCACACCCACATTAATCACATGACCCACTCCCACTGTTCCATCTACTATTTTGTAAAACAGAAAATACCTTTAGTCTAGGACAAAAAAAAAGAAAAGCCGTAATCCCTTGGAGATATGTCTAACTTCATTGGGGTTAAATAATAGCCCGTAATGGGATATAAAACAGGTGCAGGGACATTGAGATGTTCTGGCCACACCCTCAATTCAGAATGTGGGTGTGGCCAGCATAGCTGAGACCCCTCCCCTCACCATTTGGAGTTCTAGGCAGTTGCCTACTCTCACAATTGTAAAATCCAGTCTTGCGCAATATAGGCTCCCCTATATGACTTAAAACCCAACATAGAGAGTATTTGGAGTCACAAAATTCCAGGACACATATCAGCCAAGAGGGGGCGTTTTCTAATCCTTGAATGGCTGATAAGAGTCATTTTGAAACTGATCAGTGCAAACCCCATGATTCTTATTGTCTGCTGCCATAACAACAGATTTAGTAAAACATGATAATTGCATTTTAACACCTTAATGACAGCCACCCGGGGGTGGGCGGCTCTAGAAGACCACAGCTATCGCAATGCATTCTGGGATCTCAGAGAGGCATACAGCCACTCTGCGATCCCAGAATCCCATGACGTTCCAGGACCGCCCCAGTCCTTAACTCACATCCACCGATGACGGTCCAGGCACGTCTTCGTTCATTAAGGGGTTAAGGATGATGCACGCACTTTGGTTCTTAAAGCTTGGTTCTTAAACTGGAACTACCACCCCTTAGCAACATGGCCCCAAATAATTGTCCATCTGGCGACTAGCTGCTCAGTAGCGCTAGTTGTCAGAATTATTACCGCGTTCATGAGATTTATAGACTGCTCCGGGAATGACAGACGTCACTATGGAAAGATGTCTGCGCGCCTGCACTGTCAGTCCCTTTTGGAGCCGAACAGCTCCTGGCAACGCCTCCAGAGGCGTAACTAGAAGCCTCCAGGCCCTGGAACAAGAAGTGTCACGGGCCCCCCCGACCACATTGATGCCCTCCACAATGCCCACATCACCTACGTGGAGCTCCTGCGCTGTCCTCTTAGTAATGCAAAGCGCTGGGAGATGATGTCATCTCTTCCAGCGCTCTGCATTACTAGAGCGCTGGCGGGAGATTGTGGGCGTCAGGCGGAGGGGTCGCAGGGGGAGGCCGGGCCTCTGGAGTGCACTGTGACCCCTATAGTTACGCCACTGAACGCCTCCTACAGCAGGCTGGGACTGACAGCGCAGGCACGCAGACGTCACTATGGAATGATGTCTGCGTGGTTTCCTGCCAGTCATTCCTGGAGCAGTCTATAAATCTCATGAACACGGTAATAATTCTGGCGACTAGCGCTACTGAACAGCTAGTTGCCAGATGGGTAATTATTTGGGGCCATGTTGCTAAGGAGTGGTAGTTCCGCTTTAAAGACTCAATAAATAACTTATTCATATAATTTTTCTCAAATGCTAAAATGTTTCTCATTCTTTGATCTGCAATATTCTGGCTACAGTTTTAGCTACTGGTGTGTCTTTTCCTTTGATCGTTAATGTATTTCATTCAGCATTATCCTACGTCATACGTTTGCTGTTATACCCTTCTTTACGCCACTTGAAACTTGGCAACTTTGCCTGGCACTTAATGCTTGTGTCTGAAGGGTAACCAGATACAGGCTGTTTCTCCTGCCAGTACTGACAGCTAAAATGTTTTCCATATCTTCCTGTACGAAAACACTGTGTCATGTTTAACCATTTCAGGGCCAGAGGTATATGCAACGCATTGCAAAACAATGTGTTGCATACCCCCTGGCGCTGAAAGGTTTAACCTTTTGACATTGCATTCCAATGCATTGGATACCTCTCTGGCACTCAAAGGGGTTAAATAAAATGCTGAGAAAAATTAGTAAATCTCTCCCATAGAATAACATAGGAACTGGAGTGTTTATCACACTGGAGAAGTTATCTCCTCTTTATCACACCTTAGTACATCTCCCCCTGTAGTGTATAACTAAAGATCTTGCATAGAATAACATAGGAACTGTAGATTTTATCACACTGGAGCAGTTATCTCCTGTTTATCACACCTTAGTATATCTGCCCCTGTAGTCTATAACTAAAGATCTCCCATAGAATAATATAGGAACTGGAGAGTTTATCACACTGGAGAAGTTATCTCCTCTTTATCACACCTTAGTATATCTCACCGTGTAG
Source organism: Rhinophrynus dorsalis (assembly GCA_037306005.1). Classification (NCBI taxonomy): domain Eukaryota; kingdom Metazoa; phylum Chordata; class Amphibia; order Anura; family Rhinophrynidae; genus Rhinophrynus; species Rhinophrynus dorsalis. The sequence continues at coordinate 600,913,540 of CM074719.1, forward strand.
TCTATAAATAATGATTGCCCATAGAATAACATAGGAACTGGAGAGTTTATCACACTGGAGAAGTTATCTCCTCTTTATCACTCCCTAGTCCATCTCCCCCTGTAGTCTATAACTAAAGATTTCCCATAGAATAACATAGGAACTGGAGAGTTTATCACACTGGAGAAGTTATCCCCTCTTTATCACTCCCTAATCCATCTCCCCCTGTAGTCTATAAGTAAAGATTTCCCACAGAATAACATAGGAACTGGATTGTTTATCACACTGGAGAAGTTGTCTCCTCTTTATCACTCCCTAGTCCATCTCCCCCTGTAGTCTATAACTAAAGCTCTTCCACAGAATAACATAGGAACTGGATTGTTTATCACACTGGAGAAGTTATCTCCTCTTTATCACTCCCTAGTCCATCTCCCCCTGTAGTCTATAACTAAAGCTCTTCCACAGAATAACATAGGAACTGGATTGTTTATCACACTGGAGATGTTATATATCTCCTCTTTATCACTCCCTAGTCCATCTCCCCCTGTAGTCTATAACTAAAGATTTCCCATAGAATAACGTAGGAACTGGAGAGTTTATCACTCTGGAGACGTTATCTCCTCTTTATCACACCTTAGTACATCTCCCCTCCCTCCCGATCTTCTTAGTACACCAGCATCATTATATTTCCCTTTCAAGCATTCAGTTAGAAAACACTTATTTGAGGATGGAATTTCCATGTCATGTTTTACATTTTTGTGTCATATTTTTTCACACAGAGCTTTATCCAAGACACCACTAACCCTCGCTTTGAACCAAACCCAACACTGCAAGCAGCTGGAAGGGCTGGTCTCCTCTCAAATGCAGCTGTGTCGGAGCAATTTAGAGCTCATGCAAACCATCATCCAGGCAGCCAAAGAGGTGAAGAAAACCTGTATTAAAGCTTTCTCAGACATGAGATGGAATTGCTCATCCATAGAGCTGGCACCAAACTTCCAGCAGGATTTAGAAAGAGGTAAACCCCAGCAATTAAATATTAATCCCATGCTTATATTCCAATCTCTTAACACCATAATGCACTCAGTGAGCTGTTTTAATCTGGTTAAACTGCCTGTCCCTTGTGCTTTCTGTTTTTCCATCAGTGTAATGGTTTTAGAGATTTGCTTTTAGTAGTTAGAGATTATTTAAAGGGGAAATATACCCTAAGAATAAGTGGCTCTTGATTTGTTTATCAGAAGGGCTTCCCTAGGTAGATGCCCCTAAAACAAAAATCTGTTATTTCAATTTACTGTTTTTATTTTCATTTGATCTGCTTTTTGGTCTACTGCTAATTGTTATAGTTTAAATGTGATAAAAACTAGTGTCCCTTATGAGACATTCAGGTTTCTTAAAGTTTCCTGGTTGATGCAAGGAGGAGTTCAAAACATAGACTTCAACAAAGATCACAAATATAATGAAAAAATAAAAAATAAAAATAAAATATACTTTAAAGGGATATTAATGTTTCATTTAGCTAGGTTTCCTAATTATCATGTGTACAATCACTCTGTTGGTAATGGTGAAAGGTCTATACTTCTGAAATGATATTACAGAAAAAAGATGGTATTGTGTTAGCCAGTGGAGAAGATAAGATTCAGTGTAGCAAAATACTCACAAGAGTGGTATAAAGGTGATACCTTTTAATGGCTAACTGATAACATAACAAGTGCAAGCTTTCAGGACACTAAGATCCTTTCTACAGGCATGGGCATGAACCCACGCCTGAAAAAGGGATCTTAGTGTCCTGAAAGCTTGCACTTGTTATGTACTGTTAGCCATTAAAAGGTATCACCTTTATACCACTCTTGTGAGTTTTTTGCTGCACTGAAATTATATTATTAATTCTCCCCCTCCCACCCCTTTTCCAGCACATGAGGCCACCTCCCCTGAGATCTGAAGTCCGGTCGATTGACCTAACAGACCGCAACGTGGAACTATCATCCTTCATTCAGTATAAGGGAAAACCTGCCCTCCTTGATGAAGGAGGGCGGGTTTTTCCTAATACCGAATGAAGATTGCCCCTCATTGCGATCCTCCTCCAGTGCTGAGGCACGAAGAATGAGGTCAGCATAAATGGCGGAAGGGGAAGAATTAATAATATAATAACTTTGGAAAAATATCGCTTTCAACATTTCCAACAGAACTGAGCGATTGTACACATAATTAGGAGGGATCCTAGTTGCGCTTTGACTGAAACATTACTATCCCTTTAATGATGTACAAGGACACCTACCCACCAATGTATGTAACCCTTTTAGTGCCAGAGATGTACCCTGCAAATGGAAACACATCTCTGGCACTAAGAGGGTTCAATTTTGGCGATATCTTTAATAAAATAAAACATTTATTGACATACCTGACAATTTTATTTTTTATTGTGCAAGGAAGGAATAACTGGCCAATGATCACAGTGAATAGCCACTTTTTATAAAGGACTGAGTGCATGAACTCTGTGCCTATACAATGACCTGGACGCACATGTGCAAGAGATTATGCCGGGTCATATGCCGGAATCCTACGTCATAGGAGGAGGTGGGAAGGAGGCAATATTTGGGGAGGGGAACAGATGAAGATTGACAGGCTGTGGGACAGAGCAGTACCACAGTCTGTACAGAACTGACGTCACCGGCTTAACTTTACATGTCAATATCTTGGGCAATACAGCATCCTATATAATAATTCGCTAGGATGTTTGTTAGAAGTCGTCATGTGCAGTAGAGACTGCCCGAATGCACAGAATGCTGGGAGTACGGAATGCTGGGAGCATGGAATGTTGGGAGCACAGAATGCTGGGAGCACAGAATGCTGGGAGTTCTGTGCTGGGAGTATTCTGTGCTTTCAGGCAGTCTCTACAGTGCATGACTGCGTCGATGGCAGGATGCAGAGCAGGACCAGCCTCTTAACCGTTTGAGTGCCAGAGGGGTACGCACTGCAAAGCAATGCTTTGCGTACCCTTCTGGCACTCAAAGGGTTAATATCACCTGGACCTTGGCTCATGTACACGGGCTTTTACACTACATATATTTTATATACATACATATATATATATATATATATATATATATATATATATATATATATATAGTAAAGGATTACAGAATCACTCCAAGGGAGCATTCAGATGAAGATGACATTAATAGAGGTGAGAGTTCCCCTTTAAAGTGATTGTAATGTCTAAACACAACTCTATCGCAGAGTCTTCTTTAGATTATAAGAAACACTTTGTGAAATACTCTTACTTTTGTGTCTTTCTAAAGTTATGAAGTGGAGAAGGATCCCCCACCCGCCCCTTCTGCCTACATCACTGCTGCAGCTCTCTGAGGTCTGGACGGCTGCAGCGAGGGACAACCTTCAATAAGCAAAGGGAAATCCTGTCGTTCTTCATCAAGGGGGACAGGATTTTCCTTATACGTACTGACTGAAGTTTGTCCCTCTGTGCAGCCGCCAGGTCGCATGGATTCTTCTCCACTTCATAAGTTTAGAAAAATGCAAAAGTAAGTGTTTTTAAACAGCGCAACATTAGGGGACTGTCCCGAGCATTCCAGGACGCGTGGTCACCCTAATACCCCAGCGTCTTTACACCATAAGGTTCCCAAAAGCTACAATCACAATAGCAACTCAGCTTCACCAGTTTTGGACAAAAATATCCTTTTGCCACTACTGGAGTCACCAATGACACCCATGGGGATCATTCACAAATTAATATTTACAGAATGAAGATTTGTGTGACCTTCCTGGCTGATCGTTTGTTTTCAAATTCCACTAGATGTGTTTTCGTTCTTATTCCCTGATGCGGTGTTGAGTCATTTCGGAGCTAGTTTCAGGCAAAACAATCATTTTTCCCTCCCTTGAGGGCCTTCGTCAGAGATTGGGAACGTGACAGATTGGGAGAAACAGTAGGAACGAAAACAAATAAAAAAAAGGACAGCAAGAGGCTTTCCCTAGAATTATTAGAAATTTATCAAAATATCAGCAATTTTTTTTTTATACTGAGTAAAACAAGGGTATACTGGGAGATTTATTTCATTTAACTGTTGCAACATTTAACCCTTTGAGTGCCAGAGGGGTACGCAACGCATTGCAGAGCAATGCGTTGCGTAGCCCTCTGGCACTCAAAGGGTTAAGATTTGTCTAGCTTTCACTGGTTTTTAAAGTCTAATTTAAAAATGGAAAGTTTGTATTTGTCCCTTATGGTGCAATTGATTTGCTACACAATAGATCGACTGCTTCTTACTAATACAGGTCCTTAACCCCTTGAGGACCAGTGGTCCTGGGACGTTTCCGTCCCATAAGGATCGCTTTCATCCCTGCCGACGCACCAGAACAATTGGCCTGTTGCCTGTATCGGTGCGCCGCTTTGGGGCCTGAAAGAGATCTCTCCAGTCTTGGAGCGGTCCATTTTCGGCCCTGTAAGTAAAAAGTACATGACGTACTATGACTGTCATCGGTCCTTAAGGGTATAGGGACCATGACAGTCATAGTACATCATGTAGTCCTTAAGGGGTTAAAGGGATACTAATGTCTCAAAATAAAAGCAGCTCCAATTAATCTTCATAGTGTCTGGGCCATGGAGAGTGTTATTTCAGTACTGTCAGAGTTCTAGATCAGGAGTAATTGAATGATAAAATATCCCCCTCCCACCCCTTTTACTGATGTAACACTGCTCACCTCAGAGCAGCAAGACTGTCTGGATGGATCACAGAGAGGGACAATCTTCAGTGAGCGTAAGGAAAAACCTGTCATGGAGGCAGGATTTTCCTTATGCTCACAGTAAGAAGATTGTCGATTCCCTCGACCTGTCCAGTCAAGTGACCAGATTCCACATCTGAGGGGAGGTGAGTTACACTACGTAAAAGAGGCGGTAGGGGGAAACTTTATCTTTCAATTACTCTTGAATTACAACTCTGACAGTATTGAAATAACACTCACCATGGCCCAAATACTATGAAGATTAATTGGAGCTGCTTTTATTGTGCTATCCCTTTGCACAAAAAGAAAAAGAAAAAACAGGAGGCGCTCCTAGTATAATATCGTCAAGAAGATATCCAAGATTCACCATCCACCACCAATATGTATTATACTCACAAAAAAAGATGGCTGAGGCACACACACATATATGTTGCTCAGCTATAAGGCACAAGGGATATGATTATAACCACCCCCTTTAAAGCATTGTCTCCAAGGCAGCTTCCGAATGATTTCATCCCGTATATGGAAGCAGGACATACATGAAGGGTATAAAAATGAAGAAACAGAAGGAGCGCCAGTAGTGTGTTATCCAACACTACATGTATCTTACATCAAAACACATCATATCAACTCACAAACAGGCATATGTCTGTTACCAACTTTTATAACTTGCAGGGTACAATACCTGTCCCTGCTTGGGTCCGACAATGTCTCTCCAACTTTGGTCTGACAATGTCTCTTCAGCTTACTTTCCAGATGGTTATTTTACTATCTCAAATATAGCAATAATCCACCACAATATTGAACGTATAGATGGAGAAGAACACCAAAAAATAAAACTAAAAATTAAAATAGAAGTGAAATGAGCCATTCTTCTTATCTCAAAAAGGTAAAAACATTTTTATTATTATAAACAACAGTCTTATATTAGATTGATTTAGGACGCGTTTCGCAGGTCTTCGCTGCTTTCTCAACCTTAGCGGCCTGGTAATAAATCCAGGATCGTTAAGGGGTTAAGGAACAGAGGGGTGTGCAACACATTGCTACCAACCCTCCATTGCTCTGCAATTCATTCTGTAACCATCTTAAGTGTTAGTAATGTCCAAGTAAAAAATATGTTGCATTGTGTAGAGCTGAAGAAGTTGAATTGAATGCAAAAAAATGTATCTCTCAAACTGCTATGGTTTGAGAGATATCTGCTTTGAAAGTTTGATGTTCCCTGCTGTCAGCTGTAAAGCTGTCAGCAGGAGATCCATGTCAGCCGACACGGAGGCTCTGCAGCAGAGCCGCAATCGCGTTCGCCTCTGTGTCAGCCGACACGGATCTCCTGCTGACAGCTTTACAGCTGACAGCAGGAAACATCAAACTTTGAATGCATGCGTCTCTCAAACAGTAGCTGTTTGAGAGATACGTTTTTTTGCATTCCATACAATTTTTGAAGCACTCTAAAATGCAAATTATTTTTTCAGGGACATTACCATCCCTTTACACTCAAAGGGTAAAAAATAAATAAATAAATAAATAACAGAGCAGACAAATACCCACATTGCATTTTCCCATTGTATTCAGCATTTGTTCATGTCAGGGAACTGCTGGACATCGATGGTGGCAGCTTCGCTGCAAAGATTTTCACCCTCTGTCCACTCCTGTGAAAACTGCTGCCCCTGTGAATCTTGTTGCAGTGATTTCGACAGTGACCATCGGAGCTTCACCCACCTGGCCACTCCTGGCAAAGTCACTGCCACGTGGCAATGCAATTCGCTGGGTGCAGGTCCCCCCTTGCATCTTTGCAATGTATTCTGTACCCCACTGGCACTCAAAGGGTTAAAACAAAAACAAAGTAGACAAATACCCACATTGCATGTTCAAAGAGATTGTCATGTTTCTCATACTCTGGCAAAATGTAATATCGTTCTTTAACCACCTGCATTGGAACATGTGGTTTTTTACTAAACTGCCACGTGGCAATGCAATTCGCTGGGTGCAGGTCCCCCCTTTGCATCTTTGCAATGTATTCTGTACCCCACTGGCACTCAAAGGGTTAAAACAAAAACAAAGTAGACAAATACCCACATTGCATGTTCAAAGAGATTGTCATGTTTCTCATACTCTGGCAAAATGTAATATCGTTCTTTAACCACCTGCATTGGAACATGTGGTTTTTTACTAAACCCAGCACACACCTACGTGGGACGCCATAAACTTAAATCCGTTTTAACAAGTTTATGAAACATCTGGTTTCATTAGATTCAAACAGTATTGATCCAATGCAAAATGATTCCAGTTGTGTGCCTCATTTTATTTTGAACAGAATGAAATATTTTTGGAATTCATATCTGATTGTATTTTACCAAAGCAAAACAACAGTATGACAAAAAATAATCTTTCAGCGGAAAATTGAGATAATGGGATTTGCCAGAGGTCTTGAAGAGCTGGCGCCGGCTCTAGAACCATCACCTTACAAATCAACAACCGATGCATTACATCACAATGTAGTCCTCATTCTGAACTTTTGACCCTGTGTATGCTTATTACAGGGCATTTGGGTGGGAGTCCTAATATGTTTCCATGCTACAACAGAGTCTTCAATTGTCTTCTGCTCCTTCCTACCACCTATTTCAGTGGTTCTCAAACCGTTTCTCAAGGTACACCTAACATGGTCTGGATTTTGGGACCCTCCAAATTTTTTATTGGCCGTTTTGTTATAGGTATAATAAGGGCCATAAATATATAAATACAGTTATTCTTACAATTGTAATAATAAAAACAAGCAAATTGTGCATGACAATTTTCATAACAATGCATTTGAAACCCAACAAGATCTCATGTTATATTTTGCTTTTAATGGTATATTGTCAGCTGATCTGTAACGGTTCATTGAACTTTTAATATCTAGTAATATTCTGCTGGTTTATTGTAATTGTACATTGCACTTCTGGTCTCGTGTAATACTCAGCTGGTCTCATGTAATAGTTCATTGCATGTTCAGGGGCGGACTGATAGCACCCAGGGCCCTTGGAAAAATGGAGGTCACGGGCCCCCTTTACCCAACCCCAGTTATGCCCCACCCACTTAGATGTCCTGTCCCCTAATTATCGCTCCAACTCACCATCAGAGCCCACTCTCATCTGCTAATCTTGTAATTGATATTAAAGGAGTGAAGTAAGACAAGTGATACCACAGAGCTTACAATTGAACCTGAGCTACAATTCCAGTGCAGCTCCATTTCAACTGTAAATTTTGTGGTATAATTTGTGTAGCTCAGTTTCAGTTGTTAATGCAACAAAGCTTACAATTGAAATGTAGCTACGCTAGTGACACCACAGAGCACTACTTGTGTAGCTCCATGTGAATTGTTATGCCACAGAGTTTACAATTGAAATTTAGCTAATCTAGTACTACCGTAGATTTGAAATGAAGCTCCATTTCAACTGTAAGTTCTGTGATATCACTTGTGTAGCTTACAACCGCAAAGCTTACAATTGAAATGTAGCTATACTAGTGATACCACAGATCTTACAACTGAAATGTAGCTATACTAGTGATACCACAGATCTTACAACTGAAATGTAGCTATGCTAATGATACCACAGATCTTACAACTGAAATGTAGCTTTACTAGTGATACCACAGATCTTACAACTGAAATGTAGGTATGCTAGTGATACCACAGATCTTACAACTGAATGTAGCTTTACTAGTGATACCACAGATCTTACAACTGAAATGTAGCTATACTAGTGATACCACAGATCTTACAACTGAAATGTAGCTTTACTAGTGATACCACAGAGCTTACAACTGAAATGTAGCTTTACTAGTGATACCACAGATCTTACAACTGAAATGTAGTTATACCAGTGATACCACAGATCTTACAACTGAAATATAGCTTTACTAGTGATACCACAGAGGTCCATTTCAACTGGAAGTGCTATGGTGAAGTTCTAACCCCAGGGTTCACTTTCAAACTAACCCCAAATCCACACCTTAACTTAAACACAGAGCTCACACTTGCTATCACCTAATGCACACACTTACCATCATCTGAACAGAGAGCTCACATTTTACATCTCTCTGAACTCTAGACTAACCCTAACTCCACCTTGAAACTGATCATCACACTCATTGTCCCTTCTGAGCCCACAGCTCTTATTCTACAACATTCTAAACTCCAAATCACACAGCACAAAATTTGGAACCCAAAGCTGTCATTCATCATCATTCCTATACTGATGCTCACAACTAGTTTCCCTGTAAACCAGTGGTTCTCAACCTTTTTTTGCTCAAGGCACCCCTAACATACAATCTGGAACTTTTAGGGCACCCTTAACATGTTTAATGTAATTTATTAAAGGCATAATAAAGTGTACTATTAATAAATTTACAGATATTATTAGGTCTCACAATCCTAGTAATAAAAATAAACACATTGTTCATAACAATTTCCATATGCCTACATTTAAATACAATATTCACATTTTTGTCAGTCTTCATAGAAACATGGAGCATCCTAATTTGATGTCCGTGGCACCCTGGTTGAGAATCACCGCTCTAAACCCACAGATCACACTACACTGAACCTACACTGCTCTAAATCCACAGATCACTCTAATGCAGGTGTACACACTCAATATCAATCTGAACCCAGAGGTCTTCCTGCAGTTTTCTCTAAATTATGAACTCACAGATCACACTACACATCCCTCTAATGCAGGTTTACACACTCCATATCACTCTGAACCCAGAGCTCTCAGTGCACTTTTCTCTAAATTATGAACTCACAGTCCATATCCACTTTCCAACCAACCAAAAGAGTTACCATCAACAGGATCAACAGTAGTGCTGTCTCTTTGAGTGTCTTAATCCCTTGAGTGTCAAAGGAGTATTCAACGAACTCTCCAGCACTCAAAGGATTAACATGCTTGCCTGGAGTCTGGTGCGCACACCACAAACGTTTCTCAAATATACGGGTCAGAAGTATGCTTGTCCATAAAGGAGGATGTGTAGATATTAAAATAAAGATAGATATTGTACAGCACTCACTGAGAAACACATGGCCAGTAACTAATAGGAGCCAGACAGGCTAAAACGAAGTCCACTGAGCATTACAGAAGTACGTAGCAGAAAGATCCAGGACTATGTGGTTACCAGTCACAGTATTCCAATCCCGATGACAATGAGGGAGTATGACAAACTGACAAAACAGGAAATGTGATAAAGTTAGATATTGGCTCTAACAAAGGGTCAACAGTAGCTCATGCTTTGTCTCTTTGAGTGCCAGAAGGTTTGTGCAGCCAGTGTTTCGCTCAGGATTGGGTGCAGATTGTCCCCTCTACTCCCTCTTGTTTCCTGCACCCCTGGTGGGAGGGATCCATGATCTAATAATGGGCCAGGACAGGAAGCAAAGGCTATCGATATTGCTTTTATAATGGACACTGCTACCTGATTCTGTTAACAGCAATGATGTGATTCATGGGCCCCCTCTCTTGGCCAGCACGTCCCTGTCTCTGCCCATGTTGTCCATCTGGTCATCCTCACGTGCACCTACAGGTAGTGATGACATCACTGTGTAGGCTGCACAGACCAGAAGGTCACATAAGCAGGCCCAGTAGTGCAGGACTCAATCAAGAGAAGATTCTTTGTAGTACAAGTCTAGTACAACTTGTCTTCAGGCCACTTCACAGCTGTGGACCTCTCCATGACCGCAGACCCTCACTGTTCAGTCCACCTGTTTTCTGGTCTCATGTAATAGTCCACTAGTATCATGTATGGTACGTTGTACATCTGGTCACATGTAATACAATGCTGTTCCAACATAATGTATATTGCACTTCTTGTCTCATACAATACTTTTATGATCTTATGTAAATTATATGGCACTTCTGATCTCATGTAATTCTCAGCTGCTCTCATGTTATGATGTATTGTCCAGTTGTCTCTCTTAGACTGCATATTGCTGGCTCATAGCTTGCTTCAGTAGTTTCTAATGGCTCTTTCTCCTCTCTGTCTGTCCTATCAGTTTGTCTGCCTTCATCCTCTTTGTCATGTGTGTATTATACACATAACACACAAAACACACACACACACACACACACACATACATACACAACTATGTGCACATGCAAATACACACACGCACATGCACTCACAAACACAGCACACACATATCAACATGGATACATACACACTCACTCTCATACACAATGCACGCATACACATGCCTACACACATACAACTACATGCACACACACACACATGCACTCACAAACACAACACGCACATACACACACATACAGACACAGATACACAAATTTACTGTAACACACACAACACACACATTCACACATGCCATACACACACACACACACACACACAAACACACACACACAAACACATAAACACAGAGCTAAGAATTCATTAAGATGACCTAGTGCCTTTATTTTTAGAAAAACATTCAGGGATGTATCAGAAATTATAGTTATGAACTGTCAGAGATAAGTGAAGATAAGGAGTGGCTACTAATGTCGGTAAATTAACTAGCCCAGATCATATCACTCATTACAGGCTATGAAAACAAAAGTAATCTGCCAGTGATTGTATGGAACAGGAACACGGGTTTTTACATAGAATGGGGATTTTAGGGATCTAGAATTAAAGAAAGGATTTTTACAGCTGCTGACAGGAAGTACAGGATATTAAAAGTATATGACCCCTATTCAACCCTTCTAGTGATCAAAGGTCGCATCTGAAATGTTAGTTTTGCTTTAACTTGAAGCAGGAGTGACACAGCTGTGACTGGTACCCATCATTCAAATGTATCCAGTACAATCCTTATATGATCCTTATGTCCAAAAGAAAATTTTAGTAATTCTGGGGCAAACCAGCTGTTGGGAAAATACAGATTTAAAATGTTCCATTGATTTAAAAGGGGCTTTTTAACCCTTTAAATGCTAGAGAGGTCTCCAGCGCATTGCTAAATATTCAGTGGGTTAAAAGTCCCATTTGGATTAATGAGCATTTTCATTGTCTACTAAAGCACAGTTAGTTTATTACAGAACTAGTTGAACAGCCCGTTACATGGGCCACAGTGTCACAGCCACCCGGTCGCGGGGCAGTCACGCGCAGTGGAGACTGCCTACGCCACGGCTGATACAGAGCTGGGCGCTCCGAATCAGCCGCGGCGTGGGCAGTCTCTACTGCGCATGGCTGCAGCACGCGCAGTAGCGTCTACTGCGCATGTCGCGACGTTACACACGATTTAGCAAATTATTATATAGGATTACTTCAGGGGGAGATGCACTGTTAAGATATTCCCTGGAAGGGACTGCAGGGTACAGGAGGGGAAACGTCATGGGAGGGTTGATTCATACAGGAAGCGTGTGTGTGTGATAGGGAGGAGTAAAAGGAGAGGACTTAAATAGGGTTGGTGACAGGAAGTGGAATGTTGTTTGGAGGAAGAGAAGACAAAGGAAGCATCCCTCCCTCCTTTCCTATTCCTGTTAGGGTGTTGGTGTGGTTGTGTATGTCAGCTGGGCGGATAGTCCTTGCATAGTTTTAAGAGATCAATAACTGATGTGGTAAAGTTAGGGGCTTTTATCCTTGGACGGAAGCCCTTTGGGAGTTTGCTACAGATTTTGGTTGTGGGAGGTGACGTTACTCATTGAAGCTAAAGTGGATGGCCAGTGGGGTAATTCCTTGGGAGGCAGCTGTAAGTGCTGAATAATTGTGAAGTCAACTGTAAGTGCTGACAAACATTGGGATTAGATGTAATGCTGAAGAATGTGGGGATGTTAGCATGAGCCCTACAATTTGACCATGCTTGGTTTCAATGGCAAGGACTGTCAGTTCATGATTGATTATTGGTTAATGATTAATTATTGTTGTGTTTGAATAAGAAGAATAACAATAATGTGAGTGAAAAATAGTTAAATAAAGCTGTGGTCTATCCCCAAAATAGATGTGTCTGTACTTATTTATGGATCATACCCTCTCCCTATGACATGTGATAGAGTTGATAAGGAGGAGATGACTTCTCCAGTGTGATCATAAACACTATAAGTCATGTGTTATTCTATGGAGCCAATACTCCTGCTGTAGAGATGATGGTGCATAGACTCCATAAAGTAACAAAGGAATTAGAGAGTTTATAACACTGGAGAAGTGATTACCTCTGTATCATCTATCTATCACACCTTAATGAGTAATCCCCAATTACTTCTTAGTACATCTAACTTAGAGTACTTGTCACTTATTAGTAGTTTATATAAGTAAAAAGTCAAATGATTGACACTAGTTCTCAGCCAATATGACATGGCACCATTTGAAGAAAGGGGCTTGACAGGAAGTCTGCATTGGGTTGGAGTGGAGTTGGAGGAGCGTGGTACTGGCCAGCCATTGGTTGCTTGGACAGGGAGTGAGGTACTCAACTGGATTAGCTGCAGGGGATTCTGATACCCTGCAACCATTTTGCCCAGAACAGCATGATTCTAAGAATTTCCCACCCACTCTGTCCACTTTATTACAGGCTATTTGTTTGAATTTCAATGGGTGTCTGTGAATGGATGGACCTGGATGGGTGGTTTTTCCATTTTGGTTGCTATATTAATGTCAGTGCATCAAGCTGACGATGTATGTGGTAACTTATGTTACAACTTGCTTGCTGGTTTTGAAGCAAGGTATCCAGTGTTGTTCTGGAATGGATACTCAGGTTTGGCCTTAAGAATCAAGTTAATGGCTGTTGGACTAAGACTTCCCACATCTAATTAGGGATGGTGGATGGTGTTAAAGTTAGTGTTTTAAATTGCCTTTGTTATAGGACAGGATAGTCAGATAAGATATGTTTAGCAAGCAACCAGCAGTTTATTCTTTGTTTTGTATGTTTTGCATGTTATATTATACATATACAGATGATGATGAGATTTTTGAGTCATAAAGGATGGGGCTTAATTGGGTGGGTGGTGCTTACTCATCAATGTGTCAAAGTGGGTGGGAAGTAGGCAGAACAGACTGGGAAGGAGGAGAAGTGAGTGAGAAGTGGGAGTAACAGAGTGGGAAGGAGGAGAAGTGGGTGAGAAGTGGGAGGAACAGGGTGGGAAAGAGGAGAAGTGGGTGGGAAGTGGGAGGAACAGGGTAGGAAGGAGAAGTGGGCAGAAAAGGTCAAGAAGAAGGAGAAGTGGGTGGGAAGTGGGCAGAACAGACTAGGAAGGAGGAGAAGTGGGAGGAACAGGGTGGGAAAGAGGAGAAGTGGGTGGGAAGTGGGAGGAACAGGGTAGGAAGGAGAAGTGGGCAGAACAGGTCAAGAAGAAGGAGAAGTGGGTGGGAAGTGGGCAGAACAGACTAGGAAGGAGGAGAAGTGGGAGGAACAGGGTGGGAAAGAGGAGAAGTGGGTGGGAAGTGGGAGGAACAGGGTAGGAAGGAGAAGTGGGCAGAACAGGCCAAGAAGAAGGACAAGTGGGTGGGAAGTGGGCAGAACAGACTAGGAAGGAGGAGAAGTGGGAGGAACAGGGTGGGAAAGAGGAGAAGTGGGTGGGAAGTGGGAGGAACAGGGTAGGAAGGAGAAGTGGGAGGAACAGGGTGGGAAAGAGGAGAAATGGGAGGAACAGAGTAGGAAGGAGAAGTGGGCAGAACAGGTCAAGAAGAAGGAGAAGTGGGTGGGAAGTGGGCAGAACAGACTAGGAAGGAGGAGAAGTGGGAGGAACAGGCCAAGAAGAAAAACCTGTCAAGGTGGGCAGGGTTTTCCTTATGATCACATCAAGAAGATTGTCCCTTGCTGAGACCTGTCCGGTCAAGAGACCAGATTCCACATCTGAGCATTTATTTCTCAAAAACTATTTGTTTCACAAACAAAAGGCTAGCACAACATATGGGCATATTTTAATTAGCTTTAAAATGAACTAAACATTTTAAGAAAACAAATAAACAAATCTTATTCTCAAAAAGAAAAGGCACAGAATCAGTTAATACAGATGTGTGACTCAAGAAGCGAGCTGATTCCCATTTACTAGAGCCAACAATTATTTCACCCCTTGTAAAACATGATTTTGTTTTTTAGCTTTGACTTCTGAAAAAGTCTTAATATAGCTTGGGCGTTGTATCAATTTTACAACTCGAAATTGCACTGAACTCTGTTCATAAACATCTGTTTACGATATTAATGCGAACGAACTGCAAACCTGGATATGTCCACCCATCACTATAGTTAAAGCATATTAAGACACTGAATATGGATGTACTTATACAGTTCCGCTCAATAATAAACTCTCTAACTGATTTTGTTACTGCTATGGCTGCCTAACGCCAATTTGCCAAGCTACTTATGCCAAAAATGATCCACTCAAAGGAATAGTGTCACGTAACATGGAATGAAAATCTATTGCATGGTTTATCTGGCATAGTAGAGCAAAGGTACTCTCATTGAGGAAAAAACTCATTGCAACTCAATCTTGAAATTTGAGGGTGTTGTACCTCCATAACCTAAAAATTTACTGATAACAGCTGTCCATAGACTGCTGTATCGACAGTGCCACCAACAATTTTGAGGCCATGGAAGTATTGCAAACAAAGAAAAGTGAGTTTGAGCTGCAGGAACTCTTGAATAAAACAGCCGTCAGCAGTTGAAGTTCCCTTGTTTTACACAGCAGGATTAGGGGACCACATTTCGATTCTGAGATTCAGGGACACTGCGGTGAGTGCACCACAGAGTTCTGAACACCAGAGGGAGAACTACCTATTGACTGCTGTGATAGAAAGTGATGTCTGTGGTGGGACACAAGATAGTGTACATCATATCAAAGCCTTAGACTAATATTACACTACAATAAAAATGCATTGTCGCTCCTGTTTGATGTCAGGATCCAGGCTCAGTTCTCTCTCTTGCGTTTAGAGTTCTGTCTGGAAGCCATTTTCTTGTAGCCCAGCAGAGACATCACTTCCTGTCACAGTAGGCAATGGACAGTTCTCCTTCTACTTTTTAGACCTATGTGTTCTGGAGTCTTCATTCAAGGACTTTGTATTGTTCCTGAAGGAGGCTGCCCAGGACATGGAACACAGGTTTAAAATCATGGACTGTCGTGGGCAATACGGGACACGTGATCACCCTAAGCAAGATAATACCTACAATATATATTTTCCATATTAACCTTATGAGTGCCAGAGGGGTATGCAACACATTGGAAATTCAAGTCTCCCATTGTTTTGTTTGACTGAATCAGGTCTGTACAAGGTCAGTCCTCAAGGGCCATCAACAGTGCAGGATGTAAGGATTTCCCTGATTAATCACAGGTGAGTTAGTCAGTGGATCATTCATTGTGACTGATTCACCTGTGATTAATCAGGGAAATCCTTACATCCTGGTCTGTCTATCTAAACCAGGGCTGTCCAAGTTCAGTCCTTAGGGGCCACCAACAGGCCGGGATGTAAGGATTTCCCTGATTAATCACAGGGAAGTTATCAGTGGATCATTCATTGTGACTGAATCACATGTGATTAATCAGGGAAATCCTTACATCCTGCACTGTTGGTGGCCCTCGAGGACTGAACTTGCACAGCCGTGGCCTGGATCATAACATACTAAGATGTACTAGAACTACAGTCATTTTGGAGCAATTCATCTGAGTCACATGAGAAAAATAACAATCTCTGAGTTCTCCTTGAATGAAATGGGGCTTTTCAACCCTTGAATGCTAGGGGGTCTCCAAAGCCAGTGGCCATAAATCAAGGAACGCACTATAGCATATGATTGCTTTAATGCAGTGGCAGCCAACCTGAAGCCCTCCAGCTGATGTGGGCTACAACTCTCATCACCCCCTGCCAGCCATTGGTCATATACTAATGAAGCCTCTTCAGTGACATGTCACATGCTAATGATGGTTTCAAGGACATTTCATATTCCAATGAAGCTTTGTGCAGTGCCAGGAAGCTTTGTGCAGTGCCAGGAAGCTTTGTGCAGTACCAGGAAGCTTTGTGCAGTACCAGGAAACGTTTGCTTTCACTTTTCCCAGAAAACAAAGTGTGAATAATAAACTCTACATCTGCTGGAATTTTGGTTAACATGACACACAGGCAGTTTTTAATGCAGTATTCAAATATGCAAACTTAAATTAAGGTGAAAGTTCCACTTTAAATTGCAGCTAACTCAATAATAACTTGGGTGATTTTGAAAGGACGTTCAAAATCACCTACATTAATGTTAGCCATTCTATGATATGATAGTTTATGAGATATTTTGCTTATTTATTTATATGTTTATGCAAATGAGCCAGTACTTCCTGGCAGAAAGTGACAGTTGGGAGGGGAAGTGAACACAACAAGCTGTGCCAAACAGTACAGCCTCGTTTTCATAAACTGACAATCAAATACATTTAAATATCTCCTAAATTATAGTTTTAAATAAAGAAAGGCTAACAAAAATGTAGATGATTTTGAAATCTTTTTCAAAATTACCCAAGTTTTACTTCCATTTTATGTCGATAAACTCTGTGCAGCTTTCAAACTCAGAGACGGAGATTGCAGCCCATAGACCATCCTGCGGCTCTTCAGCAGAGCTGTGATTGCGTCAGTTACAAAGAAATACTTCATTTGAACGGTCTACAATGTGTGCTTGCAAACCAGACACACATTGTAGACCATTTAAATGAAGAATTTCTTTGTAACTACAGCGATCACGGCTCTGCTGAAGAGCCGCAGGATGGTCTATGGACTGTGAGCTCGGTCTCTAAGTTTGAAAGCTGACGTCAGCACAATGGGAGGGAGGGAGGAACTTTGCAGACTTATATCTCCCAAACCATAAAGGTTTGGGAGATCGAAAACGGCACAATTAATGTATTTTTAAATTATCTATTGAATTATATTTACATGTTTTCAAGTATTACTATCACTTTAAAACCATCAGATCAGTGTCTTTCAGGGCCAGATGGCATTAGTATCTAAGACTGTTTTGAAAGATCAGTGTGACATGTGTTCCAGGTGATCATGCTGAAATCCTTAGAAGGCGAGCCAAAGAATTAGGGAGCTGGATGGCAATCAAATGACCCTGTCAGCATGTAGCAGTGAACTTTGTAGATGGAGACTGTGACATACGGACAGGGAATGCAGGCACTTCTTCACTGCCATGTCCCATGCTGCTTACTAAACAAGTTGTATATTTGTGCTACATCCTATCCAGAGATCTGCTCCTTTTTATCAAACGCTGTGTTCTTTCCACTGACCTCTCTTTATTGCCTGTTCTTTTGCTCTTTCTCTACCACCCACTACAGATGAGCATACAGAGTTGTTAATATATTCAAAAACGTACTGGCACTCAATAGATTTGGTGAGAAAACATATAAGGGTTTATTTTTAACCCTTGAGTGCCAGAGAGGTATCCAACGCATTGCATCTCTCAAATTCCATTGAGGCGCCCGCAAGGCAAGGAATTCATGCACCCTCTTGTTAGAGGGACTACCACGTTAGCTACAGTCGCCCTACAATACTTAGGCAGGTGGAGACTAGCTTAAAGCTTTAGTAAAGTCTAAGAAAAAATATTTTGCATTGTGTAGAGCTTAAAAAGTTAATTGAATGCAAAAAAAACGGTATCTCTCAAACCGCTATGGTTTGAGAGATATCTGCATTCAAAATTTGATGTTTCCTGACAGCACATGGCTCTGCAGCAGAGCCACAATTTTGTTGTTTAAAACGAATGACTTAATTGGACTGGTCTATAAAGTATGATTGCAAACTAGGCACGCTTTGTAGACCATTCCAATGAAGTCATTAGTAACACGATTGCAGCTCTGCTGCAGAGCCTCCATGTCGGCCAACACTGCTCTCCTGCTGTCAGCTTTACAGCTGACAGCGGGAAACATCAGACTTTGAATGCCTGTATCTCTCAAACCATAGCGGTTTGAGAGATATTTTTTTGCATTCAATTCCACTTTTTAAGCTCTACACAGTGCAAAATATTTTTACTGGTACATTACTGACATTTTAATAATAGTTATTCTACCTCTCAAAAGTAAAGAAAGCATTAATCTTCCGAGACTGACGGGCAGGTTAGTGCAGTCTGCGTGCCTGCTCCGCCAATCCCTTCCGGTGCTGTTCAGTCCAGTGCAATGCTGCTGAAGGGATAACAGGACTGACAGAGCAGGCGCGCAGACAAGATGTCTGCGCTGACGCCTGGCTTCCGGACTTGGATCTTAACGTAGAGGCATGTGTTCCTTTGCTGTCCGTTCCTTTCTGTAACTTAAGGTACAATGCAACTCCCCCTTACTAATAATAGTGGAAACACGGACGGACAGCACAGGCGCACAGATGCCTCTTTGGCAAGATGTCTGCACTGTCATCTGCCAGGGAGTCTCCAAAGAAGTTGAATTTCTAAATAATGCCGGACTTGTTAAAGCTAATACAAGAATGGATATGATAAACGCTATATTAAAAATGACTTGGTGGGGGGGATTAAAATACATGAAAGTTCATCTTTAAAGTTTTGGATATTCTTTAACCCTTTGAGTGCCAAAGGGGTATTCAATGCATTGCAGAGCAATGCGTTGCGTACCCTCTGGCACTCAAAAGGTTAATGCTTTGATCAAGGAATATCATTGGCTAAAAGTGACCCTGATCCAGGGCCTTAGCACTCACAAGATCTTTTTTAACCCACTGAGTGCCAAATGTGTATATCATGCATTGTTTCAATGCAATGCATTGCATACCCCTCTGGCACACAAAGAGTTATGCAAAGGGATGTTTTTACGTCGAAACAGAAATATCACACAACGTGAAATCCTGAGTTTTGTGCTTGTGATAGGAAATTTGGATAACAGGGAGATCTGTATGGGGCTGAAAGGAAAGTTGGAGTGAATGAGGTTTCTGAGGAAGTTGTTCCTCATTAACATTAATGAGTCGGTCTGAAGTGGGCGGGGTGCTGTTATTCTTTACCATTATGTGGTTTAGTGAACCTTATCATCACCAGGAAATGGCAGCACGTCCTATACTGGGGGAAGAAAAATTCAGCACTTCAGTTTGGCAAAATGTTGGATAATATTTATAAAGGTGATACAAAAATAGAGAGGGTTTTCTGTGCGTGTATATATATATATATATATATATATATATATATATATATATATATATCCCATTTAATAATTTGCTAAAACATGTGTAGCGACACAGTCATGGGCAGTGGAGACTGCCCCTGATGAGGCTGATACAGAGCAGGGCGCTCTGAAGTATCAGCCCAGGCGTGGGCAGTCTCTACTGTGCATGACTGCCCCGAGACCGGCTGGCACTGTATCAGCTGCAGCACGGTCAGTCGCTACTGTGCATGACTTTTTTTTTTACAAAAAACAAAACATACACTTTACAAAACAAAACATTACTGTCTGTTTTTCATACAATAGTGCCTGTTTAAAAAGAATTTCTCCATTCCATTATCTTCCAAAAATGGTTTGCAGCTTCCACTCTGACATGTTTTCTGTCAATCAAAACATAAGAAAACAGTAATATATATACCGTAAAATCTCGGGTATAATACGCACAATTTTACCCCATTTCACCTTATGTGAAGTGGGGGGTGCGTATTATACACAAGAGTTATTTTTAAAAAAAATTGAGCTGACAGATTCCCTCCCTCCCGGTGCCCAATGCGCTCTGGCAATAACGCTTACTTGTCTCCACTGCAGTCCTCTCTGACAATGAGGCTTAGCGTAGGTACTTCCTTCCACTGAAGTACCCATCTTCCCAGCGGGCGGCAAGCTTGCATTTGCCGCCCGCTTCCCTCATGGGCTTTCAGGACCTTCTGCCTCCAGCCAATGGTAATAGAAGCGGAAGGTCCTGAAAGCCCATGAGGGAAGCGGGCGGCAAATGCAAGCTTGCCGCCCGCTGGGAAGATGGGTACTTCAGTGGAAGGAAGTACCTACGCTAAGCCTCATTGTCAGAGAGGACTGCAGTGGAGACAAGTAAGCGTTATTGCCAGAGCGCATTGGGCACCGGGAGGGAGGGAAGGGTTCTGGACAGCTTAACTTTTTTTTTCCCTAAGAGGGGAAAACAAGGGTGCGTATTATACATAGGCACTCTTGTTTTCCCCTAAAATCTTAGGTATAATATACACCTGCGTATTATACAAAGGTGCGTATTATACCTGAGATTTTACGGTATATATATATATATATAAACTTTAGAGTGATCTATCTCTCAAACCATAAAGGTTTGAGAGATAGGAACTGCATCGATGGATTTCTTATTTTATGGTCTACAATATGCCTTATTATATAATTAAAACATTACTAACCCTTTAAGAAGAATACAAGTTTAATAAAGGTCAAATTTAAGATATACGGTTATGTTAACCCTGTGAGTGCATCTGGCACTCGAGGGGTTAAAGGGATAGTTACACTTAATATGCAAATAAACATAGTATGGTTTATCCTTTTGAGTAAAGCAAAGGTACTCCCATTGCTGAGAGGTGTTTTAATCAAAAGTTATTGCAGATCAATCCTGATTTTTTTTTTTAGGGGCAGTATCTCAATTGCCTGAAATTTTACAGTTACTATACCATCCTATGGACAGCTCTGCTCGGTTGACCATAAAAATCCATGGGACGGTGTAGCAACAGCGCCACTGTAAAACGTCAGGCCAGCGAAATATTGCACCTAAAATAACTTCTAGTTTGAGCTGAAATAATTTCTGAATAAAACACTTTTCAGCAGTAGAAGTACCCTTGTTTGGCTCAGGAGGATATATATTTGCATATTAAGTGTTACTATCCCTTTAAGTTAATCAATCATTGCTTTTCTGAACATTTCCCTCTCACGCTTAACCCTTTGAGTGTCAGAGGGGTCCAAAGTAATGTCAGATACCACTCTTGCACTCAACATTTTAAAAGGTAAATAATTGCCGGTTCAGCTTTATCATTCGTCAGTAGCATTCTAATATTCTCCTTTAACACATTTATTCTTTATAGTTTAGGCCATGTAGAGTATTATTATCATGTTCTATGATGTGTAGTTCCAGACTAATTGAATTATAAAGTATCCCCCTCCCACACCTTTTACCTGTTGTAAGTCGCCTCCCCTCAGATGCGGAATCCAGTCGCTTGACCAGACAGCTCACAGCAAGGGACAGTCTTCTTACTGTGAACATAAGGGAAACCCTGTACCCCTTAAAGGAGGAGGGCAGGTTTTTCCTTATGCTAACAGAAGATTGTACCTTGCTGCTATCCATCCGAATGGTCTTTCTGTGCAGCTTTACATAGGTAAAAGGGGCGAGATGAGGACACTTTATGATTCAGTACTCTGGAACTACACATCATAGAGAATGATAATACAGCTCTACATGGCCCAAATACTACAAAATAATCAGAGCTGCATTTATTTTTTAAACATTACTATCCCTTTAACTCACAGTGTGAGTAACACTGTAACGCTCAACAGTAATATTCTATCACTCATCTCTAACACTCCGCAGTTACACAGTAACACTCCGCAGTAACACAGTAATACTTATCAGTAACACTTTAGCACTCAAATTTAACATTCACCAGTAACACCCTAACATCACCTTTAACATTCCCCAGTAACACCCTAGCACTCACCTTTAACATTCACCAGTAACACCCTAGCACTCACCTTTAACATTCATCAGTATCATTTAACTCTAATATTCATCCATAACACTCTAGTACAAAACTTTCACATTCAGCAGTGCTCATCTCTGACATTCATTTGTAACAGTCTAACACTCAACTTTAATAATTAGCACAGTGATTCTCAACTCCTGTCCTCAGGACCCACTAACAGGCCAGAACCTAGGGATTTCTCTGCTAGAGCACAGGCGTGGTGATCAGAGGCTCATTCACATTGATGAACTCATTTGTGCTCTAACAAGGAAATCATCCAATCCTGGCCTGTTAGTGGGTCCTTAGTACAGGAGTTGAGAACCACTGAATTAGCATAACACTCTTAACACACAACTCTAACATTCAGCAATAAAACTCGTCACACTCAACACTAACTGAATATAATTGTCAACAAGATCCCCATGTGTTTTTCAGGTACCAGGGAATCTGCTTTTGTATATGCATTATCAGCTGCAACCATCAGCCATACTATTGCAAGAGCGTGTACCACTGGAGACATCCCGGGCTGTTCGTGTGGCCCAATCCCTGGGGATTCGCCAGGTCCTGGTGGCTATAGGTGGGGAGGATGCGCTGACAACCTTAATTATGGCATACTCATGGGGTCCAAATTTTCTGATGCCCCAATGAAGATGAAGAAGTCAGGATCGCAAGCTAATAAACTCATGCACCTACACAACAGTGAGGTGGGAAGACAGGTAAATGTTTGGAAGACATCACATTCATGGTACAGAAGTATAAATTGCAGAGGTTACAGGAGAAATGTTCAATTAGACTAGTGATCTCAAACTACATTCCTAATACTCATACCTGGGATGTCTTTGGATTTGCCCCGGAGACTCCAGGTTTGACACTGTATTAGCGGATCTCCGTGGCAGAGGCTGATTCACCAGCTGTGGGGAGTCTCTACTGAAACTCTGCCCACTTCTGCTCCTTCACAGCCTGTTCCACCCACTTTTCCTCCTTCCTCATCCTGTTCCTCCCACTTTCCGCCCACCTTTGTGATGTTTGTTAGGCCCCGCCCATACTCACTGGTTTACTTGTGCCCCCTTTTTGACTCAATTCGCGTCCATTATGTCCCCCAGCGGGCCCACCAGAGGGAACACCATAACAGAAAGTTCCCAGGTATGCTAAACTCTGCTTTGGAGTTCTGTCTCTAGCATACTAGGGGTTAATCTACTTTTTCAACCTTAATTTAGAATTTTAAAAGTAATGTGCAACTATCTGATTGACTTGAGGGCCGCATATGTTGCCCTTGAAGTGAATTTGGTTGCCTGTCATTTCCCTACATTGTAACTTGTACTGAATGGACGGGAACTTTGTCTTCTAGAGTTTCCAGAGGGGACTCTTGTGTTGCCGGTGAGAGGATATAACTTATGTGATTCTGGTCACAAAGGGGTGGGGCTTAAAGTGGGTGGGGGCAGGGCTTAATAGGTTGTGCAATAAAGTGGGTGGAAAGTGGGCAGAACACGGTGGGAAGAAGGAGAGGTGGGAGGAACAAGCTGGGAAGGGGCAGAAGTGGGCAGAGTTTCTGTCACTGGAGACTGCTAAAAAACGCAGTCTCAGGAGCAAATCCGGAGAGTTTCCATGTATGATGGTAAGCATACATTGTTTTGTGTGACACAGCACCTACGTGCTGGGGATTCCAAGTTACACCCTTCAGTACATAAGAGTTAAAGTGTCACTGTCACCTAAAAACAATGTTGGTGATTTGGAAAGAGCCTTCCAAAACCCCTATATGTTGTATTAGCTGTTTTTGATTTAAAAAAAACTATGGGGGAGATTTACTAAACGGTGATAAAGAGGTGATAGAGTGGAGATGACTTCTCCGGTTTATAATTTTTCCAGTTCTTATGTTATTCTATGGAGCCTGTGCACTAAGATTTTTTCAACCTTGGAGACCTTAGTGCATAGGCTCCATAGAATAACATAGGAACTGGAGAAGTCATCTCCACTACATCACCTCTTTATCACCGTTTAGTGAATCTCCCCTGTTTTGTTTTCCTTACATTTATAGATTATGCTAATTAAATCATGCCATGCAGACACTTCTGACGTAAGGCTACATCACCTCCACTGACACTTAAACCTTTCAGTGTCATCTTGAAAGGGCCTTCAAAATCAGCAAAATTGGTTTTAAGGGATAATGTTGTTTCAACATGAACTTTTCACCTGAAGACAAGTTTAGTTTATTTTAAAGATAAATGAATTTGCTTCTGTGTTGTCCTATATGTGTTGTTCTATAATCATTCATTTTAGAGAAAAATACTTTTCTGTTTTGGTGGCACATTATGCTAATTCCACACACAGTTTGCTAATTAGTTTGAGGCCAAACATATCTCCTGTTATGGTTTTAGAAATGTCCCCAGTGTCTGGGCTTTGTCCAGATTCATTTATATTACAGCGTGTGCAGAGCCTGGTTAAGACTCTCTGAGGCCCTAGGTAGGATCCCAAATTGGCCTCCCCTCCAGCTTGCCCCCCCTCCTGCCACAATCCTTTCTGGATTTGCCGACATTGTCCCCATTTTTCACCTCCAGATTGCCCACCTCCGCATTGTTCACCTCAATATGGTCCCCCGTATTATCCACGTCCACATGCACGGCTAAGAGTATGGCAGTGACAGGACAGCTGCTCTGTACTTCTCACACGCTCTTAGGGTGACCACACGTCCCGGAATGCTCGGGACTGTCCCTTATTGGGGGTCTGTGTCCTGTATCCCGGTTCACCCCCCACCAGGACAACAAAGAGTCCCGGAATTGAGCAACATGCGCCAGTCCAGCCAGCTAATGAAATGTATTTGCTATATGGTCAGCCAGCCAATGAGGACCATATAGCTAATACATTTCATTTGCTGGCTGGACTGGTGCATGTGAGACAGCTGGGGTGGAGCAGGTTTGCTGGTGCTGCAAGTGAGACCCGCGGCTGAGGCTCCCTCCGGTGCTGACCATCTTTCTGAAGCTGACAAGAGTTCCCACTGGGAACTCTTACTATGTCAGCCTCAGAAAGATGGTCAGCGCTGGTGGGAGCCTCAGCCGAGGGACTAGGGTGACCACATGTCCCGGAATGGCAGAATGAAAATGTGGTCACCCTACACGCTCTGCTTCTGTTCCCTATACACTGCGCATGGTGCACAGATGCAAGGTTGCACACGCATGCACAGTAAGGGAACTAGCTTCCCTTCATTGAGTCTATTGAGACTCAATGAAGGGAAGCTAGTTTTCTGACTGTGCATGCGAGCACGACCTTGTGGTCTGCGCACCATGCGCAGGATACGGGGAACAGAGGAGAAGCGAGCAAGAAGAAGATCACTGTCAGTGCCAGACACTAACAGTGAGTAGCATCAGTGCAGGGGCCCGGGGGTGGCCTCCCCAAGTCACTGGGCCCAAGGCAGGCTCCTAGGTCACCTTGCCCATGATCCGGCCCTGTGTGTGTGGTTATTTTGATTCAGCACCGAAACTTATTAGCATAAAATACAAAATTGTACCTCCAGCAAGTAAAAGATAATGTCTCAAAAAACCTATTTATGTTACAAACAAATGGCCAGAAAACACAAAGGAAGTTTTAATTCTATTTAAAAGGAACTAAACTCTTAAGAGGTGATTGTTTTACTCTAAGTGCAGAGCACCCAGTTGGTCAATAAATAATCTGTGTCTATCTATCTGCATCTGCTAAGATGGTATCAACAAGAATTGAGCTATGGATAAGTCAAGGTTATTGCATGACATTTGTAACACTTCAGGACCTGTTTGACTTAGGTGTTGAAAGCTTCCCTGGAGATGAAATGTAAGTGCCATGGAGTATCGGGATCGTGTTCTATTAAGACATGCTGGAGAGGCCTGCAGGAGCTCCGAGAAATTGCTCTGGACCTCAAAACCAAATACTTATCAGCAACAAAAGTGGTTCACCGGCCCATGGGTACACGCAAGCAACTGGTGCCGAAGGACCTCGATATAAGGCCGGTGCAAGAAACAGAACTTATATATCTTCAAAGTTCACCGGACTTTTGCTTAAAGAATGAAAAGCTGGGATCACATGGAACACAAGACAGGTAAGGAACCAAAGATTTCTCTAGACGCTGGCAGACCTAAGCACAAAGAAAAAACATTTATTTATTCTGGGGAAAACCAACTGCTCCATAGGGGACAGATAAAAAATCTTATTTAGATTGATTTTTAACCCCTTGAAACCTTGAAGCAATAAATTAGAGACAGTCACCTCTCTAGAATTCCAGAGGTCAAAAGTTCCAGTTAAATCAGTGAAAATTTGTGTTCACTATATTGCAGCTGGTTTGCCTGAGAAATTCTCCATTTTCTTTCTTCGATTGCCCCCTAATTTAAACAAAATATATTTTTTCCAATATTATCGAGGGATGGTATGCAAACTAAATTCCACTATTTACACAAAGAGGAGGTACATCCAGGATCGGATTTTACATTAGTAGAAGAGTAGACAACCACATGAGACACCTAATAAGACTAGTGGTGTAGCAGAGCTGGTCACACCCACCTTACTGAGTAATAGGAGTGGCCAACCCAGTCCATTGTAATAGACACAGTGACCAGTTTATTTACCAGTTTATATGTTTCTGTTGTGTCCAGTGTTTATGAGAATTTGGTCAGTTATTTTATTTAGTGGAACTAAAACGCTACAAGAGCATTTCAGATTCCCTATGTTTATGTTAAATTTTGTATATTTAAAACATTAGTTTATGAGATATTTCACTTGGAAATGTTGCCCTGGCATCTTGGTTCATGAGACACCATCTTCATTTCATCCTCCATTTTGAGTCTATGGAGGTGGATATTACTCTTCCTGGCAGAAGTTCAGAACCCCAAGCTCCACCACAAGTGTTTTGACATCTTCAGTGGAATCCTGTCTTCTGCTGTTTCATTTTTATATATTTTTTTTTTTTGTGGAGGGGCAAATGCAGTGAAGTTCCAGAATATGTAAAAGCACTCCAAGGACTTCGAAGACATTGACAATAGTGATAATTTATTGGTTGATCAACCTTTTGGTTGAATTCCATAACCTTCCTGAGGAAGGTTGTGAAATACAACCGAAACGTTGATCACCCAATAAATTATCATCACTATTTTCAATTTCCTTGAAGTCCTGTGAGTGCTTTTACATATTCTGGAACTCTGTTAATTGCTGTTGCTCAGTAAATGGCACCCAGGCGCATATCTATGTAGGCATGAATGATTCCTGACTGCGCATTCTTAAATATATATGCTTTAGACTTGAGAAAGGGAGTTTATCCAGAAAGCTTGTCAATCCATAATTCTGTTAGTCCAATAAAAAGGTATTACAAGATATTAATTTTGTTTGTTATTTTACATCTACATCACTGGACTAATATGGCTACAATCTTAACTCTACTATATATATATATATATATATATATATATATATATATATATATGAACACTAATGTTTAAAAGTTTGAAATGTCCTTGTTTTCCATTAAATAAGTTGCAAAAGGAATAGGAAATACAGTCAAGTCATTGACAAGGTTAGAAATAATTATTTTTAATTTAAATAATAATTGTGTCCTTCAAACTTTGCTTTTGTCGAAGAATCCTCCATTTGGAACAATTACAGCCTTGCAGACCTTTGTCATTCTAGTTGTCAGTTTGTTGAGGTAATGTGAAGAGAGTTCACCCCAGGCTTCCTGAAGCACCTCCCACAATTTGCATTGGCTTGATGGGCACTTCTTACATACCATACTGTAAAGCTGCTCCCACAACAGAAACAAGGACATTTCAAAGTGACCCAAACCTTTGAACGGTAGTGTGTGTGTGTGTGTATATATATATATATATATATCACCTTTGTAAATTTGGTTATGTATATGTTATGTATATTAACACACAAGCATATTAATATACATGCCCCTAATTTACGGTGATGCCCATTATTCTAATAGGTGCACATCAGGGACGTGCACAGACATTTTGGGGGGCAGGGGCTCAAATGAAAAAAAGGGCACTTTTCATAATTATTTATTCAAAATATAAAAGGGCACGAGGGCACTTTGGACAAAAAGGGCAGGTGCTCAAGCCCCCCTTGGTGTCTATGTGTGCACGTGCCTGGTACACATTTTCAGTTGCTAGTTTCTATATGAAGTAATATTTATGCTACAGTTGATCCAGTGCATATATTTTCTTTTTTCTCCAATGTTTTTACTATGTGAGAAAATTCATAATACATCCTCATTGTAGCTTCGGCCACTAAAACTATTTGGTTACCATCATGAGAATTAATAATGGGAGCTCTGTGTATTCCATGTAATTTGCAGCAATTTCAGGAGTGTAGAGGTTAATTCTATGGAAAAACATTCACCACTTCACGTAAGTGGAGACATATTTGACATGTTGATGTGTCTGGTTCTGTCAGATCATGATGGATTTTCTGTGTTTTCTTATGATTATGGAGGCTACTGTACTAAGTAGAAGTGGAGTAATACTGAGACAATCCAACCGCATTATAGGGGACAAATTAAAATATACTTTCATTTAACCCTTTAACCCCTTAACGACGGGGGAATCGGCACACGGGCGCAACTGAATGACAACGGAGCATTTTTTTTTATTGCTCCGTTGCATTCCGGACGCCCCGAACGGCGTGCAGCCGCCGGGGGAGCCCGGAACTCGATGATGGTCATAGTACGTCATCGGTCGTTCAGTCAAATCGACCCTTGACGTACTATGACCGTCAAGGGTCGTTAAGGGGTTAAGGACCCATGACATGCCAGGACCATCATGGGACAACTTCTGTTACGGACCCATGATGGTCTTGGCATGCCATGGAATTTGCAATGCATTCCGTACACCTCTGGCACTCAAAGGTTTAAGGGGTCCCCGCACAACTGCACGCAATTCAGGGACCCCTGAATCCATTGGGACAAAAAAAATGCCTTGTGGTCCTTCCTTAACTGCCAGTTGTGCGGCCATGTGGCCGGTCCTTAAAGGGATAGAAATACTTAAAATGTAAAAAAATATATGTTCTAGGGTTTTTTCCCCTGAGTAAAACAAGGGTACTACCACCGCTGAAAGATATTTTATTATAAAAAATTATAATAGCTCAAACTTTAATTTTTTAGGTGCAATATCACGGTGGCCTGAAAATGTACAGTGGAGCTGTTGCTACACCATCCTATGGACTGCTCTGGTCCATAGACCATAAATGTCCATAGGATGGTGTAACAACAGCGCCACTGTAAATTTTCAGGCCACTGTGATATTGCACCTAAAATTAAAATAATTAAAGTTTTAAGCTGTTATAGTTTTTTAATAAAATATCTCTCAGCAGTGGGAGTACCCTTGTTATATTTGGGGACATAAACCCTACAACATGTATTTTTTTACATCTTATGTATTACTATCCCTTTAAGGGGTTAAAAGGAACTTTCAACCCCTTGAATGTTAGAGAAATCTCCAGGGCATTTTAATTTGTCCCCTGTGGAGCAGTTGGTTTGCCCCAGAATTTTGCCAACAGCTGTTGGAGGATGATGGGAGTTTTGGTCCCCGACAGCTGGAGGTCTGAAAGTTGACGAGCCAAATGTGTACGAGACTCATAACATTAAACAGTTATAATCCCCAATTAAAAGGACAGTTATTATATTCTGCTGTTAAGGCGCAGACTCAGTAAAAAGACACAGCCACACATCGTCTCCTGTCAGCCATTCTGTAGATCAGAAAAATTAACCTCGTCAACGGAGATGAGTTTTGAACTTAAAGGAATAGTAATGTTTCACAAAACAACAGCTCCAATTATTCTTCATAGTATTTAGTCCATGGAGAGTGTTATTTCAATACTGTCAGAGTTGTAGTTCAAGTGTAATTGCTCATTTTACCTAGTGTAAGCTACCTCTCGTCAGATGTGGAATCTGGTCTCTTAACCGGACAGGTCACAGCAAGGGACAATCTTCTTACTGTGAGCATAAGGAAAACCCTGCCCCCCTTGACACGTTTTTCAGGTTTGTCCTTATGATCACTGAAGATTGTCCATCTCTGGATCCATCTGGACAGTCTTGCTGCTCTGAGGTGAGCAGTGTTACATCGGTAAAAGGGGCGGGAGGGGGATGCTTTATCATTCTTTTTTTTTCAAAATTTCTTTATTTAGAATAAAAGAAAGTACAGTACAGGATATAGCAAAAAGAAGCATATCGAAAAGAAAATGTCACATTCCTTCTCAAACATATGTCCATGGTACCATAAAGAGAAAATACAGGTCAATATACAAATACAATATTATAATGTCATGTCTCCATATCCATAAACAATGTACAATTAGCAAAGTTTTTGAACATTAAACGAAACAATCCAGTCTAATGATGAGAAAATATTAAAAGGGAAATCCCTAGTATACGTCTAATAAAAGGTATAAGATGCTTTATCATTCAATTACTCTTGTACTACCACTCGGACAGTATTGAAATAACACTCTCCAAGTCCCAAATACTATGAAGATTAATTGGAGCTGCTTTTATTGTGAAACATTACTATCCCTTTAACCCAGAAGTAAAGACACAAACTTCACATGTGGCAATCACAGTCGACACTGGCTTCTGCTGTTGGGACCTGTAAGCCCTTCAATAGAACTTATACGGTCCTACTTCGGAACTCTACAGATCTGGCCCGGAGACTCAAGGTTTTCACATTGAATACCAGGTCTCCGGAGACAGAGACTAATTCTGTCTGCTTGGTGAGTTCAGCTGTAATCGCACCCACTTTCTCGTCGGATCAGCTGTCTGCTGCCCCATTTCACCTACTTTCTCACGCATTTTGTGGAAAACATCTCCTTTCAGTCACCCACCCATGCCTTCCTGTTCCAGCCCCAATCACAATGACATGAAATACATAATCTGGACATCCCATTCTCAACTGTTAAGTATTATTCTGTGACTTGGGACAAGAGGGTATGCTTATGGAGATGCATGAGCAACCAAACAAGACTGAACCGCGAATCTTCTTCAGTCTCTCTCATGGGACTAATAAGTAAGCACTGTGGTATCTTTTCAGACCCCTGTTCTACTTGTTTGTTAGATAACTGCAGGGGAGGGCTGGCCTGGGGGGCAGGGGGGCAATTGCCCCCTGGGCTGGCCATATGTCTGGGCTGGTGGGCCA
Organism: Rhinophrynus dorsalis; assembly: GCA_037306005.1. NCBI lineage: Eukaryota > Metazoa > Chordata > Amphibia > Anura > Rhinophrynidae > Rhinophrynus > Rhinophrynus dorsalis. The sequence continues at coordinate 600,944,983 of CM074719.1, forward strand.
GTGCCTCACTCAATCTCCCACTTGCTGCTGTGAATGGAGCTACACCAGTGATACCACAGAGCTTATGAAATGAATCTATATGCAAGTGATACCACAGAGCTACAATCCAAACATAGCTGCACTAGTAGCATAATCCATTTCTCTTGCAAGCTCTATGGCATCACTATTCTATCTTTACTTAACCCTTTGAGTGCCAGAGGGGTACACAACGCATTGAAAAAGCAATGTGTTGTGTACCCCTCTGGCACTAACAGGGTTACATTGTAAGCACTGTAGTATCACTAATATAGCCCCATTTCAACAGTAAGCTCTGTGGTATCACTTGCTTTAATTCGCAGCATTAAGGACAATTTTAAAATTAAGTAAACAGGGGTGGGCTGGGAAAATGGGTTCGGACGATATTAGATATGGGCCACTTAATTCTATTTGCCCCCTGGGCCGTATGTTGCCAGCCCTCCCCTGGACAACTGTGGCTTGAAATGCAGCCTCAGCTTAAAGCACAACTTTCATTAACATTTTACTTTGCCCCAAATACTTAATATGGTAACAATATACATACAAATACTTTCCGTTTGCTGTATAAGTCTGGCATCAGTAAGAGAGAGAGAAAGTCTTCAGCAGGCATGGCTGGTATCTTGCAGAAGGAATTCTCTGCGCCTGCACTGTCCATCCCTTCCGGTAATGAAAGCTTTCAACGGTTTGGGATCGTAATAGATTCAAGGAATTTTATGAATCACGTCTACATCAGTGGGGTTTGTATTAACTGTGTATGAAGGTTTCTGCAAACTGAACTATTAATAATTGTGTTATGATTGGAAAGTATTCTGAAGTCTTTATTGGGAGATGGTTATACACTGACACGCATGATATCGGTAATTTGTGTTAAATATCTGGAAATGCAATAGGGAGTTACAATGAACACACTGTAGTGATTAAATTGCTGGACTGCGTATTGGTGACTAGTGCCAAAATTATATTAACCCCTTAAGGACCAGAGGGATGTGGAATGCAGTTACAAAGCAGTAAAGTTTTATTATAATAGTTGTTATTTATTAGGGATTTTCCTGTTGAGTAATACAAAGGTATACACACTGCTGGGAGATGTTCCATTCCAAAGTCATAACAGCCCAAAGTTACCTTTTTAAAATTAAACTGATAGGACCTAGTGGGGGAGATGCAGTAAGAGGCAATGCTGTGGTGAAGTGTGTCTGGCAATGTGCATCGATCACTTCGCCATGGATAATACAATAAACTTATTGATATGTACTAACAATTATCTATGTAAGTGGAGGGAGAACCACTTTGATCATTAGCATGTAAGGTTAAAGGGATAGTAATACTTAAGATGTAAAAAAAAAATATGTTGTAGGGTTTATCCCCCTGAGTAAAACAAGAGTACTCCCACTGCTGAAAGGTGTTTCATTCAAAAGTTATTAATTTTCAAAGTTGAATTTTTTAGGTGCAATATCACAGTGGCCTGAAATTGTACAGTGGCGCTGTTGCTACACGATCCTATGGACAACTCTGGTCCCGGGACCATAAATCTCCATAGGATGGTGTAGCAACAGCGCCACTGTACAAATTCAGGCCACTGTGATATTGCACCTAAAAAATTCAACTTTGAAAATTAATAACTTTTGAATGAAACACCTTTCAGCAGTGGGAGTACTCTTGTTTTACTCAGGGGGATAACCCCTACAACATATTTTTTTTAGTAATACATTAATTTAAGTAAATGATAAAATAAAATAATTGAGCCCGTTCCGATCTCTCAAACCTTTATGGTTTGAGAGATATTCAAATATAAGGTCCCCCTTCCCTCCCCTTTCTCATACGTCACGCTCTGTCTTGAAGAAGGAGATCCTGGTCTCAGCAGAGCCGAGATCTTGTTTGGAATGGTCTACAAAGTGTGCCTTGTTTGCAGGCACACTTTGTAGACCGTTTCAAACAAGTGTTTGTATTTAGATGTTGTGATCTCGGCTCTGCTGAATAGCTGCCACCAGTCCTGGGACCAAGGTCTCTTTCTGCAAGATAGAGAGTGACGTATGAGAAAGGGGAGGGAGGGGGGGACTTTATATTCGTATATCTCTCAAACCATAAAGGTGACACTAAAAAGGTTTGAACATTAACAGTGCCTTGCCTGGCTCCACAACTGATACAGAGAACTGAGCTGACTGAGAAGCTGTTTCATGCAATAGATTCTCTGCCGGTTCTTTCAGTTTCTGTTACCAATCCCAACTTTGCCAAATTGAGATGGCGACGTTGGGATATTCCCTTAGCTGTCTATGGAGCCAGAGGACAGCATCTGCCCTTCCTTAACCCTTTAAACATAGTTCCACTCTAACATTTCAGGCCATTGAGATCACATCTAAATTTTTATAGCAAAAATCTAATGAAGTATGTACTTTAACAAAAAAAATGCCAATCTATATACATTTTAGTAGATTACTCATATAAAATACAGTTTCTTGGGGGTATAGTAATACTTTATATGTTGTAGGGTTTATCCCCCTGAGTAAAACAAGGGTACTCCCACTGCTGAAAGGTGTTTTATTCGAAAGTTATTACAGCTCAAACTTGAAATTTTTCGGTTCAGTATCACAGTGACCTGAAATTGTACAGTGGCGCTGTTGCTACAACATCCTATGGAGATTTACTGTCAATTGACCAGATTTTTCCATAGGATGGTGTAGCAACAGCGCCACTGTATAATTTCAGGCCACTGTGATACTGCATGTAAAAAAATTATAGTTTGAACTGCAATAACATTTGAATAAAACACTTTTCAGCAGTGGGATTATCCTTGTTTTACTCAGGGGGATAAACCTTCAATATACATATTTTTACATATTAAGTATTACTGTCCTTTTAAGTGTTGCTATCCTTTTATATTCGGCCACTCCTAACAGTGTTCTAGTCATACTAAGCCAGCGTTCACGAATATATTTGATACTGCCCTAGTTTTCTTTATGTTTTTGTTCATAACTGAAAACTGATCTGGAGGAAATACCTCGATGACTTTGAGACATGAAACAAGCCCTCCCCTCTTGGATTTATGACAGTCAATAAGTAAGGCAAATTGTGCCCCAGTGAAAGATGGTTTACACTGCGCTGTTTGATTATCCTTGTAAGAAAACACTCTGTAACTTTCATTTAATGACCTCCCATGCTCTCCCCCTTCCTGCAAAACTCATTATCAGCAATGATAAAGGAAAAATAACGACTGCGGTTTATGACTTCATGGTTGAGAAACTCGAGTAAATAATGCAAAATGCGTCTTGTTTCAAGACGGAGGAGGACATTTTCAAGGGAAAAGCTGTAGGTGTCATGTGGCCGACTGAGCCGTGTGAGACAAATAACCCTTAGAGTGCCAGAGAAGTATCCAACTCATTGCATCGCAATGCATTGGATGCCTCTTTGGCATTCAAAAGGTTAAATGTAGGTTTTTCAAAGGCTTAACCCTTTGAGTGCTGGAGGGGGTATGCAGCAATGCGCTGCGTACCCCTCTGGCACTCAAAGGGTTACAATAGATGGGGACTCTGTCAACTCGGTCTCTGTTACCATATCATCACCCCTTTGCACTGACTTGTATTATCTTTACCTTTCTTTGTTTACAAATAAAGATTTTGAAAAGGAAAAAAAAATAGATGGGGACTCTGGGAACTGTTCTGTATAGTGTGGTTAGTTTGTTCCAGAATCACTCCTCTTATCTTTTTCATACGGCCCCATGTCTTCTCCAATGGGGAACAGACTTAGCATATGCACAGGACCCCCTCAATCCGCAATATAGCAAGGCTGATGGCCACACTCTCCAAAGAGGTAACTGCACTTGGCTGAGTGTGGTTACTTCTATGTAGAGTCCTGCCTTCAGTCTCTCTATATTTAATACTTATTTATATCTTATATTGCAATGGGTTGGTTACCCCTCTGGCACACCAAGGGTTAAAATACCCCCCCCCACACACACACACACGCACACACCACACACACACACACACACACACACACACACACACACACACACACACACTCTTATCTTGCTGTGCCGCTATGGACTTTGATCTTTTGCCTTTGGTCAAGACATAACTAGGGTTGCCACCTTTTCTTCAAAAAAATACCGGCCGAGGCATTCCCTCCATAGACTTAACATTGGAAAGAAGCCAATTTTTTACCGGCCTGCCGGTAAAATACCGGCTGGGTGACAACCCTTGACATAACAGGGGAGAATCACTAAGATGTGATAAAGAGGTGATAAAGTGGAGATGACTTCTCAAGTTTATCACTTATTCAGTTCCTATGTTATTCTATGGAACCTATGCACTAAGATCTCAAAAGCTGGAGAAATATTAGTGCATAGGCTCCATAGAATAACATAGGAATTGGAGAAGTGATATCCCTTGGGAAGTTATCTCCACTTTATCACCTATTTATCACAACTTAGTGCACCTCCCCCAACACCTTCAATCAGTTTTAAATGCCGGCTGTTTTTCATACTGAATCAGGCAGAGTGCATGCGTCTACGTATCTCTACAGACCAGAGGAGAAGTATTCCCCACACGTCCATAATAAGTGGGCCTGCTAGCAACTGTCATTTATGGCTCAATGGAATGATTAACAATATTGGGGTTATGCACTAAGGAGTGAAAAAGAGGTGATAACATGGAGATAACTTCTCCAGTGATATCACTTCTCCAGTTCCTATGTTATTCTATGGAGCCTATGCGCTAAGATTTATCTTCCTTTGAAGATCTTAGTCCATAGGTTCTATAGAATAACAGAAACTGGAGAAGGGATGTCACCATACCTGGGACCTTTTTCTTCTGGCTTCCCCAGAGGGGGAGACCTGTGGTGCCACTGAGGGAGACAAATGATGCAATTTGCATCAAAAGGTGGCAGGGCTTAATCGTGACTGGGGGCAGGGCTTCAGAAATGTGTTAAAAATATAGCCAATAGGCTAGGGAAGGAGACAGAGTGGGCAGGGAGCAAGTGGAACTGACAGGGAAGGAGCACCAATGGGAAGAGCTTCTTAAGAAACTGCCCACACCTGGAGAATCAAACTGTGCCCCGAAGACCTGGTAATGCAGAGTCAAACCGGAGTCTCCGGGGCAGATCCAGAGAGTTCCCAGCTATGGATATCACTGGAGAAGTTTTCTCCGCTTTATCACCTCTTTATCACTCCTTAGTGCGTAACTCCAGTTATCTCTTGAACAAAGGAAAACAGGCTAAATTAATTGGGGGCATTAGGATTTGTGATGTTACTGTATGGAGATGTTAGTTCTCCTTTAGCTAAAGTTTGGATGGTTTTCTGTCTACTAATCCAGTATGTTGTTTGAAAAACAAATTAAACTTCTCTTTATTGTCGCTGAACTTCTAATGGGTGTGTAGTCAGCTAGCGAAACAAAGAGAAGGGCAATTCACTTTACACTACACTTGTTCGTTCTAAAACCTTTATGATGACAGCCTCTTGAACAGCTCTTACACGATGAGGCAGCAGTGCCCATATTGTGGTAACCGAGTGGAGAGCCAAGAATGTAGAAATGTGTAAACTTGCATCCAAGAACGTATAAACTTGTAGGAACTCTAACGCTTCCTAATAATAAACCACCATTTAACTTCATCTGGGCAGAAAGTCAGCATGGCCGCTAAATCGATTCTGTGTGGACTGGTTTTGCAAAATGAATCTTTAATTAGTACTGGATATCATATAATCTGCATACACGGAAATCTCGATCTACCCATCAGACGCTGGTTTTCTGACTTAATTATCAGGTCTCCGGAGATGGAGGGTATTTCACATGGTATGAAAGATTTGTGCTAACCCCACCCACTTGCATAGCCATTCCATTCACTCCCCTCCTCATTCCACTTACTCCCTGTTTCATCCCACCCACTTCTTTGAAGCCCTGCCTACATTATAATCCCATGTGCATGATCTGGGCACTACTGTCACTCCGTATGCAAGATTTGTGCTAACCACACCTACTTACTTAGCCATTCCATTCACTCCCCACCACATTCCACCTACTCCCTGTTTCATCCCACCCACTTCTATGAAGCCCTGCCTACATTGTAATGCAAATTGCATAATCTGGACCCTACTGTCACTCCATATGCAAGATCTGTGCTAATCACACCCACTTACTTAGCTATTTGATTCACTCCCCCTCCCCACCTCATTCCACCTACTCCCTATTTCATCCCACCCATATCTATGAAGCCCTGCCTACATTATAATCCCATGTGCATGATCTGGGCACTACTGTCACTCCGTATGCAAGATTTGTGCTAACCACACCTACTTACTTAGCCATTCCATTCACTCCCCACCACATTCCACCTACTCCCTGTTTCATCCCACCCACTTCTATGAAGCCCTGCCTACATTGTAATGCAAATTGCATAATCTGGACACTACTGTCACTCCATATGCAAGATCTGTGCTAATCACACCCACTTACTTAGCTATTTGATTCACTCCCCCTCCCCACCTCATTCCACCTACTCCCTATTTCATCCCACCCATATCTATGAAGCCCTGCCTACATTATAATCCCATGTGCATGATCTGGGCACTACTGTCACTCCGTATGCAAGATTTGTGCTAACCACACCTACTTACTTAGCCATTCCATTCACTCCTCACCACATTCCACCTTCTCCCTGTTTCATCCTACCCATTTATATGAAGCCCTGCCTACATTGTAATGCAAATTGCATAATCTGGGCACTACTGTCACTCCGTATGCAAGATCTGTGCTAACCACACCCACTTACTTAGCCATTCCATTCACTCCCCACCTCCTTCCACCTACTCCCTGTTTCATCCCACCCACTTCTATGAAGCCCTGCCTACATTGTAATGCAAATTGCATAATCTGGACACTACTGTCACTCCATATGCAAGATCTGTGCTAATCACACCCACTTACTTAGCTATTTGATTCACTCCCCCTCCCCACCTCATTCCACCTACTCCCTATTTCATCCCACCCATGTCTATGAAGCCCTGCCTATATTATAATCCAATTTGCATGATCTGGGCACTACTGTCACTCCGTATGCAAGATTTGTGCTAACCACACCTACTTACTTAGCCATTTAATTTACTCCCCACTAGGGTTGCCACCTTTTCTTCAAAAAAATACCGGCCAAGGCATTCCCTCCATAGACTTAATATTGGAAAGAAGCCAATTTTTTACTGGCCTGCTGGTAAAATACCGGCTGGGTGGCAACCCTACTCCCCACCTCATTCCACCTACTCCCTGTTTCATTGCACCCACTTCTATGAAGCCCTGCCTACATTGTAATGCAAATTGCATAATCTGGACACTACTGTCACTCCATATGCAAGATCTGTGCTAACCACACCCACTTACTTAGCCATCCCATTCACTCCCCCTCCCCACCTCATTCCACCTACTCCCTGTTTCATCCCACCCACATCTATGAAGCCCTGTCTACATTGTAATGCAATTTGCATAATCTGGGCACTACTGTTGACAGCAAAGATCCAATTTAAGGTCATTTGAGGCAACAAGGGTGTTCTAACAATTCATAGGGACCATTAGATTTTTTCTGGTCTAGCAATGTAAGAGGGGTTATCATTAGCAGGTGGTAGTGTTTCTTTAAGTAAAAATGTATAACAGTTCTGACTTTGTTAAAGTTACTTTCAAAAGAACAGCCCAACCTGATGGCAAAGTGGCATACTTGGGGACTTTTTTCTTTGGAGCCAGTGGGAATAGGACTGTCTAAATAACATTAATAATGGTGTAAAGTGGGTGTGGCTTAATTGTGGGTGGTATTGAGAGGAAAAAGGAAGAGGATTGTCTCTAGAATGGGAGGTAAGTGGGCTGAACAGGGTAGGAAGCAGGTACAATGTTGAAAAGTGGAAGGCGTTGCCCAGGAAACTCACCAAAAGCTGGCGAATCAGTCTCTGTCCTTGGAGACCCAGTAATTAACTCGAAAAATCAGAGTCTCCAGGGCAGATCCAGAGAGTTCCCAGATATGAAAATGGAGACAAAAACACTTGAGATTATATTCTCATATTGGCCCTTATTCATAAAGTTGAGGAGGTACAATTCCACAGCAAACCAACTTCATGGAAAAATAATGCTCCAATGGATTCAGGGGTCCACGAACAGGGTGCAGCCTTGCGGGAACTCCTAAATTTCATGATGTACAGTACCTTTATGGGTCTTTAAAGGACAGTAATGTTTCACAAAAACAGCAGCTCCAATTAATCTTCATAGTATTTGGGCCAATGAGGGTGTTATTTCAATACCGTCACAGTTGGAGTTCAAGAGTAATTGAATGATAAAGTATCCCCCTCCTGCCCCTTTTACTGATGTAATACTGCTCACCTCAGAGCAGCAAGACTGTCCGGATGGATCACAGAGAGGGACAATCTTCAGTGATTTTAAGGAAAAACCTGTCAAGGGGAACAGGGTTTTACTTATGATCACAGTAAGAAGATTGTCCCTTGCTGTGACCTGTCCGGTCCCAGGAACAGATTCATCTGAGAGGAGGTGGCTTACACTAGGTAAACAGGGAGGGAGGGGGATACTTTATCATTCAATTACTATTGAACTACAACTCTGACAGTATTGAAATGGTCCAGAAGATTAATTGGAGCTGCTGTTTTTTTGAAACATTACTATCACTTTAAGGGGTTTACTTGATAAATAAGGCCTTTAGGGTCTTAAGCACAACAGAGAAGTGGAGGAAATTGGGAACAAACCAATTGCACCATAGGGGAGAACAAAATACGTCCAATGGTTTTAAATGGGGATTTTAACCATTTGAATGCGAGAGAGGTCTCATGTTGGAGACCTCTATCGCATTGAAATGGTTTAAACCCTATTTAAGTCAGTGGAAATTTGGGAAAGGTTTATATGTCCCCCATAGTGTAGTTGGCTTGCTCCAGAATGGGTCCACTTTTCTTTTGATCATAAAGCACTTAGAACCTCAAAGATACTCCAGTTTCTCGAGATCTAGATGAAAGCTCCTTCTCGTTTTATAAGTCGAGTGTCCACACCCAGTATTTTGATATCTGGGGATTAAACACTCTTGATGTCTGAGACTCCGAGGCCATTAAATGCCTTCGGCCCACTAATGGGAGCGAACTGTAAATCTGCTATATTTAGGCCTGCATTCCATCTTGGTTTAGCCTTTGATTTGACAAGCCTTTACTTTTACGAGCCCAGATATTATAGTGGGAGACATCTGAGCGATATTGCACAATATGATTAACATTATCATAAAATACGCATAAAGTGCTTGTCAGACTCCTGGCTTCTAAAACAGCTGTCTCTGCAACATGGTCTTTTAATGTTTATTTTTATATGAATGGAGAGTGGATGGATGGCAGAACTGTACCTGGATTTAAAGGGGAAATAATGTCTCCTAATTATAACTTCCCACTTGCCTTACTATGAAAAGAAAAATCCTAATGCCCCTCCTGGATTTTTTTTCATGCTACTTGATTCAAGAGATAACATTGTCAGCCAGTCTTGGATGTTATGTCTGTCTCCATGGACATGACAGCGAACATGACAGTTGCTTGAAGGACTACAGGACAAAATCTTGCCCACTGCACATAATCATATGTGAGAAGCTTCATATCCATGGTGTATGGGACTCCATTCATGTTATAATGTAGGCGGTGCTTAATCAGGGTGACACAGAGATGTATGGTTGAGAGGTGGGCTCATAACTTAAATGGGTGTGGAAATGGGAGGAATGTGGTGGGATTGGGCAGAACAGGTGGGAAAGTAGGTGGGGTTACCACGGAACTCACAAATCTGGGGAGAGAGCCTCTGATTTCCCAGGTATGAACATAGTAATCTTAACCCTTTATGAACCCTCTGGTCCTTAAACGGTTAAGCAGGCTCATTTCTCTTTTTCTTTCAGCATAACATGTCCTCTACATGGACAGGATATCCAAGACTATTTGAAGATTGTTATTTTTTCAATCCAGGGCACAAAGGCAATATTCATAGGGGGTCATTAAAGTTTTCTGGCCAAAGGAAAGTAAATGGGGGGTTATTAGGAGGTGTTACTTCTTTTTTAAAGCCCCGTGAGACAGTAAAATGACCAATAGGGAGTGCTGATGGTATGCCTCCTGTTGGTAAACCTATTCTTGTGGAAAACCAGGTTATTATTTTGTGTAAATGGGAATTGTCATCTCAAAATAAGTGGCTCTTAATTTGTTTAACCTTTGAGTGCCAGCAGAACACAATGGGGATTAAGCACTAAGGTGTGATAAAGAGGTGATAAAGCGGAGATGACTTCTCCAGTGATATCACTTCTCCAGTTCTTGTGTTATTCTGTGGAGCCAATGCATAGGGTGACCACATGCCCCGGATTGCCAGGGACAGTCCTGGAATTTATATGTGTGTCCTATGTCCTGGGCTGCCCCCTTCAAGGACAGTACAAAGTCCCTGAATAAAGAATCTAAATACTAGACGGGTAACTACTCATTGTCTACTGTAACACAAAGTGATTCCTCTGCTGGGCTACAAGAAAATGGCTTCCAGACGTAGCTCCAGGCACTAGAGACAGAACTGAGTCTTGATCCTGACATCATACAGGTGCTGCAGTACAATTTTGTCACAGTATAATGCTAATCTAAGACTTTGGGTCTTAGGTGTATTACCTTGTAGCACACCACAGGTACCACTTCCTGTCACAACAGTCAATGGGAAGTTCTCCCTCTAGTGTTTAGAACTCTGTGGTGCGCCAGATAAAGAGCAATTTGTGCACTGATGTCCAGTGATGTATAGTGACACCTCCTGCATAGCTGCCCTAAAGCTGAAGAGAAGTACTGTCCTCACCACACTGTCCCTGAATGGAAGAATGGCAATGTGGTCACGCTACCAATGCACTGAGACTTATCCAGCGTTGGACATCTTAGTGCATAGGCTCTATAGAATAACATAGGAACTAGAGAGGTGATGTCATTGGAGAAGTCATCTGCACTTTATAACCTCTTTATCACACCTTACTGCATAACCCCCAGTGTATTGGGCAGACCTCTGTGATGCACTTTCTTGGTCATTTAACCTCTAAATTTCTATTAGAGATATTTTTTTTTACTGTGCTGGGGATTTGGGAGGTATGTGTTTTTTTTTTGTTTGTTTGTTTTGTTAAGCATTTGATCTCTATTGTAGTCTATAACCGAACAGAGACGTGTTACTACCCTGAGAAGATTTTCATGTCTTACTTCAAGCATGAGCAGGGATCCTCCTGAATATTTTTCAGGGAAAGTATACAAGCCCATACCTCCCAACATGTCAAATGGCCCGTTGCTTTTGTTTTAGATGGTGTTGCTGGGGATCTGCTGGGTGGGCGGGGCATTACCAAAAATGTTTAGGTTAATTGAGGACCTATTGACACGTCTTTTTAGTATCTGAAAAAATGATTCAGAACAAGACCAAAGTATTCTATTCATATAAACATTAATGTGAGTTGTATTGCTGTGGCGCAATGTGATACACCTATATACACACCACACAGTCTGCTCTCCTAAACACAGGGACACCAGGGTGATACACTTATACACACACCACACAGTCTGATCTCCTAAACACAGGGACACCAGGGTGATACACTTATATACACACCACACAGTCTGATCTCCTAAACACAGGGACACCAGAGTGATACACCTAAATACACAGCACACAGTGTGATCTCCTAAACACAGGGACACCAGGGTGATACACTTATATACACACCACACAGTCTGATCTCCTAAACACAGGGACTCCAGGGTGATACACTTATACACACACCACACAGTCTGATCTCCTAAACACAGGGACACCAGGGTGATACACTTATATACACACCACACAGTCTGATCTCCTAAACACAGGGACACCAGAGTGATACACTTATATACACACCACACAGTCTGATCTCCTAAACACAAGGACACCAGGGTGATACACTTATATACACACCACACAGTCTGATCTCCTAAACACAGGGACACCAGGGTGATACTTATATACACACCACACAGTCTGATCTCCTAAACATAGGGACACCAGGGTGATACACTTATATACACACCACACAGTCTGATCTCCTAAACACAGGGACACCAGAGTGATACACTTATATACACACCACACAGTCTGATCTCCTAAACACAAGGACACCAGGGTGATACTTATATACACACCACACAGTCTGATCTCCTAAACATAGGGACACCAGGGTGATACACTTATATACACACCACACAGTCTGATCTCCTAAACACAGGGACACCAGGGTGATACTTATATACACACCACACAGTCTGATCTCCTAAACACAGGGACACCAGGGTGATACTTATATACACACCACACAGTCTGATCTCCTAAACACAGGGACACCAGAGTGATACACTTATATACACACCACACAGTCTGATCTCCTAAACACAGGGACACCAGAGTGATACACTTATATACACACCACACAGTCTGATCTCCTAAACACAGGGACACCAGGGTGATACACTTATATACACACCACACAGTCTGATCTCCTAAACACAGGGACACCAGAGTGATACACTTATATACACACCACACAGTCTGATCTCCTAAACACAGGGACACCAGGGTGATACACTTATATACACACCACACAGTCTGATCTCCTAAACACAAGGACACCAGGGTGATACACTTATATACACACCACACAGTCTGATCTCCTAAACACAGGGACACCAGGGTGATACACTTATACACACACCACACAGTCTGATCTCCTAAACACAGGGACACCAGGGTGATACACTTATACACACACCACACAGTCTGATCTCCTAAACACAGGGACACCAGGGTGATACACTTATATACACACCACACAGTCTGATCTCCTAAACACAGGGACACCAGAGTGATACACTTATATACACACCACACAGTCTGATCTCCTAAACACAAGGACACCAGGGTGATACACGTATATACACACCACACAGTCTGATCTCCTAAACACAGGGACACCAGGGTGATACTTATATACACACCACACAGTCTGATCTCCTAAACACAGGGACACCAGGTTGATACACTTATATACACACCACACAGTCTGATCTCCTAAACACAGGGACACCAGGGTGATACTTATATACATACCACACAGTCTGATCTCCTAAACACAGGGACACCAGGGTGATATACTTATATACACGCACCACACAGTCTGATCTCCTAAACACAGGGACACGAGGGTGATACACTTATATACACACCAAACAGTCTGATCTCCTAAACACAGGGACACCAGGGTGATACACTTATAAAGACACCACACAGTTTGATCTCCTAAACACAGGGACACCAGGGTGATACACTTATATACACACACCACATAGTCTGATCTCCTAAACACAGGGACACCAGAGTGATACACATATATACACACCACACAGTCTGATCTCCTAAACACAGGGACACCAGGGTGATACACTTATATACACACCACACAGTATGATCTCCTAAACACAGGGACACCAGGGTGATACACTTATATACACACCACACAGTCTGATCTTCTAAACACAGGGACACCAGAGTGATTCACTTATATACACACACCACACAGTCTGATCTCCTAAACACAGGGACACCAGGGTGATACACTTATACACACACCACACAGTCTGATCTCCTAAACACAGGGACACCAGGGTGATACACTTATATACACACCACACAGTCTGATCTCCTAAACACAGGGACACCAGAGTGATACACTTATATACACACCACACAGTCTGATCTCCTAAACACAAGGACACCAGGGTGATACACTTATATACACACCACACAGTCTGATCTCCTAAACACAGGGACACCAGGGTGATACTTATATACACACCACACAGTCTGATCTTCTAAACACAGGGACACCAGGGTGATATACTTATATACACGCACCACACAGTCTGATCTCCTAAACACAGGGACACCAGGGTGATACAGATATATACATGCACCACACAATCTGATCTCCTAAACAGAGGGACACCAGGGTGATACACTTCTATACACACCACACAGTCTGATCTCCTAAACACAGGACACCAGGGTGATACTCTTATACACATACCACACAGTGTAATCTCTTAAACACAGGGACACCAGGGTGATACACTTATATACACACCACACAGTGTGATCTCCTAAACACAGGGACACCAGGGTGATACACTTATATACACACCACACAGTGTGATCTCCTAAACACAGGGACGCCAGGGTGGGAAAGAGTTATAGGTAGATTTGGGTCTCAAAGAGGGACTGTCCCTCCTAAAGAGAGACACTTGGGAGGTATGCAAGCCTACACAACCCTTTAAGGACCAATGTGAAGCAATACATTGCACACCCCTCTGGTCATTAAAGGGGTTAAGATTACCATGAGCAGAGGGTGGAGTTGGTGTCCTGTGGTCCTCTTAGCAACTGTCATGTCCGCTTCCATGGACATGACACCCAGGACTGATTGAGGATGTTATTTCTTGAATCAAGTTGCAAGGTTAAAATTTATAGGGGTCATAAGGATTTTCTTGACCAGTAACATAAGTGGAAGGTTATGTTGTTATTTCTCGTTTAACCCCTTAATGGGCGGCCATTAAGGACCATGGTTCATTTTTTTTTACAGCATAGTATTCTGGGATGGCAGAGTGGTGTGCAGCCACGCTGACAGACCAGAATTCCATGATGTGCCAGGACCATCGCTGGTTCTTAAGTGCCGGAACCAGCGTGACGGTCCTGGCACGGCATGGGTCCTTAAGTGGTTAATGTGGAATTAATGAGCATTACAAAGTCAGTAAGGGAGTCTGGGATAAATTCCCTGCCACCCCCTTCAACAATGTTTTTTATTTATGGGCAGTTCTTGGAATGGCTGTGAATATGTTTTATTTACAGCCATTGAGAACTGCATTAGATTGTGGAAGTGCAGAGCTTAGATACAAGGAACAGCATGGAACTGTCTGGCTGACCGAATGTCTATGACATCTGTAATGAGTCACGCACTGTTTTCTCAGTCTTGCAAGTATAGAGGAAATCAGCTGAAATAATGCTATATCTGAACCAATTATGTACATTAAAACAATATAAAAAGTACCAATGAGTTTATACACCTTGAAAGTCATAGAGAATCAATGTGTCACACACACACACACACACACCTCTGGTCCGCAAGGTGTCAGAGGGGTACACAGTACTTTGCTCCACAGACTCAGTGCCAGAGGACTGGTGTAAAGCCAGTGATGTGCCTTTATTTAAGAAGGCAACTAAAACAGAACCTGATATAATGTAGCTAGTGCTCAGGACTTATTTATAACAGTCACACACAGTGAAATGTCTCGATTGGAAGCTCATTTGATTACTTTGATATGGCAATGCCAACTCCCCTGTTTGATTGACCAGTCAGCCATATCACATTAAGGGGAGGGAGTGAGGATACTAAAACTTAACTGCCTAAATATAGCATTTTTAATAGTGTGACCTAAAGCATTAATATCTTTTTAACCCCTTAAGACTGACCCATCCGGCAGAATTCCATGACGTATCAAGATCGTCACCGTTCCTTAACACAAATTCACCGGTGACGGTCCTGGCACATCACCAGTCCTTAAGGTGTTAAGGTTCTCCCTAAAATGTGATATATATAATTTACTATTAAAAAACTATGGAAATAAACAACTTTTATTAATGCCAAAGTTCAATTCTCATTCAAGTGAAAAATTTCCCCCAAAAAATGAAGGGTAAAGCAGGACTACCACCTATTTTAAACAGTAGAGAACGCAGACATCTTTCCATAGTGACATCTGCCCGCCTGAGCTGTCAGTCCCTTTTAGAGCCGAACAGCTACCTGCAACGCCTCCTAGAGCCGGCTGGGACTGACATCGCAGGCGCGCAGGCGTCACTATGGAAATATGTCTGCACTCTCTACTGCCTGTCGGCCCCAGAGCAGGGTATCATTCTATTTAACCAGGTAATTATTCTGGCGACTATCACTACTGAGCAGCTAGTCGCCAGATGGGTAATTATTTGCCATAAAGTTTAAAATAGGTGGTAGTTCCACTTTAAGGTTTTACTAGCGATATCTATTTTGTAATGTCATTCATGTGTCTATTACATGACTTCTGGTATCAATTGTGATGTCATGCCTGGTCAGCAAATAGTATGGGGGTCACAGAGTTAAAGGGAATCAATCACCCCTGTACATGTTTGTCTAAAACATTTATACAGCAATTAGATTGAAAATTGTTTTCATTTAAAAAAAAAAAAATCGTTATTTTGCCCAAATTAAACATCTAAAGATTACCCTGTGCCTTCCTTCTGGACAGACTTACCTGCTTTGTACAGCAGTCTGTCAGTCTTCCCCTGCTCCCCTCCCTCTGTTCAGCCTCCTCCAATCACAAAGGCTTTCTGCATGTAAGCTGGTGCCACCTCTGGCCAATGAGATCACAGTCTGCAATTTAATCGATATACATTAACGTTTTAGACAAACATGTATAGGGGTGATAGATCCCCTTTAATTTTACAGTTCTTCTGCTTTCTTTTCCCTTTGGGTGAGGGCTTAATATTGGCTTTAACACACAATTTTTGCATTTCCATTTTAATCACCAGTAATGGAGATCTGCCATAATGCAAATTCTCATATCAAAGGGAGCCAGTTATTCCCCGACTGCAACAGTAATTCTGAGACACATATGATAGCATGTTTCTCTGAAAGCCTGGGCCAGATTTGCTATTAATAGAGCCCCAATGTTTTCCTTGGTTAGTCCTGAAATATTCGTGGACTGAAATCTCCATGCTTTTATTGCTCTGATACTGAAGACACGGCAATGTTAATCAATAGACTAAAGGCCAATTACAGTGCCGCTTAGGGTGTGAAGTTCTTTCAGATTAGACTCGCTCACAGCCCTGGTTTTATCACCTCTATAAAACTGTGAGTCTGCATAGGAAAGATTTACATTCCATGGCAAGGAAATAGAGGACAACTGTGTTTGCTTTAAAGTCACAGCTCAGCTGACTCATGTAATATTTCAAAAATTCCTTAAAGCGGAACTACCACTCCACCATGACCTTATCTGTTTGTGTAGCATTAATGTAGTTATAAAGCTCTGTGTGATTTTAAAAATCAGAAAACTGATCGATAAGGCACAAAAGTAGGGTTGCCACCCAGCCGGTATTTTACCGGCAGGCCGGTAAAAAATTGGCTTCTTTCCAATGTTAAGTCTATGGAGGGAATGCCTTGGCCGGTATTTTTTTGAACAAAAGGTGGCAACCCTACACAAAAGAAGATTAAAGTTTAACCTTGTGATGTGTAGAGCACTGTGAGCGCTACTGGGCATGTCAATCTGGTTACTGTTCTGTTACTTAGTCACTCCCATCGGTCTCTGTTATCCCGGCCGCGTCCTCCTTGTCCTGCCCTTATGTGACATGTCACGTGGCACGCACGAGCCTGTACTGGACTGGAATTAACTTTCAGACTCCTTTTGCCCATAACTGAGCCAGTGGTGCAAACGCAAAGCATACCTGTAAAATCTTGGGTATAATACTCACATTTTTACCCCATTTCATTTTATGCGAAATTGGGGGGGTATTATACACGAGTGGAAAAAATACCCAGACACAAAAAAAAAAAAAAATCAAAATACCCCCCTCAGTTCCTCTTCCCAGTCTCCCCTACCTCAGTGTCAATGCTTGCCTGCCCCCCTTTCTGCAATCAGACCTCCCTGTAGTCCTTGATCCCCCATCTGGAGGCAGCAGGTGGCATTCCTGTGCTAGGGTTGCCACCTTTTCTTAAAAAAAATACCAGCCATGGCATTCCCTCCATAGACTTAACATTGGACAGAAACCAATTTTTTACCGGGCTGCCATGGTACAAGAAGTGCCACGCCCCCTCCCCCACATTGGCCCCCCTCCCAGCACATTGGCCTTCCTCCCAGTACATTGGCCCCCCTGACCACATTGACCCCCTCCACAATGCCCCCATCTCCTACCTGGAGCTCCCGTGCGGTCTTCTTAGTAATGCAAAGCGCTGGGAGATGATGTCATCTCCCAGCGCTCTGCATTACTAGAGCACAGGCGGGAGATTGTGGGCGCCAGGCGGAGGGGTCGCAGGGGGAGGTCGGTCGCAGGTGCGAACCCTATAGTTACGCCACTGATTATACCTGAGATTTTACAGTAGTGCATGATTTAGAGACCTCTCCAGTATTCAAGAGGTTAACCCTTTGAGTGCCAGTGTGGTACAGAACGCATTGATTAAAAAGGGTTAAAACAGTTGTTAGTAGAAGTCTAGAAAGATGTTGTCATTCCAATTAGCTTACTTTATTGCTTATTGCTACTTGATTACCTGTACTTAGTATTTTCAGTCTTGAACTACTCTTTTTAATTGTCGTCTAGACCCTCTCTTTTTTGCTTTAAAGCAGAAGTAAACTTTTTTGATGAACAAATATATATTGTAGGGTGTTTCCTGTTGATTAAAATAAGGCTACTCCCACTGCTGAGAGGTGCATATTTCCAATATTATTACCTTTTAAACCTATGATTTTTTTACATTAGCAATGACCTCTAGTGGTAAAATTCCAATTAGTTATCCTGTTACATTCTAATTGAGAGGAAAGTCAGTAACATACAATTCTCCATAGAATGTGATAGAAACTTCTGAGTCACTTCCTGTCAGAACAATCAGGAAGTAATCACAGTAAATTCACTTCCTGATTATTTGAACTGTTATAAGTTTTGAATAAAACAACTGACAGCAATGTGAGTGACCTTCTTGTATCATGAACGTGTGCTTTTCATTAATGAACTATTAAGCTCTGTATTCATAAGTATTTTGCTGTTTCATAAATTGGGCATTTCATAAGAGTTTTGTGCATCATTTTAACCCAAAACTGACATCAAGGGAATGAAAACCTGCTCTATGGGGTTGGGGTGGGGGGGTGTTCAGAAATCATGTCATCACATTTCTTGCAATCAATTAGGTTAACCCTTTGAGTGCCGGGGAGGTATGCAAAGCATTGTGATGCAATGTGTTGCATGCCTCCCTGGTGCTCAAAGGGTTAACAAAGTAACCAAAGCCAGGGCTGGATTTCTCAATTGGAAGAGCAGGAGACTGCCTAGAGTGCTGAATGTTGAGGGGTGGTGCCTCAGCTGTGCTGGCCACACCCACATCCTGAATTGGGGGTTTGGCCATATCAATCTCAATGTCCCTGCACCAGTTTTATATACTTTAGCCCTTTGAGTGCAAGAGGGGTACGCAACGCATTGCTTTGCAATGTGTTGAATACCCCTTGGCGCTCAAAGGGTTAACAGATTGTTATTTAACCCCTTGGATGCTAGAGAGGGATCCAAATCCACCTGTGACCAAAACATTATACAAAATAACAGTTTTGGGTTTTGCAAAGCTGTTTCATGCAGATATTGAACTAACAAGAAGAGCAACATGTAGTATTCAAGGGGGTTATGCACTAAAATGTGATAAAGAGGTGATAAAGCGGAGATGACTTCCCCAGTTTATCACTTCTCCAATTCCTATGTTATTCTATGGAGCCTATGCACTAAGGGGCTAGATTAAAATGCAGGAGATAAATGTTACCTCCCGTTTTAGCAAAAAATGTCCTATTGAAGTCTATAGGGATACCTGGAGATAAAAGCAGAGATAAAAAGAGCACCAGCATTTGAATCCAGCTCAAGATCTCCAAAGTGTGGCTCCACAGAATAACATAGGAACTGGAGAAGTGATATCACTGGAGAAATCATCTCCACTTTATCACCTCTTTATCACACTTTAGCGTCCGCAATCTCCCGCCGGTGCTCTAGTAATGCAGAGCGAGCTCTGGGAGGTGACTTCATCTCCCAGCGCTTTGCATTACTAAGAGGATCGCGCGGCAGCTCCAGGTAGGAGATGGGGGCATTGAGGAGGGGGTCAATATGATCGGGGGGTCCGTGGCACTTCTTGTACCAGGGCCTGGAGGCTTCTAGTTATGCCTTTTCTTAGTGCATATAACCCCAAACATGTTGAAAATACCATTTTAATCAATGGAGTTTGTTATTCGTTGGCTGTGGTTCATTTGGCTTGCCGCCTAATTGCACCACTTTTCTTAGTGCATGTGGACCACTGGGACAGAATGAGGCAGATGGACTAAGCAGAACTAGATAAACTCTGGAGCAAACCAGTTGCATCATGGGATGAATTAAAATTCCCCAAATTACTATTGATTTAAAGCGGGCTTTTAAACCATGAATGCTCGAGAAGTCTCCAACACTTTTGCAAAGCATTGGAGACCTTTCTAGAAATCATAGGCTACAAGACCTGTTAAATTAACGAGCATGTTTATTTGGAACAGTATATTTGCCCCAAAACTGATCCATTACATGAGTATGAGAGAAAGGGAGAGAGATCGAGCAAGAGAGAGATGGAGGGGAGAGAGAAAGGGAGGGGGAAGATGAGAGGAAGAAATATGGGAATGTTATTGGAAAATGTACAAGTTCTACCAACATTTATGCTGTTGAAAGCCAAGTATTTGACAGTTTTGTGGACGTGTGCAAATATTCTCTTTTCATACCTAGGAAACCCTCAGGGCTTTGCTTGAAATCAGAACTGATGCTTGTTCATAATTACAATCATTAGTACACGCAGTGTTTTCCGTTTGACTCTTCCTATCAACAGCAAGAAGTTTTATACAGAATGTCATCATAAAATGGGAGGGGTGGGCCATTGTTTAACTCTTTCAGTGCCAGAGAAGTAGCGCTAGGATTCTTAAAAGCACATTGATAGTGGAATGTGTAAAAAAAAATGATAAAATGGTGACAGATACGTGGAATAGTTTCTCAGCGGAAGTGGTAGGGGGTTCCATGCCAGGGAAAGGAAAATGGGCAAATTAGTTTGACCAATTCTCTCTCTCTCTCTCTCTCTGTGTCTATATATATATATATATATATATATATATATATATATACTGGTATGAAAGCCCGTATACATGGGCTAAAGTGCACCCAGCTGCCCCAGCTGCTGCCTCGGAGCCGGGAGCAGAGACAGGACGTGAGCCATCCGGAGCGGGGCAGCGCGTTCAGTAGAGACTCGCCGAACGCACTGATCCTTAGCTCCAGACAGCTCACAGCAAAGCTCCCTGTGTGTGAAACCACACGTGCACAGTAGAGACTCTGTACTTAGCATATACGGTTATGCTCACAGTGAGCGGCGCATTCTACCATTTTATGTTATATAGGATATATATATAAGGAAGAAAGCAGCACTGTCAGGAAGCTTTTTTTTAATTACATAAATGTTTTATTGGTGGATCAGCTTTTTGATCCCAGCAGGGATCTTTTTGTTTGTCTGCCATCTTGATAAAGATCCCTGCTGGGATCAAAAAAAAGTGTGTGTATATCTATTATTTAGGGCACAAAGACTTCTGGGAGAGAAGACTAGCGCCAAGCCCCTTGTATTGGTATCTTTCTGTGGGGACTCGTGAGTTTGCAGGATTGGTTAAACCTCAGAAGGCGGCTAAGGCCTGCAAGAGATCTCCTATTCATGAAACCTGAAGAGACTTCTGAGGAACCAATTAAGTGCTCCTATTCTGATATAGCAAACTGGTATTCCGGTTCACCTCCATTGGTTATATCTAATGTAAGTTAATAATCGAGTCTGACACTAAGAAAAATTATTCTGAAGGCAGTAAACCAGGTGCATCACACACGGGGTGCTAATAATCCAGTTAGCGGTATTACTAGTGTATCTACATTTCAGTTGTAAGAGCTGTGGTGTCACTACTGTAGCTTAATTTCAATTGTAAGCTACGTGAATCACGAATGTAGCTGCATTTCAGTTGTAATCTCCGTGGTATCAATAGAGTAGCTACATATCAATTTTAACTCTGTGGTGTTACGAAAGAAATTAAGCCACACACGTGATCCCACAGAACTTATAGTTGAAATGGAGCTACACTGGTATTGTAGCACCATTTCAATTATAAGCTCTCTGATATCTCTAGTGTAGCTCGGCTTCAATTGTAAGCTCTGTAGTGTAATTTGCCTTACTTCACAACATTAATGCCATTTATAAAATTAGCAAAAGGGAGTGGGCTGGCACGATAACTGGAGGGCGGGACTTAAATGTGGGAGGGGCATAATTGGGGGAGGGTAAAGGGGGCCTATGACCTCCATTTCCCCGGGGGCCCTGGGTGCTGTCAGTCCGCCCCTGACCTTGTCAACATATTGACTGTATTTCCTATTCATTGTGCAACTTAAAGTGTTAGTAATGTCTGAAAAAAACTTTTTTGCATTTAGAAGAGCTTAAAAAGCTGATCTAAATGCAAAAAAAGTATCTCTCAAACTGCTATGGTTTAAGAGATACGGGCGTTTAAAGTTTGATTTCTCCTACTGACAGCTGTAAAGCTGTCAGCAGGAGATCCGTGTCGGTCGACACGCTGACGCTTGAGAAGTGCCGGGATCTCGTTACTTACAAGGAATCCCTTCATTGGAATGGCCTAAAACGTGTGCCTAGTGACCATTCCAATGCAGGGATTCCGTGTAAGTAACGAGATCCCGGCACTTCTCAAGCGCCAGCGTGTCGACCAACACGGATCTCCTGCTGACAGCTTTACAGCTGTCAGTAGGAGAAATCAAACTTTAAACAAACGTATCTCTTAAACCATAGCGGTTTGAGAGATACGTTTTTTTGCATTTAGATCAGCTTTTTAAGCTCTTCTAAATGCAAAAAAGTTTTTTTTTAGACATTACTAACACTTTAATTTGATGTATGTTTTCATGGAAAACAAGTTAAGTGACCCCAAACTATTGAATGATAGTGTATATATATAAATCTGCATGCATGGAAGCAGTAGTCTCAGGACATTTTCAGCTTTAATCAATACAAGATCAAGTTCATTGATGAGGTCAACCTTTTGATCTCCACCGGGATTGTTAAAGACCCCAGTGGAGATTGAAACATTGACCTCTTGAATAAACATTTTCTTGTATTGATTGAAGCTGGAAAAAGTCCTGAAAGTGCAGATTTCACGTATAACTTGGTTTCCACGCTGTGAATGAAGTTAACATTTTCTGGAGAAGCACTTTTCATCTGCATGAAGTTGTACTCTACTGTGTTAGACACAGGATCGCAAAGCAAAGCTGTTTTTACCAGCCTGCCGAAAATATAACTCATTTCTCCCATGGCGTGACACCTTTAACATATTTCTGCATATTACAACATATTCATAAAAAAATTATATTTTAGCATCACTCTTCCCTTATTATTACAGAAGTTTGAAAATGCACTTCAAGTGTTAGGTATTAGGTCCGCTGCTGTTTAACATGTTTATAAATGACCTAGAAATAGATATAGAAAGCAACATATCAATATTGGCAGATGACACTAAATTATGCAGGGTAATTAATTCAGAACAGGATAATTGTTCTGTACAGAGGGATTTATATAAAATGGCAGATTGGGCAAACAAATGGAATATGAAGTTTAATGTGGGGAAGTGTAAAGTCATGCATTTGGGAGGAAATAATCCCAAGGCTACTTATGAACTTAATGGAATCATTTTAGGAGACTCGTTGCTAGAGAAAGACCTGGGAATCCTTGTCAACTACAAACTTGGATACAGTGACCAGTGTCAAACAGAAGTAGCAAAGGCAAACAAAATCCTGTCTTGCATAAAAAGAGGTATTGATGCCAGAGTGGATGACATAATTTTGCCATTGTACAAATCTCTGGTAAGACCTCACCTTGAGTATGCAGTGCAGTTTTGGGCACCAGTTCTGAAAAAGGGATATACTAGAAATAGAGAGGGTACAGCGAAGAGCAACAAAATTAATTAAGGGAATGGAGGACTTGACGTATGAGGAACGACTAGACAAACTTGGTTTATTTACTCTAGAGAAAAGACGACTAATAGGAGACCTCATCACATTGTACAAATATATGAGACATCAATACAAGGATCTCTGTGGTGAGCTATTTATTCCAAGGCCTGATCAGGTGACCAGGGGACACCGCTTGAGATTAGAGGAAAGGAGGGTTAGAGGAAGGGTTTTTTTACAGTAAGGTCTGTTAAATTGTGGAATTCTTTGCCTAAGGAGGTGGTTATGGCAGATACAATGGATACATTCAAGAGAAGATCAGATACATTTCTTTCAAAAGGGAACATACAGGGTTATACTGTTTATTAGTAGGCAGATCAGGAAGGTCTGAAAAAGACTAACTTATTTGGTAGCAGGAAAGCTATACAGTTCTCATGTCACTAGGGTATGAGGCAAAGGTTGAACTTGATGGACTTGTGTCTTTATTCATCCTAATTTACTATGTTACTATGTAAGCGTCCAGTCCGTTTCAAAGAACACTTGGGTCGTATGTGCAAAGACAGATGTTGAGAAATTCTGTGTCAAACCAGGGGATACTACCATTGATTTAAGCATATAGACAAGGGTGCCCAAAAGTAACTTTATAAGAAATGAAAATATGTATATATATAAAGTGAAAGTAAACTTGTGGATATACAAACCAGTTTGTAGAGTCATGGGAATTTAGGCTGCACTCCAGACAGACAAGGATCAGTCCAACAATAAATAATAATAATAATAATAAAAAAAAAAATATATATATATATGCGATGCTCGTGGGATTCCCCTTTGCCACATAGCTGTGATGCGGTAAGTGGGAGAGGTTGGAATAGGTGATGTGACAAATAGGGCCTACATCACATCATTAGGCATTAGGAGGGAAAATGAATCTCACTGCAACTAAGGGGAGGTGAATCTCACTTCAGCGATTTTGACAGGAGTGGCCTGGGATCTAGGCCATATATATGTTTTTAGAACTGGCCAAAGGGCCATTTAAGCTTTTCATATTATTTTAAGTAGATGGTTAGCCAATTTCTTTTTTTTTTTCCCTTTTTTCTTTTAAATAAAGGTATTCTTATTTACTACATCTGCTATAGACTGATCCTAGTACCTGGGAACTTCTTCCTCCCTTTGAGCAACCCGGAGAGAGCTCATGTGCTTCCGATCAGGGGGATGTAAATTACATAATTTGCATCATAAAGGGGGCAGGGATTAATTGGGAGTGCAAGCTTACCATCATTGTGTCATAAAGTGGGTGGGAAGTTGGTGGAAAGCGAGCAGAATAGGGAGAGAAGGAGAAGAAGTGGGCATGAAGTGGGAAGAACACGATGGGAAGGAGGAGAGGTGGGTTTTAAGTGGGAGGAACAGGGTGGGAAGGAGGAGAATTGGGTAGGAAGTGGGAAGAACAGGGTGGGAAGTGGAGAAGTGGGCAGGAAGTTGGAGGAACAGGGTGGGAAGGAGGAAAACTAGGCAGGAAGTTGGAGGAATAGGGTGGGAAGGAGGAGAAGTGGTAGGAACAGGGTGGGAAGTGGATGGGAAGTGGAAGAACAGGGTGGGAAGGAGGAGAACTGGGCAGGAAGTTGGAGGAACAGGGTGGGAAGGAGGAGAAGTGGTAGGAGCAGGGTGGGAAGGGGGAGAAGTGGATGGGAAGTGGAAAGAACAGGGTGGGAAGGAGGAGAACTGGGCAGGAAGTTGGAGGAACAGGGTGGGAAGGAGGAGAAGTGGTAGGAACAGGGTGGGAAGGGGGAGAAGTGGATGGGAAGTGGAAAGAACAGGGTGGGAAGGAGGAGAACTGGGCAGGAAGTTGGAGGAACAGGGTGGGAAGGAGGAGAAGTGGTAGGAACAGGGTGGGAAGGGGGAGAAGTGGATGGGAAGTGGAAAGAACAGGGTGGGAAGGAGGAGAACTGGGCAGGAAGTTGGAGGAACAGGGTGGGAAGGAGGAGAAGTGGTCAGAGTTTCAGAAGAAACTCACTATTGTCAGATAATCCGCCTCTGTCCCTGGAGACCTCGTAATTAACTGTAAAATAATGGACTCTCTGGGGCAGATCTGGAGAGTTCCCAGGTATACTGATCCATGTGTACATGGTGTGCTGTCTGAGAAAAGGATATATCCCCAATCTGGATTCAGTTTATGTTAGTATACTTATAATCATTCCTTATAAATTGGTTGGATTTCCTGTTGTACAGCAGTGTTATCTGGGGAACAACTGAAGTAAATGGGAAATCAGTTTAGAGGAAGCGAATAGTCTTCCACATGCTTGTAAGCTACTGTGATCAGTCAGTCAGTGGCCATTTCTCTATGAGACTAGGGCTATAAATGCGTATTGTATTATCGTATAGATGACAACTGAATGATACTGCCTTATGAGACGCCCTCACTTTTGTTATATCATTCATTTAAATAAGTCAAAGCAATGCGTTGGAGACCTCTCTAGCTTTCAAGGGGTTAAATGCCAAATTTAAACCATCAAAGATTTGGAGAACTGGAACAACTGGAGAGCACTACGGAATTTGCTGATGAATAAATAGAAATAGTATGGGAACAGTATGGTGCTTTGGGTTTGCCTCAGAATGGCTTTGTTTTTGGCTTTGCTCCTATGGCCCTATTTATCCTTGAACCTTTCAAAACGATTAAGAGGCAATAAAATAAAAAGGATCTTTCCTCCTAATGTTCCCCAATTCTGGATTAAAATGAGTGACAATTGATGTGCGTCTGGTGGTGAGATCACATACCCTATTAATTACTTGCTAGTTTTATTGTTAAACGTTCTTGGAAATCAAGGGATATGAACTCGGTTGAACCTATAGAAAATGCTGCCACAGGGGGAAAATTATCAGCTCGTAAATGTGAGGAAAGAAAAGACGCTAACCGTATAATGATTGATTTTGGAATTCATAGTTTATGCTTATTACAGGAATAGCTAATATAAAATACAATTTGTTCTTAAATGGATGGAAAGTTACAAAACTCCTACATCTTAAAAATGGATGAGATGTCTAATGCTGCATGGTTAGTTATTAGCACAAAATATGGAGTTTACTGTACTTGCCTTATTATGCTGTGTACATAGTGACTAATATTTTTTCCTTTTGAGTCCCTTTATTTTCTTTTCCTTCCTTTTCTTTCCTGTCATTTCCTTCCTTTTTCCTTTCCTTCCTTTCCTGTCCTTTCTTTTCTCTGCTTTCCTTCTTTCCTTTCCTTCCTTTTTCCTTTCCTGTCCTTTCCTCCCTTTCTTTCCTTCCTTTCCTATCCTTCTTTTTTCCATTTCCTATCCTTTCTTATACTTTCCTTTTCTTTCCTCTCCTTCCTTTCTTTCCCTTCCTTTTCCTTTTCAGTTCCTTCCTATCCTTTCCTTCCTTACTTTTCCTATCCTTCCTTTCCTATCCTTTCTTGTCCTTTCCATCCTTCCCTTCTTTTCCTATCCTTCCTTTCCCATCCTTTCTTTTCCTTTTCTTCCTTTCCTTTCCTGTCATTTCCTTCCTTTTTCATTTCCTTCTTTTCCTGTCCTTTCTTTCCTTTTTTCCTTTGCTTTCCTTCTTTCCTTTCCTTCCTTTTTCCTTTCCTGTCCTTTCCTTCATTTTTTCCTTTACTTCCTTTCCTGTCCTTTCCTCCCTTTCTTTCCTTCCTTTCCTATCCTTCTTTTTTCCATTTCCTATCCTTTCTTATCCTTTCCTTTTCTTTCCTCTCCTTCCTTTCTTTTCCTTCCTTTTCCTTTTCAGTTCCTTCCTATCCTTTCCTATTCTTTCCTTCCTTTCTTTTCCTATCCTTCCTTTCCTATCCTTTCTTGTCCTTTCCATCCTTCCCTTCTTTTCCTATCCTTACTTTCCTGTCCTTCCTTTCCTATCCTTTCTTTTCCTTTTCTTCCTTTCTTTTTCTTGTGTTTCATTTGCATTCTGTTCTGTTCTATTTCATTCCTTTCCTTTCTTTTCTGTTCCATTACTATACTTTCACTTCTTTTCTGTTTCTATATTTTCCTTTACTCTCCTTTTCTTTTCCTTCCTTTAATTTATATCCCTGACCTGTCTATTGCTTTCTCTTCAGTTTCTTTCATTTCCTTGCAATTATTTTCATTTCTGTTCCTTAGATTTCCCTTCCTTTAATGTAATACCTTATTCTTCCATTCCATTCCATTTTTTTATTTTCAATTCATTTCCTTTTAGTTGAATTCATTTCCTTTAATTAATTGTTATTCATTTCCTAGGAATTTCTTTCATTTTCTTTCACTTAATTTAATTTCCATTCCTTTAATTTCAGTTACTTTTCCTTTCAGTTCGTTTAATTTTAGTTACATTCCATTTTATTCCTTTTCTTTCCATCCCTCACCTTTCAATTACTTTTTTCTTTCAATTCTTTCTATTCCTTTCACTTTCTTTCCATTCAGTTCCTCTCCTTTCTTTTCTATTCATTTCCTTTCCTCTAAGATCCTTTCTGTTCCATTCTGTTTCCATTCATTTCCTTTCTTTTCCATTATGATCCTTTTGGTTTTTTTCAGATTCTGTGTTTTCCATTACTGTCCTTTTCCTTCCCTTCTTTTGCTTTCCATGTCTTATCTTTTCATTCCTTTATTTTCAGTTTTTTCCCTTTCAGTTAATCTCTTTCAGTTTCTGCCCTTTCCATTCCATTCCCTTCAGTTGCTTTCATTTTTTCTATTACTTTTATTTTCATTTCTTAGCTTTAACCAATATTCCCTAATTTTCAATTCCATTTGATTCCTTTATTGTTTATCAGTTCCTTTCCCTTCAATTCATTTTATTCCCATTCAGTTCCTTTCCATTCCGTTTATTTCTCTTCATTTTCTTTCAGTTATTTTCATTTCTATTCCTTTCATTTCTGTTACTCTCTGTTCCTTTCCTTTGCTTGACTTTTCCTTTCTTTTCAGTCCTTTTCATTTCAGTTACATTTCTTTCCATTTCTTTTCTTTCCATCCCTCACCTTAGTTACTCTTTTCTTTCAGTTCATTCGATTTCTTTCATTCTTCTAATCTCCATATAATTTCTTTCCATTTGTTTCCTTTCATTTTTTCTTTACATTCCTTTTTTCAATCCTTTCCTTTCTTTCTTTTCCATTCCATTACTGCAATTCTTCTACTTTCCTTTCAGTTCAGTTCCTCTCTTCTCAGTTCCTTTCCTTTAAGTGCCATTCCTTTCTGTCCTTTTCTCTCTGTTCCTTTTACTTTTCTATCAGTTCATAAATATAATTTTACATTTAATAAACAAATTTCCATGTTTCAATAATCTAAACTTATAAAACATCCTGTATTATAATTTGCTATGGATGTTTGTCAGAAGCCGTCATGCGCAGTAGAATCGTTTTTTCTTCCACTGTTATATTGAGGAATAGTTTTAAAGCCTGTGTACATTGGCCAACACTGGCGGCGCTGCAGTCATGGGCAGTACAGACTGCCCGCACCGCGGCTGATATGGAGCTGGGTGCTCCAAATTCAGACCTTAGCCCTCTCTGCGCACCTTTCCTGGGACTTGGTCCCAAGAAGGTGCGCAGAGAGGACTACGGTCTGAATTCGGATCGCCCCGCTCCATACCAGCTGCGGCGCGGGCAATCTGTACTGCCCATGACTGCAGCTCCGCCAGTGTTGGCCCATGTACACGGGCTTTAAAACTATTCCTCAATATAACAGTGGAAGAAAAAACGATTCCATATCAAACCCTTTTTGTATAGAGGACTATAACAGCAAGGGGTTCAATTAACCCTGTGAGTAAAAGAGTTGGGTGCTCCACATTGCTTCATGATGCTTTTCAGACCCCTCTGCTCCTCTCAAGATTATCCCCAATGCGTTGTGTACCCCTCTGACACTCAAAGAATTAAGCTATTAGCGTGCTAAGTTATTTCTTGGAGCATATTTTTCCCTTATGTAGTAAGGAAAAAGTTTTTTTTTTAACTTCTATACATCTGGTCTGGTGCAGCTAATAGATACAGGAATCCACCACATTTGACTTAATGTGTACATTCCACTGAGTGCCATCCAAGGACATTTAAACAGAATCTCAACTGCTTCAAAGCTGCTCACAATGTATTTAATTAGTAGTGATGTGGTTGCTTTATTTAAAATAGGTTGATGCATCTGCTGCCAGAATACTGAAGACATTTCCTAGTCTGTTTTGTTCTCCCAACAATAGCCATATGTTGAAGTTAAATGATTAATGCTTTTTTGTTCTGTTTCAGACAATGCAATAAAACATCCAATGGCAGCGACAGTTGTGATTTAATGTGTTGCGGCAGAGGATACAATCCTTACATGGACAAAGTCGTTGAGAGATGTCACTGCAAATACCACTGGTGTTGCTATGTAACCTGCAAAAAATGCGAAAGAACTGTCGAACGATATGTGTGCAAATGAAATTCCCTGTGTATCCCCTTCGCTCAGAGACAGAACCAAAGCACTATCCATAACAGGACAGATTTTCTTTTGGAATTCAAGGATATGAGTTTTAAAAATATGTGCCAAATGTGGTAAGAAGTATAGTGTAGAAGTAGCAGAAATTGGACTGACGTGAATGTTCTTTTCATGAGAAATAAGGACTCAGGGATCCTTGAGTGGGACAACTATATTTGATGCCCTGATTGTAAATACCCATCTTAAAACAAAACTCTTCCAATATGGTGAAGTGGCTTTGAGATGGTCCACCTCTCTTTAACAAGACCTGTCAAACTGTGAACCATCTGGCAGTCTCTTTCATACAGAATAACAGGAAAGCTGGATTCGAAATTGGAGTTTATCTCTAGGATACGTAACTGGAAAAGACATGAAACAGCAAAGATAGATGAAGATGAGTGCAATCAATCCAACAATTCACATTATAAGAACATTGTTTACATTCTTTGGAATTCCACACTATCCAGACCACTTGGTTCAAACAGACTTGTTCCAAGCATCTTGTCTGAATGCCATGACAACAGTGCAGTGCCACTGTCAGTGGATGTACAAATTTTCTTTTGTATGCAGAACATACAGAGATATTGATATTTATAAACATAGCATTTGCTTTTCTTTATTCTACCTTTTTATATATATATAAATATATAAATATATAATTATAAATGTAAGTAAACAGCTTTAAGTTTGTATGAAATAAATGCTAAAGGTAAATATAAAATGGTTTCTACAATATATTTTTATATTGGTGTTCTATACTATTTTATAAAAATCCAATTGTAAATTTTACAAGGTTCAGCTTTTAAAAAGGTATAGATTTTGCAGGAGGGTTATAGGATTTGACATGTTCATATCAGAAATGATGCACATGAGGGTCCACTATTTGCAAGAAATGTTTCAATAGAAAGCAGAACCTTCATATGATTAACATAGCACCACAAATGATAGTAACATGAGCGAAATCCACAGAACCTTTCTCATTAATGAGGCAATTAGTTTTATTTTCAAGTATAAGTCTATGGATATCGCTAATGTAACTATGATTTGCGGTGCTATGTTAATCATATGACAGTTCCGCTTTAAAGGGATAGTAACACTTCGTTTTAACTTTATTTTATTTTGTAGGCATTAAAAAAACATGAAGAATGATATAAGTCTTATCTCTGAAACCTTTATGGTTTAAGAGATATTCACAAACAAAGTATCCCCCCCTGTTCAACCAGATCAGAAGGGAGGTGCCCAGGTAGACTGCAGAGAGGGACAATCTTCAATTAAGATCAGGAAAAACCTGAAAAACTTGTCAAGGGGGGCAGAGTTTTCATTGTTCTCATAGGAAGATGATTGACCCCTTCTGTTATCTGTCTGGTCTATAGACTGCATTCCACATCTGAGAAGAGATGGCTTACACTAGGTAAAAGGGGCGGGAGGGGAAACTTTGCTTGTGAATATCTCATAAACCATAAAGGTTTCAGAGATAAGACTTATATCATTCTTCATGTTTTTTTAATACCTACAAAATAAAATAAAGTTAAAATGAAGTATTACTATCCCTTTAAGTCTTTTGGTGCTAGAGAAGACTCCAATGCTTTGAGAAGCAATGTCTTAGAAATATTTCTAGCATCCAAGGTCTTCAATTTTATCTTTTGAATATGAGGCTTAGCGATGGGCAAATGTTCCATTTCCTTCATGTGTGAATTTATGCAGAATAGGAGAGATGTTTTAGGAAGGAAAATGCCGATTAAAATCCAACTGTAGCTGTTCTGGAAAGTGAACATACATGAGAACTTTTTCTGGTGGACTCTCCAGAGAGGGCAGTCCTGTGGTGGCGCTGGGGGAGATAAATGATGCAATTCAAGTCAAAAGTGGCAGGGCCTAAACACGAGTGGTGGGCGGGACTTAGAAAACATAAAAAAAACTTTGAGGAATAGGCTGTAGAAGGAGCAGATGTGGCCAGAGTTTCATTAGAAATGCCCCACATCAGGAGAATCAGCCTCTACCAGCAAAAACAGACAAATCCGGAGAGTTCCCAGCTATGAAAGTGAAGCCTATTGATTTAATTGAACATCACCTTCTGGCATGCACTCAAGCAAGCATGCATACATCACCATGTGCGCACACACACGTCATCATTCAGAATCACATGCACACAAACATAAACACATAACAGTGCATGCACACACCACACATTTACTTACAGAGCATTGCCATGGGAAAATGGCAGAAATGGCGTTCCACTGGAAAGTGTGACTGGAAGTGAAACAGGCCATTTCCACTGATTTCTCCCCACAGCCACATTTTTGCCCTTCATTAACAATTATCCCCAAGCTCCTTAGTCATGGTGATGTCTCTCTTTAAAGCCTGATGTTGCAGTAAAGACATTCTTCTGTTTGCTGTTCTGAGAATCCACATACTCTGACTTAACAAAGAGTGATTGTTTATCTTTTTTGTGGTTAGAGGCGACAGCAACACAATGGATAGCAATACGTTATGGTCACATCTGCAATAGAAAGGACTGAGTAGGCTGTTTTCTAACCTCTTCCCTGGTGTTCATTGTTTCAGGCCAGAATCTAAATAGCAGATTACCTCTGTTTCCCTAGCTTGATCTGTTTTTAAAGAAACGGTAACACCTAAAAATAAATGATCTAAGGTTATACACAATAAAGTAATTTGTACTCCATGGTAACATCTGTAAAAACTCTTTATTTGTTTTCTGAGGCCTAAAATCTAGTCTTAAATGTGATTTCTGTTTTTTCCAAGGCTCCCATTAAAATAGTAATCTTGATAGGTGTCTCGGAAATTATAGTGATTAATTGTCTGTTAATGGGGCTGAGATAAGAGGGGAGATGCACTAAAGTATGATAAAGAGGTGGCAAAGTGATATCACTTCTCCAATTGCTTTGTTATTCTATGGAGCCAATGCAATAAGATTTCTCAAGTGGGAGAAATGTAGGGTGAACATGTGTCCCAGATTGCCAGGGACAGTCGTGGATTTTAAATGTGTGTCCCTTGTCCTGGGAAGCCCGCTTTTTGGACAATAAAAAGTTCTGGAATGAAGACTCCAGAGCACAGAGTTCTAAACACTAGACCGAGAGAACGGCACATAGACTACTCTGACAAAAAGTAAAGTCTCTGCTGGGCTACAAGAAAATGGCTTCCAGACAGATCTCTAAACAATAGAGAAGAGCCTTGATCCTGACATCAATCAGGAGCTGCAATGCAATTTTTTTCGTAGTTTAATACTAGTTTAAGGCTTTGGGCTTGATGTACATTATCTTGTAACCCATCACAGCCATTGTTTTCTACCACATCATTCAGCGGGCAATTCTCCCTCTAGTATTTAGAACTGTGTGGTGCGCTCTTCTCTACGCAGTGTCCCTGAATGGCTAAACTGAAATGTGGTCACCCAAGAGAGATCTTAGTGCATTGGCTCCATAGAAATACATAGGAATAGGAAAAGTGATATTGGCTATTTATTTATTTATTTTTTTAAACCATCTTAACCCTTAAAGGAACACTAACACCAAAATTGAAATAGGTTGATATAACTTTAAAGGGATAGTAATACTTAAGTATGACTAATCCCAATATCAAAGTCCTATTAAAAATAAATGTATTGCCTCCAGTGTCATCTCTAAAACCTTTATGGTTTGAGAGATGATGGCTCTTAAAGTTGCCCTCTCCCTCCCCCTTCCCCGTAGTCAGCGTTGTAGATGACTGAAGGGAAATCCGGTCATAGATCATCAGGCGGATCTCCAGCAGAGCCGTGAACGCGTTAATAAAGAAGAAAACTTTCACTGAAATGGTCTTCTACGTGTGCTTGGTTTGTGCTTGGTTTGCAAGCACACGTAGAAGACAAGCAAGATTCAGGGCTCGAGCAGCAAGCAGCCGCACCGGGAGCCCTGAATTCCATGAAGTGCTAGGACCGTCATGGGCCCTTATGGCAAGTTGAACCATGATGGTCCTGGCACGTCATGGGTCCTTAAGGGGTTAATATTGATTGCACTACTTGTATTGTCAGATAAGAGCTATTGTAAGTTAATTGGTTATGATTAGTTCCAGCCGCACTTGTACTCATGAACGGATGTTATTTTGTCTCAGCCCATTCACAGATAATTCTGGAAAATCCATGGAGTCCCTAAAAAAAGGCAGGAACGGCTGCTCCCATATCTAACATTAGTTTTCAGGCCTCAGAAAAAAATAAATACATTTTACAGGTAGTAGTATGATAAAGTAGAGGGGGATTTAACCCTTTGAGTGCCAGAGAGGTATCCAATGCATTGCGTTGCAATGTCATGTGCAGTGGAGACGGCTGTGCGCACTGCAGTCATGCGCAGTACTGACTGCCCGCACCACGACTGATACGGAGTGGGGCGCTCAGAATTCAGATCGTAGTCCTCTCTGCCACCAGTGTTGGCCCGTGAACACGGGCTTTAAAACTAGTCTGTCATAATTTTCAGTATTGTTCGGTGCTAGATAGGCATCCATTGCTTTTTTGAAAGCGGTTACATTATCTGCAAGTACAACATCCCAAGGCAAAGAATGCCATAGCTTTACCACCCTTACTCTAAAGAACCCCTGCCTTTGTTTTAGTCGAAAGCGCCTTTCCTCTAGTCTTAATGGATGACCTATTGTTCGTAACTCAGCTCTTTGCGTAAATAATTCATTGGATAGTTCTTTGTATTGACCCTGAATGTATTTGTAATTAGTAATCATATCACCCCTTAGACATCTCTTCTCTAATGTAAACAAACACAGTTTGGCTAGTCTCTCTTTATAACTCAGATCCTCCAATCAGTTTTGTTGCACATCTCTGCACCTTTTCCAATTCAACAATGTTTTTTTTAAGCACTGGTGCCCAAAACTGTACTCCATATTTTAGATGAGGCCTAACCAAGGATTTATACAGAGGTAGGATAATATTAGCATCCCTTTCATCTACATCTCTTTTTATGCAGGCTAGTACTCTATTTGCTATTGCAGCAGTGGAGTTTCTGCACACTGCTGTGAAGTCTATTGTCTATCAGTACTCCTAAATCTTTCTCTAATGAGGATTCCCCAAGTTGTTTCCCATTTATAGTATATGTAGCAAGTTTGTTTCTACAGCTCAAATGCATAACCTTACATTTATCTACATTAAATGTCATCTGCCCCTTTTCTGCCCATTCACTCAGTTTATCTAAATCCTTCTGCACAGAAAAACATCCAGCTCTGTATGTAACATATAGGTTTTCATAAAAAAGTTTACTACTCCTTTAACTAAAAAAATATGAAAGTCGGGAAAGTTACATCTTTACATATAAATATGAAAAGCAGGTTTATTGTACATTTTGGGCTTATGAATCCTTGAGATTAGTTTTATAAATTCTGGCTAGGAATTCACAAAAAGGGAACACCAGGGATGTCCGCAGAAATGTTTCTCGGGGAGGGAGCAAAACCATAATATGACCCGAAGGCCAACCCAAACAGCCCTTACATTTATAAGGAGGGGGCAAGTGCCCCCTCCGAATGCCCATGGGATGATCCCTATTCATTTTAACTGATAATTTTGCTTTAATTGCAGTTTTTCCCACCTTTAAACAGCTACCTCTGGACACCTCCATGTTAGAGCTCTGAAGAGGTTGTGAACTAATCTCATTGGTGGCAGATCACAGCTCATGAATTCTATTGGCTGTTGTGATATCACAAAGACATGTGCTGCTAACAGATGTTAGGCCAAAATAAGCCACAATAAGTGTAGTGGTGTATGTGCATTGGGGGAGTGGGTGGTTTCAAACAGATTTGTTCCATGCATATCATCTGAATCCCATGACAACAGTGTAGTGCCACAGTGTCCACAGAACATTGCAGATTGTATGTTTATGGTATTAGGCTTTCCAAAGGTGAAAGCAGCAGCAATTAATTAGTGAAAAAGTGAATTTTAACATAGAAAAATAGTGGCACATTTATCATTCTGGTGCTAGCGCCACTTGTTAATTTCAGCTGTCACGGTTTGGAATTCAGTAATCTTTTTAAAAACAATTTTCCAACATTTAATAATTATTCATTAAATTGTAAAAAAAAAATCCTTTTTTACGTTGCTAATAATTATAACTGTTTTTTTTTTTTTTTAAACACAAACATTTTTCTTAACTACAAATACTTATTTCTTTGATATTTATAAATCTAAAATTGCAAAAAAAACTTGAAAAACATCCTTTTTTTTTTTTTTACAAGACTGCTAAAAGAATAAATTGTTTTAGTAAATATCTTCAATAAAATATAATTGTTTTGCAAATTTTTACCGATTTGCCTATGAACTGTAAATGTGCCTTGTACAATATGACAGCAGATAAGGACCAACTGGCCTGTCTAGTTTGCCCTTTTCACTATTTAAAAAATCACAGACTTATTTAAAGGGACAGTAGTGTCCTATAAATAAAATTATTGTTTTGTAGTGTTTAAAAAAATAAATTATATGGCATAAATCCTCTCTCTCAAACCTTTATGGTATTCGCATGTAAAATTTTCCTTCTCTTGATGTCAGCTGTAAAGCTGACAGCAGGAGATCCATGTCAGCCGACACGAGGAGATTCTTCAGCAGAGCCGAAATAGCGATATTAGAAAAGAATTAAAACATTGGAATGGTCTACAAAGTGTGATTGCAAACCAGGCACACTTTGTAGACCTTTCCAATTAAGTAATTCTTTCCCAATGACGCAAGTTCGTCTCTGCTGAAGTGCCACCGGCTGGTCCCAGGACCGGGATCTCCTGCTATCATCAGAGCGCTGACGTCGGGAGAAGGGGAGGGAGGGGGGAACTGTACATAAAGGTTTGATAGATAGGATTTGTGTCATATAATTTATTTTTTAAATGCTACAAAACAAGAACATTTTTATAGGACATTAGTGTCCCTTTAATCCTTACAATAGCCATATAGCTAGTCCAAGACTTCTTAAAGGGGATGTAATACCTCCTTATAATAACCGCAACTTGCCTTACTATGGTAAGAAAATCCTAATGACCTCTATGAGTTTTACCCTTGTGCCTGAATTCAAGAGACAACATCTTCAGTCAGTGCTGGATTTCAGGTCTATGGAGACGGACATGACAGTTGTTGGCAACTTTTTTTTCAAACTGAAGAGGCAAAGTGTACAAGCTACTTCAGCCTTGAATTGCCGGTGGGGTGCACAGCTCATGGAGAAGGAAGGTGCTGAACACGCCTCTGGTTCTTACAGGGTGAAGTTTACAATGTACAGTGGGCGCAGTTTGTGTCCTATGGTCCTGTTAGGAACAACGTCTGCCTCAATAGACCTGACTTGCTGGATTGATTAATTGAAGATGTAAATAGTCAAAAGGGCCATTGGGATTTTCTGGCCATCGTAAGGTAAGCGGCAGATTTTTATTAGGTGTTGCTTCTCTTTTAACCCTTTAAAGTGGATCTATCACCACAATCCATTACTAATATAGCCATAGGCAAAGGCATACTTCTATTATGTTGAATAAGTCAGTGTTATTGAAGAAAATGAACTTCTTCTGCAGGCATCCAGGGCTCAGAGCTTACAAGAGAAGCTCTGTGCTCCTGCGCCGTCAGCAA
This sequence comes from Rhinophrynus dorsalis, assembly GCA_037306005.1. Taxonomy (NCBI): domain Eukaryota; kingdom Metazoa; phylum Chordata; class Amphibia; order Anura; family Rhinophrynidae; genus Rhinophrynus; species Rhinophrynus dorsalis. The sequence goes on from CM074719.1 coordinate 600,982,830, forward strand.
CTTCTGTTACCGTAAGCTACCAACGGACGTCACCTCCAATCTGGGGGGTGTAAGGGGACAGACAGCACAGACTCAGAGGCAACTTCCCTCTAAGATGTCTGTGCTGTTGTCTGCTGGTGGCTGCAGAAGAAGGTGGTTTACTTCAATAGCGCAGTCTTATCCTATATAATAATTCACTAAAATGTGTGTAATGATGCAGTCATCGGAGCGCCCCGCTCTGTATCAGCTGCAGCGAGGGCAGTCTCTACTGTGCATGACTGCCCTGCGACTGGCTGGCAGTGGCACTGTGGCCTGTGTAACGAGCTCTTCAGCTAGTGCAGCATAATAGAATTGTGACCTTGCCTATCGCTATATTGGTAACTAGTTGAAGAGCCCGTTACATGGGCCACAGTGCCACTGGCAGCCGGTCGCGGGGCACTCATGAACAGTAGAGACTGCCAGCACCACGGCTGATACAGTGTCAGCTGGTCGCGGTGCAGTCATGCTCAGTAGAGACTGTCCGCGTGCGCGGCTGATACAGAGCGGGATGCTCCTTCAGAGTGCCCCACTCTGTATCAGCCTCATCACTGGCAGTCTCTACTGTGTATGACTGCAGCACGTGCAGCAGTCTCTACTGTGCATGACTGCGGCGTTACGCACATTTTAGCAAATTATTATATAGGATGGATTGTGACACAATATTATGATGGTGATAGTTCCGCTTTAAAGACCAGCGGTCCAGGGAAGTTACCCTCCCTTAAGGACCGCTTTGATCCCTGCTGTCGTGCCAGCACAAGTGACCTGTTACCTGTGCCAATGCGCCTAGTGGGGGTCTGAGAGAGACAGCTCCAATCTTGGAGCTGTCAGTTTCAGACCCCCATTTTTACTTACAGCAATCCCACAGGAGGGCTGTAAGTAAAAAGTATGTGATGTGCCAGGACCATCCCCCATCCTGGAAAAAAAAAACAGTGGTACGTCACATGGTGGTTAATGAGTTAAATCTATCCCCCTTTCCACAAAGTACTTTTTACTCATATCTTTTAACATACGTATTTTTCGCTTTGCTTTCCCTTAACCCTTTGAGTGCCAGAGGGGTACGCAACGCATTGCAAAGCAATGGATTACGTACTCCTCGGGAACTCAAAGTTTAAGAAATATAATCCAGATAGATTAAAAAAAGTGTTTTTTTTTTTTTTTTCTAATCCTTATTAAAACGTTTCGTCGTAAAATATTTTTTTTCATTTAAACTAAAAGAAGAAATGAGAAGTAAAATTAATTAGCTCTTCAAAGGAGCATTAAAAAACATTTTTTTATGAAAAACTTTTTTTTATTTTAATTGTTTCCCTGCTAAGTAAATCAAAGGCGGTCCCACTGCTGGGGAAATGTCTTATTCCAAAGGTAATAGAAATTAAACTGCAATTTTCTATTGTGGTCAGCAGGCGGTGCTGTTCTTATCGTTTAGTAAAGAGAGCTGAAGTCTGTGACTCAATCACTGCCAAAGAGTGCATTCTAAAAAGAAACTGTCTTTCACCCTATAGCCACAAAAAAAGTATAATTTGTACTCTACTAGTTTCCTTATTTTTCTATGTCTAACACAATAACACCCTTTACCCACAGAGGCAGATGTGTATGGATACATGTCATAGGGAAAGGGTATGAGCCTTCAGATAAACACAGACACACATAACTTGGGGACAATGGTCCACAGCTTTATTTAAAATACTTCCATTAACATTATGTTGAACCATAGTATTGTATTTCATTATTGAAACTGACAGTCCTTGCCAATATTAATAAAAATATTCTTGAGCCAAGAATGGCTGTATTGCCCATGCTCATTCTATAATCCCAACCTTCTTCACCATCTTATACCTGACTCAAAAGTAATTACCCCATTGGCCTAAATCCAGGGCATAACTTCCAAAGGGATTCAACCGATGATAAATCCAACCACAAACTACCATACTAGGAATGGAGGGATGCTGTTCCTTGCTCCATACCAAACTGGCATTCTTCTTCCTGGCTTAGTCTCCTTTTATCAGCAACTTACTCCTCCCATGATCCCCCAGAATTATATCCGTCTCAACCCTCCCCATGACATGTACACTCCATTCCGGTCCAGGGAATTCTTGACCCCTCTGTGTTTATACAGGTGATAAGGAAAATGTATGACATGATTTAGATCAATGGTTCTCAATGTTTTTATGCTTGAGGCAACCCAAACAGGCAGTCTAGAATTTTTTTTATAGAAATATACAGTTATTTTTTGGTCTAACAATCAAAATAACAAAAAAAACATATTGAGTACAACAATTTCCATAAATATGTATTTGAAACTCAACATTCACATTTTGGTTAAAGTGTTTATAGAAAACAAGGTCCGTGGCACATTAAGCCCTTAATGACCCATGATGGTTCTGGACCGTCATGGATTGTTTTGCCTTAAGGACCATGACGGTCCTGGACCGTCATGGGTTAAATGATAGCAGCACGCCTCCATGCACGCTGCTATCATTAATTCCCAGCTAAGACTGAACGCTCCAGGACCGGATTATTCAGTCTCAGCCACTTTCACAAGTGCCGGGTCATGGGATCACTGCAGCAGCGATCTCATGTACCGGCATTGTGAAAGAATGAATGAGGCAGTGTTCTACACTGCCTCTAGTGTCTCTTCTCTGTAAGGGACAGAGAAGCACAGAGGAGACACCTAGTGAACAAATAAAATGCAGCAGCTGGGGTATTAACCCCTTCACTGCTGTGCTGGAGGCTGGCTAAATGCAGGTTCATTTTTGACCTGCTAAAATTAGCTTTTTTTTTTAAGACACAACACTTTTTTTTTTTTTTACAAAAATTTTATTTAAATAAAAAAAACATGTAAATTACCAAAATAGGAAGTGTGATTGTTGTGGAGCCATGTAATACATTTATATGCATTGTCAAATGTCATCAATAAAAAAGTGGGAAAATAGGGTGGGAAAAAGGGACATGGTGTTTTTCCCCCAGGGAGGACAGTGACCACTTAAATCTGCCCATTTAGTAGGTATGACTGACCGGTCATACCTTTCATGCAGTGTCCATACAAATTTAACCCATTGTGCCCATATGATCCAAAGAGAAAAAATAAAAATGGTGTTTTTTTACATTTTTTTTACCGTTTTCTTTAATTTTACAAAAATGGTGGGCTATCCATATAAGTATGGTATCAAAATAAAGCCCTATTTGTGCGTAAAAAAAGGTATATAATTTTCATTGGTAAATAAAGTACTTAGAGGGAAAACACTGTTGAACAAAGACATAGTCAAAAAGGTCAGAATTGCTCAGGTTCTTAAAGGGATAGTAATACTTCGTTTTATCTTTATTTTATTTTGTAGGCATTAAAAAAACATGAAGAACGATATAAGTCTTATCTCTCAAACCTTTATGGTTTAAGAGATATTCACAAGCAAAGTACCCCCCCCCCTGTTCAGCCAGATCAGAAGGGAGGTGCCCAGGTAGACTACAGAGAGGGACAATCTTCAGTTAAGATAAGGGAAAAAGCTGAAAAACTTGTCAAGGGGGGCAGGGCTTTCATTGTTCTCATAGGAAGAAGATTGTCCCGTGCTGTTATCTGTCTGGCCTATGGACTGGATTCCACATCTGAGAAGAGATGGCTTACACTAGGTAAAAGGGGCGGAAGGGGAAACTTTGTTTGTGAATATCTCTCAAACCATAAAGGTTTGAGAGATAAGACATATCATTCTTCATGTTTTTTTAATGCCTACAAAACAAAATAAGGTTAAAACGAAGTATTACTATCCCTTTAAGTGAAATCGACCTCAGATTTTCCCTGTCCTTAAGAGGTTAAAGTTCTACACACCCTGGTCTGAGAACCTCTCATTTAAAGCTGAACCTTATAATTAGACATAAGAGTTTCAATGAACTGATCTGGAAGGATTCTAATCTCAAAACAATTACAGCTGTCTATTGTTTTATTAACAGATTTGATAAAATGTGGCCTTTTTTTATCTTTTATTTTCAAAGATTTTAGAACTTTCTCACCAAAGAAAATATTTAAAAAAAATGCTTTTCAGGACGGAGTCCATAATAATTTAATGGATTTGAGCCCTTTTCATTTTTGGTGATAATGTCTCTTTAATGGGTTTTACATCTGTTTTTTTTTTTTTTTTTATTAAACAGAAAAAAGTATCTGATTATTAGTTTGTTTTTATTGATGTATCTGGTACAGTTATTTTGACTCTGAATTGTTTGGGGTCCATAGACCTTGCATGCAGAATGGTTGTGTATACAATGAAATAAATGCCATAATTCATTCATTTTAGAAAGGTTTTCTTCACCCTTGTCAATTGACTGTTTGTCCAGCCATTTAATATCTGTTTTTTTCATTTTTTGGGGATATATTAAAGCATTTTTCCTTCTGAACATATAAAGCTCTCTGTCTGTGACATATATTTCCATATTGAATACATCTGCTCACACTGGGGTGACCACATTGAATTCGGCCATTCAGGAACACTGTGAAGACGAGCGCACCACAGAGTTCTAAACACTAGAGGGAGAACTACTCATTGACTGCTGTGACAGAAAGTGATACCTGTGGTGGGCTACAAGATAATGTACATCAAGCCCAAAGCCTTAAACTAGTATTATACTATAACAAAATTGCACTGCAACGCCTGTTTGATGTCAGGATCAAGGCTCAGTTCTCTCTAGTGTTTAGTGTTCTGTCTGGAATCCATTTTCTTGTAGCCCAGCAGAGGCATCACTTCCTGTCACAGTAGACAATGGGCAATTATCCTTCTAGTGTATAGAACTCTGTGCTCTGAAGTATTCTTTCCAGGACTTTGAATTGTCCTTGAAGGGGGCTGCCTGGGACATGTGACACACATTTAAAATCAGGGACTGTCCTGGGCAGTCAGGGACACATGGTCACCCTAGCTCACACACATCATCTTGACCAGTGAAATATCAGTAGTCATACCAGCTTGTAAATATAAGTCCTATCCAAAAACTCTCACTTTCTGCATGATAGAGTAGGGGTGAACAATTGTGTAACTAATATATTCAGTCATACCTATAATCTAATGGGCCCTGGGGCATATGGGCTCCCCTTTGATGCTGGACTCTGGCACAACTGCACCCTCTGCTCCTCCTGTAGTACTAGTTACATCCCTGGGGGTAAGCAACATTTAGCTGTCTAACTGTTATAGTCTTCAACTCCCATCACCCCCAACCAGTCACTGTAATTTCAACAGCTGGGGCACTGACATAAGTAAGGATTGAGAGGTTCGGTTGCAAGAGAATTTTTGGTCAGAGAAGGCATCACCAATGGGACTTGTTGATAGAACATTTTTTTTGTTCAGCGTTTTGGTCCACTCCTGAACATTTTGCAAGACAACAAACAATACAATTAATAGGCCTTATAGACCCTTTTAACCCCTCAAGAAAGTGACACATAGGGTAACCACATATCCCAGATTGCCCGGGATAGTCCTGGATTTTGAATGTGTGTACCTTGTACCAGGCATACCCCTTCTGGGACAATACAAAGTCCCAGAATAAAGACTCCACAGCTCAGATTCCTAAACATTAGAATGAGAACTGCCCATTGCCTACTGTGACAGGAAGTGATGTCTCTGCTGGGCTACAAGAAAATGGCTTCCAGACAGAGAACCAAACCCTAGCGAGCCGAGCTTTGATCCTGACATCAAACAGGAGCTGCAGTGCAGTTTTCTTGCACTGTAATGCTAGCTTCTGGCCTTTGGCATGTTGTATATTTTCTATTATCCCACCACAGGCAAAGGAATGCGTTGCATACCCCTCTGGCACTTAAAGGGTTTAAGGGAATTGTTAATATGCAACCCTCCTCAGAAGGGAATTGTTGAGCATGCAACTATATTTACATTTCACATGCCTGCGTTTAACAGTGTCTAGCATTATTTGCACAGCAAAACAGACAAGGCCACACCAAAGTCTATATATATAAAAACATATAGATCCATGTTACTGAAATATTACAGGACTAGTTTAAAAGCCCATGTACACGGGCCACAGTGCCACCCAGCAGCCTCGGCTGGTGCTCAGAGCCTCTCTGCTCACCAAACAATCCCAGGAAGGTGCGCAGAGAGGACTCCAGTGCAAATTTGGAGCGCCCCTCTCCGTATCCGCTGGGGCACACTCAGGAAGTGTGTACTGCGCATAACTGCAGCGCAGCAGTCTCTGCTGCGCATGATGGCTTCTGACAAACATCCTAGTGAATTATTATATAGGATGGTCAGAGCATTGCTATATCTTTTTAATGACAGCTACACATTGTACCTATAGGGAATGCTTGATTCATGTACAGAATAGACAGGAAGTGGGTAAGATGAGTCTCTAGCTGTTGTTGGACCTTGCTGGTCACAAAAAAAAGCTGGATTGCTGCAGGTTTCCTAATTCTGATTTATAACTCTCTTCGCTGACAAAAGGTTGGTAAGTGGATTAGATTGCATATTTGCATACAGGAAAATGTAAAAGGATTTCATTGTATTAAATTAATGCAACCAATTAACACTTTGAGTACCAGAAAGGTTGGATGCTCCTCTGGTACTCAATGGCTTAACTCTTGGACTGCCTAAGATGAGACCAACACATAACCTTGCAATTTGTGAATATTAACCTGGCACTCAGTGGGTTAACATTAATGTAGTTTTTGTGAGATATTACCTGCTTTTTCATTGTTCCTGAGTAAATATGGCATATGTGATGTGGGAGATTATATTTACATAGTAACACGGTAACATAGTAATTTAGGTTGAAAAAAGACTTGCGTCCATCTAGTTCAACCCTTTTCCTATTCCTGTTTACTATCGTTGATCCAAAAGAAGGCAAAAAAATCCTTCAATACATTCATTTCAAATTCTGCCTTGAATGGGTGGAAAAAATTCCTTCTTGATTCCAAATGGCAGTCAGATATCTCCTTGGATCAAAAAACACTAAATAAATATTAATCCCAATACTAACATACATTGACCTCTATGTTCTGCTCCTTTAAAAAAGTATCCAGGCCATTTTTAAAGGTATCTAATGTATTCGATAGTGCCACCTCATCAGGTAGTGAATTCCATACCTTTATTGTCCTTACTGTAAAGAAACCCTTCTGCTGTTGTACATGAAATCTCCTTTCCTCAAGTCTAAGCGGGTGGCCTCTTGTCTTTTGCACTTTTCTGTTAATGAACAGGTCTTTGGAGAGCCCTTTGTATGGGCCCTGAACATATTTATATAGTGTTATCATATCCCCTCTAGTGTGTACAAGTTTAACTTTTCTAGCCTTTCTTCATAACTAAAACTTTCCATTCCCCTTACTAGTTTTGTAGCCCTCCTCTGCACTTTGTCTAGTTCCATAATGTCATTTTTCGGAAAGGGTGCCCAGAATTGAACAGCATCTTCTAGGTGGGGTCTTACCATGGACCTGTAAGGAGACATAATAATATCTTCCTCCCTTGAGTCAATACCCCTTTTAATACATGCCAATATCTTACTGGCCTTTGCAGCTGCCAGCTGGCACTGCATGCTACTGCTAAGTCTATTGTCTACCATTACTTCCAAATCCTTTTCATTAGTAGATTTCCCCAGAGAAACACCATTTAAACTATATGTTGCATTTTTATTATTATACCCAAAATGCATAACTTTACACTTGTCTATATTGAATCTCATTTGCCATTTGCCTGCCCAGTTACTCAATTTGTCCAAATCCTCTTTTAATGAAGCCACATCCAGTTCAGACTTTATTACCTTACTTAATTTTGTGTCATCGGCAAACACTGATACATGGCTCTCTATGCCCTCTGAGAGGTCATTAATAAACAAATTAAAAAGAAGGGGACCCATGACAGATCCCTGAGGCACTCCACTCATCACACTTATCCAATTGGAGAACTTGCCATTTACTACCACTCTTTGCATTCTATCTTTCAGCCAATTTCCAATCCAAGCACAAACATTTTCCCCTAAGCCTATTTAATTCAATTTGTACAGAAACCTCTTGTGTGGAACCGTATCAAATGCCTTGGCAAAGTCTAAATAGATAACATCAACTGCCGCTCCCACATCTATATTTTTACTCACTTTTTCATACAATGCAATCAAGTTAGTTTGACAAGACCTGTCTTTCACAAAGCCGTGTTGGCTCCTGCTAATGATATTCCTGTTCAAGGTGAATTCTTGAATATATTCCCTTAGCAACCCTTCAAACAGCTTCCCTACCACAGATGTCAAGCTTACAGGTCTGTAATTTCCTGGCTGTGATTTTGATCCCTTTTTAAATATGGGCATCACATCTGCTCTACACCAATCTGTGTCATCATACCTGAAATAAAAGAATCCCTGAAAATCAAAAATAAAGTTCTGGGACTGGCTTAGCTCGTTAAGTACCCGTGGGTGTATACCATATGGCCCCGGGGATTTGTCTACCTTAACACCATTCAATTTTTTTTAACACTTTTTCTTGTGTTTGCCAATCCCATGCTTGCTGTGACTGTTCTGTAAAAATAGTTTGCAGATTCTTGTCCATTGGGTCTTCCTTGGTATAAACAGAAGAAAAGAAATTATTTAAAATATATGCTTTCTCTCTGTCCCCACTGACCATCTCACCAGTTTCATATAATAAGGACCCAACATTATCAGACTTAAATTTTTTGGCATTAATGTATTTAAAGGATTTTTTTGGGGGTTGCTCTTGCTCTCCTTAGCAATATTTTTTTCATTCAGCAGTCTAGCTAATTTAATAGCCTTTTTACAGATCTTGGCATTTTTGTATTCTGCAAATGCCTCTTTTACACTCACAAGACCAGCAGGACTGCTCCCTATGTCTTTCTGGTACAAATGTCACTAATTTGGATATAGCAGGTACCACTGGACTCTCTAACCCTGAGATTTTGGCCCTTCACTCTGAGACCCTGAGATTCGGTTCAAAACCCGAGTCTCAAGGTCAAACTCTGAGAGTTCCTATGCTTATGGAGGCTGCGAGCACAGCCTTAAGAGTCTATGGAGGCTGCAGCACAACCTGTAAAGTTTGTGTCTGTGCGCCAAAAACTTCTTGGTTGTACTATAGGCCCCTACCAACAGAGGGGGTCAGTTTTCTGTCCCTCAAACAGCTGATAGGAGCTGTTTTATGGCATGATAATTGCCCTTTAATCTAGAAAACCTTACCTAGTGGTGTGCCCCAAGCACTGGAGTTTGGAATCTCTCATTTAGAGCACAGAATGTTAATCCCTTAAGGTTCAGTGGTCCAGGGAAGTTACCTTCTGTTAAGGACCGCTTTGACCTTTGCTGACTCACCAGCACATATGACCTGTTACATGTACCGGCACGCTGAGCAGGGGTCTGAGAGAGACTGATCTGGTCTTGTAGCAATCATTTTCAGACCCCCTTTTTACGTGCAGCACTCCCACAGTATCGCTGTAAGTAAAAATTATGTGACTTGCCAGGACCTTCACCGAACCTTAAGGGTAAAAAAAAACAATGATGGTCCTGGCACATCACCACTCCTTAAGGGGTTAATAGTATTCGTAAGTTCACAGCCTCATGTAAAGCTGTTTCCCATATCTTCTCTCTTGCCAAGTACTTGGTTATCTCCAGTAGACAAACAACATACACAAAGGGGGAGATTCACTAAGAGATGACAAAGAGGTGATGTCTTCTCCAGTTTATCACTTCTCCAGTTCCTGTATTATTCTATGCAGCCTATTCACTAAGATCTCCAAAGATGAAGAAATCTTAGTGCATAGGCTCCATAGAATAACATAGGAATTGGAGAAGAGATATCACTGGAGAAGTCATCTCTACTTTATCACCTCTTTATTAGTGATGAGCGAGCACCCCAATGCTCGGATGTTCGGGTGCTCTGACCGAGCACCCCCTGAGGCTCGAGTGCTCGGCCGAGCATCCGAGCCCCATTGAAGTCAATGGGAGGACTCGAGCATTACACCAGGCACCCCCTGCTCTGATGAGGGGAGGGTGCCTGGTCCATAGGAAAAGGGCAGAAAAAGATGGAAACACTACAGAAATGGTTCAGGGACAGCATAGGGAGGATGTCTGGATGCACCTTGGACTCCAACATCGCTGCTGGGAACGATCTTTCGCCCGTAGTACGCCATTTTTACAGACTGACCGTAAAACACACAAAAAGGAAAATAAAAACGACTTTAGGCGAAAAATTGTTACCAAACAGTATTTGCTGTATATTTACTTGTATATCATCTGCAAATTCTCCCAAAAATTTCATCGATTTTCTGAAGTGAGGCCATGATTAAGAGGGAAACGTGCGCAGAGGCAAATTATCCCAAAAATTTCCTTGATTTTCAGAACTGAGGCCATGATTAAGAGGGAAACGTGCGCAGAGGCAAATTCTCCCAAAAATTTCCTTGATTTTCAGAACTGAGGCCATGATTAAGAGGGAAACGTGCGCAGAGGCAAATTATCCCAAAAATTTCCTTGATTTTCAGAACTGAGGCCATGATTAAGAGGGAAACGTGCGCAGAGGCAAATTCTCCCAAAAATTTCCTTGATTTTCAGAACTGAGGCCATGATTAAGAGGGAAACGTGCGCAGAGGCAAATTATCCCAAAAATTTCCTTGATTTTCAGAACTGAGGCCATGATTAAGAGGGAAACGTGCGCAGAGGCAAATTCTCCCAAAAATTTCCTTGATTTTCAGAACTGAGGCCATGATTAAGAGGGAAACGTGCGCTGAGCTGACCATCTAAAACATTATGGGTGAGGGTCTGCTGCAGAGCTGACCATCCTAAACATTATATGCGAAGGCCCGCTAGTGAGCTGACGCTATAAAACATTATATGAGAGGGCCCGCTAGAGAGCTGACCCAATAAAACATTATATGAGAAGGCCCGCTGGTGAGCTGACCTATATAAAAATTGGCAAACAGGGCCCGCTGGTGAGCTGGCCCTATATAAAAATTATATCACAGGGCCCGCTGGTGAGCTGGCCCTATATAAAAATTATATCCCAGGGCACGCTGGTGAGCTGGCCCTATATAAAAATTATATCCCAGGGCATATGGAAGAGGAGGAGGAGGATGAGAACATTAAGAGTCAACCATATACCCGTTTTTGGGGTGGAAGGGGTGAATGGGAATACAGAGTATTCCCATCATTGTAAATAACATATATAAAGTGAGTTTATGTTCCCCCGGGGCTTTCCTCCAGTGGAGTGGAGAAGTCAGGGGAAATCCAGGCCTTGTTCATTTTTATAAGTGTCAACCTATCAGCATTGTCGGTGGAAAGGCGGATACGCTTATCTGTTATGATGCCACCAGCAGCACTAAATACCCGCTCAGACAGAACGCTGGCGGCAGGGCAGGCCAGCACCTCCAAGGCGTAGAGTGCCAGTTCATACCACGTGTCCAGCTTGGACACCCAGTAGTTGTAAGGCACAGAGGGATCATTGAGGACGCTGACACGGTCTGCTACGTACTCCTTCACCATCTTCCAAAACTTTTCCCTCCTTGTGACACTAGGCTGCGCATCAGGGTGAGGGTGCTGGCGGGGTGTCATGAAGGTGTCCCACGCCTTGGAGAGTGTTGCCCTGCCTTTGTCGGAACTGCTGTGTGCTCCCCTTTTCTCCCCTTCTCGGTTGGCCAAGGTAGCACGTACTCTGCCGCCAGCGTTGTCAGATGGAAAATTTTGGAGCAATTTTTCAACAAGAACCTTCTGGTATTGCACCATTTTGCTTGTCCTCTCCACCGGAGGAATGAGAGATGAGAAATTCTCTTTGTAGCGGGGGTCCAGAAGGGTGAACACCCAGTAATCCGTGTTGTCTAAAATGCGTGTAACGCGTGGGTCACGGGAAAGGCAGCCTAACATAAAGTCAGCCATGTGTGCCAGAGTACCAACAGGCAAGATTTCGCTGTCCTCACCAGGAGGATGACTCTCAATCTCCTCATCCTCTTCCTCCTCTTCTGCCCACCCACGCTGAAGAGATGGAACTAAAGTTCCATGGCTACCCTCTGTAGCGGAGGCAACCGTGTCTTCCTCCTCCTCCTCCTCCTCCTCCGCCTCCTCCAATTGTCGCTGAGAAGACGAAGTGAGGGTGCTCTGGCTATCACCTTGTGTAAGCTCTTCCTCCCCCATTTCCACCTCTTCCACATGCAAAGCGTCGGTTTTAATTGTGAGCAGCGAGCGTTTCAGTAGACACAGAAGTGGGATGGTTACACTGATAATAGCGTTATCGCCGCTCACCATCTGTGTCGATTCCTCAAAATTGCGTAAAACCTCGCAGAGGTCTGACATCCATTCCCACTCCTCACTTCTGATTACAGGAAGTTGAACGGAGAGGCGACGACCGTGTAACAGCTGGTACTCCACTACTGCCCTCTGCTGCTCACAAAGCCGGGCCAACATGTGGAAGGTGGAGTTCCAGCGCGTGCTCACGTCACACAGCAGCCGGTGAGCTGGCAATTGTAAGCGCTGCTGCAGCTTCAACAGGCCGGCCGAAGCTGTAGATGACTTACGGAAATGTGCACACACGCGGCGCACCTTGGTCAAGAGATCATGCACATTGGGGTAGGTTTTTAGAAATCGCTGCACCACTAAATTAAATACATGCGCTAGGCATGGTACGTGTGTGAGCTTGCCGAGCTCCAAAGCCGCCACCAAGTTACGCCCATTATCACACACAACCATGCCTGGTTGCAGGTTGAGTGGCGAGAGCCACTGCTCGGTCTGGTGACTAATCCCCTGCAACAGCTCTGAGGCCGTGTGCTGTTTGTCCCCAAGGCAGATCAGCTTCAGCACGGCCTGTTGACGCTTCCCCACTGCAGTGCTACACTGCTTCCAGCTACTGGCTGATGGGGGAGTGGCGGTGTGTGTAGAGAATTCGGAGGTGGAAACGGAGGAGGAGGAGCCAATAACGTAGGTGCTGGTGGAAACCCTGATGGAGGTAGGGCCCGCAATCCTCGGCGTGGGTAGCACCCGTGCCATCCCAGGGTCCGAGTCGCTCCCAGCCTCCACGACATTCACCCAGTGTGCCGTCAGGGAAATGTAGCGTCCCTGGCCACAAGCACTTGTCCATGTGTCAGTCGTTAAGTGGACCTTCCCAGTAACTGCGTTGGTCAGGGCACGGGTGATGTTACGGGACACATGGTGGTGTAATGCGGGGATGGCACACCGGGAAAAGTAGTGGCGGCTGGGGACCGCGTACCGAGGGACAGCTGCTGCCATCAGGCTGCGGAAGGACTCAGTGTCCACAAGCCTAAATGGCAGCATTTCGATGGCCAGTAATTTTGAAAGGTGTGAGGTTAGTGCTATGGCCTGTGGGTGGGTGGCTGGGTACTTTCTCTTGCGCTCAAATGCCTGGGGTAACGACATTTGGACGCTGTGCTGGGACAGGGAAGTGGATGTGGTCGCTGATGGTGCTTCAGATGGTACAGGTGCAGGGCGGGAGGTATGCGGGCCTGCGCCTTCGACAGGCGATTGGCCGGCACCGAAAACAGGGGAAGAGGAGGCAGTGGTGTGGCCTGCAGACACAGATGGGCGATCCAGGCGTTCCTCCCACTTACTACGGTGCTTGGATGCCATGTGTCGGATCATGCTGGTGGTGGTGAGGTTTCTAGTGTTCATGCCTCGGCTCATTCTGGTGTGGCACAGGTTGCAAACTACAATTCTTTTGTCGTCCGCACTTTCCTTAAAAAAACGCCATACCGCGGAACACCTACCCCTTGGCAAGGTAGATTTACGCAAGGGGGTGCTCCGTGGAACATTTGCGGGCCGGTTTGGTGCGGTCCGCCTTCTTTCTGTAGCCACACCACTGCCTCTTCCAGCCTGTTGCGGTGCTGCAGATGGCTCACCCTCAGGACTGCTGTCATCGCTCGGCTCTACACCTTCCCAGGTGGGGTCAGTCACCTCATCGTCCACCAAGTCCTCCTCCACTTCCTCACTCTGATCATCCTCCTCAAGTCTTGATCCCACCACATACTCAGTCATTGACAACTGTATAACATTCTCCTCAACAAGGTCTTGAGACGGAAATAGTGGTTGATTTAATGGCAACTGTGTCTCATCATCATCATCATCATCATCCACTACTTCCTTTGACCTTAAATGCCGTTCACATCTGTCATCTTCTTGTGATTGGGTAGCCTCTAGAGGTTGTGAATCAGGGCACAAGATGTCATGTTCCTCTGCAAGCGTGCTTGGAGAGAGGGTCAAATGAAGGATTGGTGATGAGACGAGCTCATCACTATATCCCAGTGTGGGATCACTTCTTTGACCAGACCGTGTATGGTGGGAGGAAGGATGATCAGAGTGAGGATTATGTTGACCAGACTCTTGGCTACTGAGAGTGGACTTGGTGGAAGACAGGGTGGTGCTTAACCGACTGGAAGCAGTATCAGCTGTCATCCAACCGACCACCTGTTCGCACTGGTCGGACCTCGAGAGTGATGTCCTGCGACGCCCTGTGAAATCAGACATGAAGCTAGGTATGGTGGATGTCTTTCTTTCTTGTGCTCTGGCACCAGGCACAGTTTCTCCGCGTCCTGACCCGCGCCCTGAACTTTCAGGATCACGTCCACTTCCCCGTCCCTTTTTACCCGCCTTCTTCATCTTACACGATATATATGACTTTAATATATATGAGTTTGAAAACTTAACAGTATTTCTTACTATTCTGCAACTCTGCAGAGTACACAGAATAGGCTGCTAAACTGCGGTGACACACACTGAATGGAATAAGTGACTTTAATATTTGAGTTTGAAAACTTAACAGTATTTCTTACTATTCTGCAACTCTGCAGAGTACACAGAATAGGCTGTTAAACGGCGGTGAAAGACACTGAATGGAATATGTGACTTTAATATTTGAGTTTGAAAACTTAACAGTATTTCTTATAATTCTGGAACTGTACAGAGTACACAGAATAGGCTGTTAAACGGCGGTGAAAGACACTGAATGGAATATGTGACTTTAATATTTGAGTTTGAAAACTTAACAGTATTTCTTACTATTCTGCAACTCTGCAGAGTACACAGAATAGGCTGTTAAACGGCGTTGAAACACACTGAATGGAATATGTGACTTTAATATTTGAGTTTGAAAACTTAACAGTATTTCTTATAATTCTGGAACTGTACAGAGTACACAGAATAGGCTGTTAAACGGCGGTGAAAGACACTGAATGGAATATGTGACTTTAATATTTGAGTTTGAAAACTTAACAGTATTTCTTATAATTCTGCAACTCTGCAGAGTACACAGAATAGGCTGTTAAACGGCGTTGAAACACACTGAATGGAATATGTGACTTTAATATTTGAGTTTGAAAACTTAACAGTATTTCTTCCTATTCTGCAACTGTGCAGAGTACACAGAATAGGCTGTTAAACGGCGGTGAAAGACACTGAATGGAATATGTGACTTTAATATTTGAGTTTGAAAACTTAACAGTATTTCTTATAATTCTGGAACTGTACAGAGTACACAGAATAGGCTGTTAAACGGCGGTGAAAGACACTGAATGGAATATGTGACTTTAATATTTGAGTTTGAAAACTTAACAGTATTTCTTATAATTCTGCAACTCTGCAGAGTACACAGAATAGGCTGTTAAACGGCGGTGAAAGACACTGAATGGAATATGTGACTTTAATATTTGAGTTTGAAAACTTAACAGTATTTCTTATAATTCTGGAACTGTACAGAGTACACAGAATAGGCTGTTAAACGGCGGTGAAAGACACTGAATGGAATATGTGACTTTAATATTTGAGTTTGAAAACTTAACAGTATTTCTTATAATTCTGCAACTCTGCAGAGTACACAGAATAGGCTGTTAAACGGCGTTGAAACACACTGAATGGAATATGTGACTTTAATATTTGAGTTTGAAAACTTAACAGTATTTCTTATAATTCTGGAACTGTACAGAGTACACAGAATAGGCTGTTAAACGGCGGTGAAAGACACTGAATGGAATATGTGACTTTAATATTTGAGTTTGAAAACTTAACAGTATTTCTTATAATTCTGGAACTGTACAGAGTACACAGAATAGGCTGTTAAACGGCGGTGAAAGACACTGAATGGAATATGTGACTTTAATATTTGAGTTTGAAAAATTAACAGTATTTCTTATAATTCTGGAACTGTACAGAGTACACAGAATAGGCTGTTAAACGGCGGTGAAAGACACTGAATGGAATATGTGACTTTAATATTTGAGTTTGAAAACTTAACAGTATTTCTTATAATTCTGCAACTCTGCAGAGTACACAGAATAGGCTGTTAAACGGCGTTGAAACACACTGAATGGAATATGTGACTTTAATATTTGAGTTTGAAAACTTAACAGTATTTCTTATAATTCTGGAACTGTACAGAGTACACAGAATAGGCTGTTAAACGGCGGTGAAAGACACTGAATGGAATATGTGACTTTAATATTTGAGTTTGAAAAATTAACAGTATTTCTTATAATTCTGGAACTGTACAGAGTACACAGAATAGGCTGTTAAACGGCGTTGAAACACACTGAATGGAATATGTGACTTTAATATTTGAGTTTGAAAACTTAACAGTATTTCTTATAATTCTGGAACTGTACAGAGTACACAGAATAGGCTGTTAAACGGCGGTGAAAGACACTGAATGGAATATGTGACTTTAATATTTGAGTTTGAAAACTTAACAGTATTTCTTATAATTCTGCAACTGTACAGAGTACACAGAATAGGCTGTTAAACGGCGGTGAAAGACACTGAATGGAATATGTGACTTTAATATTTGAGTTTGAAAACTTAACAGTATTTCTTATAATTCTGCAACTCTGCAGAGTACACAGAATAGGCTGTTAAACGGCGGTGAAAGACACTGAATGGAATATGTGACTTTGATATTTTAGTTTGAAGACTTAACAGTATTTCTTCCTATTCTGCAACTCTGCACAGTACACAGAATGTGCTGCTACACTGCGGCGAAGCACACTGAATGGAATATGTGACTTTGATATTTTAGTTTGAAGACTTAACAGTATTTCTTCCTATTCTGCAACTCTGCACAGTACACAGAATGTGCTGCTAAACTGCGGCGAAGCACACTGAATGGAATATGTGACTTTGATATTTTAGTTTGAAGACTTAACAGTATTTCTTCCTATTCTGCAACTCTGCACAGTACACAGAATGTGCTGCTACACTGCGGCGAAGCACACTGAATGGAATATGTGACTTTGATATTTTAGTTTGAAGACTTAACAGTATTTCTTCCTATTCTGCAACTCTGCACAGTACACAGAATGTGCTGCTACACTGCGGCGAAGCACACTGAATGGAATATGTGACTTTGATATTTTAGTTTGAAGACTTAACAGTATTTCTTCCTATTCTGCAACTCTGCACAGTACACAGAATGTGCTGCTAAACTGCGGCGAAGCACACTGAATGGAATATGTGACTTTGATATTTGAGTTTGAAGACTTAACAGTATTTCTTCCTATTCTGCAACTCTGCACAGTACACAGAATGTGCTGCTAAACTGCGGCGAAGCACACTGAATGGAATATGTGACTTTGATATTTTAGTTTGAAGACTTAACAGTATTTCTTCCTATTCTGCAACTCTGCACAGTACTCAGAATGTGCTGCTAAACTGCGGCGACGCACACTGAATGGAATACGTGACTTTGATATTTTAGTTTGAAGACTTAACAGAATGTGCTCTAATCTGCAACTTTGCACACTAAACAGAATGTGCTCTAATCTGCAACTTTGCACACTAAACAGAATGTGCTCTAATCTGCAACTTTGCACACTAAACAGAATGTGCTCTAATCTGCAACTGTGCACACTAAACAGAATGTGCTCTAATCTGCAACTTTGCACACTAAACAGAATATATATATTTTTTTTTTTTTTTTTTTTTTTTTTTCCCCCCACACCAAATAACCTGCTGCCCCCACACACAGTAGTCCTAAAAAGGACTTTCGGTTCTTTTTTTTTCACAATTTTTGTTTTTTTCCTCCCTACACTGCCTTTCCCTTCCTATCCTCAGCTCTCCCTGGCTCAGACTGAGCCGAACTCGATGGTCAGGTGCTATACAGCACCTGACCACGGGTTCTGGCCAGCCAATCAGTGTAATGCCAGCAGCCAACATGGCTGCTGGCATTACACCGATGTCAGAGCCTCCCTGCACGTTTATTGGCTGCGCAGCAGCCGCAAAACGTGCGGGGAGGAGACCCGAACATGGCGGGCGAGCACATGCGGTACTCGTACGAGTACCGCCATGTGCCGAGCAGAGCGATGCTCGAGCCGATCCGAGCATCGGCCGAGCATGCTCGCTCAACACTACTCTTTATCACACCTTAGTGAATCTATGGAATAGTAGACCACGGTGCATGTGCAGGTAAAATGCCATATTCCTTTGTTGGAAAAACCTTGAAAAAGTTTGATTTCATGAATTGTCTGAAATAAAATAATATAGTACATTACCTGTAGCTGGACTATGATCTACTATTCTAAAATATTTTATTCTAGATCATTCTGATATTTTATACCATCAACATCCATAATATTTCTATTATTTCACCTTGTTCTCCCCAGCCAGCCCAAAACAGGAGAGAAGGAAATATGGAAAACAAGTCACTGAATACATTGTAAGTTTATACACAATAGAATATGCACAGTATATAAAATCCCTCTCAAATCACAACTAAATATGTTTATATTACAAACTACCATTACAATTATCTGAAAATGCTTGCAGTTGTCAAATTTTTTTGCAAAGACATCAATCACCCTGATGTAACTTAACCATGTCACCGGCATTAGTTTACTTTGGTCCTAGGAGGGATTGCCCCTTTAATGATGATTAATTACTTTTTGCAACAAATTCGGCATTGGTAAGTATTTGAGAAATTGAGAAGAATGTTTTAAAGGAACGCTGTGACTTAAATACAAGTTTCTGTTGTACGAAAGTAAAATTACATATATATTTGTAATAGTTCCCATACACTGGTAGATGTTAAACTACACGGCATTGTGTGTGTGTGTTGGCAATAGGCTGGGGGAAGCAATTGAACTTGCACTTCCCACTTCCTGTGTGTTTTTATTTCCTGAGTCAGCTCCTGTCTAGAGAGTAAGGAAAAGTCCCCCAGCCTGCTGAAAAATATCACAGACATAGGTTTATATCTTAAAGTGGAACTGTCATGGTTACACATTTAAACCTCTATAAATTGTTAGCCCCCATTGTAATAATTAAACATGGCAACAAACTTTCAAAAGTGTCCTGATCATATATAATCCTACCTTATATTAGAGTGACACAATCAGGGAGAGAGAGAGGCCATCTTGGAGAAGTCAGCTGAGTGCGCTGGCACTATCTTTCCCTTTCTGTGTCACTCATAGATAGCAAGACTTCCCCCATTCCTTTTTTTGTAAGCCGTGCACACGCTTATGGCAAGGATACAGATTCATACTGATGATGCGCCTCAGGTCACACGAGGGATTAGACAGAAAGGGGGGGAGTGCATTAGAGTTGTGTGGGACTCTGCCGAACCGATCAACAGAGCGATGCCATCAGGTACACTTTCTTTTAAAGGGATAGTAATGTATCAGAATAAAAGTGGCTCCAATTAATCTTCATAGTATTTTGGCCATGGAGAGTGCTATTTCAATACTGTTAGAATTGTAGTACAAGAGTAATTGAATGTTAAAGTATCCCCCTCCCTCCCCTTTATTTATGTAACACTGCTCACCTCAGATGTGGAATCTGGTGTTAAGACCTGACAGCTCACAGCAAGGAACAATCTTCTTACTGTGAGAACAATGAAAACCCTGCCCCCCCCCTTGACAGGTTTTCCAGATTTTTTCCTTATGCTAATTGAAGATTGTCCCTCTCTGCAAGCCGTCTGGACACCAGCTTTCTGCTCTGAGGTGAGCAGTGTTATATCAGTAAAAGGGACGGGAGGGGGAAACTTTATCATTCAATCACTCTTGAACTACAACTGTGACAGAATTGATCTCTACCCCTACAAAAAAATGTACAAAAAAATTATAAGAAATCTCAATTATAACTTTAAAAGAGGAAAATATAAAATCATGTAGGGGTGAAATTTCCTCTTTATTGTTTCAAATGCTAGTGGGGTACATTGCACAAACCTCTAGTACTCAAATGCAGAGCTGGATTTCCCAATAGGCAGAGTAGGCAGTTGTCTAGAGATCCCAATTTTGAGGAGCAGGGCTGACCACACCCACATTCTAAACTGTGAGTGAGGCAGAGCTATGTCGGTGTCCTGGCATCAGTTGTATACCGCAATGTGTGTGAGATCAATCTAGCAAACAAGGGGGGTTAAAACTTTTTTTTTGTCCTTGCTTGCTATAGGCCAACAGATGATAGGACTTAGTCATATGAGGAATGGGGGTGTGGCCATAGGTGGAGTTAAGGGCACCTAGAGTGCCTTTCCTAGAGACACCCAGGATGTAAATCCGACCCTGCTCAAAGGGTTAAAGGAGAACTAACATCTCCTAATAATAACCCCTCACATACCTTACCACGGACCAGGGCCGGACTGGCCTGCCGGGATACCGGGAAAAATCCCGGTAGGCCGCCAGCACTGGGCTTCCCAGGGGCCGGCCGAGGGCTTCTTCTATAATTATTCTCTCTCCCCTTGTGCCTCTCTCCCCCATGTACTTCTCACTTTCTCTCCCCCTTGTGCCTCTCTCTCTCTCTCCCGTACCTCTTTTTCACTTTCCTGCACTGCCGACATCCGGAGCGCAACCACTCCAAACGCGGAGACGCCGCGTGGAGCGTGCAGGTATTTTCTTCCTCTGTTCTGAGGCCAGTTTAAAACTGGCGCCCAGACAGAGGAAGAAAAAAATGCCATTATGCTATGGGACTAGTATAATGACGCAATGCTATGGGGCTGGTCAGCAATTTTTTCCAGGGCTGGTTTTTATTCCCAGTCCGGCCCTGCCACGGACAGAAAATTCTAATGGCCACTTTGAATTTTACTCTTGTTCTTTTGTTGAAGAGATAACATGTTCAGTGAGTCCTGGAAGTGATCTCTCTGGACAGATTTAGCACAACCCCAAACTTTGCTCACTGCACATTGTAATCTTAACTCTTTAAGTACCAGAGGGCAATGAAACACATTGAGAAGCAATGCGCTGCACACCTCTCTGGTCCTTAAAGTGTTAAGTGGGCTCATGAACTCTGCTTACTTCGATTTACTATTGAAATGGCGTTGCCTAAATGTGAAGGGCAAAAGGGCAACATTATAATGTCGCCCGCTGCAAAAGAGCGACTTAAAAATGTCGCCCCAGTCAACGTTCAGTTTAAATTAACTGGCATAAACTGTCATGTCCGCCTCCATGCACATGACGTACTGGACTGATTAAAGATTTCATGAACAAAAGCACAAGGGCAGAATTCATAAGGGGCATTAAGATTATATGATCATTGGAAGGTACATGGGATGTCATTATTAGAAGTTCTAAGAGGTTATAGACTTAGCATTATGAAAAAATATGGAGCAAAAGTTGCCTAAAATTTAATTTGCAATTTAAAAATAAGCCTACGGCAGTTTGGGAAAGATTAACATTGCATATTTATGTTTCTGTAAAAGTAATGGTAACGCTGGGAAGAATTGTTGTGCAGAGAATTTCTAAGGAAATCTCGCTAACTGCGACAATTTACCAACATCATTTTTGCCAGAATATTAACGATGGGTATAAGGTGTTCTTAACCGTTCCAGGCATTAACATCAGATTGTTAACGCCACATTTATAACGGTGCACTTACTCATTTATAAATAAGAACTGGCGTTATCACCAGTTGCACTGAATGAAAGACAATTCTTATAAATTGGAAAAGAAGAAGAGGGAGAACAATAAGGGGCGCCCCCTGTGTGTATCAAACTCTTTTATGTGGCCACCACACCCTATTGTGTGCACTCACAATGGACCTGTGTCAGTTGCAGTTTATATGGAAACCAACAAGACAGGTTGCTGGAGAAATTATAACTGCGTCCAGACACAATATACACCTTTGTACTGGACCAAATATTGATGGCTGCTCCCTTGTACGACACGCTCTCCCTTAGCGGCAAAATGTAGATAAAAGGAATCAAAAAAACAAGACAGGGGCGCCAATAGTGAAGTACGTTCCTGCAGACAGATACAATTATATTGATAATCAGTTGCACTCACGTTTAGGAGTGGTCAGGACTCTGATGCCAAAGTCAACTGACAGCAAGGCATATGGAGAACTTAAAGGGATAGTAAGACTTCGTTTTATCTTTATTTTATTTTGTAGGCATGAAAAAAACACGAAGAATGATATAAGTCTTATCTCTCAAACCTTTATGGTTTAAGGGATATTCACAAGCAAAGTTTCCCCTCCCGCCCTTTTACCTAGTGTAAGCCATCTCTTCTCAGATGTGGAATCCAGTCCATAGACCAGACAGATAACAGAAGGGGACAATCTTCTTCCTATGAGAACAATGAAAGCCCTGCCCCCCTTGACAAGTTTTTCAGATTTTTCCCTTATCTTAATTGAAGATTGTCCCTCTCTGCAGTCTACCTGGGCCCTTCCCTTCTGATCTGGCTGAACGGGGGGGGGGATACTTTGTTTGTGAATATCTCTTAAACCATAAAGGTTTGAGAGATAAGACTTATATCATTCTTTATGTTTTTCTAATGCCTACAAAATAAAATAAAGATAAAACGAAGTATTACTATCCCTTTAACCCGTCTCCGTTCAGATCTCTCTCTTGTTCTTGGAAGCATTTAGGATCTGCAGATAGATATATCAGGTGGAGGCTTATACTGTTATAAATTTATTTAAATGAACAGTATAATATAAAAATAAAATTAAAAGGCTATAAACGCGTTTCACGGCTGAGAAGCTGCTTTTTCAAAGCCTAATCTGGTATAAGAATATACAAGAAAAAAAGGTTATAAATCTCCCTCTAAGTTCTATAAGTTCTTTCATGTTATGTATACTTTACCTATTTCCAGATTTATCTGTGAATGCTATAACATGCCCTATTAAATAGCAAAATTGTAGATATTTTAATATGCTATATGCATTGAAAGCATGTCATTATTATCTCTCTCCAAATGGTCATTAGTATAACCCAATTTGAACTGTAAGCTTTGTTGTATCACTAGTATCACTAGTAAAATAGTATAACTATCACGGTTCCCTTGCTTTTTTCTGTCAGTCTCTGTGTGTTGCTCTCCCATTGGTTGAGCTTATTTTGGCCCGCCCAGTATGGCCTTTTTATACCAGGCCTCTGGTGCCCTTTTGTAGTGTTCCTGTACCAGTGCTACTGAGTTACGGTGTTCCTGTGTTCCTGTGTACCGACTTGGCCCGCCTGACTACTCCTTCTGGTTCTTGCTCCGTGATTCGACCCCGCCTGGCTAACGTTCCTGCTCCGTGACCTGACCCGGCTTGTCTGACGTTCCTGCTCTGTGATTCGACCCGGCCTGGCTGACGTTCCTGCTCCGTGACCTGACCCGGCTTGTCTGACGTTCCTGCACTGAGATCCGGCCCAGCTATTCTGTTCCTGTTCACCGTGTCGCCTGGGCGACATTCTGACTTCCGCTTAGTTTGGCCTAGCCAGACTGAGTATCACTGTGGCCTCCGTTACTGCTGAGCCTTCTATTAACTCTTGCAGAGCACTGTTGTCTCCGTTACCACTGAGCCTTCTGTTAACTCTTGCAGAGCACTGTTGCCTCCATTACCACTGAGCCTTCCATTAACTCTTGCAGAGCACTGTTGCCTCCGTTACCACTGAGCCTTCCGTTATTTCCTGCAGAGCTATTGTTGCCTCTGATTACCACTCCGGCAGTGAGCCGTGGTTGCGTTCCGTTCAGTTCTCGCAGTGTATGGTTGCCTACGTTACAGCACCGGCAGGGTGGCATTGGCTCAATATTACCAGCTCTTGCAGAGTATCGTGCCTCCGTTACTGCACCGGTCGGGTGCCATTGGCTCAAGTCTACCAGCTCTTGCAGAGTACTATGCCTCCGTTACTGCACCGGTCGGGTGCCCGTGGCTCAAGTCTGTTCAGACTCCATTACTACAGCTACAGCAGAGGGTATAAGTCTCAGCCCTGCTTTGCAGATTTAGGTGCTTGTCTACATCTCGCACCACAGTCTCCTGATAGCTGTTATCCATCATACTGGGCATTGCCAAACACACCACATCAGAGACTGATTACTATCTATGGACTTTAACCCATGCTGTGCTGAAGTTGCCTTGTTATACCTGACCTGTGACAGTATCTTACCTTCCTTCCTATTGTATACTGGGCCTGTGTGGGCATATGTCTATGATCTATATTTTCCTGTCTATTCCACTGTAATACGCTATAGCCCGCTGAGGGTATTCTCATTGTGTCTTTTAATAAAACTGTGTTTTATTCTATCCTACTATGTCTGAGTGTCGTACAAACCGTTACAATATCTTACTGTACTGTACCCCTATTTTTTACTGTTTTGTACCTCTACATCTTACTGTACTGTACCCCTATATCTTACTGTGTCCATCTAAATAGCTGTTTTTGAGGGGTGACTGAGCAGTAGAAATTATTTTAACACCCACAATTCATTTTGTGATTCGATTTGGAGGACTTGGGGGAAATTCTGAGTCTTCCCTTACTGATTTTAAACAGATCACTGAGGTTCGAGGGGGAGACAGGGGTAGAGGGGGGAGAGAAAATGTGGAAGAGAGCACCAGGAGAGTCAGGATCAGGAAGTTCTTGCATGTGATGGGGGGGGTAGGAGCAGGTAATGCTGACAGATAAAGTAGGCCGTAGGACGGAGCATGAAGAGAGGGGGGATGGTAGCAGGGACCATAGCATGAGCAAATGGAGAGGGGGGTTCCAGTTGCCTAGACCCCCCCAGACTCTTTTGGTCCATCAGATTTGAACCCTAATAATGATGAGGAAGGGAAAACAAGATACATGGGAAAGAGTAACAGACAGTAAGGAACATAGGAGAAGAGGAAGGGACAGTAAGGAACATGGGGGGAGGGACAGCAAGGAGCATGGGGAGAGAGGAAGGGACAGCAGGGAAATGGGGGAGAGAGGAAGGGACAGCAGGGAAATGGGGGAGAGAAGGGACAGCAATGAACATGGGGGAGGGGAAGCATCAGGAGGAACATGTGAAGAGAGGAATTGGCAGTGGGAACATGGGGAGATAGGAGGCAGCATAGGGAGCATAGGAAGTGGCAGACAGAACATGCAGAGAGTGAAAGTTGGACAGGGAACATGTGGAAAGGGCAGGTGGCTGTGGGAGCAAGGGGAGAGAGGAGGAGGCAGAGGGAACATGGGGAGTGAAGAGGTGGTAAAAGGAACATGGGGAAGCGGAGGAGGCTGAGGAAGCATGGTGTTAGCAATTCTACTAGCACCCACAATTGGTGTGGAATAAGGCTTCTAGGGAACTACAGCAATGAAGCTGGCATGCGATGAATAGGGTTCGCGGCTGGAGTTCGGAGGAGCCCTATTGGGGTGCCCTTGCTGCAGCCGTAGCTGGATTAAAGTTGCTGGCCGCGAAGCCAGATGTCTGACCCCAGTTGAGCCGGGGCCGGGACCTGGATAAGCACCCCTCAGACTTGTAATCTGCTGTAGTTCCCAAGGGAATGGACAATTCGGACCCAATTGGCAGGCCCAAGAACCGGGAGAAAGTAGCCAGAGGCTATCCTGGAACTGCCGGCTTAACTTCACCAGGCCCAACCCCAGGAACCCTGGACCAAGAGGGGGTTGTCCTGTGAGCCCCAGAAAAAGGTTGCCCCTAACAACCTCAAATCACAAACCAAAACCTTACCCCCGCCTATGTCATTGGCTGCACGGGGTAGCAGGGAAGTGAATAGCAGCCTGACCAGCTGCAGGGGAAAACCAAGGGAACCAGGCCCAAGCCCTTGCGTCACTAACACCGCCGAAGGCAACAGCAGACGGGGCAGGAGAAGGGAAACTTACCAGGGAGGACCGGCCTGGTATCACGGAACCTGGCCCCGAAGCTAGGGAGCGGAGCACCAAGCGGTGAACAGGCAGACAATCGGGCAGGCCAAGATCAAAGGCCCCCGGAAGACGCGAGCGCTCGGAGACACCGGGCACCCGCAGAAGGAACTGTGGCTGAACAGCACAAGCCTAGGACGGCTGAAGCAGCGGGTCCGCGACAAGGTGAACCAACCGGAGGCTCGAGAGCGTGGCGCCAGAACGGCGAGAGCCTAAAATACAGCCGCCTAGGAGAGGTGACTGGGCTCCAGAAGACGAAACATCGGAGGGGGCAAACACAGGAACAACCCAAGACAGCTACATAGTCCGGGTCAGAGGAGGAGGGGCAGCTGGCAGGAAACCCAGGATGATCCGGAGGTCAGACAAGCCCAGAGCAGGAACAGCAGCGGGGTGAAGCAACTCAGGAAACAAAACAACAAACAACAATAATCAGGCAACCGGAAACAGGAAGGCAGCTACTAAAAAGGCTACCAAGGCCAATCCGGAACAAGCTGGGTCAAAGGTCAAGAGCAGGCACAAAGGTAACACATGGGAACAGTGGAGTAAGCAATGTGATCATGGGGAAGGAGGAGGCAGTGGGAGGATGAAGAGGGAGGAGACAGCAGTGGGAGCATGGGGAGAGAGGCAGAAACAGAAGAAACATGGGTAGAAAGGAGATGGTAGTAGGAATGTTGGGAGGTGGCTGAGGTAACATTGGGACTGAGGTAGTGGAAGAAGGAACATGGGGAGCGAGGATTCAGATAAGGAAGCGTGGAGAGAGAGGAGGCAGCAGAGGGAGCATTGTGAGCATGGGGGGGGGGGTGAGGAAGAGTCAGCCAACTGTCTGCCACTCTACTTGACATATCCTAATGGGTATAATATATACATCTAAATAACTAGTTTTCTAAAGTTGTTTTTAGGTCACAGGCTCCCTTTAAACCCATGAGTAGAGATGAATAAATCCTGTTGGCTCAAAAGGAAAAAAAGGTACTTCCTGCCATGCAGAAAATTTCCCACAAAAAGTGACATTTTTACACTTTTTTCACCTTTGTCATTGCATTTAAATCAGTGATAAAATTGATTTCACCTCACCACATATTCTTGCTGTGTTCATATGGTGCTGGAATTTATTTTTTAAGCTTCTTGATGGTTGGCAAGTTGTTCTCTGTGTGTATGGAGTATGAAGGGAAACAGGAAAGTTAAAAAAATAATAAAACAAAATAAATAAACACCATTTGATTGATAAGTCAGTAACAGACAGACAGGCAGGTGATCTGAGTTGGCTACGACCAGGGGAGGGCTGGCCTGGGGGGCAGAGGGGCAATTGCCCCCTGGGCCGGTCATAGGTCTGGGCAGGTGGGCCACTGTCTCACTCAATCTCCTTCTTGCTGCTGTAAATGGAGCTGCACTAGTGATACCACAGAGCTTACAATTGAAATGGAGCTGCACTAGTGATACCACAGAGCTTACAATTGAAATGGAGCTGCACTAGTGATACCACAGAGCTTACAATTGAAATGGAGCTGCACTAGTGATACCACAGAGCTTACAATTGAAATGGAGCTGCACTAGTGATATCACAAAGCTTACAACTTAAACGGAGCTGCACTAGTGATACCACGGAGCTAGTGGTACCTCTAGTAGCATAACCCATTGCCATTGTAAGCTCTATGGTATCACTAGTGTAGTTTTAAATTGTAAGCTCTGTGGTATCACTAGTCTAGCTTCCATTCAATTGTAAGCTCTGTGTTATCTCTAATGTAACTCCAATTGAACTGTTAGCTCTGTATTATCACTAGTGTAGCCCCATTCCAGTTGTAAGCTCTGTGGTATCATTTGTCTTATTTCACAGCACTAATAACAAGTTTAAAATGAACAAAAGGGGGCGGGCTGGGACAGTGGGCTGGGACAATAGTTGAAATGGACCACTTGATTGTATTTGCCCCCCAGACCACAAGTTGCCAGCCCTCCCCTGGCTAAGACTCTAGTATAACTGATATACTTTGCAGACAGATAAAGGTATCACACATCCAAGAAACAAATGAGCACTTACTTGACACTTACTCCTACATCTGCAAAAAGAAGAAGTGATATAAAAGAAAGACAGAAGAAAGGGAAGCATAATATGGTGCAGTATTTTGATTGAAATGATCTCATATAAACATAGTTGGTGATAATTATAGTCACATGTGAAGGTGGCTACTGAGAGTTGTCTATAGTAGAATGTAAAACTGATGGAAGATACTGTGCTGCCTTCATACAGGTATTGATATAAAGCTTAGGGATGGGTGAAAATTTTCACCTCAAACTGAAATTGCCAAATAATGGCACTTTCCAAAAAATTTCCTGTGAAAAATGCAGTTTTTTCCCACCTTTTCCTCCCATTCAAATCAATGGGAAGAAATATTTCTACACCACACAATAGTTTTCTACAGCCATATAAAAGGGTGTCAGGCTCTCACAGCAGCCATTTTGTGTTTGTGAGAGGAGAGAGCAGCATGTTTTTTAGCTAGAGGAGATGGGAAAATAAAGGGGAATTGAAGCTTAGTTTAGGAAGTCATTTAGATAGGACATTTGTTCTCTGTATTAGGGGAGTCTGGGGGCACTGTAGGGGATAAGAAGGGAGGAAGGAGGTTGTCCCCTCAAATACTCCAAAATTCCGTGTGACTGACAGGCAAGACACAGGCAGCTAGGGATCTATTTGCTTGCTGATCTTGATGTTATTGTCTCTGTGCTAGGTGGGGAAGTCTGGGGAAAGACAATGTTGATTTTCTTTTGCAGTTATAATTTTTTTTGGATTGTGATAAGACAACAGGGTGGGCAACTTAAAATAAAATAGCTGGGTGAGTCCTGATATGGGGGCTATGATAGCTCCACCACTATGTTTTTAAAGTTTTTGCAAGCTAAGACATTTCCTCAGACAGCTTCAGATGTTTTTCATTTGTTTTTAATGCTTCCAGGCAAGCTGAAACGTTTCCTCAGATCAAGCTTTAGAAGTTTAGTATGTTATGTGTATAGGTTAGGTTTAGGACTCACTCTCTATGGGTTGCCTTGGCGTGGCGAGTGGGCTTAAACAGATATTGGCCAATTTATGCTACTAAAACCCTAATTATTATTTTATTTAAAGATAGCACAGCACAATTATGATAAAGGCTTATTACGGGGTTTACAATTTATATTATCAGTATGGATTAGCGCAGGTTAATTTTTGCTTTTGTGTTTCTTCTAGGTTTTTCCGAAGTTTGGGGGTTTGTGGACAAGCCCCCTCTTTCCTTGAAGCGTTCCATACCTTAATAACTAGATTCATTCACATCCTTCACATTAAATATATTAATCATGGTAGTTTAGCGCTGTGGGTTTTCTATCTTTATTTACAATACATATCTGCCACATTGTAGGTTGTACATTATTTTTTTATTACTTGATATCATCATGAATACGTGCCAGTGTCACTTAAGCAAGAAAGTGTTGTGGGCAAAGGACAAATGCATTCTGCATGCTAACACATTTTTCAAGCCATATTTTGACTTTCAGCCACTTATTTCTAAACTTCAGGCCTCAGAAGAAGTAATATTACAGTGGGAAATGTAGTACATATAGGAAATATAGGCAAAAAATATGTTAAAATAGGCAGAAAATTTGTTAAAATAGGCGAAAAGGAGGACATTTTTGCATAGGCGGAAAGGCAAAATTTTTTGCGGGAAAAGCGAAAAATCAGTATGTTTTCATGAAATTTTTTGCGGGAAATTTTTCACACTTTTTGCCCACCCCTAATAAAGCTGCTCAATCCTCGATATCGGGATCTTCCCTTCCAGGATGCCCTCGATATAGAACACAAGAAACAACAGATAGGAGAGGTCTGACGTGTGTTGTAAACAATAAATAAGTAATGAAATAATATAGAAGATAAGTCTGTACACTTACTTCAAGTTCCAAAGACCGGTGTTCAGTATTTCACAACCGGTCTAAAAGCGTGTGGGGACCAATAGTGCTAGTCCTCCCCACACAGACTTCTCATTTAGTGGCACTGGACAAAGTTGACTGATCCAGTTGGTTGAAAAAATTCTTGAACAAGTAGGGTCTGTAAAAAATGAAATGTATTTAATAAAAAATAATAATTTTTTTTGCGGGAAAAGTGAAAAATCATCATGTTTTCGCAAAATTTTTCACAGGAAATTTTTCACACTTTTCGCCCACCCCTAATAAAGCTGCTCAATCCTCAATATCGGGATCTTCCCTTCCAGGATGCCCTCGATATAGAACACAAGAAACAACAGATAGGAGAGCGCTGACGTGTGTTGTAAACAATAAATAAGTAATGAAATAATATAGAAGATAAGTCTGTACACTTACTTCAAGTTCCAAAGACCGGTGTTCAGTATTTCACAACCGGTCTAAAAGCGTGTGGGGACCAATAGTGCTAGTCCTCCCCACACAGACTTCTCATTTAGTGGCACTGGACAAAGTTGACTGATCCAGTTGGATGAAAAAATTCTTGAACAAGTAGGGTCTGTAAAAAATGAAATGTATTTAATAAAAAATAATAATTTTTTTTGCGGGAAAAGTGAAAAATCATCATGTTTTCGCAAAATTTTTCACTGGAAATTTTTCACACTTTTCGCCCACCCCTAATAAAGCTGCTCAATCCTCGATATCGGGATCTTCCCTTCCAGGATGCCCTCGATATAGAACACAAGAAACAACAGATAGGAGAGCTCTGACGTGTGTTGTAAACAATAAATAAGTAGTGAAATAATATAGAAGATAAGTCTGTACACTTACTTCAAGTTCCAAAGACCGGTGTTCAGTATTTAAAAACTGGTCTAAAAGCGTGTGGGGACCAATAGTGCTAGTCCTCCCCACACAGACTTCTCATTTAGTGGCACTGGACAAAGTTGACTGATCCAGTTGGATGAAAAAAGTCTTGAACAAGTAGGCTCTGTAAAAAATGACATGTATTTAATAAAAAATAATACATTTTTTTGCGGGAAAAGTGAAAAATCATCATGTTTTCGCAAAATTTTTCACGGGAAATTTTTCACACTTTTCGCCCACCCCTAATAAAGCTGCTTAATCCTTGATATCAGGATCTTCCCTTCCAGGATGCCCTCCATATAGAACACAAGAAAAAACAGAAAGGAGAGCGCTGACATCTGTTGTAAACAATAAATAAATAATCAAACAGTATATAAGATAAATCTGTACACTTACTTCAAGTTCCAAAGACCATTGTTCAGTATTTCACAACCGGTCTAAACGTGTGTGGGAACCAATAGTGCTAGTCCTCCCCACACAGACTTCGCATTTAGTGGCACTGGGCAAAGCTGACTGATCCAATTGGATGAAAAAAGTCTCGAACAAGTAGGCGCTGTAAAAAATGAAATTTATTTAATAAAAAATAATGAAAACATTTATAAAAATACGAATAAACAGAATAAAAATTATATAAAAATGTACACTAAAAAGTAAAAATATACACTAAAAAGTACTACAATCTAAATTCCTCAGATCTTAATACTTTTTTAGTACTTTTTAGAAGGCTCTCATTAGTCTGATACCTCTGAGTCATCACCACCACCCCCACCTGTCTCTTGCTTCTGTCTAGTTGGTGACAAATGTGAGATGGGGGCACCTGCTGTCACATTTGTCATCACACCAGGCACAGCTGCACGCAGAAACATTATCCAGTATTCCCCTTCTTCAAAAATTTCTCCTGATTCCTGGGGATCTTTTGGTCCTGGAGATGTTATCTGATGGACTAAGTGGGCTGCCTCCACTTTTGCTGCAGCTGTTGCTACTTCTGGAATTCTCAACATCAGCAGCAACATCAGTACTCCTCCAACTCAATGTACTCATTCTCCACATCAGCAAGCAACACAACAGAACTATATATATATTGTTTTTTATTTCTTTGCCACTCTCTCACTATCTTCTTAGTAGA
The DNA here is from genome assembly GCA_037306005.1 of Rhinophrynus dorsalis. NCBI lineage: Eukaryota > Metazoa > Chordata > Amphibia > Anura > Rhinophrynidae > Rhinophrynus > Rhinophrynus dorsalis. The sequence goes on from CM074719.1 coordinate 601,014,734, forward strand.
TCTCTGCCTAATCTATACTGTACATCATTGTGTGAGGATCCATGTTTTTATTTTATGGTGGTGTGGATTTTCTCCACCATTGAAAAATTTGGAGTAAATGGCAAAGTTCTCGTGAAAAAAATCAGTGGTGTCAGCTGAAAGGCACAAATTCTATGAGTTTCCCAGTGGATTGGAATTCTTGTGAAAAAAGCAGCAACTTGTTAATTTCCTGTCTAAATTCCCTTGGAAATGGATGAATATGTATCTTCAATGCTTTAGAATTTAATTTCAGACAATACAGGGTTACAAGTGCTTAGCAAAGTGCAACACTGGGAGTGGAGTCCTTGTTCAAAAGCTTAAAATCTAAAGTGGTAAAGGGAGACCTACAGAGTACATGAGGGTAAGCAATAAAATGGAAATAGAGTAAGTAATTTAGAAGAGCCTTGGATTATGTAATTGGTGCCTTCTATGCATGAAGAAAGGTGGTTAAAGCCTTGTTGAGAAGGTGTGGTTTTAATGGAGACTTGAAGACTGCAAGAGAAGTGCTGTGGTGCAGGCTGGGAGGTAGAACATTCTACGGATAAGGAGCAACGAGAGAAAAGGTAACAAAAATGGGCCTTTTTGCCCATCCCTAAGAAGAAGTGATGTCTTCAGGACCCCTTTATTTAATCTAAGCATGGTTTAAAAGTATATCACCCTCTGAGCACAACAATAGTGTTTAATTCATTGCTTTGTAAAGGGTTAGACACCCACTTGGCAATCGAAGGATTAGAAAAAAACACATACATACTTTTTTTTCCAATTAAATGTAAGATTCATAAGCACAGTCAGTAAAGTGGTCATGCAAAGTTTTATTGTTTTAATAAGACAGATGTTGAACTTTCATGGCCTGTCATTGATCAGTACACTTCATTGGATGTACCAGCATCAAATACAAAGGCCATGAAAAGCAAGTTCTCCAAGAAGAATGGAGGGTTGACTGGGAAAGAGGAGATTAACAATCATCAAATTGCCATCACATCTCCCATTGGTTCCTTGGAAGGAATGAGAGACACCAGTGGCTCTCTAATTGCTGGAATAGTATCTCCTGGGGAAAGAACATGACCCAGATTGGTAATTTAAGAAAATGTTTAGTTAAATTATACATCTGGTATTTTTTGAGCAAATTATAATCAAAAGTATGGTAATCAAAGTTTGCATTCAGTATATAGACATAAAATGGACTTGCTGACTTTCCAGGATTTGGTCACTGAAGTTGCCAAATGCATTGTCGGATGCTCAGAACATCCCTTGTTAACTTATCAATAAATTGAAAGGCAGCACAATGGCTTAGTGCAATGGAGTTGTCCCACTTTAGTGGGGCAGTTGCATGAAATACACTGTGGGTAAAAGAAATATTGCAACATTGCGTGTAGGGATGGGCGAAACTTTCATGGCCTGTCATTGATCAGTACACTTCATTGGATGTAACAGGAGCAAGTACAAAGGCCATAAAAAGCAAGTTCTCCAAGAAGAATGGAGGGTTGACTGGGAAAGAGTAGAGTAACAATCAGCAGATTGCCATCACATCTCCCATTGGTTCCTTGGAAGGAATGAGAGACACCAGTGGCTCTCTGATTGCTGGAAGGGAAAGTACATGATCCAGATTGGTGCTTTGGCCTTTGACTGGCCAACATTTCCAGAGCCCTGGGTATAAGTATGGGGGACGTTTTCTGTGTTTTGTATTGAATATACTCAGGTTGTCCCAGTGTCACAGGTAGGAATCTGCCTAGGCAATGCTTCAATGACCCATGTTCCTGACATGCAATAAGATGAGTTGCACCTTTCCTCTGAAGCCTGATCCTTGAATTTTATAAAACCCACCACAGAATATCTCGTTGAATGCAAGGACATCTGCCACAAAATATAGGCAGATTTTACTTCTTTGTTTTAACATGGTAATAATCTTTGGTGTTATAAAAAAAAAAAAAAACACAGCTTTTTCACTAATTTTGTAGACTTAACCTTTCAAGGACCCTGGCCTGTAAAGGGTTAAAGCAAATGTTTCCAAATTTCTCACAGTTTTGCTAGTAATGGGGTTCGTCCAATACTGAAGCCATTAAGTGAAAAATAACAGAAGTCTACATCATTCGTATATGTTTCCATCCAGCTTGAAAATATGAATTTCTTTTTTTTATTTCTGGATGACAAATTCATGGATTTTTATAACCTTGGTTTAGTTTGAAAGTTTGTACAACCTTGTATGTGGATGTCATATGGAATATGTGTGAACACTGAAATTCCATAAAACAAAAGAAAGCTAGTTTTTTGATGCATGGAAGATAAGAAACATATGGCAATACATTCTTGTATTAACCAGTTATACAAAGAAAATCAGAAGGAATGTTTCCCCAGAGACAGTGATTGTCAGTGGAAACATAAGAACCATTTGTGAATGGTGATTTTGATGTGATGTTTTTTAAATAATTGTTACAAAATTGTTCAGTAATTTAAGAAAATGTTTAGTTAAATTATACATCCGGTATTTTTCGAGCAAATTATAATCAAAAGTATGGTAATCAAAGTTTGCATTCAGTATATAGACATAAAATGGACTCGCTGACTTTCCAGGATTTGGTCATTAAAGTTGCCAAATGCATTGTCGGATGCTCAGAACATCTCATGTTAACTTATCAATAAACTGAAAGGCAGCACAGTGGCTTAGTGCAATGGAGTTTTCCCACTTTAGTGGCACAGTTGCATGAAATACACTGTGGGTAAAAGAAATATTGCAACATTGCATGTAGGGATGGGCGAAACTTGTCGCCATGTTCCCGCGGGAAATTTCTCAAAAAATGCGTTGTTATCTGATTTTTCGTGGGAAAATCCACTTTAAAACTAGCTGTTAAAATTTTCACATCTTTTGCCCATTGGCCAAAATTATTCGCCCATTGATTTATGTTGTTTTCGCACTTCCGCTATAAAAAGGTGACGTTTTCACTGAAGGCAGACACAACAGAAGCAGCTACAGAGAGATATAGATGTGCTGTGCTGTTCTGCTGTGATATTTTGTAAAAATTGAGGCAGGAGAGGCTCATAGTGACTCCTATCACTATGAGCAGTGTGAAAAATAATCGATGGAGGAGCTGGAAGGACCATTATGTGTCCACTGAGTCTGAGGAGGAGGAATTGAGCAGTACTGAACCAATGATTTCTAGTCCCCCTAAATCACCCCAAGGGATCTTGGGGAATTTGATAGGAAGGGGGGGAGAAAAGGGAATGGGAAGGAAGGAAGAAAAGGGAATGGGAAGGGAGGGAGAAAAGGGTAGTACTAGTGAGAGCAGGACAGGTCAGCTGCCTGTGCCTCCTGCAAGACGTGCTGCCCCTGCTGCCAGTGCCACCATTACTGTACATGCAGCCACTATTGAGGTACCTGCTGCCAGATGTGCTGCCACTAGTGTTGTACCTGCTGCCAGTGCTGAACCTGCTGCCACCAATACTTTGCCTGCTGATAGTGTTTCTTGTAGTACTCGGGGGGGGGGGATAATGCCAAGTGTGACAGCAGGGGGCCCTCTGTCACATTGCTGTCACCTCCTTCAGGCATTAGTGAGATGTCTGTAGTAGAGCAGCAGCATGTAGGGACTAGTGGTGGTGGTGGTAGAGAAGCTGGGGTGGAAGAGACATTGATGGTCTTTTTATCAGAAAGTGAGAAGGAATGGGTATTCTCTTCTGGCAGGCACAGTGCAATCATCATAAATAATGGTACAGTGCAAAATTTGTGACAAGTTAGTGAGAAGGGGAAAGAAGGGAACACACCTTGGCACAACCTCCCTGATAAAACACATGAAACACAGACACCATGACATTTATGTCAAACATGTTAAAGCCAAACACCCATTACAGAAATCTAGCACCGCTGTTACTGTACCCCCTGACTCTACAGAAAAGTGGCGATCAAAGAGAAGGAAGAATAAAGAAACCCAGACAGACACTGTAATTTCCATGATGAGCAAAACAACTAGCTCGCCATCAAACCACCTTCTTCCTCTAGGGTAACAAGTACATCTCCTGCCAATCCACCTTGTTGATCGTTACCTCCCCCGCCAAATGATAGCCACTCTTTTGATGTTAGGATATGGCAGTTCATCTTTACCCATTGCACACTGTGTGGTGCACTGACCATACATGCCAGTGTGGTGGAGGAGAATCGATACCAGGTCATCAGGTGGCATCTGAGGAGATTCCATCCCACAGAATATGCTAGGATTTTGGCAGGGAGGGTTCATCATTACTATTAAACTTTCAGCAAGTTGTCATGTGTCCTTAGCGGGGTCTGTACAAGGGGAACAGTGATAGTGGCAGTACTTGGTTTCGGGTGTCATGGTGTTTGGATACAGTTGTGCTCCCAGATGTTATTTAACACACACACACACACACACACACACACACTGTGCACATTGCAGTTGCTGATGAGACCCATAGTTCCTGCTGTCAAGGGAAAAAAATATATTCTAATAACAACACACCCATGATTTTGGAGAAGGGGCAGGTGGAGAAGATTTCATGGCCAACTTCTTTTTCTCCACATAGACTGGGGTCTACGTATTGTGCTGCTACTGTCTCAGGTGCATCACTGGAGCCAGTTGTGGCAAGTGGAACCTTCATCATCTATCTTCCATGTTACTGCTATTGTTGATCCCATTCCCTTTCATCCTGCTGCTTAAAGGGATAGTAACACTTCGTTTTAACTTTATTTTATTTTGCAGGCATTAAAAAAACATGAAGAATGATATAAGTCTTATCTCTCAAACCTTTATGGTTTATGAGATATTCACAAGCAAAGTTCCCCTCCCCGCCCCTTTTACCTAGTGTAAGCCATCTCTTCTCAGATGTGGATCAGGTTGTATGACAGTACAGATAACAGAAGGGGACAATTTTCTTTGTATGAAAACAATGAAAGCCCTTCCCCCCTTGACAAGTTTTTCAGCTTTTTCCATTATCTTAATTGAAGATTGTCCCTCTCTGCAGTCTACCTGGGCATCTCCCTTCTGATCTGGTTGAACAGGAGGGGATACTTTGTTTGTGAATATCTCTTAAACCATAAAGGTTTCAGAGATAAGACTTATATCATTCTTCATGTTTTTTTAATGCCTACAAAATAAAATAAAGTTAAAATGAAGTATTACTATCCCTTTAAACAACTCAGCAGCAGCAGTATGAATAGCAGTTGCAACTCAGGACTCAGGAGGACATTTGACCACTGTAGCCACTGCTACTGGCAAACATGACCTGTTGACATTAGGCCAGTATGGCATTTTTATTTTTTTCTCAGGGCTTATGTTTAGAAAATAAATAAATACATAAATAAATAAATTAAAAAAGCTAGTTCTACAAAAGATAAAAAAATTTTGGTTTGTTTCTAACAAGCCTAAGTCCTACAAATCAGTGTTTTCTTAGGGCTTGTGCCAAACAAGCTTAAGTCCTACAAATCAATGTTTCTTCAGGGCTTGGGCCTCAAATAAGTCTAAGTCCTACAAAGGCCTCTAACAACAAATCAGACAAATCATCCTGTACAAAATACTCTATCACGTCAAGTATCAGTCCACCCCTGTTTCTATCACTTTATGTACAAATGTCTTATTTTATGTTATTGATTTATTTTTTTATTAACTGTCCCCACAATAGCAGTCAAGAACCCCCCCCAAACAAATTCCCTGTTCAAATGATCCATTCATTCACCAACACAGGCACCTTCCTCAGACCCCTTTTATACCATGTCTTATGGGTTGTTTTTTAATTTTATTTAGGATTTATTATTTATTAACTGCCCTCCAATCCCAGTAAACAACCCCCCCAAAATCATCCCCTGTTCAACTGATTCTTTACCCACATCACACCAACACAGACACCCTCATGCCCCTTTTATACTATGCCTTTAAGAAATTAAATAATATTTTTTTTGTGTTGTGTATAACTTCAATGTTCTCATTGAGTTCAATGGAATGAGCTAGGCGAAAAAAGCGGAAAATCAGCACTTTTCGCAGGATATTTTTTGCCAAGTGGAAAGTGCCATTTTTCGCCGATTTCAGTTTGAGGTGGAAATTTTTGCCCATCCATAATTGTGTGACTTTGCAAATCTAGAAAGGAGCTTAGGGCTCACTGAGCAGGTTGTATGTGGGGATAGTGTTGAAAAGGGTATAGTTGTAGATGAGGAGCGACAGGTAGGCAGTTGGGTAACAGTAATGAGGGGATGTAGTGGGAAGAGGAACACAAGTTATGAGTTGACTCAGTCCAATAGATTTGCAAGATTGTGTGAAGATATTGATGAGGATAGCTCAGAATTGGCATTATTGGAGAAGGCTGATACAGAGTAGACAGAAACCAAGGAAGGTGGTGATAATAGGGGACTCTATTATTAGGAGTATAGATAGGGTAATCTGCCGCTAGGAACGTGAATGCAGAACAGTATGTCATCTCCCGGGTGCTCGGGTTCGGAATATTAAGGACAGGGCAGACAGACTATTGGAAGAGGTTGGAAATTATCCAGAAGTCTTGGTACATATTGGTACCAGTGACATGGTTGGAGGAAGATAGACATCACAAAAAAATTATTTTAGGGATTTAGGGTGCAAGCTCAAGGCAAGGACCTCCAGGGTAGTGTTTTCTGAAATACAAAATGTGCCATGCGCCATTGCAGGTAGACAGAGGGAGCTCAAGGAGCTTAATACATGACTTAAGTATTGGTGTAGGAAGGAGGGTTTTGGGTTTTTAGTAGACTTGTGCACGGGAAAAAAAGTCGGTAAAATTCGATTTCGGACATTTTTTTTTTCTAATCAGTCGATCCTAAAATTGGACCGGATCTGTTAGATGAAATTCGGAAGGAATCCAAATTATTCAGCTGAATTCACCATGCTTTTAAAAATACAATAAAATCAAAATTAGATAAATAAAAATGTGCAACCATTTCCAGGGTCTAAATGAAGACGGTGGAACAGGGTAAGGTGGAGCTTTAGACTTATGGTGATATAGATGAAGCATGGATGCTATTGGAAGGAAGAAGGAAGACTGAGGATGACTGGTGCAGGGCAGACTCAGGATGACAGCAACACTGTAGATGTAGCCAGCAGCAAACTACAGAACACTGGAGCAGGCAGGACTCAGTAGATAAATATACGACTTTTGTTAGAATAGAATAGAATACAAAACCGAGGAAGCCTGGAGCAAGCAGGACTCATAGACATACGACTTTTCTTAGATTAGATTTAGACTACAAAGCTGAGGAAGCCTGGAGAAGGCAGGACTCATAGACATATGACTTTTCTTAGATTAGAATTAGACTACAAAACTGAGGAAGCCTGGATCAGGCAGGGCTCATAGACATAAAACTTTTCTTAGATTAGAGTTAGAGTACAAAACTGAGGATGACGGCAACACTGGAGATGTGCTGAGCAGCGTACACCCACAAATCTGACATCACGGAAACCCTTTGTCATGTTAGCAACATTGGAGATGTGCTGAGCAGTGTACACCCACAAATCTGACATCACGGAAACCCTTTGTCATGTTAGCAACACTGGAGATGTAGCCAGCAGCAAACTACAGAACACTGGAGGAGGCAGGACTCAGTAGATAGATAGACATACATCTTTTCTTAGATTAGAGTTAGACTACAAAACTGAGGAATCCTGGAGCAGGCAGGACTCGTAGACATCCGACTTTTCTTAGATTAGAGTTAGACTACAAAACTGAGGAAGCCTGGAGCAGGCAAGACTCATAGACATATATTACTTTTCTTAGATTAGAGTTAGACTACAAAATTGAAGAAGCCTGGAGCAGGCAGGACTCAGTAGATGGATAGATATACGACTTTTCTTAGATTAGACTTACACTACAAAAATGAGGAAGCCTGGAGCAAGCAGGACTCATAGACATACGACTTTTCTTAGATTAGAGTTAGACTAAAAAATTGAGGAAGCCTGGAGCAGGCAGGAGTTTACTGATGCCACCACTTGGCAAATGTCTTTGGGATCCAGTGTTGGGATGATATCGTCTTTGACTTCATCCCGTTTCCACCTAAAAAGAGGTACCGTCGGATAACAATACAAAAATCATACAGTAAGCCTGGAGCAGGCAGGACTCATAGACATACAACTTTTCTTAGAATAGAGTTAGACTACAAAACTGAGGATGACAGCAACACTGGAGATGTAGCCAGAACTGCAGAACACTGGAACAGGCAGGAGTCAGTCATTAGATGGATACAGCGACTGAGGATGACTGGTGCGAGGCAGACTCAGGATGACAGCAACACAGGAGATGTAGGCAGCAGCAAACTGCAGAACACAGGAGCAGGTAGGACTCAGTAGATGGATACAGTGACTGAGGATGACTGGTGCGAGGCAGACTCAGGATGACAGCAACACTGGATATGTAACCAGCAGCGATCCGCTGAACACTGGAGCAGGCAGGACTCAGTCAGTAGATGGATACAGCAACTGAGGATGACTGGTGTGAGGCAGTCTCAGGATGACAGCAACACTGGAGATGTAGCCAGCAGAAAACCGCAGAACATTGGAGCAGGCAGGACTCAGTAAATAAATACTGCAGAGCCAGAATGAAAAACCTGTATAGTGGGACAACAATGTAGACTTTAAATTCCCCCCTGAGTCCCACCAAGTCAGGGGATGGGTCCTCTGCCCAACCAACCACTGTTCTAGAGCTGGGTAAGCTGGAGCTCTCAGCTTTTTATGGTACTATGGATGATTCTAGATCATTGGTTCTCAACCTGTGCCCTCAGTGGCTGCTAACAGGCCAGGATTTGAGGATTTCCTTGTGAAAGCACAGGTCAGTTAATCAATTTGAATGAGCCTCTGATCAATTTACCTGTGCTCTAGCAGGGAAATTCCTAAATCCTGGCCTGTTAGTGGCCGCTGAGGGCATGGGTTGAGAACCACTGTTCTAGATTAAGACTTTTTTGTTTTTCTAATCTACATTGAACCTGAGAGCAGGGTAACCCAGCTTTGGCAGGTTGACTTTTAAAAAAGTAATTTGCTTCATGAGCTGGGGGGCCAATTGAGAGCACTGGGGACTAAGTATATTTCCAGTTACCAAAAATTCCCACTCACTCTGGACAGTGGTTGGGGGTCAAGAAAGCAACTCCTGGGCTATCAGGGATAAAGTGGGCCACACAGTCCTCTTGTTATACCAGAAAGTCAAGGGATCTGTACTTGGGGCCAAAGAAGGTTCCGCAAGGTAAGCCTTAACCTCAAACTCAGCACTTTTTCTATTAATGGGGAGCTGTTTGTTTTGTCCAAAGCATAATCTGCCAATTGCCTCAGCATAAAAAGCAGCAGCTGCTCCACCGGAACAAGATGAAGTGCTACTGGCGCTGTTACTAATAGGTCCCGGAAGACAGCGACATTCCTCCAGCTCACCTTCGGAATCTTTTCCCACCTCCTGTGACTGTATTCTAGTTTTTCTTTTCCTCTCACGCACCCTCGCTATCAATTGTTCCCTCCAGACAGTGAGGGAATTGGAACAAAGTGCCATCTTGCCTTTGAGTCGAATTGTGGCAAGCATTAACTCGGGACAATTGTCCATGTGCTCTTCCATGTGCCGAGTCAGTTCCTTCTTCAGCCTTGTTACAATGGCAGCAACCTTGGGAAGTATATTACCCTTAGCACAAGGCAAGCGTTCCTTATGGGAAAGGAAATCGTCCAATTTTTAGGAGAGGTGCGTGAAGAGGGGAATAACTTCTGACAGTCTAGCGTTCTCTTTGCTCAAAATTTCCATCAAAGCACGGAAAGGCATAAGGACTGAAACTATCTGTTCCATCAGGGCGCAGTCAGCCCTGCCCAGTGTTCTGTTAGTGCCAATGAAATGGTGACATGACATTGTGTGAATTGCCCTTTTCTGCTCCAGGATACGCTCTAGCATATCTAATGTGGAGTTCCACCTGGTCCTAACATCTTGTTTTAGGCAGTGCTCTGGGAGGTCTGACTTTTCTTGTTCCTCCCTGAGGAGCTGGCTATCTTTCACACTTCGATGGAAGTGGCCAGCAATTTGTCAGCAAGAATCCAGAAGTGCTGACAACCTTCTAGTGTTACTGCCATTCTTGAAGGCAGCCTTCACTACTAGATTCAGGACGTGCACACCCACAAATCTGCCATCCTGGAAAGCTTTGATCATGTTAGATGCACCATCAGTAACCACAAACCCCATTTGTGCCTGTGTGCTTGCCTGTCCCCTAGCCACTGCGCCACCATGTTCTGCAGTGCTTTGCGAATGTTATCTGATGTGTGCTGCTGATCTACTAACTCAGCATGGAGGAGGAAAGAGTGGTGCCCTACCTGTTTGGCTACTGCACCCGAACTTGTTGTTGCTATCGGTGTGTCTTGCAACACATTAGGCTGCCACCAATGCGCCATCAATGACAGGAAGCCATGCTGGCCACTGGGAGCACTCCATAATTCAGTGGTAAAGCGCACTGACTGGACACCAACACACTGAATGTGGTGCGGGATGGAATTTTATATCTGGGTGCAACAGCCTCCATAAGTTACTGAAATGGCTTCCCGTCCACCAAATTAAAAGTAGCACCCACAAGGCTATGAGCTGTGCAATGAGGCGTGTGATTTTCCTGGCCTGCTGTCTGCACATCCCCTTGGAATGAAACCCACCAAAATCTTCCAGTGTGGCCTGTATTGATTTTGGGATGGGCTGTGACTGTTGCTCTTACTAGGACCAGATGTGGCATGATCTCCCTGCCCTTTCCCCTACTTCCTACTGGTGGTGGGTGTGACACTGGTATATGCAGTACTAGTACTGCCACCTTCTACTCTTATAAACACCGACTTGTGGTAGCTGTTCAGGTGTTGGTTCATCCCGGAGGGGGTCAGATGACCCAACACCCGCCCACAGCTGACTTCCCTGCCACACAATTTACATTTTGCAAGCCGGTCATCACCAAGTGCCACAAAATGGTCCCACGCTTTGGAGCGACGGATGACTCTGGAAGGTGGTGGTGGTGAAGAAGAAACTGAGATGACACCTGCTGGAGCAAACTTACTTTGCTTTTTCTTTCTACGTACTGTTACAGGGATACCAGTAGACCTAAAGATGGCAGCAGGGATGTTGGGACTGGGACTGGAGGAGGATTGTGAAGTAACAGTGGTACTGGTGGTGGAGACACTAGCAGCTACTACCTGGCTGGGAGACTCAAATGGAACTAAGGAGGCAGGTGTTGAGTTGTCAATAGAAGACATAAGTGTAACTGGAGAAAATGGAGGAGTACTATGGGAAGCAGGTGAAAAACTAAGCTCAGGGGAATATTCAAGGTCACTGGAAAAATCAAGTTCAGGGGACAAATCAGGCTTAGGAGACTGTGATCCCTCAGATTCTTCTTCTACATCTTGTAGATTTTGAAAGGAAGAAACATCACCATCAGCAGAAGATTTTGTGGAAACGTGCTCAATTCCCTCTTCTGCCTGGTGACTACTGGGAAATGGTAAACTATCTCCCTCAATAATATTTTCTGGAGTGGATATGCTCTCAGTGGCAGTGACAGTGGTGGCAGGAAAATGTTATCCAAATACTGCAATCATTTCTGTTTGGGCTGCAGGCGTTGATACTGCCGTCAGTGTCTGACCAGTACTGTTACTTACGCTAGGTGTCCCCAGGTTTATACAACTGGCTGTAGTGGAGGTGGTGACTATACTGCCAGTGGCACTAGTCATTGTGCAGGTGGTTCTGGGGGTATCATCAACTGTTATTACAAATGTGGAAAGCTGTGCATCCTTAACATACTATAATTACGGGAAAGTTGATCTATTCTGAAATCAACTGGAAACATGAGACCTGTCAGAATGCTAAGGGAAGCAGGTCTGTGAGCATGCTTAAGTATAGCTACATGTCACAAATGGTGGGAGAGCCAACAAGAAATAAAAATGTATTAGACCTGATAATAAATGACATAGACATGGTGTCCAATATTAAGGTAGGTGAACATTTGTGAAACAGTGATCACAGCATGCTTACATTTGAGACGTTTGGCAAAGCAAAACTGTATTGTTCAACCAAAACTTAATTTTAAAAAGCTAACTTCAACATGCTAAGAGCATCAATGTAATACATAGACTGAGAGAAATTATTTAAAGGCAAAAGATTTAGGAGAAATTGTCAGAATTTAAATTTAGTTTGCAGAAATGTATTCAACAGGATATACCAGTGGGGAACAAATGCAAAAGACGTAGATCACAGCCAATGTGGTTAAATGCAAATGTAAAGAAAGAAATGGCAAGGAAAAAAATGCATTTAAACTATTTAAGTCTGAAGGAACAGAATATTCTTTATTGAAATACAGGGAGCACATCAAAGATTGTAATAAGGCAATTAGGTTAGCAAAAATACCGTAAAATCTCAGGTATAATACGCACTTGTGTATAATACGCAGGTGTATATTATACCTAAGATTTTAGGGGAAAACAAGAGTACCTATGTATAATACACACCCTTGTTTTCCCATCTCATGAAAAAAAAAAAAAATTAAGCTGGCCAGAACCCTTTACTCCCTCCCGCGGCCCAATTAGCTCTGACAATAATGCTTACTTACCACCACGTCTCCACTGAGGTCCGCGCTGACAGTGAGGCTTAGGGTACTTCCTTCCACTGAAGTACCCATCTTCCCAGCGGGCGGCAAGCTTGCATTTGCCGCCCACTTCCCTCATGGGCTTTCAGGACCTTCCGCCTCCAGCCAATGGTAATAGAAGCGGAAGGTCCTGAAAGCCCATGAGGGAAGCGGGCGGCAAATGCAAGCTTGCCGCCCCCTGGGAAGATGGGTACTTCAGTGGAAGGAAGTACCCTAAGCCTCACTGTCAGCGCGGACCTCAGTGGGGGCAAGTAAGCATTATTGTCAGAGCGAATTGGGCCACGGGAGGGTGTCAGCACATTTTTTTTTTTTTTTAAATAACTCTCGTGTATAATACGCACCCCCCACTTCACATAAGGTGAAATGGGGTAAAATTGTGCTTATTATACCCGAGATTTTACGGTAGATACTGAAACTCAAAATGCAAGGGAGGACAAGACAAATCCAAGTACATTTTTCAAATAAATAAATAGCAAAAAACTTAAGAGGTAGTGCATTGGACATTTCAAAAACTAGATAGGTGTGTTCAAGTTGATTAGAGAGGATAAGGAAAAGGCTGATGTTCTAAACACTTTCTTTGCATCAGTATGCACCAGGGAACAAGAAATGGTAGAAGAGCCTCAACAAGTAACAAATAAAACATACCATTATCAGATATTGAGTTAACACAAGAAGATGTCATGGGAAGACTGAACAAAATCAAGACTGACAAAGCACCAGGTCCTGATGGTATACATCCAAGGAACTCAGTGCAGTGTTAGCAAAACCCCTATATTTACTCTTTAAAGATTCTCTCGCCACAGGCTCAGTGCCACAAGATTGGTGGAAAGCCAATGTAGTGCCTTTATTTAAAAAGGGAACTAAAACAGAACCTGTGAGTTTGACCTCTGTATGGGAAAACTGCTAGAAGGGATAATAAGGGATTATATTCCGGATTATACCACAGATTATTAGCAGGAATCAATATGGTTTTATGATGAATAAACTGTGTCAAACTAATCTATTGAGCTTCTATGAAGAAGTAAGTAGCAACCTAGATAATGGTAACCCAGTGGATGTGGTAGATCTGGATTTTGCAGAGGCATTTGATATAATGCCACACAGGAGGCTGGGGTATAAAATAAGGAAATTCTGGCTAGGTGATAACCTTTGCAATTGGATAGATAACTGGTTGAAGGATAGGGAACAGAACGTTGTTGCAAATGGAAAATATGGTTGATGGGTAATTATTAAGAATTGCATAAATGATAACCAATCTGTTATAAAAAGGCCGCTAAGTCAATATCCACATTTAGCCCTTTTGGAGATAATGTTTTTAATTCATAGATCCATTAAGTCTCACGTTGTCTTAAAGGGATATTAATGTTTCATAATAAAAGCAGCTATAATTAACCATCATAGTATTTGGACTATGGAGAGTGTTATTTCAATTCTGTCAGAGTTGTAGTTCAAGAGTAATTCAATGACAAAGTATCCCCCTCCTGCCCCTTTTACTGATGTAACACTGCTCAGCCAGATCAGAAGGGATGTGACCAGGTAGACTGCAGAGAGGGACAATCTTCAATTAATATAAGGGAAAAACCTGAAAAACTTGTCAAGGGGGGCAGGGTTTTCATTGTTCTCACAGGAAGAAGATTGTCCCCTTCTGTTATCTGTCTGGTCTATCTGAGAAGAGATGGCTTACACTAGGAAAAAGCGGCGGGAGGGGAAACTTTGCTTGTGAATATCTTTCAAACCATAAAGGTTTGAGAGATAAGACTTATATCGTTCTTCATGTTTTTTAATGCCTACAAAATAAAATAAAGATAAAATGAAGTATTACTATCCCTTTAAGCAAACGATCACCTCCTGTGTTTGATTGCTTCATAACCTCTATAGCTTATGCTACGAACCCTTCTTTATTTTTACTATGGTTTTCAAGAAAACGCAGAGGGACGCTATGTGTGGTCATCCCTGTTATATATATGTTTTCACTTACTCTAGTATTGAATTTACTTTTAGTGCTCCCCACATCCTACATACCGCACACTAACCAAGTTGGTTTATTGTGAGTGTGTTTTTGTATCCTTTTATCGTAATACATTTTAACCCTTTATTTCTTCTTTATCCTTTCCGTTTCAGTGCTGATAGCCATTTAGGATTTCTTATTTTCTCGTCATACAATATGACGGTGGATTAAACCACAACCACTTTTAAGACAGCTTTTTCCTTTTGACGGAGATGGCGGAATTGAATGCAAAAAATGACAGAAACGTCTGAGAATTGACGGACCTTGGAGTAAGAACTTTTGTAGTCTGATTACAGACAATTTCAGTTACCACCACTTTCTGAACATGTAGCCCTTAGTCTCTTTGATGATATAAATGAGATGAGATGACAATGAAGACAAAAACTAACTGAGTACCTTATAAATCCAGATTAGTCAGATGAAATGAAAAAACGATGAACTGAATGATATGAAGAAAACAGTATAAATGATGACACTCCCTTTAACCTTTTGTGCTGCTTGATACTTGTGGGTTAATCCATCAGAGAAAAGAAGAAATACGATATGGCTATCAGTGCTCAAAGGGAAAGGATAAAGAAGAAATAAAACTAAGTGTTGTAAAATGTATTATGTTAAAATGATACACAAAACAAAAACGCATTCACAATAAACCAGCTTGGTTAGTGTGCGATATGCAGGATGTGGCGCGCACTAAAAGAAAATTTTAAACTAGAGTGAACACAGGACTTATAATTTTAAGTCATTTGCTACTAGCCAGACCTGAAAAGTTACTCGCCAATGCAAGCCATAATATACCCACCAGGGCTGAATTTCTACTCGCCAGGGCTAAATTTTCACTCGCCATTGGCTAGTGGCGAGAGGAAGTTCTGAGCCCTGGTGAACACATATATATAACATAAAAACAGGGATGACCACACATAGGGCCATATATTCAAAGAAGTAGCGAAAGTACAGTGTCGTTGGGATCATTAATAGTTTCAGAGAATGTCATTTATGATTGGAAATATGTTGTTTGTCCTGACTGAAATTGTCGTATGTAACGACAAAAAATGTCTTAACTAACGACAAAAATGTCTTTAAAAATGTCTTAACGTCAAAAATGTCTTAACTAACAAGAAAAATTCTCACATTCACTTCACATTCCCTCCACTTTTTTCTTAACGTACACGTTTTGTCTTTTGAAAGACATTTTTTTGTCGTTAGTTACGACAAATTTTCTTTTCCTCTATACGACACTGGAGAATAGTTTAGCCACGCCCTTGCCCCGCCCCTTTGCTAGTCAATTCTGGAGTTGTGTCGTACACAACGGCCATCTTCCCTACTATCTAGAATGTCGGGAAGGTGTCCCACATGGCATGGAGACTGTAAGGAGCTGCTAGGGAGACACGGTTTGTGACTTTTACAGGGGCTGGGACCCGAGATGCATACTAACCAAGTTGGTTTATTGTAAGTGCGTTTTTGTCTTGTGTATCATTTTAATGTAATACATTTTACTACACTTAGATAAATTTATTTCTTCTTTATTAGACTTGTACACGGGCAAAATTTTCGGTAAAATTCGAATTCGGACAATTTTTTTTTTTTCTAATTCGGATGATCTTAATTTCGGACCGGGCCTATTCGATTCGGACGAAATTCTGATCCATTCCGAATTATTCGGCCGAATTTAACATGGGTTAAATTATAGCAGTGCTCCTCCGTGCACGCTGCTATCATTCTTTGCAGACAGGGTGTGCATTTAGAAAAAGATCCATCCCAAAAACGGACATTGTCGTACATTGCCAGTCTGTGCATGTCACCTCTACTCCAGCATGGGATTCCAGTCACAATGCAAACGTTGAACATCGAGAACCCATGCCTGTCATTCAATTTAGCATATGCTCGAACATATGAAGGGAACATATGAAGGGAAGCTGACAGAGGAGGAGGGTGGCAGAGGGACAGAAAGGGAAGGAGATGGATGGACTGAAAGGGAAGGAGATGGATGGACAGAGAAGGAAGGAGGCTGATGGACAGAGAGGGAAGGAGGCTGATGGACAGAGGGAATGAATGTAAAGGAGTCAAAGGGAGATGTGACTGACAGGGCTCAATTCAAGTGATGGAGACGGCTGTTTTCTCTGCCAACGCATTTTTGGGGTGTTAAAGTTAAAAGGTATTTTCATCCATAGGAACTAATGAAAACACCATAAATTGCAATTCAATTGTCTGCGTTGGCTATGAAGATCCGATAAGTGACTCAAGTTATTGCAGGAAAGTTAAGACCTACTTTTTTTCTGACTTTAGTCACTTATCACATCTTCAAACAGCTGACAAAACAGAAAGGAAAATAGAGTGGGTGTATTCATATGGGGCCCTAAGCCCCACATCAATACATCAAAGCACTCCAAAACAATGTCAAATGTTAGTAGAATTAACCTCATGAGTGCCAGTGGGGTATAATCACCCTGCCGGCACTCATAGGGTTAACCCAACTAAGTAAAAAAAAATTACAAGTAACACTTACCATTAATCCTGATGTCCAGCAGAGTCGCCAGATGGGTAATTATTTGGGTCCATGTTTGTAAGAGATCACCCTCGCTATCAATTGTTCCCTCCAGGCAGTGAGGGAATTTGTCACGCTGCCCCTGACCGCTCCTCTTACCTTCATTTCGATTGGCGGCTGCAGGCTTTATGTACCTGGGCCAACCTCCAAGCCTCGCTCGAGTTTAGCGCCAATAGTCTGAGAAAACCTTTGCCGTCGAGTTCCCGTGTTTGCTGATTCTGTGTAGCGAACCCTGCTTGTAAACCGAGCGAGTCTCTTGCCTTCTGCCCCTGGATCTTGACCCAGCTTTGCCTGACCTCGTCTCTGTCTGTCCCTCTGGCTCCTTGATTCGATTCCGGCTTGACCTTTGCTATCCCGGACCACGCTTCTCCTTCGGAACTTTCTGCCTCGCAACGAGAGTCCCTCCAGCTGCTCTCAAGGTTTGGTTCCAGTCAACTCGATCCTACACCTCTGGGGCTCCGATTGGTTTGGGTTGCCATCACCGGTTGCTCCGGTGACTGCCCCGGCCAGTCGAGGGTGTAGGAACTCGAATACCCCAGACCTACTTCCAGTTCTACTAGGCCTCAGGTCCAACCCCGACCTCTGGTTGGTTCAACTTCCATCTCCAAGTAAAGGATCAGTGGATTTGTTGCCTGTCGACCTTCGGTTCTATCTCGAACCTTTCCATACTTCTCAACCTCGAACCAGCGGAAAACAGAGGTCTCGTAGTCCGTCGACCTCGAACCTGTCTCGAACTTTTTCAACACCCCTCAACCTTCGATTAAGGGGAACCGTGACTTGTAGGCAGACGACCATACTATACCGTCTCGAACTCCTTCGATACCCCTCCATCTTCTTCCAGTAGAGAACAGTGGGGTTGTGGTCCGACCACCGACCTATCCAGTCTCGAACCTCCTCGAAACTCCAAATCCCCTCTGATCCAGCCTCGAACTCTGCAGTACTGTGGACTGGATCATCCTAACCCGTTTCGAACTATCACCTCACTTAACCCTTTGAGTGCCAGAGTGGTACGAAATGCATTGCAAAGCACCAGGCAAGCATTCCCTATGGGAAAGGAAATCATCCAATTTTAAGGAGAGGTGCGTGAAGAGGGGAATGACTTCTGCCAGACTAGCGTTCTCTTTGCTCAAAAGTTCCGTCAAAGCACGGAAAGGCGTAAGGACTGTCACTACCTGTTCCATCAGGGCCCAGTCAGCCCTGCCCAGTGTTCTGTTACTGCCAATGAAATGGTGACATGACATTGCATGAATTGCCTTTTTCTGCTCCAGGATACGCTCTAGCATATCTAAGGTGGAGTTCCACCTGGTCCCAACATCTTGTTTTAGGCGTTGCTCTGGGACGTCTGCCTTTTTCTGTTCCTCCTTGAGTAGCTGGCTATCTTTGACGCTCCGATGGAAGTGGCCAGAAATTTGTCGGCACGACTCCAGAAGTGCTGACAACCTTCCAGTGTTACTGCCATCCTCAAGAGCAGCCTTCACTACTAGATGCAGAACATGCGCTGAGCAGCGCACACCCACAAATCTGCCATCCCGGAGAGCCTTGATCATTTTAGCTGCACCATCAGTAACCACAAACCCCATTTACGCCTGTGTGCCTGCCTGCTCCCCTAGCATTGCGCCACCATGTTCTGCAGTGCTTTGCGAATGTTATCTGAGGTGTGCTGCTGATCCATTACCTCAGCATGGAGGAGGAAAGAGCGGTGCCCTGCCTGCTTGGCTACTGCACCTGAACTTGTTGCTATCAGTGTGTCTTGCAACACATTGATCTGCCACCAATGTGCCGTCAATGACAGGAAGCCATGCTGGCCACTCGGAGCACTCCATAAGTCAGTGGTAAAGTGCACTGACTGGCCACCAGCCTTTCCTAGCAGTTCTTTCAAAAGACTAACACACGACTGGTACAGTGAGGGCACTATAGTTCTACTAAATGTGGTGCGGGATGGAATTTTATATCGGGGTGCAACAACCTCCATAAGTTGATGGAAGGGCTCCCCGTCCACCAAATTGAAAGTTGCACCCCCAACAGCTGTGCAATGAGGCGTGTAATTTTCCTGGACTGCTGTCTGCACATCCCCTTGGAATGAAACCCACCAAAATCTTCCAGTGCGGCCTGTATTGACTTTGGGATGGGCTGTGACTGTCTACTGCTTTTACTAGGACCAGATGTGGCATGATCTCCCTGCCTTTTTTCCTGCCTACTGGTGGTGAGTGTTACACTGGTAAATGTAGTAGTGCCACCACGTTCTGCACCCATCAACACTGACTTGTGGTAGTGGTTCAGGTGTTGGTTCATCCCAGAGGTTGAAAGATGACCCAACACCCTCCCACGGCTGACTTCCCTGCCACACAATTTACATTTTGCTAGCCGGCCATCACCAAGTGTCACAAAATGGTCCCACTCTTTGGAGCGACGGATGACTTTGGAAGGTGGTGAAGAAGAAACTGAGGTGACACTTTCTTCATCTTCACATGCTGAAGCAACCTCACTATGCTTTTTTTTTTTTCTACATACCTTTACAGGGTTACTAGTAGACCCAAAGATGGCAGCAGGGATGTCGGGACTGGGATTGGAGGAGGGTGGAGTAACACTGGTGGCAGAGACACTAGCAGCTACTACCTGCCTGGGAGACTCATTTGGAACTGGAGAGTCAGGTGGTGAGTTTTCATCAATAGAAGACAGAATTGTAGCTGGAGAAACAGGAGGAGTACTATGGGCAGCAGTGGAAAAATGGAGCTCAGGAGAATAATCAAGGTCAGAGGGAAAAATCATGCTCAGTGGAAAAATCAAGCTTAGCAGGCCTTGGTCCCTCATATTCTTCTTCCACCTCTTGTAGGTTTGGACAGGAAGAAAAATCATCAGCAGCAGATTTTGGGGAGAGCTGATGAATTCCCTCTTCTGCCTGGTGGCTACCGGGAAATGGTAAATTATCTCCCTCAATAACCTTTTTTGGAGACGATATGCTCTCAGTGTCAGTGACAGTGGCGGCAGGAGAAATTTTCTCAAAATACTCTAATAATTCAAGTTTGGGTTGCTTACTCGGACGTTCGCTGTAAAACTCCCGCGTTGATACTGCCCGCAGTTTCCCACCAGTAGTGTTCATGTTCAACAAGCTAGGTGTCCCCAGGTTTATAGAACTGGTTGTAGCAGAAGTGGTGACGTAACTGGCAGTGGCAATAGTCATTGTGCAGGTGGTTCTGGGGGGATCATCACGAAACAGCTGGCGAGAGATGGGTGACAGCCGCTTCGTGGTCTTAGAGGAGGAACTGGACCTCTCTACCCTGCTAGTAGAGGTAGAACAACCAGCAGTTCCCTTCTTCTTTCTAGTTTTTGTTTTGTACTTCTGCTGCTGAGTCTGACTAGTACTAATCAAAGTACTCTTCTTTCCCCGCCTGCTGCTGCTAGCTCTGCTTGAAAGCAACTGCACTGTGGTGGTGTTGGTGGTTGCTGGGTCACGGCAGCTGGTACCAGGACGAGGAACAACAGGTTGTTCACTAGGACTCAAATCCATTACGGAAAGGTGGGTAGAGAACGATTATAGTTTTACAACTTTAAAACCTGCCCACACAACAACTGTGACACTGGCAGTGTGACTCTGAAAATTATTCAAACAAATAACTTGTATTATGAATATTTTTAATAAAACCAACACAGGTGACTCTCCCTTGCGGTGGCGAAAAGGCACGCTTCCTGCTTATACAACTGTGACACATGCTGAAGATTATTCAAACAAATAACTTGTATTAGGAATAATTTTAATAAAACAAACACAGGTGACTCTGTCTTGTGGTGGCTAAGAGGCACCCTGTCTGCCTATACACCTGTGACACTGGCAGTGTGACTCTGAAGTTTATTCAAACAAATAACTTGTATTTTGTATGTTTTTAATAACACCAATACATGTGGGTCTCCATTGCGGTGGCGAAAAGGCACGCTGCCTGCCTATACAACTGTGACACTGGCAGTTTGACGCTGAAAATTATTCAAACAAATAACTTGTATTATGAATAATTTTAATAAAACAAACACAGGTGACTCTCCCTTGTGGTGGCGAAAAGGCACGCTGCCTGCCTATACAACTGTGAGACTGGCAGTGTGACGCTGAAGATTATTCAAAAAAATAACTTGTATTAGGAATAATTTTACTAAAACCAACATATGTGGGTCTCCCTTGCGGTGGCAAAAAGGCACGCTGCCTGCCTATACAACTGTGACACTGGCAGTGTGACGCTGAAGAATATTCAAACAAATGACTTGTACTTTTTATATATTTTTTTTTTAAGAAAGATGACCCCCTTGCGGTGGCGAAAAGGCACCCTGCCTGCCTATAGGACTGTCAGACCGGTTGATGTGACATTGAAAATTATTCAAACAGTGCCGGCCTAATACATTGTGCTGCCTGGGTCCAAGGATTAAATGCACCAAAACACACCCACATCCATTATAATGGGGTCTTGTGCCCATAGAGAGATCTTAAGTCACCAGGGTTGTAAACATGCACTCTGATTTACAATATTTCAGCCAGTAAATATGATGGTGGGGTCTTCTGTCCATAGACAGCTTAAGTCACCAGGGGCTGTGAATGTGCTTTCTCTAATTTACAATATACCTGTAGACACCAATCAAGCGTAAGAGCGTAACCGATATTTAGACTAAATAGCAGTTATGCCCTTTCACTTGGTTGGACTTGGTGTCTACAGACATATTGTAAATTAGAGAGAGCACATTTACAGCCACTGGTGACTTGGGATGGAAGAAAATAGGAAGATGAGGGAAATAATAAGCCATTATCTATCTCAGAACCATAGCGTCCTACCCCTGGGCCCTGGGTGAACTCACTCACGGTCTCAGCTCAGAATTCAGCAAGACAGAGTCACAGCAACAGTCAGATCATGCACGGTCTCACACCACACGCACGGTACGCACCCCAACCAGCCAATGTGGATGGACCATATTGAGTGAGCAAATATGCTCCTCTTTAATTGGCTGGTGGCAGGCTGGTGATGTGATGGTGCTTGTGGGTTAGCTGTGAGGCATAGCACACTCCGGAACTGAGCCTGGTGGTGTGTCTGTGTGGACTGACACTGACTATCACATGATTCACATCACTGAAGCAGCCAGCGGGCATCGCCACTGAATGAGCATAGGGCCACCCAGCTGCTGAGAGTGACAATGATGAGACATACTAAAACACAGACCTGGCGGCTTTGCTACACTAGTAGCCACAGAACAACATCTACACTGTCTGCTCCCAGTATGGTACCACTAGTAGGCAAAGAATGAAACATACATTTTCTGACACCCTAGCCTTGTTCCACTGTCCTCTAGTAGTCACAGAACCACATATACACTGTATAACAGCCACAGCCTTGTTCCACTGCCCCAGTGGTTGCTGTAGAACAGTATTTCTCAACTCTTGTCCTCGGGCCCCACTAACAGGCCAGGATTTGATTATTTCTTTGTTAGAGCACAGGTGAGTTAATCAATGTGCATGAGCCTCTGATCACCACACTAGCAGAGAAATCCCTAAGTACTGGCCTGTTAGTGGGTCCTGAGGACAGGAGTTGAGAAACACTGCTGTAGAACCTACATGCACTGTTTCCTTAGTGACATTCTACTGGTAGCCACAGCACCACATATAGACTGTCAGACACCCCACCCTTGTTCCATTAGTAGCCATAGATCGTAATTACATTGTCTGCTTCCCCAGCCTTGTTCCACCTGCAGCGACATCCTGCCAAAAAATAAAATGTTTTCTGTTTTTTGAATGGGATATACATTCACTCCAAATAAAATGCATGTATAATCTGTGAAGAATATGTTCATAAAATGGTTTTCACTATTTGACTGTTTAAAAAATGTTTACAGGTTTAATTTTAAGACTCTGGTCACTTTACCATAATGCACACCTGCCAGCTGTCCCTGGTTTTGACTCTCTGGACCCAGCAGGCTCTTTTGGTCCCTGACCTTAACATTGAAATGCAATCCAATATTTTCTGTGCTTGTCATCCATAGATGAACAGGTTACAATCTTACCAGTGTTTGCTATTATTAATTAATTATAGGATTAAATAATTACATGTAGTATTATTGTATAGGTAATATCCAACTGTACTACTGTAGATGTAATGTGTTAAAAAGAAAAATTGAGACATTCTGTTGTGAACGAACTGCAACACAGGAGAGAAATAAAAAAAAAATGCTTGAAGAGGGGTCCACAGCATTGTCTTAGTATAGCAATATCACCGTTTTCCGTGAGTGTGCAATACAGGGCTCTACGGTAATTGCTGGGCATTTCCCAACGTCATAATCAGGGAATGATGGGAGTTGTATTCTAACTACTGTTAGGAAACACATAAGTGATGCACATTCATCTCCCACCTAGAAATTATTTACACACGAGGCAACTCCCCCAAGTAATACCTAGCCCCTTTCCAAGTGAAAGGACTTCCAGAAAGGCTTCAGATCTCTTAGTGACTCACCTGTTATTGCCAGTCAGCGGGACCCGGAGAGTAGGAGGGGGTGATGCTATGGTTGCACGGCACGTGCTCTTAGTTGGTCACTTGTCGCAATGTTGAAGCTCAGCCCGGCCAGCACCTTCTGGGTGGAGACACCTCACAGCAATCCTGTTCAGGACACATCATGCACTGTTGTGCACTCATACTAGGGATCCCAAATGTTTAGACTCATTTTGTACAGGGGGCACCCTCCTGTATTTGTAAAACCTCTCTAGCAAATCTGGGATGGTAGACCTATTTACTCAAGTCTTGACTTTAGGTGGGCGATAAACAATACAAAATAGGCATAATGTTTCACTGTCACATAATTCACGTCACTGAAGCAGCCAGCAGGCATCGCCACTGAGTGAGCATAGGGCTGCCCGGCTGCTGACAGTCACACTGATGGGACACCCTGCAACACAGAAATGGCGGAAGAGCACAAAATAAACATGCTATGGGACGGCAAATTGCCGCCCCTGTCAAAGTGCCGCCTGGGTCCATGGACCCACTGGGACCCATGTAAGGGCCGGCCCTGTATTCGAACAAATACCTAATATTTTTTTATATTTTGCACAGGAACAAATATTACTTGCTCTTGCAGTGGCAATAACTTGAACTAATGCTGGCTGCCTACCTATGCCTAGCCTAATGCTACCTGCCTGCCTAGACAACAACTGTACACTCTCTAATCTCTTCTCTCTCTGAGCTCCAACAACCCAATGAGGAAATGCAGGCTGTCTGTCTGTGTGACTGTGTCATTAGTCCAACCCCCATCATGAAACGAAGAAGGCTATTCGAATACAGACAAAAGAGGGAAGTAGTGCATGAAACGGAGAATGGAATTGGACTAGAGACATGGAGGGAAAATTATGGAGGGAAAGTAATTGAGCGCGCACAGGAAGTACAAAAAAGTCCTGGTCAAAAGTAGTCAAAACTTTTGGAAATGTGTCGATTGCCGAAACTTCCGAAAGTTTCGACGAATTTCGGACCTGGGCTGTTCGGAGTCGGATCATTTTTTCCGAATGACCCTCGAGTTTCGGATTGGCCGAATGTCTCCGAATGACCCCATTTTCGACGAAATCCGAATGTCTCCGAATGAATTCGCACATGTCTATTCTTTATCCTTTAAGTGCTGATAGCCATATTGGACAACCCAAATGTGTACTGATAAACGGAGATGTGACCAGCAGTCAAGCCCTCCCTTTCCCCATTGGTCCAAGGAAGGTCATCATCCTCCGCACCCATTAACAAACCATGACATATGGATTTCCCTGCTTGAGTACAGGTGAGTTAATCAGGGGTTCAGTTATTTAACCCTTTGAGTGCCAGAGGGGTACACAATGCATTGCTTTGCGATGTGTTGTGTAGCCTTCTGGCACTCAAAGTGTTAACTCTCTTGTGTAAAGACATGGCTGGTTAGTGGACCTTGAGGACAGGGTTGGTAACCACTGCTCTAGAACACAGATCGGCAACCAGAGGCTCTCCAGTTGTTGAGGACTAAAATTCCCATCATCCTCAGCCAGCCCTTCCAGCAGGCAAGGGGTTAAAGCCCCCCCAATTTAATGTAATAGCATTTCTTCCTTAAAGGGATAGTAATGTTTCACAAAAAAGCAGATTCTATTAATCTTCATAGTATTTGGGCCATGGAGAGTGTTATGTCAATACTGTCAGAGTTGTAGTTCAAGAGTAATTGAATGATAAAGTATCCCCTCCCGTCCCTTTTACCTAGTGTAAGCCACCTCTCCACAGGTGTGGAATCTGGTCTCTTGACCGGACAGATCACAGCAAGGGACAATCTTCTTACTGTGAGCATAAGGAAAACCCTGCCCCCCCGACAGGTTTTTCAGGTTTTTCCTTATGCTCACTGAAGATTGTCCCTCTCTGTGATCCATCCGGACAGTCTTGCTCTGAGGTGAGCAGTGTTACATCAGTAAAAGGGACGGGAGGGAGATACTTTATCATTCAATTACCCTTGAACTTCAACTCTGACAGTATTGCAATAACACTCTCCACGGCCCAAATACTATGAAGATTAATTGGAGCTGCTTTTCTTGTGAAACATTAATATCCCTTTAAGGTACAATTGCCTTTTATGTGGCTGCACTATGTTTTGTAAGCATGGCCCAGAAAAAATAAGTGCAGTTATCAGAATAGATAGACTTCGGTTGCAGTTCTTGCTTTGTTAACTGCTTGTGGCTCATTCCTGTCTATAGTACATAGATGGCTCAGCGTGGTAAAGCAGTGCTTGGCAAGCCTCAATAATGGACATTATCATTTCTCGGAATGTTAGTCATGCATTTGTGTTTCCTTCAATTCCAGACACATGTGAAGTCACATAACCTGCAATAGCATTCCTGGAAGCCTGTGCATAATTTTCCTGATCATCCCTTTAAAAAAATCATAAAACAAAAAACCTTATTCTTCAACTGACTAACAGGGATTTAAAGTGGACTGTGACCCTAAGCCAAATGTAATTTGTTTTACAGAGCAATAAAATCTGCTTGTATGTTATACTGACTGTTTTCTGTAAAATAAATTGTTTTTGGGAAATCAGTCTTTATGTTTTGGTGGCTCAGTGTGAAACCAAATTTATAACTCTGTATTTAACCCTTTAACGTCCGGCCGCGCAGGCGCGCGGCGGTCACTAAATGACCGCGGAGCATTTTTTTTTTAAGAATCGGATTCCGGACTTCCCGAACGGCGTGCAGCTCTGGTCCCAGGACCATAAATCTCCATAGGATGGTGTAGCAACAGCGCCACTGTACAATTTCAGGCCACTGTGATATTGCACCTAAAAAATTCAACTTTGAAAATTAATAACTTTTGAAGGAAACACCTTTCAGCAGTGGGAGTACTATTGTTTTACTCAGGAGGATAAACCCTACAACATATTTTTTTTACATTTTAAGTATTACTATCCCTTTAAGGGGTTAATGTATTAGAGTTGTCCCCAGTGTGTGGGCTCAGCCTAGATTCATTCATAGCTCAGTGAGTGGGCTCTGCCTAGATTCATTAATAGCACAATGTGTGGGCTGTGCCTAGATTCATTACTAGCACAATGTGTGGGCTGTGCCTAGATTCATTCATAGCACAGTGTGTGGCAATACTGGCACTGAACAGACACTAACTAGCATAAAATGCCAGATACTGTGCCACCAATACATAAAGGCAATTTCTCAAAAACTATTTAGATTCCAAACAAAAGGTTAGCACAACAAATAGGCAGTTTCTAACTCTCTTTCAATTTTACAAAAATTTTCTTAAGGTGACAGGGCCACTTGAGCCTACTTGGTGAGTGACATGAATGATACTTAATTCGTAGTAAATATGTGTAATAAAAATGAAGACAGCTTGGAAGATAAATGAGATTAACATTTTGAGTGCCAGAATGCAATGAATTACGGAGCAAATTCATATTGATTTAAATGGAGCCTTTTCACCCCTTGAATGCTTGAGAGGTCTCTAATGCATACCTCTAGCATTAAAGTGGAACTTTCATTCAAATTAAAAAGCCCCCCTAAATCAGTATTCACATTGTGATACACATATCAGTACTTGTATTATCCTAAATAAGTCCGGCATTATTGAGAAATCTAACTTGTTTGGAGCCTCACCGGCAGGCATCAGCACAGACATCTTGCCGAAGAGGCATCTGTGAGTCTGCTCTGTTCATCCCGGTCTCCTCTAGGATTGGTGAGCAGGAGTTGCATTGTACCTTAAGGTACAGGAAGGGACTGACGGTGCAGGTGCAGATTCCTCTACAGCAAGATGCCTGCCATATTGATATACGTATCACTAGTTGAATAATTGTTTGAGGGGCACTTTAATTTGAATGAAAGTCCCTCTTCCAGAGAATAAAGCCTCATTTAAATCTGTAGAATTGTCATCCCCAGTGGTGCATTTGGTTTGCTCAAGAATGTCTTTGCTTTCAGACCTACAGGCCATTGTGTCTTGTCTCCACTAATTTGCGCATTGCCCTGGGCTTTGATATTGTATATGAGGCCAGACATTCTACATTTACCATACCTGGGAACTCTCGGGGTTTGACCCTGAGACACAAGGTTTTTTTCACCCAAATCTCAGGGTCTCAGGGTGAAATTCTCGGGGTGAGTCCATGTTACCTACTATGTGATCTGCACCAATTAACTGCTCCTTTAGGTCCTAAACTGGTGTTATTTGTACCAGAAAGGTAGTGGGAGAAGTTATGTTTGTCTTGTGTGTTCAGGCAGTGAGATCTACAAGTTGTGGCTAAACATTCAATGAGGACAGACTGAAGCATCTCTAGGTTAGCTCAAGCGAAGACATATCACCTACAATGTATATTCTTAGGAGCTTTAAGGGTTATCAATTCACACATCTCAGGGTGAGCTCATTCTGATAGTTCCCAGGTATGCACATTATTAATATATTCCCCAAATTCCACCTCTGAACAGATTGGTTCGGAGAGAGAGAGACAACCATACAACAGTCCTGCTTTGTTCACACAGTGAGGCTGATATAACAATGAAAAATTGGCGAAATTCTAGTGCAAACCAAGGGCACCACAGGCAATAAATACAATTACCCATCCCCTTTGAGGGCATGGGAGGTATGTATTGGATACCCCACTGGAATTCACAGGTTTAAACAGGGCTTTTAACCTTTTAAATTCTAGAGGGGCCTCCGACAAGTTCTTCCTTTTCAATATTACCAGTGACTTTCTTTGCCTTTTTCCACCCATGCCTTCCATGTCTGAGGGTTCTCAGTGCAATACTGGGGTTTAGTATCATTATGTGTCTTTCCATGGCCTCCAGTGCAGTGGAACAAGGCTGCAAGCTAATGTGTGTGTGTGTGTGTGTGTGTGTGTGGTTCCATGGCTGCCAGTGCGGTGGACAAGGCTGCAGGTCAGTGTGTGTGTGTGTGTGTGTGGTTCCATGACTGCCAGTGCGGTGGACAAGGCTGCAGGTCAGTGTGTGTGTGTGTGTGTGTGGTTCCATGACTGCCAGTGCGGTGGACAAGGCTGCAGGTCAGTGTGTGTGTGTGTGTGTGTGTGTGTGGTTCCATGACTGCCAGTGCGGTGGACAAGGCTGCAGGTCAGTGTGTGTGTGTGTGTGTGTGTGTGTGTGTGTGTGTGGTTCCATGCTAGTTTGTGTGTTTCTGTGCCTACTGGTGCAGTGAGACAAGGCTAAGGGGTCAGTACATGTGGTTTTATGGATACCAGTGAAACAAGGCTGAGGGGTCACTCATTATGTGTTATTCTATGGTTACCAGTGGGACAAGGCTGGGGCAGACATATCTGTGATTCTATGGCTACCAGTGCAGTGTCACAAGGCTGCAGGTGAGTATATGTGGTTCTATGGCTACCAGTGCAGTGACACAAGGCTGTAGGTCAGTGTGTGTGTGTGTGTGTGTGTGTGGTTCCATGGCTACCAGTGTAGTGGAACAAGGCTGCAGGTCAGTGTGTGTGTTTACATGGCTGCCAGTCCAGTGGGACAAGGCTGGCGGTTAGTTTGTGTGGTTCTATGGCTACCAGTGCAGTGGGACAAGGCTGATGGGTCAGTACATGTGGTTCTATAGCTACCCATGGAACAAGGCTTAGGGGTCACTCAGCATATGTTGTTCTATGACAAACAGTGGGACAGGGCTGGGGCAGCTATATCTGTCATTACGTGGCTACCAGTGCAGTGGGACAAGGCTGAGTGGTAAGTATCTGTGATTCTGTGGCTACCAGTGCAGTGGGACAAGGTTTAGTGGTAAGTATCTGTGATTCTGTGGCTACCAGTGAAGTAGGACAAGGCTGGGGGGTCAGTACCTGTGGTTCTTTGACTACCAGCAGAACAGATCTTCTCCCAGTCTAAAATCCTTAAAAATAACTGCTTCTTTATATCAGAATACAATATGGAACTATATATAACGTTTTAGTTTTTATGTTTGTGTGTGTGTATATAACATTTCTCTATCTGTGTACATATGCAGCTCTTTGCTGTGAACACTCCAGAACATATTTGAAGAGAGAAACTTCAATGTATTCTTGGTAAATCAGTTTTCTAAATAAATGTTGTTGAGTCAGTATGTGTAGTTCTATAGCTACCAGTGGGAAAGGCTGGTGGGGGGAGTATATATGATTCTATGGCTACCAGTGCAGTGGGACAAGGCTGGGTGGTAAGTTTCTGTGAGTCTATGGCTACCACTGGAACAAGGCTGAGAGTTCAACATGTTATTCTATGGCTACCAGTGGGACAAGTCTTAGGAGGCAAGTGTCTTTGATTCTATGGCTACCAATGCAATGTCTGCCAGTTGGCAACAGCTTTCTCTCTCCCAGCACAGACTGACAATGAGACAAACTACCTGATACTCCCTTTTATATTAAGTTATCATCTAGGAATACATAGGGGAACTCTAGATGTGGGCGGGAATTACATTAGTATAATTGATCTAAATGCTCTGAAAAAAGAAGAACATTTTATTTTTCACACAAATTCCTTCACAAATTGAAAAGTGCCTTTTTCACATGTTTTGCTTTTGAGGCCCCCATCCTTACCTGCCCGCCTATATTAGCTAATTTTCTGAAAATGACAATTAAATAAAGTACAACAAAAAGTTACAACAAATAGGTGATCTTGAAAGAGCTTTCAAAAACACCCATATTTATGGTGGGCAATTATTATTTAAATCAATAGTTGATGCAATATTTAGATTTATTTATTTGTCATTTTAAACATTCCACACTGGTCTCCCTCTCATCTGTCACTCCCTTCCAGCAAGATTCTAACATTCCGCACTGCTCTCCCTCTCATCAGTCACTCCCTTCCAGCAAGATTCTAACATTCCGCACTGCTCTCCCTCTCATCAGTCACTCCCCACCAGCAAGATGCTAACATTCCACACTGCTCTCCCTCTCATCAGTCACTCCCCACCAGCAAGATACTAACATTCAGCACTGCTCTCCCTCTCATCAGTCACTCACCACCAGCAAGAAACTAACATTCCACACTGCTCTCCCTCTCATCAGTCACTGCCCACCAGCAAGATACTAACATTCCACACTGGTCTCCCTCTCATTAGTCACTCCCCACCAGCAAGATACTAACATTCCACACTGCTCTCCCTCTCATCAGTCACTCCCCACCAGCAAGATGCTAACATTCCACACTGCTCTCCCTCTCATCAGTCACTCCCCACCAGCAAGATACTAACATTCAGCACTGCTCTCCCTCTCATCAGTCACTCACCACCAGCAAGAAACTAACATTCCACACTGCTCTCCCTCTCATCAGTCACTGCCCACCAGCAAGATACTAACATTCCACACTGGTCTCCCTCTCATTAGTCACTCCCCACCAGCAAGATTCTAACATTCCACACTGCTCTCCCTCTCATCAGTCACTCCCCACCAGCAAGATTCTAACATTCCACACTGCTCTCCCTCTCATCAGTCACTCCCCGCCAGCAAGATACTAACATTCCACACTGCTCTCCCTCTCATTAGTCACTCCCCACCAGCAAGATACTAACATTCCACACTGCTCTCCCTCTCATTAGTCACTCACCGTCAGCCAGATACTAACAATCCACATTGCTCTCCCTCTCATCAGTCACTCACTGCCAGCCAGATATTAACATTCCACACTGCTCTTCCTCCCAACTGATACTTGCTCCCAGCTAGTATTAGCTAATTTGTATAAAGTAAAATGACAAATAAATAATACTAAATATATGGAAATATTTGTTGAGATAAAAATGGATAACACAAATATAGGTGATGTTGAAAGTGCTTTCAAAATCAACTATTTATTACAAACTCACAGTTCTACTTTATACTTTAGACACCCCTCAATCTTTCCCCACTGATAGCCATAGAACCACACGCACAAATACACACACCCTCCTCATATTTGCCCCCCTCAAATTTTCAAATGCATTGGTAGCCACAGAACCAAACATACTGAGTCTGATATCCAGTACTGTGGTAGAAATTCTCATGGCCATAAAAAGCATAGGCAGAAGACCACAATGTTATTGCGATAAATTTACTGCCAAAACGTGAAAGGCAAAAACATATTATATATTTTCTATGAGTGGGAATTTCCTTAAAAGCTCAGATCATAACATCCTAGCCCATATTTTAATGCCTCATTTTTTTTTAAGGAAAGTTTTACCTAAAATGTCTTTTTTTTTTTCCTAAGCAATATTGGCAACCATGAGCCAAGAGACCTACAGCTCAGGAAACAGTCTTTCATTTCGTTTCGCTTAACATATTGCAAATCTGTTTCTAATGGAATCAATCATGGAATCCTCAGGATCAGAGCAGGAAGTGGGGCTTAGTGTTCTGGAACCTTCTCACACTAAATGTGCTCAGATTTTCCAGACGCTAGTTTAATAACTGTAAAAGAAGAGTTACGGCAGACCTTTATCATAAGAGATTGGACGGGCAGTGCATGTGAACTGGTGTAACTAGCACCAAACACAGTGCACAGTCCTGGCAATCTGGGAGGATTTTCACTTTGCTACAATTGGGAAGGAAGGCATTTGAATTTATAGAGCACTTTGCATCCAAGCTGTATCCTCAGTAAGATTTATAGACCCAAAAAGCTGACATTTTTTTGTTTCTCATGGTGTATGGCAGCAGAAACTATTTAAGCAAGAGAAAATGGATAATGTACTAAGAAGAACTGTCCATTGTTTTACATGATAGTATTAATGCCTTGAATTTGAGAGAGGTTGCTTCACAATGCTTTGCAGACTTGTCCCGCATTTTATGATGTTAAAAACCAGTTTACATCAATTAGACTTTTTATTCGTCCCTATGGTGCAGTTGCCTTGCCCCAATTTTTTCTTAGTACATCAACCAGTACGATGGCTAGTACAGATACAATATTCATTACATTTTGTCTAAAACAAAGGCATGGATTTTTTTATAGTAAAGACAGTAAGGATGTTGAAGTCTTTGAGACATTTTGTTTAAAAAACAAAAAGACATATATATGTATATATTAGAAAATATTAGAAAATATTATTAAAAAAATTTGGTACACCTACAGTACTTGAGAAAGTAACGTGAATCGTTATGAAACGCATTGTAGTGTGGGATTTTATTATTTGATTTTATATCTAATAAACTTTTTAATTATTGAAGAACGTTGTTGGAGCGGCTTTGGACCTCCCTTTCCTGGGTATCTGGACCTGCTGGTGTGAACTCTCATCTGGGATCTCCATTCAACTTCCATCTAGGATCCGGAGTGGAGTGTCTATACACTACTGTACAGGGACGGTAAGAAATTCCCTGTAAGCAATTGCAGCTGTATTCATGCAGAAGTATGCATACAGACATACATTAATGTGAGTGCATCTATTGTATGATCAAGTGTTGTTGTATTACCTGAGTGATAAGGTACCATTGGCACCCCCTGTGTTTCTTTTTCGTTTTGGATATTTGTGATCCTCCGTTGGTGGAGGGGAGCAGTCCATTGCCTTAAAGGAACATCAAGACAGCTGTGTAGGGGACAGCTTTACAAAAATCCCTAAGGTCTAATTGCTGGGTTACGTATAAGTGTTAGTCCAGCTATTGTGCTTGTGAGTATTGTCCTGTTGGTGGTGGTGAGGTGATCTATATACACTCGAACATATCGCACAAGGAAGCACCTCGTTTTTCCTTTTCTGTTTCTGCATATCTGAGCCCTTTGAGTGCCAGACAGGTATCCAAAGAATTGCGTTGCAATGTGTTTGGGTAACTCTCTGGCACTCAAAGGGTTTTTAAAAATATAATAGCTAAAAAAAATGTATTTGTACTTAAGGGTGTTTTACCCAAAGTAAAATGACCTGTAAAATGACCTGCACTTAACCTTTTCTTCCCTACATTATAGCTTTTAAGTTTCACTGTATGATAAATAAAGGAAAGACACTTCGGGAAGAAAGTGGTCTTAGCGTTTACATCAGTTGTTAGTTAAATAAGCCATCCATGTGGTGTCCTTTCCCTTTAGCCTCTAAGGTTCTAGAGGCAACTACAAAGCAGGAAAGGGAGGAAGGACGGGAGGAAGAAGGAAGGAAGGAGGAAGAAGGGAGGGGGGAAGGAAGGCGGAAGAAGGGAGGGAACGAGGAAGAAGGGAGGGAGGGAGGAAAGAAGGGAAGAAGGAAGGAAGGGGGAAGAAGGAGGAAGGAGGGAGGGAGGAAGGAAGGAAGAAGAAGGGAGGGAGGAAGGAAGAAGGGAGGGAGGAGGAAGGAAGGAAGGGGGAAGAAGGAAGGAAGGAGGAAGAAGGGAGGGAGGAAGGAAGGAAGAAGAAGGGAGGGAGGAAGGAAGAAGGGAGGGAGGAGAAAGGAAGGAAGAGAAGAAGGAAGGGGGAAGAAGGAAGGAAGGAGGAAGAAGGGAGGAAGGAAGGAAGGGGAAGAAGGAATGAAGGGAGGAATGAGGACGGAAGGAAGGAAATGATGGAAGGAGGAAGGAAGGAAGGAAGGAAGGAAGGAAGGAAGGAAGGAAGAAGAAGGGAGAAACTAAAGAATAAATGATGTAAAGACTGAAAAAGTAGATATCTGAGATTGAAATAAGAAGTTGGTGGTAAATTGACTCATAAAGACATTTTCTTTGAACCCACTGTGGAATGTATATAATAGATCAGGACTGAGTGCCTGACAAGTCCTCTGTGTGCAGGTCGTGACACAGCAAGAAGGGAGGAAAACAATTAGGTTAGTTCATCCAATTGTTGCCAACTTTTAAACATTAACCGGAGGGATGCTTCCTTTGGTTCACGGAAGATGAATTTGTTTGCAGATAAGAACTTTGGAGGAGAGAATGCAGATTGGCTGGGGAGTCAGACAAGGTAAATATTCGGAAAGTACAAAATGATTATCCAGTGATGCTAAATCAGCAAGTTTGTTTCTTGGGAGCAAAGGGGTTAATGCTATTGCTAAACATTTAGGCTGAATACAATCCATTAATCACAGCATGCAATCCAGACACACACATACACACACACACACACACATACACACAGACGCACACACACACACATACACTCGCACACACATACACACACACACACACATGCACACACATACACACATACACATACACACACACACACATACGCACACATACACTCGCACACACATACATACACACACACACACGCACACACATACACACACACACACACACATACACACACACACACATACACACACACTGGCACACACACACACACACACACACACACATACACACAATCTGGCACACACACACACACACATACACACACACATACACACACACACACACACACACACACACACACACATACACACATACACTGGCACACACACGCACACACACACACACATACACTGGCACACACACACACACTTATACACTGGCACACAAACAGTGACATTCACAAAATGGACACATTATCTAATAACTGAAGGCTATTGTCTGAGGACCTCTGTTCAAGGTAATATGTACAAAACCAAAGTGGAACAATTCGGGGTCAAACCATCTGCAACATAGGGTGAAAATAAAACTTCCCATCAATTTAAATGAGGCAGATAACTTGTTGCTGCACTGGTGACCTCTTGATCATTCATGGGAGTTAAAGGTCACTTTTATATCAATGAAATGTTTACTTGTTCTCTGTGAATCTCCCTTTAACTCCTTAGTGACAGCCGCGTCTGCACGCGGCTGTCACCTTAACTACCGTTATACAAAAAAAAAACTTGCCAAATGGTTCCGGAATCCCCAAACGTCGTGCAGCCACATGAAGACCCGGACTTCTGGGACTTACCAGGTACATCCTCTGTCACTAAGTGACAGTTTTTATGGGACGTACCTGGTAAGTGCATTGTCGGGAAGGGGTTACTGGTTCTACTCATCTTTGTGCATATAGCTGCTATATCACTGTCAGAAACACCTGTCTCCAAGAAGCATTGTTTAAAGGCACAGTAACCTCTTATTTTGACTTTACATATTTTATAAGTGTATAACATGTAAAACCTATTTTCTTTTTTTTTTTTTTGTTACAGTATTTTACCTGTAAGAATACGTTGAGATTTTCTCTTGTTTTCAAGTATGTTCTGGACTGATTTTAGCCACCTCAGAAGGCTTGGGTGAAGGCTTCCTCTTCTACTATCTTGATCAGTCACTGGGTAATAATATGGGATCTGAGGAGGGGCAAACTTCCTGACTTCTAAAAACCCATGTGTTACAGCTTACCTTAGTTTCAGCTTCATCTACAGGCATGAGGCTTCAAGCATGCAACAGGCCTCTATTTTATGTGTTTGCTTCCTGTAGTTTCCTCCTACCTACTTCCTCCCTCTGAGCTGCTCCTCCTACCTACTTCCTGTGGAGGAGTTTAAATGGCAGACTGAGTTCTGACTCAGTTGCCCTTGCGTTGTTGTGCTTAGCAGTTCTCTTACCTTGGGCTCTGTGTATGACCTGGCTAGTCTTCCATCCAACCTGGTGCTAACCTGTGGCTCTGTCTGACTATTCTTTTGCATATTCCTATTAGTGGACATCCAACCTGGTGCAGACCTGTGGCTCTGGCTGACTACTTGAACTGTGCATGACCTGGCTTGTCTGACTAAACCCTCTGGTGCTGACTTGTGGCTCCGTATGACTACTCTTACGTTTGCTCCTTTACCTTGCAGACATCCAACCTAGTGCGTACCTGGGGCTCTGGTAGACCATCTCTGATACTGACTGCAGGCTTGAGTCAGCTACCTACTTACTCTCTGACTGCAGGCTGAGTTAGAGTCCTTTCCTCACTGATGGCAGGTGTTCATCGGTACATCTTCCACTTTGGATCAAGATCCTGTGTTCCTGTTCCTGACCCAGTTCCTGCTCAGGGAGGAAGTGGAGCGTGTACTCCACGATACGCGTCGAGTTAATTGATTACATCACTCACTAGTATTGACCCCTCCTACACCCCCTGCGAGTTTCCCGCTCCGATTCCAGCTACTGGTTGTATGAACTGTTTGAGCGGTGCTTGGCGTCCTGCCACGAGGATTTGTTCAACTTTGAAGGCTCTAGTTAGCCCTGTATAACTTGGACTATTCCACTTTTATGATATTTCATGCTGTCATCGGCTGATATTATTCGAGGCTGGTGCGAATAGCTTGGATGGAGAAGTAATACATTCGGACCATCGATGCGATAATTGAAGGAACCAACGCTCCAGAGAATCACTACTGGTACCATTGTAGACCCGCAGTTCGAAGGCTTTCAGAGGTTGGGGCCTCTTATATGCTTAAAGCCCAAGATGGGTAAAATGTGAGTGTAACCATTGATATTTTATGTTTTATTTTTGATTTATTAAAGGGATAGTAATACCTAAAATGTAAAAAAAAATTTGTTGTAGGGTTTATCCCCCTGAGTAAAACAATAGTACTCCCACTGTTGAGAGATATTTCATTCAAAAGTTATTAATTTTCAAAGTTGAGTTTTTTGGGTGCAATATCACAGTGGCCTGAAATTGTACAGTGGCGCTGTTGCTACACGATCCTATGGACAGCTCTGGTCTCAGGACCATAAATCTCCATAGGATGGTGTAGCAACAGCGCCACTGTAAAATTTCAGGCCACTGTGATATTGCACCTAAAAAATTCAACTTTGAAAATTAATAACTTTTGAATGAAACATCTCTCAGCAGTGGGAATACTATTGTTTTACTCAGGGGGATAACCCCTACAACATATTTTTTTTTACATTTTAGGTATTACTATCCCTTTAAAATACTACACTTAGATTGGATTTTATTGTTTTTTCTTGTTTTGTCTTGCTTTGCGCTTTTACATACTGCAGACAGTAGTAGTAATATTGGGTTTATAGAGAAGTTTGTTTTTCCCAGACCCCATATTACCCAGTGACTGATCAATTCAGAAGAAGTGGAAGCCTTCATGTCACCCAGTATGAATTAGCATGGGTTTGGGTGAATGACTTGGCAGTATTAAGCTATGGCTACTGAACTAGAATAGCAGTAGTCAGGGACACATGGCCACTCTTTTTAGATAGTTTAGAGCTAGACTCTTCTGTTCCTTTAAAGGGATAGTAATGATTTGGGCCATGGAGAATGTTATTTCAAAACGGTCAGAGTTGTAGTTCAAGAGTAATTGAATGATAAAGTATCCCCCTCCCACCCCTTTTACCTAGTGTAACACTGCTCCCCTCAGATGTGGAATCTGGTCACATGACTGGACAGATCACACCAAGGGACAATCTTCTTACTGTGAACATAAGGAAAGCCCTGCCCCCCTTGACAGGTTTTTCAGGTTTTCGTTATGCTCACTGAAGATTGTCCCTCTCTGTGATCCATCTGGACAGTCTTGCTGCTCTGAGGTGAGCAGTGTTACATCAGTAAAAGGAGCAGGAGGGGGATACTTTATTATTCAATTACTCTCGAACTGCAACTCTGACAGTACTGAAATAACACTCTC
This sequence comes from Rhinophrynus dorsalis, assembly GCA_037306005.1. Lineage (NCBI taxonomy): Eukaryota > Metazoa > Chordata > Amphibia > Anura > Rhinophrynidae > Rhinophrynus > Rhinophrynus dorsalis. Next base: position 601,052,785 of record CM074719.1, read on the forward strand.
CACGACCCAAATACTATGAAGATTATGAGGATTTTATTGCTATAAAATATACCATAAAAACTAGCATTCCATATGCTCTTTGAGAGAAGCCATTCTTGCCTTGTTCAGAGCTCTGCATTCCATTGCCCTCTGGATATTTGACTCTTAAGTGATTGTCTGTCGATGAACTGAGACAATAGCAATTCTGAATACCAGAGCAGTGAGCACTGATCTCAATACATTAACTGACTTTAGGTCTTGTCTCTAAATAAAACAAACACAATTAAATAAATGCTCTCTGAATAGGGCAACACACTTGATAAAAATGCAATTTTAGCAATTATATTTAATGGATTTCAGATATCAATAATTCATTTTTGGCAATTTGAGCAATTATATTTTTTGGATTTCAGATATCAATAATTAATTTTTGGCATATGTTAACTGTAGATTACATAATACTTTATCCCTTTGAGTGCCAGAGAGGTATCCAACGCATTGCAGTGCAATGCGTTGGATACCTCTGTGGCACTCAAAGGGTTAAAATGTATCAAACAATTTAATTTTTATGTGTTAGTGCTCCTTTAAGGTAGCTTGGTAGCTCTGCCATAGCTGCATTCAGAAAGAACAGCTAGAAACCTCTGAGTGCCAGAGGCCTATGGGATGCATTGCTTTGCAAAGCTTTTCATACCCCTCTGGCACTCAAATGGTTAAAATGCTTATAACTTTGCAAGAGAATGATCGATTTGCCTGAAATCTTGGTTTCCACATTCCCCTGCCTGTCCCTAAAAAAGAAAAACCATGGAAGATATGGATATATCTGTTTAGTAGTTTTGGGGGATAAAAGGAGGTATAACCTGTTACGAACCCCTCCGGCATTAAAAGGGATAAAAAAATACACTTTTTCCATACCAAAGATTTTACTAGTTGTTTTTCATCAGACAGCTATGCTCATTGGATCTATGGTATTGCCCTGAGAGGACCTTGTGGCCCTCACAAGACATTACCATTGGCTACAAAGATGAGGTCCTGACAGGCCATGCTGGAAGAGGGTGGCACATGCAAGCATGCCACGTGCTGGGACCCTGTCAGACTGAAGAAACTGGACGGACTACAGAGGGGCAGAGGAGGGGGATGTAGATAAGCAGGGAGGGAAGCAGTGCAGCAATGGGAATTTTTTTTATGTGACAGGGGAAAACAAGGGTGAGTATTATACATAGACACTCTTGTTTTCCCCTAAAATCTTGGGTATAATGTATGCCTGCGTATAATACACAGGTGCGTACATACAAAATTAAAACATTTTTGACACTGAGAATGATCTGTATATTTTGGACTCACCTTCTAATTCATTGACTGCTATGATGCAATCTTGAAATTTAAGCAGAAAGTATGGGACAATCCACTTTGGGTTACAGGCATGTGCACACATAGACACCAAGGGGGGCTTGAGCGCCTGCCCTTTTTGTCCAAAGTGCCCTTGTGCCCTTTTAAAAAAAAAAAAAAAATGGAATCAGTCCGATTTTATCTTATCCCAGTCCATTTTTCAGTTTTGATTACCGTGTGTGTGTGGGGGGGGGGGAGCTGACCTGCTCACATCTCCTCTCCTCTTACGTCCAGGTCCTTTTTAAGTGTAAGGTCCCTTTAACATGCCGGCCGGGTCCTTTTTACATGCCGCCGGGTCTTCTCCTCTTGTGTGTCAGATGCTCTCAGCTTACGCCTTTTTTTCATTTGAGCCCCTGCCCCCCAAAATGTCTGTGCACGTCCCTGTTGGGTTATAATTATCCAAATATTTATTAAGTAACAATACGTTATTTTTAAATATTCCCAAAGAGTACTGAGTTCTTGCATAAGTAGGAGAGAGAGCATCTGGTTTGATGCCATTGTTTGGTAGCCATTTCTACTATCAGCAGAATAATGGCTGGAGTGTCAGTCTTTGTCTGGTTCAGGATAAAACACAGCAATTAAGCTGGAGTGTCATATAGTGTACTAGTTGAAGAGCCCGTGTACATACACAGGACACACTGGCACCCACAGTAGAGACTGGCCGCGCCTCGGCTGATATGGAGTGGAGCTCTCCAAATTCAGACTGTAGTTGAGGACCACAGTCTGAATTCTGCAGCAAGTGCAGCTGTCTCTACTGCACATTATGGCTTCTGACAAACAATTTAGCTAATTATTATATAGGATGTGGCTACCCCAGGACCAAGGCTCTCCTGTCACACACACACACTGGACTTGTGTTTCTGGCTCAAACAGTGGAACACTGGAATCTCTCTCCCTTCTAGTGCAGGTGAATCCACACTTCTTAGCTAGTCATATAAGAATATTTATTTGATGTTTCACCCACTATCCCCTTTCTATCACAGTACAAGCTAATTTTTATCCAGCTGTTTGTAGAGACATAGAACTAGCATTCGATAAAACCCCTTACTTCAAATGAAATAAAAAAAAAACATACATGACTGAAATTCAAAAATATATCTATGCAGATATCATTATAAAATACAGGGACACTTGAAACAATTTTTGGAGTGCGGCCACTCTACACCACTGTGGGTTGCAAACCAACCTGTAAAGCACAGATAAAATCAGCATGCTGCCACAGGAGTATGAAACAGAAAGCCTACCCAGCTGGCACCATTACCATATCAGCCTGGTATAAAGGTGTCAAAATGTGATGTCAAAGGGAGGGAGCAGAGAGACTTCAGGGTTGAGTGGGGGGTTGCTCTTCTTGGTGCTGAAGTTTCTTTCCCCAATACTTCAACAACTTTACACCAGGATGATATGGTAATGATCACAGTCTCTCTCCCTCCCCTTGTATACCTAATTCTTAGTGGTTATGTGTGTCTCTATCGACAAGGGGGTGTGCTCTCCTCACATCGCCAGACACACATCTCCACAGAATCGAGCTTTAGTGCATCTCTACCCTGGAGTGCCTCCCTCGGGGAGCCTGAGATGTAAATCCAGCCCTGACCACAAGCAAATATAATAGTAAGCTGGATACTAAGTGAACTATGCTTAAAAGAAATGTCTACAATTTTGGGGCAAGATGACTGAACCATAAGGGACAAAACAAATTTCCCACAAATGTATATAAAGCTGAACTTTCATTCAAAATAAAGTGACCCCCAAATCATTATTAACATAGCCATACACTTATCAGTACTTGTATTATCCTGAATAAGTCCGGCATTATTGACAAATCCAGCTTGTTCAGAGACTCACTGGCAGACATCTTGCTGTAGAGGCATCCGTGCGCCTGCATTATCTGTCTCTTCCTGTACCTTAAGGTACAATGCAACTCCCCTTCACCAATCCTAGAGGAGACCGGGATGGACAGAGCAGACTCAAGATGTCTCTTTGGCAAGATGTCTGCTCTGATGTCTGCCAGTGAGTCCCCGAACAAGTTAGACTTGCTAGACTTTAATTTGAATGAAAGTTCTGTTTTAAAGAGATTTTTTAAATTTCTTTGAATGCAAGAGAGGTCTCCAACCTGTCGCAAAGTAATTCACTGGAAAACTCTCTAGAATTCAAGGGGTTAAAAGCTCCATTTAACCTTTTGAATGCCAAAGTGGTGTTCTGTGCATTGCTTCACAATGCAATACCCACCACTATGGCATTCAAAGGGTTAAACCAACTGTAATTTAGGAAAATGCTTCCCTGTTGAGCAGTCGGTTTGTCTCAGAATAACTTAAGTCCTGCATAAGGTTTTAAGAGACAGAATAGAAGAAGATTAACCCTTTGAGTGCCAGCATGGTATGCAATGCATTGCTTTTGCAATGCATTGAATACCCCCCTCTGGCACTCAAAGAGTTAACCCTTTGAGTTCCAGAGAAGTACGGAACGCATTGCTCTGCAATGCATTGCGGACCCTTCTGGCACTCAAAAAGTTAAGTTATGGGCAGATTAAAAAGGACACGGGAGATAACTGTGGGGTAGGAAAATAAAATCCAGCCTCAAAGAGTGATTGTTATGTCATAGCCAATGTAAGGATTTGTATTGTGGTTTGGCAGGTGAAGAACAGTGAGTGAGGTAATGTAGTCTGGAAGTCGCACATTGGACAAATCGAAGATGGAAAATCTGAGTGGTGTGCATGCCAATTAGCAGTAAGTGGCAAAAGTTTCAGTGGCGCGTGATAAGCAAGTGGATTCTATTATTTGGAATAAGGAGTATGTGCTCGATGGAAGGCATACTGTCAGAACAAATTATAGGGCTGTATTTCAGGGTGGTTGCATCTATAAAACCTTTGGGGATCCATACATAGGTCAATAAAATTACATTTCATAAACTGTCTCAAGACAGCTGACTGAAACCTCTAGATTACAGCAATGGAAATGTTTGTATTGCATCTGAGACCAGAAAGCAGACACAAAAATGTAAAATGTAAAACACCTTTATTAAAATAATAATAGCAAATAAAGCAAAATTATGATCTAGTAGCATAAACCTAAAGACAAGCCGGGGTCAGGAAACAATGCAAGTACTCAGACAAGCCAGGGTCAGGAATACGGAGATCAGCAATGTCAGGAGCAAGCCAGGAGTCAGGATCCAGAAGGGATGTCAGAGGAAGCCAGGTCATGCACAGATAAACAGGAGCTCAGGAGAATGCACTTGCAGCCAGAAGCAGACACAAGGGCAAGGAGGAAGTGAGCCTAGCTGCTTTAAATATCCAGGAAGGGTTTGGCTTATAACAGTCAGGTGAGTAACCATGGCAACTGAGAGGTCAAGGCAGTTCGTTGCATCAGCTGTAAAGGCAGCAGTAATCAACAACCAAGTGTTATACTAGAACAGTCAAACCATGACAGTGTCCCCCTCCCGGCCCTTTTACCTGTTGTAAGCCGTCTCCCCTCAGATGTGGAATCTGGTCATTTGATTGGACAGATCACAGCAATGTACAATCTTCTGGCTGTGAGCATAAGGAAACCCTGCCCCCCTTTAAGGAGGAGGGCAGGTTTTCTTTATACTAACAGAAGATTGTCCCTTGCTGTGATCCATCCGGACGGTCTTGCTGTGCAGCTTTACATAGGTAAAAGGGGCGGGAAGGGGACACTTTATAATTCAATTAATCTGGAACTATCCATATTAGAGATAATAACACTCTACAGGGCCCAAAAACTATAAAGAAATATCAGAGCTGCATTTATTTTGAAACATTACTATCCCTTTAAACTCAAGGTTCAATCTGAGTTGACAGATAAAGGGAATGACTTCTTGTCATTCATTTTTTCATTATTGTTAATCTTTTACATGACAATTATCATGTTTTACTGGGAGCAGACTACGGATGGGTGGAATTTTCATGGAAAACCAACAATTACCAGTTTTTCCCGCAACAATTGCCCCCATAGAAAATACATAACACTTCTACCTATTCACCTCTGCCAGTGCATTTCCAGTGAGAACTTTGCTTTCTGCAAGATTTCCTGCCTCAATATCACTACTACTACTACTACTACTACTACTACTACTACTACTACTACTAAGGGCTGAAGTGGAGAAATCAACAGCTGAAATGAAGAGTTGTGAGCAGGCTGATTCCTAAAGCAATATACACATTGAAAAAATTGTTAGCAGGTTGAGGGCTCTATCCTGGAATGCAGAAAAGGTGGGATAGGGCAAAAGCTAGACAAAAACACAAAATGTGAAAGAAATAATATCTGAGTGTAGTATTTATTGTACAAAAGCGTTATAAAAACATATAAAAGTTGCACTCACATTTCGCCCATCTTGGGCTTTGTGCGTTACAGAGGTCGCTTCCTCTAATAGCCAATGAAACTGTGTTTCCGTAATCCTAGTTCTGCAAAGTCCTGTTTGATGCTTTTAGGTGATAGTCCATGTTATGGCTCCAGTATCCATACTGTGTATGTAAAGGTGATGTTCTCAAGTAATGGTATTGGGATAATGAGAGTGTTACGGTTTATTGACACTCAGAGACAGTAAGTTAGGTAAAAACACAGTTTTATTGAACAAACTTAAAATGGCAATAACCCTCATGGGTGCAGTAATATATAACAGTATAGTACTGTCACGGGACAGGTTACAGTAGTAAATACCCACACGGGTCCAGCAATTGTACAGACAATAATAACAATATACTGACACTGGTCAGGTAATATGTGTGATTCTCAAATGAGGCAGCAGTGAATGGGTTACAGATAGTCCAGGAAGACTGACAGGCCCTATCAGCGCGAGGCCCTTAAGACTCTCACTAGGGAGGGAGAGTATAAACAGCGAGTAATGCCACAAGAATAAGTGAAGGCCCTTAGTAAACTTATAGACTGCCGTAGCAGTAGCGGAGGACAGACTGAGGTGGAAGTAGCCTGAGGCGCCCAAGGAAGCCCAACCTCAGCTGATGGCAGGAGTATAGGTCTAGTGTAATGTGGCACAGAATGGAAAGCTTACACCAGATTGTTGCGCGCGACACGGAATGTAACCGAGACCAGGCTGCAGGAATGAATGTATGGTATGCAACACTGCCCGGATGCCAAGCCCAACGGAGCCACAGAATGAGCAGCAGGCAATCCTGGATAGATAGTAAACGGAGGCCCAACGGGTCGGTACACAGATAAGGAACAACAGCCAACCGGAATCGGTTTCCAAAGCAGGAATGCCAGCCAATCCGAGTCGGTACACAGAGCAGGAACATCAGCCGGGCTGGGTCGGTATACAGAGCAGGAATATCAGCCAATCCGTGTCGGTACACAGAGCAGGAACGTCAGCCAGGCCGGGTCGGTACACAGAGCAGGAACGTCAGCTAATCCGGGTTGGTACACAGAGCAGGAACATCAGCCAGGCCAGGTCGGTACACAGAGCAGGAACTTCAGCCAATCTGAGTCGGTACACAGAGCAGGAACAGAAGCAGCAGAGTAGTCAGGCAGTCCGGGTCATACACTGAGATCACACGAGAAACTGGAACAAGAGCTGGTACAGAAACACCACGAAAGGGCAACAGCGAAGTGACAGGGCCCAGTATTTAAGGAGAAATACTGGGCGGGCCAATACCACTGCAACCAATAGGAGCCAGCTGAGAACAAGACTGACAGAATGTTGCCAGCATAACACGGGCACCGTGATACAGAGCTAGTCCTAGTCTGAGTCTCTGTTCGTATATCTGTTTGTGTAACGAGCAGTGGGACCTGGCTGAGTTGTTGCATGTCATCCTAGGTCCCTCCTATGCCCCCTGTGGTATCCCCACCTCCTTAGTTTTCTGCCGGTCACACTGCCTTATGACCCCCAGCGTGGGCCTTTATCCACGAGACAACTCCTGGCAGCGCTTTACAATAGGGGATAGACATATAGAGATATTAAATAGTACAAATCATATGTGGATAATAGAAGGATCAGGGGGCCCTGCTCATGAGAGCTTACAGTCTAGAGGAAGGTGGGCAGGATACAGAATGTGTAAGTGCTGTTGGGTGTAAGTTTCCCCTGCCACGTAAGCTGCCGGTCAGTGGGTGGAAGAGAGAAGTGCTAGTGAGTGCAGTAGTTCAGGGAATGGTTGGTCCTTGGTGATAGTATTTATGGAGGTAGTTGATATGCATCCCTGAAGAGGTGAGTTTTCGGGGAGCATCTGAAGATCTGAAGCTGGGGGAGAGTCTGATGGGGTGGGGGAGGGAGTTCCAGAGCTCTGGTGCAGCACGGGAGAAGTCCTGTAGGCGGGAGTGGGAGGTTGTAATGAGAGATGTGGAGAGGAAAAGGTCATGTGCAGAACGGAGATGGAAAGTGGGAGTGTATTTGGAAATGAAAGATGAGATATTGGGGGGTGAGGTGTTAGTAAGGGCTCTATAGGTGAGCACCAGGATTTTGAATTTAATTCTATGCGCTAATGAGTGCCAGTGTAGGGATTGGCAGAGGGGACTGGTGTTGGAGAAGCAGTTGGTAAGGTAGATTAGTCATGCTGCTGAGTTCATTATGGACTGTAGTGGGGTTAGTTGGGCGAGAGGAAGGCCAGTTAGTAATGAGTTACAGTAGTGAAGATGGGACATGATGAGTGTTTGGATTAGAATTTTTGTAGTGTCCTGGGTAAGGAAGGTCGGATTCTAGAAATATTGCGGAGGTGGAGGCGGCATGATTTGGAGATTGACTGGATGTGAGGAATAAAGGATAGGGCAGAGTCAAGTGTGACCCCCCCCAGGCAATGTGCTGTAGGGGTTGGTGTGATGGTAGTGTTGTTGACAGTGAGGGTAATATCTGGGGTAGAGTGGTTAGGAGAGGGAGGGAAGATAATTAGTTCAGTTTTGCCAAAGTTAAGTTTGAGTTGATGGGAGGACATCCAGGAAGACACAGCAGACAGACAGTCAGATACCTGGGACAGGAGGGAAGGGGAGAGGTCTGGGGAGGAAAGATAGATTTGAGTGTCATCAGCATAGAGATGATGGTGAAACCCAAAGGAGTTTATTAGTTTGCCCAGGGATGCAGTGTAAATTGAAAAGAGCAAGGGACCTAGGATTGAGCCCTGAGGCACTCCGACAGACAGTGGGAGGGGTGGGGAGGTGGAGCAAGAGTAGAACACACTGAAGGAGGGGTTGCAGAGATATGATGAAAACCAAGACAGGGCAGTGTCACAGAGACCTAGAGAGTGGAGGGCTTGGGTGATCTACTGTGTCAAAGGCAGGTCCAAGAGAATGAGTAGGGAGTAGTGGCCTTTTGACTTGACAGAGAGCAAGTCATTGGCCACTTTAGTGAGGGCAGTCTTGGTGGAGTGATGAGGACGGAATCCAGATTACAAGGGATCAAGCAGGGAATGGGAGCAGAGGAATTTATTGAGCCGGTTATATTCGAGATGCTCAAGGATTTTGGATGCGAATGGGAATAGAGAAATGGGCTTGTAGTTTGACAGTGGGTCCAGGGAGGGTTTCTTTAGAATGGGTGATTAGTACATGTTTGAAAGAGTATGGGAAGGTGCCAGTTCATATAGAGCGGTTGAATAAGTGAGTAAGGGGTGGCGTTAGTAGAGGTGAAAGTTCTTGAGTGAGTTGAGATGGGATTGGGTCAAGAGGGCATGTGGTTAGGTTTGAGCGAGTGAGTAGAAGGGAAACTTTGTCCTTGGTGACTGGTGAGAAGGAGCTTAGTAAATGTGTAGGGGAGGTGGCGGGGCTAAGCTGGATGGGTGGGAGTGGAAGTGATGAGATATCATGTCTGATGGAGTTGATCTTTTCCTTGAAGTGGGTGGCGAGATCTTGGGCGGAGAAGTTAGTGGAAGGGCTTTGCATTGGTGTAGAAGTGACTTGAAGGTTGAGAAAAGACATTTTGGGTTTGAATAAAGATTAGAAATTAGAGAGGAGAAGTATGACTGTTTGGTCAGGGAGAGTGCAGTGTATGGAGTGGAGTGTATGGTGGAATGCGGTTTCCTCCAGTGCCTTTCGGCAGTGAGTGAGCACCTTTGGAGGTATCACGTTTGTCTTGTCTGCAAGAGTTGTGGTGGGGTTGTGCGGGGGTGATGTAGAGTTGCAGGTGCAGCTGGGTCAAGGGCTGTTGTGAGAGTGCTGTTGTAGAGAGCAGTAGTTTGTTCTGGACAAGCAACTGTGAGGATGGGAAAGGACCAGGAACAGAGGTAAGGGTCCAACTGGAATAGAAGTAAAAACAGCTCAACAAACACCTCTAAGCAGAGTTGTGAAAGGTACAGTGGTAGTATGCCTCCACGCTCCTTCCTGCAGCCTACTTACATATACTGGAGGCTTCACATGCCTCTCAGTATAACCAGCCTGCACTGGATACTGGAAGTCACTCCAGGCTAATGACCCTCTGTATGTCTCTTCCCACTTGTGGTGCATGTGTAGGAATAGGAGAAAATGTAGTTCCTAGATATCTTAGACCACATATATGTAAACCAATATATAGACTATACCTACAAATTATGGGGTGTGCTTTGAACGTTAGTGGTAAGGTTTCAGGGGTGGAAAAAATTAGTAAAACTGAAAAAAAGGGGTGGGGAATACAACACCTTCATACAATATGGGTATGAGGAGCTACAAAAGGACTGTACCTGTTTATTAATATTTCATATGATTAAAACAATTATTGTCGCTAGCCTCGAGTGAATTACAATATCCAGTGTAGCCAGTTACATTGAGAGGCAGGTGAAGCCTCCAGTATATGTGAGCAAACTTCAGGAGGGAGCGGGGAGACATACTACCACTCTTTCACTACTACACTTAGAGATGTTTGTTGCTCTGTATTTACTTCTATTCATTTAAAGTATATTTTGATGTGGGTTCCGAACTGTGATACCCACTCCCTACGGCAGCAGACTATAACACTTCTATAGGACCCAACAACTTCACTCACACACTAAGCTCCTATCAAGTATCTTTCTGCAGCAGTTCCTTATAGCCTTCTTGGGTTAATATAAATAAAATCTGTATAAATTACAAGTTAACCCTCTCTACTCATTTCGTTTTATGCCGGCATAAAAAGCAGAGTATGTACAGTAAGCCTCCTCCACTTATATTCATGGAAGAGATGTAAGTTAACAGGACGGATCAACTAACGTCTTTAACCTGCTAGATAATACATTTCCATAATGAAAACTGTGTTTTTTTATTGTGAAAATTCAGCAAGGATAACTGGACCCAACTCTGCAATCATCGAATAAGCATGAATAATCTGGGCATGTAAATAACACACACAAAGTTTATTAAAATCATTACAAATCAATAAACTCCAATTTTTTGTCTTACTTTGAATAAAAAAATGTAAACTCAAGGTGCAAAAGATTAAATAAATAGCTTTCCACAGTCAATATAATAAAAACATTATAAGCACATTTTTTTAATTTTTGCAACTTACATTCATGCATACAAATATGTGCAGTTTAGTTCATGGAAAAATATACATATAGCTCTTTCAATAAAGAGTTTCCAAGCGAGTGCTTGTTATTGGTTTTGACCGTATTGTGATTGTGAAGAGTAATCTTAGATGCCTTTTCTCTAAAGTAAACCAACCTAGTCTGGCTTGTCATTCTTTTGTAACTAAAATCTTACACTCACCTTATCAGCTTTGTTGCACATGTCTGTACTTTTTCCTCTTCAATAATATAATTTTTAAGAACTGGTGCCAAAAACTTACTTTATATTCTAGATTAGGTCTTACCAAAGATTTCTGAACAGGAAGAATTATATTTTCATCCCTTGCAACTTCACCCATTTTTATACAGGATAGTACCCTACTGGCTTTTACAGCAGCTGAGTGACACTGTGTATTATTTAGTCTATTGTGCTGATTTTTAGAGACATCCATCTGGACACACTCAGAGGTCAGGTTTTAATGATATCCATAATTAAGCACAGGTGGATTAATTGCAGTGACACAGTCACTGATTATCTACCTGTGATCAGAGTTATCCTCAAAAGCCCCATTGCCTTGGCTTTCCTGACTTTCACAGATATTACACATCCACTGCCCTTGCCAAGGTATTTGGCTTCATCCCAAACTCCCCCAAGCACTGGACAAAGACACTATCAGCGTTCCTTGGCTCCTCTGCCCCTATCCAACTCTTATTATCTTCCTTCAACCTCTGCCTACCGGTGGCAGAGACCACTTAATTTTAAAACAAATCTTGAACAATCTCAAAAGACACCACAATCATAGCTCCATCCCCCTCCCCTCTCAAATTCCTGTTGGGAACCCTGATTTCCCAGTAGGGTTGAACCAACCTATCTTTGTATACTGGCAACTTCTAGGCCTAAACATTCTTCACTTCTTATCAGATGCTCCAGCATCCCTTGACTTTCTTAAAAAAAAGTTCCCCTTGGTGGTCCATCCTTCAGGTACACCACTGGATTCTTCAAGAATGGAGAAAATGATAAACATCAAGACATCTCACCTTGTTCGAAAAATACCTCTCCAACCCTCCATGGTCTTTCCGCCTCCAAGCAAAAATGTTGCTTTCAAACTACATGGGAGAAAAAATCTCTCCTTCTCCCTGGATACGCAGCAATAGTAATCTATCCTGTGCCGAAACTTCCAGGGTGCCTGTGATTCTTCCACATGAGAACTTAATTATAAAAACCTAACTGGGTGGTATATGGCACCAATGAAAATATCTAGATTCTCCTCCTCTTACTCCCCTTTATGCTGGAAATGCCTAACACACATAGGTATTGTCCCACGCATATGGGGAGAAAGTACTACAGGAGATTAATAACGGACTAGGTACATCCCTTCCCAGAGACCCTCTTCTTTGTCTTTTCTTTCATATTCAACACCTTCCCCTTACGTTTCCTCGACCTTCACAAGTTATTGTTCCACAGCAAAGTCATTGATCCTTTTAATATAGAAACAACTAAAGCTGCCACTGATCTCCCTATGGTACACCAAAGATATGCCATATCTACTGATACGCTAACCAGATTTGAGAGTTTATGGTCCTGGTAGTCTCCATCAAACCACAACACTGACTTGGTTCGGTCCAACCCCACTTATGACTCTTGACTCTTTACCTACCCAATGCCATGATATACCTCTGGCCATTGACATTCATCTCTGACATTGCCCTCTTTCAAGATAGTTACCATTTGTAACCTCATTTGTATGTACTGGCACAGGAACCATCCCTCTTGCCTTGAGAAGATTTTCTTTTCCCTACCCCACACCTTTTCCATCCTTGTGTTTTTCCTGTCCTTTATAGACAAACTAGCAGTTTGGGACGGCGTTGCCCGTCATGTTATGCAGGAAATGTTTCTTTTTTTTTTAAATAAATGTTATGATAGTGAATTATAGCGTAGGGTGTACGTGTCAGAAAGGTACACACAGTGATAGACAGAGACACATGCAACACACACATATACACACACATGCACTGACAACACAAACAGTGACACACAGCTGCAAATCAGGACATAAATACATACAGTGTGAGCAGTGTAAGTAACATACCTCCCAACATTTCATATGGCCAAAGAGGGACACTTATGTTTTCGGTGGTGTTACTGGGGGCGTGGCTGGTGGTGTATTTTAGAGAATTTTTAACCCTTTGAGTGCCAGGGGGTAAGCAATGCATTGCATCCCCTCTGGCATTGAAATGGTTAAGTTACTCTTTCTGTAAGTGAATGATTTAGAAGTAGGGATGAGCGAGCACCCCGATGCTCGGGTGCTCGGGTGCTCTGACCGAGCACCCCCTGATGCTCGAGTGCTCGGCCGAGCACCCGAGCCCCATTCAAATGAATGGGAGCACTCGAGCATTAAACCAGGCACCCCCTGCTCTGATGAGCGGAGGGTGCCTGGTCAATGTCCCCCTTCATCTCCGCTATGCCCCTCTTCCACAATGTCCCCCTTCATCTCCTCTATGGCATAGGAGATGAAGGGGGACATTGTGGAAGAGGGGCATAGCGGAGATGAAGGGGCACATTGTGGAAGACGGGCATAGCGGAGATGAAGGGGGACATTGTGGAAGAGGGGCATAGAGTCTATGCCCCTCTTCCACAATGTCCCCCTTCATCTCCGCAATGCCCCCTTCATCTCCGCAATGCCCCCGTACCTCCATTCCCTGGTGGTCCAGCGGAGCGTCTTCGGATCTGTGCCTCTTCCGGCACAGATCCTCTTCACCCGAACATGTCGGGCGAGCACATGGCGGTACTCGTACGAGTACCGCCATGTGCCGAGCAGAGCGATGCTCGAGCCGATCCGAGCATCGGCCGAGCACGCTCGCTCAACACTATTTAGAAGAAGATGAAAGTATTTTTTTTACACAGACTAATTTAACAGATATATACAGAAGTTTATTCCCACATTACTGTGGGTTTTATTGATGTGGAGCAATCTGATACACTGGTATATACACCACACAATGTGATCTCCTAAATAGAGGAGCAGAGGGATTTGGGTGTCAAACAGGGACTGTCCCTCCTATACTGTATAGTGCCAGTCCTTATACACAGACACATGCAGACTGTATACTATACAGCAGAGGTTCTCAGCCCATGCCCTCAGTGGCCACTAACAGGCCAGGACTTAGGAATTTCACTGCTAGAACACAAGTGTGTTGATCAGAGGCTCAGTCATATTGATTAACTCACCTGTGCTCTTAAAAGGAAATTCTAAAATCCTGGCCTGTTAATAGCCACTGAGGGCACAGATTGAGAACCACTGCTATACAGTGCCAGACCATTGTAGAGAATTTTTAACCCTTTGAGTGCCAGGGGGTAAGCAATGCATTGCATCTCCTCTGGCACTGAAATGGTTAAGTTACTCTTTCTGTAAGTGAATGATTTAGAAGAAGATGAAAGTATTTTTTTACACAGACTAATTTAACAGATATATACAGAAGTTTATACCCACATTACCGTGGGTTTTACTGATGTGGAGCAATCTGATACACTTGTACATTAGGCTGACCAGACCTCACCTTTAACCAGTGACACATATGAAAAATGCATACTGCAGGGCTGCTTTGATTTTGGTGCACTCCTGAAATATGCTTATTTCCTATGTGTCCCCGGTTAAAGGTGAGGTCTGGTCAGCCAACTGTATATACACCACACCGTGTGATCTCCTAAATATAGGAGCAGAGGGATTTGGGTGTCAAACAGGGACTGTCCCTCCTATACTGTATAGTGCCAGTCCTTATACACAGACTGTATACTATACAATGCCAGACCATATATAAATAGTTTGTCATACATGCTATACAGTGAGCTATGTACAGCATGGAGATGATTGCAGGAACTGGCACCTCTACTTACAGACAGACTGTCAAACAACCTGCTCTCTTTCTCTCTCTTTGTGCAATATATAAATACAGTCACATCCATGTCTCTGCCATTTACCAGCTCAGCTGAAGCCTTGCTCTGCACTGCCTGATCACCTCTCTGCCGTTGTTTCCACTTTCTCAGCAAGCCAGTATCCTCCTGCTGATTGTTTAGAAATCAGCTCACTTGTAGTAATTAGCAGAGCTGTGTAGGCTCAAAGACAGGGAATGAAGAAGCTGCATAATACAGATTGGACCATGGCCTTCCAGCTGTAGCTTGAACATTGTTCCCATCATCCTCAGCGTGCATGTGTGTATATGTGTGTATGTGTCTGCTAGTGTGTGTGTGTGGGAGGGCATGTGCATGTGTCTGTGGTGTAGGAGTGTGTGGCAGCCATTTTTTTCTTCAGCCTTAGATAGTGGTGGGCGGGCTGGATAGTGGGGGCAGGCCAAAAATCACACTCCCACAGAATCACCCAATGGCAGCAGTAATCCTTTTTACTGCCGCCCCTGGGTGTGTTTTGCCAGGCACAAAGTCTTCTTTTATATATATAGACAATGCACACCAGTTACATGTTAAATGACTCATACATCTCCAGCTTCTCCACTTTTTCTTATTGTTTCCTTTGAACTGTAGTCTGCTTTCCTTTTCTGACAGATAGTATCTATCTTAGCCCAAATCAACCTCTTAGTTGGCTAACCTATCCTTTAGAATGTGTCTAGATTATATTTCATGGTTTGGAGCTTGTTTATCTGAACTCACCTAGCTTACAGTATTCAATTACTGTTAACTTTTGTTTTTGCATTATTATTGTATTCATGTAACTATTATTATCTTTCAAGAAAGATATTTTAAAAGAAAAAAAGAGCAAGCAGAGTCACTCTTATCTAGGTAAGTCCTTCTGCTACACACAGTAGTTCCATTTATAGAACTGATAGCCATGTGATGGACTCCTACCTGGGAACGTCCTTCTTTTATACACAGTAATTATGTAGATGTACCTGACTGCTGTATAATGGACTCCTACCCCGGTATGTCCTTCTGTTACACACAGTAATTATATAGATACACCTGACTGCTGTATGATGGGCTCCTACCTAGGTAAGTGCTTCTGTTATACACAGTAATTTTATAGATACACCTGACTGCTGTATAATGGACTCCTACCCCGGTATGTCCTTCTGTTACACACAGTAATTATATAGATATACACCTGACTGCTGTATGTTGGACTCCTACCTAGGTAAGTGCTTCTGTTACACACAGTAATTATATAGATATACACCTGACTGCTGTATGTTGGACTCCTACCTAGGTAAGTCCTTCTGTTACACACAGTAATTATATAGATATACACCTGACTGCTGTATGTTGGACTCCTACCTAGGTAAGTGCTTCTGTTCCACACAGTAATTATATATACACCTGACTGCTGTATGATGGACTCCTACCTAGGTAAGTGCTTCTGTTACACACAGTAATTATATAGATATACCTGACTGCTGTATGATGGGCTCCTACCTAGGTAAGAGCTTCTGTTACACACAGTAATTATATAGATACACCTGACTGCTGTATGATGGACTCCTACCTAGGTAAGTCCTTCTGTTACACACAGTAATTATATAGATACACCTGACTGCTGTATGATGGACTCCTACCTAGGTAAATCCTTCTGTTATACATGCAAGGAAGAATGTGTGTATGTGTTTGTGTGTATGTGTGTCACCACCCTCTACTGGGTAGCGACCAGTGCAATAATTATTAGGAAGCTGCTTTTATGAATAAACGTAGTAAAAATGACACTTTGAAGGTCAAATATCTTTAAAATACATTTTTTGCTAAATGTGTCAATGTATCATGGCATTTTATTAAACTGTTGAATGATAAGATGAACAATTGTTGCACTTATGGTGCCCTCTTAAAAAACGTGGCTCTTGGCTGAATTCGACATCCCTGGCTTAGAAAGTACTATCCTTGACATCACAATGAACTGAGTGCCCTAAATGATTTCCTATGTGGACAGAAGCAGAAGCAGCTATTGTATATTGTTATTATAGATTATAGATTGTGATTGTCTAAAAGTAAATCAGGTCACCTCATTCTGTAATGTGTATTCCCCTGTTGGTAGTAGGTAATGGTGTACTGCTCTGCTGGTCTCATGTAATACCAGATTAAAAATTACCAGTGAAGGACCTTGACTGTACAGCATACATTTCATTCATTTTCATGAGCACATCATTTAAAGTGGAATTATCACCCCAAATAAAACCCCCTTCCCCAATCGTATAGCGAGAAGCATAGAAATATTACTATTATCCAGCGTAAGTACAGATTTATTAAGAAATACTACTTCGTCTGATACTGACAGACAGGCATTAGAGCAGATATCTTGGCTTAGAGACATCTGCATGCTTACGCTGTCCATTTCCGATCTCCTCTAGGAGGAGTTACATTGTACCTTAAAGGGATAGTAATACTTCTTTTATATACTTTGTTATTTTATTTTGTAGGCATTAAAAAAAAAAGGAAGAACGATATAAGTCTTATCTCTCAAACCTTTATGGTTTGAGAGATATTCACAAGCAAAGTTTGCCCTCCCGCCCCTTTTACCTAGTGTAAGCCATCTCTTCTCAGATGTGGAATGCAGTCCATAGACCAGACAGATAACAGAAGGGAACAATCTTCTTCCTATGAGAACAATGAAAACCCTGCCCCCCTTGACAAGTGTTTCAGGTTTTTCCCTTATCTTAATTGAAGATTGTCCCTCTCTGCAATCTACCTGGGCACCTCCCTTCTGCTCTGGCTGAGCAGTGTTACATCAGTAAAAGGGGCAGGAGGGGGATACTTTGTCATTGAATTACTCTTGAACTATAACTCTGACAGTATTGAAATAACACTGTCCAAAGTCCAAATACTATGATGATTAATTAGAGCTGCATTTATTATGAAACATTACTATCCCTTTAAACCCATAGGCATAAGCAATGTGGTGAATGCCAACTCTAGCTGCCAAATGTAATGAAACAATAGTGAACAATATTTCCAAATGGAAGAGATTCACACTGCTGACAGTACCATTGTAAAGGAATGGATTCCACATTACATTAGATGACTATGTATGTCAGAAAAAATACTGCGGCAATCTACCTAAAATGCCAAGTATTGCCACAGTAAAGTTTGCTAATGAGTTCAATCTTTGTGTTACTATTGTATTTTATTGAATCTGAGCAAAAAAACGAAGAGAAAAAGCAACGTCTGGCAACTGATACTCTTAATGTACAAGGAATGGTTTTAAATCTGTCACATGATTGCTTCCTGTGTCCTGAGTAATGTACAGATGCATATGGTGCTGTTTAAAGCTGAACAATTATCCCCCATTTCAGAAAGGATGACAGTCAAAAAAAGATCCATCACACATAACAATAAACAGTGAGCGAACGCCCAGTCTTATAGAGACTATATTAAATCCACATGTCCTGGTGTAAAAACTTAGAATTCCTTTTTCTGAGTACCTATAAAAAAAATAGAGGATTTGCAGGTAGTTAAAGGCATATCCACCATTATCCATGAATACATTTTTAAACTTATACAGTAAATGTCACTGTCTGGGCCACAGTAATTGTATCATTTTACTGTTTCTGGTGTTGGATGAAAGGAAACCTTTTTTTAAAATTATATCTATACATTTAAATATATCTGCAGACCACATGAAACATGTAATTTTCCTGCACACAGAAAACATATAATGCATATTAAATACATTAGATGCCTTTAAAAGGGGCCTGGATACTTTTTTAAAAGGTCAGAATATAGAGAGCTATGTATGTAGTATTGAGATATATTTATTTAGGGCTTGTTGATCCAAGGAGAAATCTGATTGCCATTTGGAGTCAAGGAATTTTTCCCCAATTGAAAGCAGAATTTGAAGTTGCTGACATTTTTTTGGCTTCTTTTGGATTAACAGCGATAAACAGGACTAGGAAAAGGGTTGAACTTGGTGGACGCCAGTCTTTTTTCAACCTAACCTACTATGTAACTATGTATATGTAACATAGAGAGTGAACCCAGTGGCGTAACTATAGGGGTCGCAGGGGTCACACCTGCGACCAGGCCCGTGCACTCCAGGGGCCTGGGCTCCACCTGCGACCCCTCCGCCTGGCGCCCGCAATCTCCTGCCGGTGCTCTAGTAGTGCAGAGCCCTGGGAGATGACATCATCTCCCAGCGCTTTGCATTACTAAGAGGACCGCGCGGGAGCTCCAGGTAGGAGATGGGGTCATTGTGGAGGGGGTCAATGTGGTCAGGGTGGCCAATGTGGTGGTGGTGGTGGGGGGAGCCAATGTGGTGGTGGTGGGGGGCAATGTGGTGGGATGGGGGGGGCCCGTGGCACTTCTTGTACCTGGACCCTGAGGCTTCTAGTTACGCCTCTGAGTGCACCCTACCCAAAAACTAGAAAATGGAGTTGCTGACAAGTATACATTTATTTCTTTTTATTTAGAAAAATGTTTTACCAGGAAGAATACATTGAGATTTTTCTGTTTTTCAGGTAAATCCCAGAAAATATACTCCTGCCTCTTGTATGCAAAAATGTGAACACTATATAAATATGAAATCAAATCACTGCACTCATCACGCTCTGTATAAAATACTCAAATATATATAAAGTTCAAAAACAATACATATAAAAAAAGATAAAGCTGGATAACCCCTTAAAGGGATAGTAATGTTTCATAATAAAAGCAGCTCTAATTAATCATCATAGTATTTGGACTTTGGAGAGTGTTATTTCAATTCTGTCAGAGTTGTAGTTCAAGAGTAATTCAATGACAAAGTATCCCCCTCCCGCCCCTTTTACTGATGTAACACTGCTCAGCCAGAGCAGAAGGGAGGTGCCCAGGTAGACTGCAGAGAGGGACAATCTTCAATTAAGATAAGGGAAAAACCTGAAAAGCTTGTCAAGGGGGGCAGGGTTTTCATTGTTCTCACAGGAAGAAGATTGTCCCCTGCTGTTATCTGTCTGATCTATGGACTGCATTCCACATCTGAGAAGAGATGGCTTACACTAGGTAAAAGGGGCGGGAGGGGAAACTGTATCCTTCAATTACTCTTAAACCACAACTCTGACAGTACTGAAATAGCACTCTCTATGGCTCAAATACTATGAAGATTAATTGGAGCTGCTGTTTTTGTGAAACATTACTATCCCTTTAAGGACCCATGACGCGACCGGACCAGTGACAATTCTGGCATGTCATGGATTTCAGGGTTCCCCGAGCAGCTGCACGCCATTCGGGGATCCCTGAATCGGATCTCAGAAGCTCAGCCGGTCTGCTGCATTATTAAAATGTAGCAGAATGTTTACCTAAAAGACACCAGTTTAACTGCTGTTTATCTGGTAAGTTAGTTCCTATTTAAATATATTGTGCAGAGGAAACTCCAACCGCTACAGCAAAGTGATTTATGCACCACATCAAAATAAAGTAAGAGTTTAAATGAAACTTAATAATTTCAAACTGTGTATGTAAAACAATGACCGCTGTCTTGCATAAAAAAAATCATAAATGATTATGATAAAAAAACAGCATATACAAATAATAAATATTTGTAACTTAACAGATAAATTAGAATGACGAATGAGGAATTGGTCCTAAAACAATGAAGGAATCCAATATATATACTGTGAGGTAGGCTATGACAGGCCTGTGTTAACATCCAGGCTCCCCTAGACAAAGTACTTTAGGACTCCTTAGCCCTGCCCATAGCTACACCCACTACTCAAATGACTCCACCTTCAGTCCCATCCACTCTATCCAGCACAGAAAATACCCTTAGCTCTGCCCATGGCTGCAACCCCAATCCTCACATGACCCCATTCCCAGTCCCATATACTCTTTCCTAGAATACAAAATACCCTTGAGCTTTAACAATAAATAGCTTTAACTAGTGATGAGCGAGCATACTCGGCCGAAGCTCGGTTCGGCTCGAGCATAGCTCTGCTCGGCACATGGCGGTACTCGTACGAGTACCGCATGTGCTCGCCCGCCATGTTCGGGTCTCCTCCCCGCACGTTTCGCGGCTGCTGCGCAGCCAATAAACTTGCGGGGAGGCTCTGACATCAGTGTAATGCCAGCAGCCATGTTGGCTGCTGGCATTACACTGATTGGCTGGCCAGAACTCGTGATCGGGTGCTGTATAGCACCCGACTCGCGAGTTCTGCTCATTCTCAGCCAGGGAGAGATGCGATCAGGCAGGGAAAGTCAGTGTAGGGAGAATAAAAGTGTTGGTAGTAGTTCAAGACCCAAAAGTCCTTTTTAGGACTGTTGTGTGTGGGGGCAGCATTTATATTTTGTTTGGGGGGGCACAATTTCATTTTTTTTTTAAGGTGGGATATTCTGTTTAGTGTGCCTAGCCGCAGATTAGCGTCACATTCTGTTTAGTGTGCCTAGCCGCAGATTAGCGGCACATTCTGTTTAGTGTGCAAATTCATAAATTAACGTCACATATTCCGTTCACTGTGCCTAGCCGCAGATTAGCGTCACATTCTGTTTAGTGTGCCTAGCCGCAGATTAGCGTCACATATTGTTTAGTGTGCAAATTCACAAATTAGCGTCACATTCTGTTTAGTGTGCCTAGCCGCAGATTAGCGGCACATATTCCCTGTAATATGAAGAAGGCGGGTAAAAAGGGACGGGGAAGTGGACGTGATCCTGATAGTTCAGGGCGCGGGTCAGGATGCGTAGAAACTGTGCCTGGTGACAGAGCACAAGAAAGAAAGACATCCACCATACCTAGCTTCATGTCTCAGTTTACAGGGCGTTGCAGGACATCACTCTCGAGGTCAGACCACTGCGAACAGGTGGTCGGTTGGATTTCAGCTGATACTGCTTCCAGTCGGTTAAGCACCACCCTGTCTTTCACCAAGTCCACTCTCAGTAGCCAAGAGTCTGGTCAACATAATCCTCACCCTGATCATCCTTCCTCCCACCATAGAGGGTCTGGCCAAAGAAGTGATCCCATACTGGGATATAGTGAGGAGCTCGTCTCATCACCAATCCTTGATTTGAACCTCTCTCCAAGCACGCTTGCAGAGGAACATGAGATCTTGTGCCCTGATTCACAACCTCTAGAGGGTACCCAATCACAAGAAGATGACAGAGGGGAACGGCATTTAAGGTCAAAAGAAGTGGATGATGATGATGATGAGACACAGTTGCCATCAAATCAACCACAATTACTGTCTCAAGACCTTGATGAGGAGGATGACACACAGTTGTCAATGACTGAGTATGTGGTGGGATCAAGAAATGAGGAGGATGATCAGAGTGAGGAAGTGGAGGAGGACTTGGTGGACGATGAGGTCACTGACCCCACCTGGGAAGGTGGAGAGCCGAGCGATGACAGCAGTCCTGAGGGTGAGCCATCTGCAGCACCGCAACAGGCTGGAAGAGGCAGTGGTGTGGCTAAAGAAAGAAGGCGGACCGCACCAAACCGGCCCGCAAATGTTCCACGGAGCACCCCCTTGCGTAAATCTCCCTTGCCAAGGGCTAGGTGTTCCGCGGTATGGCGTTTTTTTAAGGAAAGTGCGGACGACAAAAAAATTTTAGTTTGCAACCTGTGCCACACCAGAATGAGCCGAGGCATGAACACTAGAAACCTCACCACCACCAGCATGATCCGACACATGGCATCCAAGCACCGTAATAAGTGGGAGGAACGCCCGGATTGCCAATCTGTGTCTGCAGGCCACACCACTGCCTCCTCTTCCCCTGTTTTCGGTGCCGGCCAATCGCCTGTCGAAGGCGCAGGCCCGCATACCTCCCGCCCTGCACCTGTACCATCTGAAGCACCATCAGCGACCACATCCACTTCCCTGTCCCAGCGCAGCGTCCAAATGTCGTTACCCCAGGCATTTGAGCGCAAGCGAAAATACCCAGCCACCCACCCACAGGCCATAGCACTAACCTCACACCTTTCCAAATTACTGGCCATCGAAATGCTGCCATTTAGGCTTGTGGAGACTGAGTCCTTCCGCAGCCTGATGGCAGCAGCTGTCCCTCGGTACGCAGTCCCCAGCCGCCACTACTTTTCCCGGTGTGCCGTCCCCGCCTTACACCACCATGTGTCCCTTAACATCACCCGTGCCCTGACCAACGCAGTTACTGGGAAGGTCCACTTAACGACTGACACATGGACAAGTGCTTGTGGCCAGGGACGCTACATTTCCCTGACGGCACACTGGGTGAATGTCGTGGAGGCTGGGAGCGACTCGGACCCTGGGATGGCACAGGTGCTACCCACGCCGAGGATTGCGGGCCCTACCTCCATCAGGGTTTCCGCCAGCACCTACGTTATTGGCTCCTCCTCCTCCGTTTCCACCTCCGAATTCTCTGCGCGCAGCGCCACTCACCCATCAGCCGGTAGCTGGAAGCAGTGTAGCACTGCAGTGGGGAAGCGTCAACAGGCCGTGCTGAAGCTGATCTGCCTTGGGGACAAACAGCACACGGCCTCAGAGCTGTTGCAGGGGATTAGTCACCAGACCGAGCAGTGGCTCTCGCCACTCAACCTGCAACCAGGCATGGTTGTGTGTGATAATGGGCGTAACTTGGTGGCGGCTTTGGAGCTCGGCAAGCTCACACACGTACCATGCCTAGCGCATGTATTTAATTTAGTGGTTTAGCGATTTCTAAAAACCTACCCCAATTTGCATGATCTCTTGACGAAGGTGCGCCGCGTGTGTGCACATTTCCGTAAGTCATCTACAGCTTCAGCCGGCCTGTTGAAGCTGCAGCAGCGCTTACAATTGCCAGCTCACCGGCTGCTGTGTGACGTGAGCATGCGCTGGAACTCCACCTTCCACATGTTGGCCCGGCTTTGTGAGCAGCAGAGGGCAGTAGTGGAGTACCAGCTGTTACACGGTCGTCGCCTCTCCGTTCAACTTCCTCTAATCAGAAGTGAGGAGTGGGAATGGATGTCAGACCTCTGTGAGGTTTTACGCAATTTTGAGGAATCGACACAGATGGTGAGCGGCAATAACGCTATTATCAGTGTAACCATCCCACTTCTGTGTCTACTGAAACGCTCGCTGCTCACAATTAAAACCGACGCTTTGCATGTGGAAGAGATGGAAATGGGGGAGGAAGAGCTTACACAAGGTGATAGCCAGAGCACCCTCACTTCGTCTTCACAGCGACAATTGGAGGAGGCGGAGGAAGAGGAGGAGGAGGAGGAAGACACGGTTGCCTCCGCTACAGAGGGTAGCCATGGAACTTTATTTCCATCTCTTCAGCGTGGGTGGGCAGAAGAGGAGGAAGAGGATGAGGAGATTGAGAGTCATCCTCCTGGTGAGGACAGCGAAATCTTGCCTGTTGGTACTCTGGCACACATGGCTGACTTTATGTTAGGCTGCCTTTCCCGTGACCCACGCGTTATACGCATTTTAGACAACACGGATTACTGGGTGTTCACCCTTCTGGACCCCCGCTACAAAGAGAATTTCTCATCTCTCATTCCCCCGGTGGAGAGGACAAGCAAAATGGTGCAATACCAGAAGGTTCTTGTCGAAAAATTGCTCCAAAATTTTCCATCTGACAACGCTGGCGGCAGAGTACGTGTTTCCTTGGCCAACCGAGAAGGGGAGAAAAGGGGAGCACACAGCAGTTCCGACAAAGGCAGGGCAACACTCTCCAAGGCGTGGGACACCTTCATGACACCCCGCCAGCACCCTCACCCTGATGCGCAGCCTAGTGTCACAAGGAGGGAAAAGTTTTGGAAGATGGTGAAGGAGTACGTAGCAGACCGTGTCAGCGTCCTCAATGATCCCTCTGTGCCTTACAACTACTGGGTGTCCAAGCTGGACACGTGGTATGAACTGGCACTCTACGCCTTGGAGGTGCTGGCCTGCCCTGCCGCCAGCGTTCTGTCTGAGCGGGTATTTAGTGCTGCTGGTGGCATCATAACAGATAAGCGTATCCGCCTTTCCACCGAAAATGCTGATAGGTTGACACTTATAAAAATGAACAAGGCCTGGATTTCCCCTGACTTCTCCACTCCACTGGAGGAAAGCCCCGGGTGAACATAAAGTCACTTTAGATATGTTATTTACAATGATGGGAATACTCTGTATTCCCATTCACCCCTTCCACCCAAAAAACGGGTATATGGTTGACTCTTAATCTTCTCATCCTCCTCCTCCTCTTCCATATACCCAGTGATATAATTTTTATATAGGGCCAGCTCACCAGCGGGCCCTGTGATATAATTTTTATATAGGGCCAGCTCACCAGCGGGCCCTGTTTGACAATTTTTGTATAGGTCAGCTCACCAGCGGGCCTTCTCATATAATGTTTTATTGGGTCAGCTCTCTAGCGGGCCCTCTCATATAATGTTTTATAGCGTCAGCTCACTAGCGGGCCTTCGCATATAATGTTTAGGATGGTCAGCTCCGCAGCAGACCCTCACCCATAATGTTTTAGATGGTCGGCTCAGCAGCAGACCCTCATTCCTAATGTTTTAGATGGTCAGCTTAGCGGCATGCCCTCGCCCCTAATGTTTTAGAGGGTCACCAGCAGGCCATTAATCCTAATTTTTCAAGGGTGTGTATGATGCCCTCCTTTATGTGTAATAAAGGGTGTATTGGAGTGACATTTCAGTCTAATTTTTGGCAGCCCTTTCACTTAGTGCATAGGCTTTATGAGTGTTGGACCACTACCTGAACTATTGTACCACAATGTGAATGAGGCCCTCCATTTTGTGATATACAGGTTGTATCGGAGTGCCTCAGGTCCTCCCATTGAATTAAATAGGGCTGGGGTGTTCGACAGAGCAGAAGGTAGTTCTTGGCTTCATCCACTAAGTCACTTCGTCACTTTTACTCAATGGATCAGACCCCACTGTTCCGACTATAAATTTTGGACTTAACAAGGGCAAACGGACATGTTGTAAAACCTGTGGTAGCTGCGGCCTCCGTTCCTGAATGCTGTACCTTACCCGGGCCATAACCACGTTGAACACCTGCTTTACGCTTCGCATGTTTCCCTCTTAATCATGGCCCCAGTTCCGAAAAATCGATGACATTTTTTGCAGAATTTGCAGATGATATACAAGTAAATATACAGCAAATACTGTTTGGTAACAATTTTTCGCCTAAAGTCGTTTTTATCTTCCTTTTTGTGTGTTTTACGGTCAGTCTGTAAAAATGGCGTACTACGGGCGAAACATCGTTCCCAGCAGCGACGTTGGAGTCCAAGATGCATCCAGACATCCTCCCTATGCTGTCCCTGAACCATTTCTGTGGTGTTTCCATCATTTTCTGACCTTTTCCTATGAACCAGGCACCCTCCCCTCATCAGAGCAGGGGGTGCCTGGTGTAATGCTCGAGTCCTCCCATTGACTTCAATGGGGCTCGGGTGCTCGGCCGAGCACTCGAGCCTCCGGGGGCGCTCGGCCAGAGCACCCGAACACCCGAGCATTGGGGTGCTCGATCATCACTAGCTTTAACCCCTTGTTTGTTAGAGAGAGATTTCCAAAGGGTTGCTTCATAATGAGTTAGAGATCTCTCTAGCTCCCAGGAGTTAAAGGGATAGTAATACTTTGTTTTATCTTTATTTTATTTTGTAGGCTGTAAAAAAACATGAAGAATGATATAAGTCTTATCTCTCAAACCTTTATGGTTTAAGAGATATTCACAAGCAAAGTTTCCCCCTCCCCGCCCCTTTTCCCTAGTGTAAGCCATCTCTTCTCAGATGTGAATCTGGTTGTAAGACCAGACGGATAACAGCAGGGGACAATCTTCTTTGTATGAAAACAATGAAAGCCCGGCCCCCCTTGACAAGTTTTTCAGCTTTTTCCCTTATCTTAATTGAAGATTGTCCCTCTCTGCAGTCTACCTGGGCACCTCCCTTCTGCTCTGGCTGAACGGGGGGGGGGATACTTTGCTTGTGAATATCTCTTAAACCATAAAGGTTTGAGAGATAAGACTTATTTCGTTCTTCGTGTTTTTTTAATGCCTACAAAATAAAATAAAGACAAAACAAAGTATTACTATCTCTTTAAATACTAGTTTGTAAAGTGGTATATAAACTGATGCAGGCATGTTGAGACTGTCCTGGCCACACCCACAATTCAGAATGTGGGTGTTCCCAGCATAGTTGAGACACCTCCCCTCAATATTCGGAGTTCTAGGCAGTTACCTATTGGGAAATCTGTCTCTGGGCTCTGATTTTAGTGATGGTATGAGAATAATTAAAATGGCACAGGCAAGCAAAAGGGAATGGAGTAGATACAATGGGGCTGCTAAAACTTCTTATGGGGTTATTTTGTATCAAAGTTTATGTTATTCATATCCTATGCTCTCTGAGCAATAGATGTTATTTGTGCTTCATTTTACTTCATCCAGCTTAACCTGTGTGTCTCCAGTGTATTCTCCATGCCTCTGCAGATACACATCTGCAAAATCTAAGAGACACTTCCTCGGTTATGTTGACACAATGCCTTTTCCCTTCACCATCCACTGGGCTTCTGTACTGGCATTTCCAAAGTCCCACTCTCTTCCTAAGAGACTATCAATCTCTGCAATATAAAGTCATAAAGTACAGTTAGGAATATGAAATATAATCATCAATAACTTGTTGTGCAAAGAATACCATATATGTACGTGAATGTGGGTATAATACATTCTTATCCATCTGATCCTTCTGTTCTCCACATTTGATTGTACTATTTAATATCTCTGTATGTCCATTTCCTATTGTACAGCGCTGCGGAATTAGTTGGCGCTATATAAATCAAGAATAATAATAATATATAGGAATGACCGAAAGACCTCTGAAAGAGGCAATATACAGGCATACTTAAAAAGAACATTAAGAAGGGATTTAGATTGCATTCAGTTTTATAACATTTGAAGAATACCATGGTTCAGATCTGGGATATCTTTCTTTTTATGGAAGAGATGTAATAGAGAAGAACTGAAGAGGTGGGGACCATGGTATCCTGAGAACGGAGACATTCTGGATCATTGAACTAGAAAGCATAATTGTGAGTAGTGTGATTTATATAACACCTAGATCTTGCATATGGATCATATAAATTAATACATTAAGTCAATGTTGAAGTACTTATGTTGTTTTGGTTTTTGGAGTGCCAGAGTAAGATGTGATACATAAAGTTATAAATAAGTAGTTTGTTGGATATTGTATTTTAGTCTCAAGAAGTGTTCACGTAACTTTTCTATTTTTTTATTTTTAAATTTGATTTCTTCTGAATAAGAGAGCTGTCTGTGGGTGCATTGGCCTCAGGCTGATACATTCCTGATTCACCTATAAAGCCAACAGATTGTCCTCTACCTGTCGAAAATGCATTGCAACGATATAAAATATAGATAGGTTCATAAATGGATATTGTTTAGGATGAATTCTCTGTTTGCGGGTTTCCAAAACTGTGAAGAAATTTTGATAGATTATCTCACATGTATGGATTGTATGTGGTATTATGGGATTTAAATCTAGATGATTGCTATTATCAATTTTTATTTGATGGGCTCTGTTACAGGTAGGATGCATAAGAAACTATAAATAGAGGATTGTGGATATTGGACAGATTGACAGCCACTGGAAAGAAGAAGGACTTTGGAAATGAGAAGGGAAAGAGCAATTGCCCAATAGAGTAGTCCAACAAAATGTGAAAGAGAAAGACATTGTATTTACACTTTGTAAGCAACCTGGAAATTGACACATGAACATCTGAAGGATTCTGGAGAGTGGAGACACAGGGGTAAATCTGAGTTAACACAAGCTTAGCTAAAGTGAACCACAGACAAAACCTACAGCTCATTCAATATAGAAGATCCTAGAACATGAACAACATAAAGTTTGATATAACATAACCCCATAGGAAGCCTTAGCAACCCCATTGTACAAACATTAATTAGTACACTACTCCATTCATTTCTGCATGCCTGTGCTAATTTAGTGCTTCTCATGCTATCAATAACATAATTTCATACCTCACACGATATATATTGGATTCCTTTATTGTTTTTGCACCTTATATAAAGATCAATTAATTATTCTATATAACCTTCTGGATTTCAGATATTTATATATTTGCATATTCCTTTCGTATCCTCATTCTTTCTTATTAGTTTTATTTATGAGTATACCATTTTATATGTTGATATGAGTTCGATGCATGGGTTTTTAGATTGAATACTGCTATCATTGTATATATGTTTTGTTGTTTTTAAGTTTCATTAAAACCTTTGAGTGCCAGAGAGGTATCCAACGTATTGCAACGCATTGTCACTCAGAGGGTTAACTTTATTGAACAGAAGAATTTATTTTGTATCTATCATTCAACAATCAGGTATTTTTATTTACTTCACTTTTATATTTATATCTAGCTTTTGAGTAATGTTGTAATCTATATTTGGACATTGTCATTTCACTATTTGTAATAACTTACATGATCCTAAAGAATCATGGGTAGGGATTGCTTTTAATGGAGCAGTTGTCACCTAAATGCAGAAGTAGAATAGATCTCAGTTTAAAAAAAAATGAATACAATGCAGATAATGTACAATCAGATTTATCTGGCTTCTGTGTGACGGATACCTACCTAAGTCCTTATCATAAGCACATTGGCCTCGAATCAATTGCTTGCGATAAAACTGCTGGTAGGGCAAAAATGGATACCAACCCACTGAAAAAAGTTTAAGTTAGGTATTCAATTGCCCTATCAGCTGAAAGCACAAGGGACGTTAGGCCATAGAAAAGAACTTGTGGGTAAAGGTCTGTTTTGTGAGTTAAGTTTCCAAAATGCCGCTAAATAGTGGCAATAATGGGAACATCATAGGAAAAAAACTATCTGTGTCTGACATGCTGTCAGGCACTGATTGTTAACATATCTGTGTTACACTTACCTGTCATCCACTGTCTGTCTCCTATCTTCCTTCATTCTTCTGTCTTCTGGATTAGGGCTCCATATCAATACATCCACTGGGGACTTTTTTTCCTTTCAATTGATGTGTCTGTTGTTTTAAGATCATCCATTATGGGACTCTAGTCCCCAAAAAAACTGGGTCTTAAATTTCCTGCCATAAATTGAGTCCCTTATCAGATCTTGGGCCAGATTCTATTGCAGGAGATACATGTTACCTCCCATTTTATCAAATATGTTCCTATGGAAGTCTATGGGGAAACCTGGAGATAAAAGCAGTGATAACCTTAGCGCCTGCAATAGAATCCAGCCCCTTAATGGCTAATGCAATCAATGGAATTGGAATTTGCTGAGTTTTCATTATTTGCCTCCTGTATTTCTACGGATAACACGGTACCAACTCTTATCTGAAAAAATGCCATTGGCAGAAAAAAAACAGCCATCTGACACAATTGAATCAAAGCCATTAAGAGGATACCATCCTATATAATAATTCTCTAAAACGTGTTTAAAGGGATAGTAATACTTAAAATGTAAAACATACTATGTTGTAGGGTTTATCTCCCTGAGTAAAACAAGAGTACTCCCACTGCTGAGAGGTGTTTCATTCAAAAGTTATTAATTTTCAAAGTTGAATTTTTTAGGTGCAATATCAAAGTGGCCTGAAATTGTACAGTGGCGCTGTTGCTACACCATCCTATGGAAATTTATGGTCCCGGGACCAGTGCTGTCCATAGGATCATGTAGCAACAGTGCCACTGTACAATTTCAGGCCACTGTGATATTTCACCTAAAAAATTCAACTTTGAAAATTAATAACTTTTGAATGAAACACCTTTCAGCAGTGGGAGTACTCTTGTTTTACTCAGGGGGATAAACCCTACAACATATTTTTTTTTCTTACATTTTAAGTATTACTATTCCTTTAACGATGAAGTCATGCACAGTAGAGACTGTCCGCCATGGCGAGGGCAGTCTTTACTGCGTATGACTGCCCCGCGACCAGCTGGCAGTGGCACTGTGGCCCGTGTAACGGGGTCTTCAACTAGTATTTAATATATCCATTGCACTTTGTGTATAAATTCTTCTTATACTAACATCTGAATCCTGTTGTAAAAGTTCCCACCACCACCAAAAAAGATTTAACTCACAGCAGGCTAAATGGAAATACTTAGTAGCATGATAAATTCATTCTTACAGAAGCATTCCTATAATCACTGTAATCTGCTTCTTTTCCAGACTGAAAGCCCAATTTTATTGTTTTATACACACTCACCTCAAGCACATACTGAACAGAATTTTTTTTTAATGTCAAATGGAAGTAGTATTGGGATGAATTCCATACACCAAAAAAAATCATAGCAAAAACAGAAGGATAATGTATATAACTTGTGCTTTTTCCCCCCAGTAAAATAGTGACTAGATTCAACCAGTAGAAATTGTCTGGTAACCTTCAGTGCAGTCTTATGACAACAGATAATAAGTAAATGGAACTTCAATCTGTTGTGGTTTTACATTCATTTTTATTCAGTATTAGTACAAGTGGAAAACTCCTTTTTTGTTGTAAGGAAAGAGCATATAAGATTGTGATTTAGGGCTGGATTTCCCATTAAGCAGCGTAGGCAACTGCCTATAGTTTGAGATTTGGAGGGAGTCCAAGCTATGAGGCCACACACACACACATTTTGAGTTATGGGTGTGGCCAGAGCAAACCCTGCAACAGACAACAACAACAACCTTTGCATTGTGGTATCTAGTTTATTTACCAGTTTCTATATCCCTTTCCCGGGAATTATTTAACCCTTTAACGACTTCCCAATTTTCGAGAGGGCAGCCTTTAAGGACAACGGGAAGTTTTTTTTTCAGCAATGAATTCTGCGATGTCAAAGCGGCCCTGCCATCCCAGAATTCCATGATGTTCCAGGATCATCACCAATTCTTAATGTATGGCATGGGCACTTTTACCCATGACATACATGTACGTCCTTGGACGTTAAGGGGTTAATATCCAGGCCGGCGCAACGGTCCTGGCGTGTCGCAAGATGTTAAAGGATTAAATCCTTGGATGTTAGACAATCAAGAGGTTAAGAACAACTTTTTGTGTTCGCATGTTTTAGGCCAAATGTATTTTCTGTGGACCACAGTGGGTAGGTCATACCATTTGGAGGTGTGACGATAGGTGGGGATAAGGGCACCTAGACTGTGTTTACCTAGGGATGTTTGGGATGTTAATCTGTCCTGGAAACCACCATTTGATATGAACCCTTTAGATGTTCTGAGGTCTCCAACACATTTCTAAGACCTCTTTAGCCTGCCGAATCCAGCACAATCACTGATGTTCCAATGGGTGATCTTCTAAAAGAAGGATATAAGATTACTCTGTTCACAGTGTCTTACTGCCCAAGTGTCAGAGTGTGCATTCCATGCTCTGAGGCCTGCCCTCTCTCTTTACCCCATACCAAAACTTCCTTGTCATGTCTGCGACAATTTGTCTATCCTGCACCATGTTTTTGGAACATCCTTCCCCTGAATATTTCAGTATATCTTGCACCCAGTCTTCAACACTTAAAAATCCTTCTGCATCTGCACTTACTGGAGTTACAATCCATCCTATCAATCCCACGTCCTGCACTATGGACAACCTGGTGAACTGTGAAACTAGCACATTTATTCATACCTGCCATTGTTACAAAGTGCCTTCAGCCAATAGGTTAAGATTAGTGTCTGTGAGCCCCTTCCTTTTTCTTCACTGACCCTCTGAACACCAGAAAGGAACAAAAATCATTGCAAAGCAATGTGTTGTATGTCCTTCTGGCATCTAACGAGTTAACTGCCAGTAGCTACCTGATACTGCAAACCAATTTCCCCTCTGTCTTCCTGAGATCCTTCAGTGGTGAGCCTGTGTTAGCATGTGTTATTCAAACTTGCTCCAGACCAGACTTGGGCCCCAGGGCACAGTAGGATCTAGTTACCTCCTAGTGTGTGAGTATGAGTGTGTATGTGTATGTGTTGGTCCTAGTGAGCTTTTGCAAATTCTTGCAAGCTCATGAGCCGAGTTGATATTTTCTGATTTCTTCTCTGTAAATGCAAATTGGTCTTAGGATTGGTCACCCTAAGGGTAATGGGGGAATCCAGACATGGACCTCTTACTCACAAGTGCGTAGAGGGATTAGCTGCACCTCACTGATGAGGCCCAGTAAGGCCGAAACGTATGTCTGGGGTTAGCTGTTTCCCTGGTTCAGAGAGGAATTGTCTGGCATTTCGTGACTGGACTGTCATTTTGGCAGGACCTGTTTGATATTTCTTCTCTGTGTATGGAATTTGTGACCTAAAAGAGGTTGAACCCTGGCTGCAGGACATAGTCCTAGTGAGCTTTTTGCATACCCTTGGAAGCTCATGAGTCCAGTTAAACATCTCTGTATATGTATGCGTTTGTACGTATCTGAATGTCAATGGCACTGAAAAAATGTCTCAGTGCTTCTGCTGCCCATTAAGCTACTCACTACTGAAATGTACTTCTGTACACTGCTTGCATCAAGAAGAGGACAGTGGGGAAGTGTATGGGCATTTTGCAACA
Source organism: Rhinophrynus dorsalis (assembly GCA_037306005.1). Taxonomy (NCBI): domain Eukaryota; kingdom Metazoa; phylum Chordata; class Amphibia; order Anura; family Rhinophrynidae; genus Rhinophrynus; species Rhinophrynus dorsalis. The sequence continues at coordinate 601,085,966 of CM074719.1, forward strand.
TTCTTTTTCTCTGTTTCTTATGTACCATTATGTAAACTGGTTAATGTCACTTGATTTTCTTGCACATCCTATAGAGGAGGAATTTGGAGCTTATTCTCATTGAACTCTTAATGACATTGGAGTGTGTGCAGCTATATGCACTAAAGTGTTCATACAGTGTAGCACATACCATTGGGTGCAGCTGCAGGAATAGGAAATCGGTGTCCCAGCTCAGCAAACTAGCTGTGCTGGCAGATTCATAGAACTACACATAATACTGAGTCTGAACCCTGGTGTGATGGCTTGCAAAATTAGTGTGGAAAATGTTTTTTGGGTTAGCAAAAAGGCAGGAATTTTATGGGGTTTCCTTGTGTGAGAATTTTCTGTGGAAAAAAGCTGCAAATTGTGGGTTTTCTGTGTAAATTCCGAGAGGAATTAATTTAGTTTTTGCTCATCCCTATCTAGATGTGCAGTCCAAAATTACACCTACAGGGTGATATAGTGTTACTTGAGAAAAGCTAGTATTTCATGAGATCAGATGTGTAATGAGATGTTTCATTAGAAAAGCAGGACAATAAACAATTATCTATACATAATGAAAAAATAAAAGTTAAAGAACACTGGAAAATTCAGAAATAGAATTGAATACGTTGTAGAATACTTAGTGATAGGAAACAGATGGAACACATAAATATACACAAACCAGTTAGGAGAATCTCAAACTTTATAAGCATTGTCGACTCGTGCTCACTTATCTCTAATCAGTTATACATTGGTCTAACCGATTAGGGACCTCATTGTATTCTATGGGCCGTATGTTCAAAGGGATAATGACAAAAAATTGTCGTATGAAAGACAAAAATAAGTAATTGAATGCATGAACAACATATTTTCTATAGAGTATACAATAAAAAACTAGTAATGTCCGTTGTGTACTACACAGCTCCAGCATTGTCGGGCAAAGGGGCGTGGCTAAACTATTCTCCAGTGTCGTATAGAGGAAAAGAAAATTTGTCGTAACTAACTACAAAAAAATGTCTTACAAAAGTCTAAATTTGTACTTTAAGAAAAAAGTGGAGGCAATGTGTTCTGAATGTGAGAATTTTTGTCTTTAGTTAAGACATTTTTGTCTTTAGTTAAGACATTTTTATAGACATTTTTGTTGTTAAGAGTATTTTAAGACATTTTTTGTCATTACATACAACAATTTCAGTCAGGACAATCTACATATTTCCAATCATAACCGACACTCTTTGAAAATATTAATGATCCCAACGACACGGTACTTTGAAAAGTTGTCACAAACTACAAAAGCTATTTCGCTACTTCTTTGAACATACGGCCCTATGTGACTGTGGTTTCATTGAAAATAAATAACACATTACATTTCATAAGATCTGCATTTTGTTGAAGGAGAAAAATCAAGATCCATTTTAAACCATTCAATTATTCACTGCTGACAAGGGCTAACTCACAGGATGTTAAGGGTTAAAAGTAAGATTGATGTACTAAGGATTATTAAAAAGCAGAAGGTAATTTTTTTGATGCAGTATATCTACTGATCAGCCATCTTAGCTCTATTTTAAAGATGTTGATATTTTACTTATGTAGCCACTGTCAATGACATATGAGAAGAGTGAAAAACCTCCTTTGAGTGTAGCTTTCACTGCCCATTTGATTTCCCTTGCTAACAAAATATCCTATATTTTATTCGTACTAATTTGTGAAAATGACACTAATACTTGGAAAGGATTAATATACAACTCCTCCTTGGGGATCTGTATTCTCCCCCACCTTGGAGAAAAGGGTTATAAAACATGTGTGATTGGTATATATACTTCTGTTCGTTGTTTCCATGTAGTAGGGACAATTAGAAAAAAGCTGTTCTCCAGCATGACATAGTAATTTAGGTTGAAAAAAGACTTGCTTCCATCTAGTTAAACCATTTTCCTATTCCTATGAGAACTGGATATAGGCAGAAAGGATCCATATATAGGAGCAAGAGGAGTGAGGAAAAAGCCATGTGGAACTGCTGAATGTGAACCAGTTTCTAGGTTTAACACAGGGCCAATCTCTGTATGCCCACATCAGGTACCATTTCCCAATGATATAGCATAAGAAGGCCCCTTGTGGCAGGTATAGTCCAGTTCAAATGGAAGGAAGTTGCCCAGCAGGGCAATATAAGTTTGTGGAGGTAGCCAGATAAGTATTATGTAGGTCATGGGTGCCATTAGTATATGTGAAATTGGGCCATTACCCCCCTGATAGGTAGCAGGTGAAGTAACTGCCATGTGCCATGTAGGGGATCTCCAATGGGTATGCTGGCAGTCACTGAAATGCTGTACTATGCCTGCAAGATGCAGAAAAATCCAGTTGATAGGATGGTCTCCCATGAACCATGTCTTTACTTGGGAACATGTGTTGTCAGTTGCTTCCAGATTTGTTATTTGTCTGTATAGTGGAAGTGTCCAGAATGTAAAGTCTCAATATCGTCTGAAGTCAGTTGAGTCTTTTGATATGCAGAAGTATAACAAGGTATTTGTCATGCTTTTTGGGCAGTAGTGTCATCCATGGGGAAAACCCAAAGCATAGTGGCTCTTGTGGTAGCATCAGAGGTCCACTAAATTCATCTGATGAGCCCCCCGTGTCATGTTCATCATTGGTAGTGTATTAAACTGCAACATTATAACATGAAAAGTTACAGTCCAATAATCAACACCTGCTACCACGGCTGGAATTGCATCTCAGAATTGGAGCCCCTTGGCAAGGAAGTCAAAGTGCCCTTAGCTCCACCCATGGTCACATCACCACTCATCACTTGATTCCACCCCTAACCCCCTTCTATATTTCCTGGTACAGTATATACACTTTGCATGCAACGTGCAAGAACAAAGAAAATCTCTTAACTGCCTGATTGCTAGAGAGCTATAGCATCCAAGAATAGCCAATATAAGGGTATGTGTAATGGCAAATAAAAGAATAAGAATTAATCAGGAGAGGGTGTCTGGTACAAGGGCAATGGGATTGCTCTGGCCATACCCACAACTCTGAAAAAGACATGGCCAATACCGCTGAGACGCCTCCTGTGAAATCTTGGAGCTCTAGACAGTTGCCTATTCTGCCTAACGGGAAATCCACCTCGGCTTGCTACATTATATTTTACACACTTATTTTTGGAAATGTGTAAACTTGACTAGTGAAACAGTTCTCGGACTGAGTTACTGGGACCCCCAATATTACTGAGGAAGTACAAAATATTCCACTGATCATATTTAGGAAATGGTGGACTTTTCATTCCAAGGTCCGTTCAAAACAGATGAGAGGACAGGAGGGCCCAACTTCAGGGATTCTTTACACTAAGGTCTATTAAACTGTGGAATTATTTGCCTAGGGATGCTTTAATGGCAGATACAATGGATACATCTAAGAGAAGATTAGATACATGTTAATGGATCAAACAGAAAATTCTGTTAAATAGACTAACACAACCTTAGGCCGGGATTCATCAAGGTGCAGGAAAAAGCAGTGTATCAAATACTCTGCTCTTCGCCACGATCATTGATTGATACCTTCAGTATTCATCAATGATTTGGAGTTCAAATTGGCCAATCAGGGGAAAAACCCACGTACACGCATAAGCAAAAATGTGTATGTGTGTGATCTCCCCATACGTTGCATTGGGATCCGCCAGCTTGACGCAAGCAGATCAAATTTGCGGATCTATCTGGCCATTGCTTTTTGAAGAATAAGCAATGGCCAGATACAATCCATAAGTTGTTGAATGTGCGAATGGTTAATATGCAAAAAGTGCTCAGATCTTCTTGTGCATTAAGCCATTCACATCTTGATGAATCTTGGCCTAAGTGTCAAGAATGAAATTCTTATTTTCTGGACTATACTGTAACAAAGCTTATGTCTTTTCTTTCAACCTAATTTACAATATTACTATGTAGGATGTCTCTTCTGCATTCATCAGGTTAAAAGAACCATTTCATTCAATGGCAATTTTTAAAATGTTTATTCGTCCCCTATAAGGCACTTGGTTAGCTGAAGAATTACTCCAGTTCTTAGGAAATCAGCCCCAGCATTGCTCCACAATATATTTGTACATCTGGCCTGTTGAGTGCAATAAATGTACTCATTTTAACTAAAGTGTGCACTATTAAGTTCTTCAAGGGGTTAACAGATTTCAGCCCAGCACATGGTGTCTTGATTTCATATAGATGTAATGTGTGGGATGAAGCATGTTTGGAAGCCATTGCTATTTCAAATCAGCTACTGAACTGGACACAGGCCAAATAAACCTCCCGCCGTTCTTATTTTTCTGGATCAAAATAATTTGGAACATTCTTCATTCAGGCCAGTAGCTAGGAAAACACTGCAGTCATTTATCAAAGTCTACTGATTGAAAAATGTGGGTGAGAAGGAGACACCCGATTTATTAGAACAATCCTCCAAATTTAGCTAAAATGAATCCTCTTCCAGGATGTGGACTGAAACAGACCTAATGCACCATAAGTGACATTTAAATGGGGCTTTTTTTTAAATATGAAAAGCTTTATTGAGAAAATATGATGATACAAAACAGTGATAAAGGAGGAATTGAAATCATACATGGTAACTAGAAATCGAATAATGGATATTGCAATTGACAATGTATAGATGTGCAAGACAGGAGATTGACAAGACCGTTTAGGTATTTTGAGACTGAGAGTACAAAAAGTCTAAAGGGTGTGGGATGAGAACCATGTCCCTTCTACAGAAAGGGTAACATTAAATGGGGCTTTTAACTCTTAGAATGCTAACGTGGTCTTCAACACATTGTTCTGAAATGCACTGGAGATCTCTCAAGCATTCAAAGGTTTAACTGTTCGAAGGGAATGCAAAGCATTGGCATTAAAAGGGTTAAAGTCTGAGGATGAGCCCCCAATAATCCCATATGCATACTTTATACTGAAATATGATTGGTCAGGACAGTATCCATTGCTATATAGGGAAATACCTTATCTCTTATTCCCTACAATATTCTCCATTATTTTGCACATTGACATTGACTGCTTGGACTTTTGGGTGTCAAAGGGGATGGACAATACATTTATTCACAAAGCATTGCATACAAATTGGCAATCAAAGGGTAAATCAATTCATTGTCAGCATACATGATCCAAACATGCTCTGTGACTGCACAGAGCAAAGCTGAGCCACGCAAACTGACATGTCCTGAAAACTATCCAGGACATACTTTTTACTGAAAACTATCCAGGACATACTTGAAAACGAGAGAAATCTCAATGTATTCTTCCTGGTAAAATATTTTCTAAATAAATAAAATAATAAATAAAATAAAATGGATTTAACATAAAGCACAAAACTAAACCACACTTGCCTAGCCTGTAGTAAACAAAGGAGGAACGAGAGGATAGTGTGGATCCTGGCTATGGTTATATTTCACAAATTCAATAGATCTGTTTAGGGATGGGCAAAAGTGTTAGCCTCAAAAGATTAACAGGAGTAAAATGACACTTTTCACAAAGCGGTAAACTTTTCACAAAAACTGCCATTTTTTCACATAGCTCATTGCATTGAAATCACTGGGAAGGCTGGATTTCACCCCACCAGGTGGTAACTTTCCCTTCTTTTCCCACAAACATAGAATAAAAGGGGTGTAACGTTCCAAGAGCATGCCAATCTATGAGTTTGAGAGGGACAGAAAGCAGACATTTTTAAGTTAGAGAAGACAGGCTAATACAAATTAGTTGTAGCTTAGTTTAGGAATCTTGTATTCAGGAAATCTGTTGTCTGTATTAGGGGAGTGTGGGGGAATCTGGAGGAGAGGAAGGGAGAAAGGAGGTTGAGCCCAAATACCCCAACATTCTGTGTGACTGTCTGGGATGACACAGGCATCAGTGATCCACACTTCTTCCTGATCTGTCTGTCATCGCTGTCCTAGGGGAATCTTGGGTGTGAAAGGGGAACAAAGGAGGTTTACCCCAAATATCCCTAAAGTTTGTGTGACTGAGTAAACACAGGCAGCTGTGATCCTTCCTGATATGGATGGTATCTCTGCATCAGGGGAGTCTGGGGCTGTGAGAATGGAGCAAAAGAGAATTACTCTAAATACCTCCAAATTCTGTTTGACTGATTGGGAACATGGAGGCAGAGATGATCCATGTTTCTTCCTGATCTGGCTGTCATCTCTGTCCTAGGGGAGTATGGGGGTTTGTTACCAAGTAGACACAGGCAGCTGTGATCCAATTTCCTTCCTGATCTGGCTGTCATCAAAGTGTCCGGGTGGTTTGTGAGAAGGGAGCAAAGGAGAATTACCCTAATTACCCCAAAATGCTGTGTGACTGACAGGGAACACGCAGGCAGAGGTGATCCAAGTTTCTTCCTGATCTGTTATCTCTGTACTGGTGGAGTCTGGAGGTGATAGAAGGGAGCAAAGGAGGTTTACCTCCAAATTCTCCAAAATGTTGTGTGACCAAGTAGACAGAGGCAGCTGTAATCCAAGTTCCTTCCTGGTGTGGCTATTATATCTGTGTCAGGGGAGTCTGGGGGGTGTGAGAAGGGAGCAAAGAATAATTACCCCAAATACCCCAAAATTCATTGTGACTGTGAACACGCAGGTCATCCAATTTTCTTCCTGGTCTGGCAGTTATCTCTATCCTAGTCTGGAGGTGTTAGAAGGGAGTAACGGAGGTTTATCTCAAGTATTTCAAAAGTTAGCGTGACAGAGTAGACATAGGCAGCTGTGATCCAAGTTTATTCCTGATCTGGCTGTTATCTCGGTGTCAGGGGAGTGTGGAGGTTCGAGAAGGGAACAAAAGAGAATTACCCCAAAATTCTGTGTGACTGACTGGCAACACACAGGCAGAGGTGATCCAACTTTTTTCCTGATCTATCTATTATCACTGTGCTGAGTGAGTATGGGAAATAAGCAGTTGAACAGAAAGTGTTTTTGTTTTTTGTTTTTTTCAGTGATAGGGATACGGGGGGACACTTAATTACAAAATAAATTCATTAAATAAAAAAAAAAAAAAAATTGATAGGTGACAGAGACAGGGACCCTGACGTGAGCTGTGACTGAGGCAGACTGATACTAGACGAGTTAGAGAATTTTGTAGAGAGCCAAGGCAAGACATCCAAAACAACCAGTTCTATTGTGTTCTTTACAGTAAAAATACACACTGTATTTGATTAATGTCCTGCAAACGCACAAGGGGTATGAGGAGGGTGAAAGGATTAGGAGCAGTGCAGGGATGTGTGATAGGGTCATGTGAGTAAAACTGTAGTCCAAAAACTGACTGTAGTCATGGTTACTGCAGCATGTGCAATAAATTATGGTGATCCCTCTCCTCCCAAGGAGGATGCAATTTGTCAAAGTCCCACCAAAAAGTTCCAACATCACCAGCACCACTACTATCAATAAACCATTTAAAAACACTGAAGACAACGAGTCAAATTTCAGTGATGACAGCATAGTGCAAGAAGGTCTAGCAGCTCAACCAACTTCTGCATCTGACAGTCAGACAAACAAGCAGAAAAACACCTGTCCTGAAAGAAGTAGTGAATGTTGTGAAAGTTCCTCAAAAGGGAAAAGTAAAAGAAATTAGGACCTCTAAATGCCTAGAAGAATATAAAAGTAATGGGGAAAAAACAGCAGGCAAAGCTGAGGATTACCTGATTACTGATGATGATGATGATGATGAAACGGATCTAGAATATATGCCTCGAGCATCATCCTCTTCTTCAGATACAGAGAAAGTTGAGAGTGAGACAGATGATGACATGGCTAAAAGCCAAAGGCTCAGTCTTGTCATCATTGTCAGTCATCATTAGCATTGTCAAGCCCCACTCAGCCACACACACTACTAGTGTTGAGTAACCAGCAACTACACAGGTTATCAACATCCAAAAACTTAGCTATGATGAGTGCCACTGCTGCTGTTGGAAGTTCAGCACTTGTGACAGCAACATTTTTTTTTAAACATTTTTGGGGACAATGTGACATAAATTCCTTGTCGTGGTTCATGCCACAATTCAGAGTGTTAAACTTGGTTATCAATTTATACTCTCAGATCTTTATGTCTTAAACTTTCCCATCAGTATAGTCACTGCCTCACTCACATATAGTCCTGTATGGAGAGCATATCACACACATGATGAGGTAAACAACATTAGATGAGCCACAGGAGAATTTGCCCTTGATATTTTGGTTCCATGTGAATATGGTATGGGCAACTTGTATGTGGTACATATGTGTGCACAGGTTCCACATGTCCTTTGTAGTCAGGGATAAGTACTATTTTCTGCTACATCCTTATGTGAGCTCTTATCCACCTGTTGTTTCATGTTGGGGTGCTATTTATAGGAGAGGAGGTCTTTGGAATATTATTTTTAATCTGCCATCAGTATGAAGCATTGTTTGGAGCTCTTTTTGAGATGTTGCTCAGCATTTCATGGTGTGGGTTATTGGTAACTACTAATCGAACTCTGTTCTCTTCCCGTGGTTGTTTATATTCCAGGAGATTTCTTCTGGGTATACTTGTGGCTTTCTGAATTTGGATGTCCCTGATCTTGTTATTATACCTATGACTGATAAAATCTCTCCTGAGATGCTTATGATGTTGATCTTGGTCAGAATTCTCAGAGCATATGCAGTTATACCTTAGGGCCTGGCTGTAAGCAATGGAGTTTTTTTGTGTGTCTGGGATGGAAACTGTCATTACTGAGATAATTAATTAGGCTTGTCTGTTGCTTTGTGGTACAGAGATTGTAGTATCCAGAAAGTTAGTTTGTATGGGTGAATGTCTGAGTATAAGTGAGGTTAATGATGAGTAGGGATGGGCGAAAATTTCCCCCTCAAACTGAAATCGGCGAAAAATGGCACTTTCTGCTTGGTGAAAAGTTTCCCACGAAAAGTGCAGATTTTTTGCTTTTTTCAACTAGCTCTTTCCATTGAAATCAATGGGAATATAGAAGTTACACACAACACATAGCAAATATTATTTTATTTCTTAAAGGCATAGTATAAAAGGGGCATGAGGGTGCCTGTGTTGGTGGGGTGTGGGGAAAGAATCAGTTGAACAGGGGATGATTTTTGCAGGGGTTGTTTATAGGGATTGGGGGGCAGTTAATAAAAAAGAAATCCTAAATAAAATAAAATAAAAACCATAAGACATGGTATAAAGGGGTCTGAGGAGGGTGCCTGTGTTGGTGAATGAATGAATCATTTGAACAGGGAATTTGTTTTGGGGTTATTTTTTGACAGCTATTGAGGGGACAGTTAATAAAAAAATAAATAAATAAAATAAGAAATTTGTATTTAAAGTGATAGAGACAGGAACCCCCGACAGTATCTGCCACTGGGGTGGACTGATACTTGACTTGATAGAGTATTTTGTAGAGGATGATTTCTTTGATTTGTTGTTAGAGGCCCAAGCCCTGAAGAAACATTGATTTGTAGGACTTAAGCTTGTTTGGCACAATCCCTAAGGAAACATTGATTTGTAGGACTTAGGCTTGTTGGAAACAAGCCCGCCAAAAATTGTTTATTTTTTTGTAGGACTAATTTTTTTTCTTATTTATTTATTTATTTTCAAAACACAAGCCCTGAGAAGAAAATAAAAATGCCCTACTGGCCTAATGGCAGCAGGTTATGTTGGCCAGTGGCCACTGTCAAATGTCCTCCTGAATTGCAACTGCTGTTCGTACTGCTGCTGCTGCTGAGTTGTTTAAGCAGCAGGATGATTAGGCAGCTGAAAGGGACTGGGATCAACAATAGCAGTAACATGGAAGATGGATGATGAAGGTTCCACTTGCCACCGCTGGCTTCAGTGATGCGCCTGAGGCAGTAGCATCAAAATAAGTAGCCCCAGTCTATGCGGAGAAAAGCAGAAGTTGATCATTAAATCTTCTCCATCTGCTCCTCCTCCAAAATCATCATGGGTGTGTTGTTATTAGAATATATTTTTTCCCTTGAGAGCAGGAACAGCAGGACTCATTAGCAACTGCAATGCGCAGAGTGTGTGTGTGTGTGTGTGTGGTAAATAACATCTGGGGGCACAACTGTATCCAAACACCATTACACCGGAAACCAAGTACTGCCGCTGTCACTGTACCCCTTTTCCACACCTGCTAAGGACACATGACAACTTGCTGACAATTTAATAGTAGTGATGAACCCTCCCTGCCACCATCTTAGCATATTCTGCAGGATGGAATCTCCTCAGATGCCGCTTGATGCACTGACTGTGATTCTCCTCCACCACACTGGCATGTGTGTTCAGTGCACCACACAGTGTGCAAAAGATAGAGACAAACTGCCACATCCTAACATCAACAGAGTGGCTATCATTTGGCTGGGGAGGTAATGAATGAGGTGGATTGGCAGAAGATGTAATTACCCTAGAAGGTGATGGCGAGCTAGTTGTTTCACTCGTCCTGGAATTTCCAGTCTCTGCCTGGGTTGTTCTATTCCTCCTCCTCTTTGATCACCTCCTCGCCTCTTGTTGCCTTTCTGGAGAGTCAGGGACAACAAAAGCGGTGCTTGATTTCTGTTGTGGGTGGTTGTCTTTAACACGTTTGGAGTAAATGTCATGGTGTCTGTGTTTCATGTGTGATATCAGGGTGCTTGTGCCAAGGTGTGTTCCCTCCTTTCCTCTTTTCACTGACTTGTCACAAATTGTGCACAGTGCCATTGCTGATGACTGCACTGTGCCTGCCCCAAAAGAAAAATAGTCCCACACCCATGATGATTTCAGGGGGAAGGGGAAAGATGGAAAAGAATGTCCTCTTTCATCTTGTCCTACACATTCCCCTTCATTGTCTGTGGCAGAGGATACTGTTGCTGCTACTGCTTTAGATTCAGCACTGCAACTAGGATCAGGAATATTGCTACTACTGGCAAGTAGAACCTGTCCTAGTCCCACATCACTTGTTGACCCCATTCCCACTGTGTCCACAGTGGTCTGTGGCACACTAGCCTGCTCCTCAGCATCCTGCTGCCCTTGCATCTCAGCATCAAAAGGAATTAGAGCAGTTGCAAATTCCTCTAATTCCAAAATGTCATTGCTAGTGGTGGTGGTGATGTCCATCCTCATCCCTGTCTCCCATTCCTTCTCAGTTTCTGATAAAAAGGCCATCAATGTCTCTTCCACTCCAGCTTCTCCAGCATCATCATCACCACCACCACTAGTCCCTACATGCTGTTGTTGTTGCAGCTCTATTCCAGACATCTCACTGCTGCTTGGAGGAGGTGACGAGCAATGTGACAGAGAGTCCCCTAATGTCACACTTACCATTTCCTTTTGACTTGAAGAAGAAGGCAGACTAGCAGCAGTAGCAGCGGGCACAGGTAGCTGATCTGTGCCCCTAGTGGTGGTGATGGTAAATCAATGGCCAAAAATGTTTTAGTCATTGAAAAAATGGCGAAAGATTTTGGCCAATGGGCGAAAGATGTGAAAATTGTAACCACTAGTTTTAAGGCGGATTTTCCTGTGAAAAAGCAGATAACAGCGTGGTTTTCACAAAATTTCTCGCTGGAACATGACGATAACTTTCACCCACCCCTAATGATGAGATGGAAGGCACTGTAATTTTTGTGAAATGCCAAAAGAATACATACACGCAAGCTCTCTAAGGACAAAACCAATGGAGAAGTGTCAAGTTAACCCTTGGAAACACCCAAACCAATGGAGAAGTGTCACTAAAGGTCAATGCTGTGTCAATATGATTTTGTCGATGTATTTGAAACACTTCATCATTTCCTATACAAGGAGGGCAGTGTATGTCAAATAAAATTGGAGAAAGAAGAATGTTGAATAGGAACACTATATGTCGAAATACAAATGGAGAAAGTTAATATGTTGAAGGGAACAATATATGTTGAATTACTAAGGGGGGGTTAAAGGGATAGTAATGTAAGAAAAAAAGTATTAACTATGTGGTATATACAATTAAAAGTGAGTACTAGCACTTATTCGTATCTCTCAAACCATTATGGTTTGAGAGATATAGGAAAATAAAGTTCTCTGGTCCCTCTCCCCTTTCTGCTTGAGGAGCTGTAAAACTGTCAGAAGCAGATTCTGGTCGCTTGACCAGATGTGGCTCTTCAGCAGTGCCGATATAATGATATCTAAAGATAAATACTTAATTTGGAACAGTCTACAAAGTGTGCCTGGCTTGCAAGCACACTTCGCAGACCGTTCCAATGAAGTATTTATTTGTAAATAGTGTGATTTCAGCTCTGCTGAAGAGCCTCTGTCTGGTCTAATGACTGGAATCTGCAGCTGTCAGCTAGATGGCAGACTTGAGTAAAACAGCCAGGAAAAGGTAACTTTAGCAACTTATATCTCTCAAACCATAAAGGTCTGAGAGATAAGACTTACATTGATGTTAATCTTTCTTTAATGTCTACTACATTAAATCAACTTAAAAATTAACCATTACTATCCCTTTAATATGTCGAAGGAGGACACTGTATGTTGGATCTCTAACATGTTGTGCAGCATGGCGAACAACACTATTGTGTGTTAGCCCCATATACACTGCCTGACACCCCCCATGCTTCTTCCCTTGCCTAGGCAGCGGTCATGGGGATATGTGGCTAGCACTGGGAAAGGAGAAAAGCCTGGAGAGGGTCAGACAGTGTACATGGGGAGCTGTGGTTACCAGTGGGCAAGGGAAGAAGGCTTGGGGTGTATATGGGTCTAGCACACAATGGTGTTGTTCTCCATGCTGCACAACATGTTAGAAGTCTGACGTACAGTGCCCCCTTCGACACATTAACCCCCCAATAGTAATTCGACATATATTGCTCCCATGCAACATACTAACTTTCTCCATTTGTATTTTGACATATATTGCTCCCATTCGACATTCTTCTTTCTCCAATTTTATTTGACATACACTGACCTGCTTGTATTTGAAATGTCGAAGCGTTTCGGATACATCGACAAAATCATATTGCCACAGCATCAACCTTTAGTGAATCTAGGCAATCTAACGCCTAACTTGACCTATCTGTCATCAAATGTACAACTATTTCCTTGGACTTTGACTTTTAGCGCTTTTTATAGGCGGTAACTTAGGACGTAGTTGGATTAAAGCAGAAAGAACCATTTTTGTGAGCATGGTGACATGTGAAGCCCACTCCAGTTTTGTTTTACCGGGCTCTACAATAGATAACCGGTAAAACACACGTATGCAAAATACACGGTGTTTGTTTTTACTGTAATGCCGGTTTTGACGCAGCTAATAGTGTCAAGTCCCTAGTTGTCTTGAAATCTTGCATCTTAGAGCCATTCAGTTAGCCAATAAAGATATCTCTTTTACTTTACCAGTCTCCTGCATTATGAACATTTTCTCCAGGAAACACCTTGTACTTCTCTAGGAAAATCTAGGGTTCCACGGAACAGTTTGAGAACCACTGTCATATTCCAGATATTGGCACAAGATTAATTCTGGCCTTAACCATTTAATAAACTACTTGTGATCATTAAATGAAATTATTTTTAGAATTGTCAACACTCGCCTCTATGAGCAATCCTTCAAAAGATTAAAGGTTTACATTTTAAAGAGAACATATCTCCTTAAGATGTTTAAATGGTGAAGGATTTTAAAGGAGGATTATTGCAAGGAATGGAAGGCAGTATATTAGATATGATGTTTCCTATGAACTGAATCTGTTTAGTATGCTTTTTGTGTTGTACTTATACATCTTGTCAGCCAGAGGAAATCTGTACATGCTGTCTGCAATCCTCACTTACAGTGAAATCAGATAGCTGGAATCCAGATAAATTAGCTGAGTCTTTACAGATAAATCCTGACCTGTTCTTTAAAGTGATTTAGAGATATGTTCAACATCTTGGTAAATGAGCAGGGAGAACAAAAATGACAGTGGAAATGTCTTTTTTTTTTCTTCTTTTGTTTAATGTAATGAAAGGGAAACTAACACTTAAGGTGCAATTTAGGAGACACAAACCAAATACACCATAGGTGGAGGGGGGTTAAAATTAGTATTTACCTAAATGGAGTATGAACCCCTTGAATATTAGAGTAGTCTCCAATGTGCCGGATGCAGATCTAGCATTCAAGCAGATTAAGCCTTTGAGTGCCAGAAGGGTACGCAATACAATGCTTTGCAAATCGATTCACTTTTTAAATGGTCGCATTTGAAATATCTTGCAGTCTGCAAGCCACAATCATCATGTCGGCTGGATGAAAAGGGTGACATGAGAATCTCGCCCTGCATATAAGCGCTAGATTCTCATGTCACCTCCTTTAATGCTGCCACCTCATACCTGAATCTGGCGTCCAGTCTCCTGAGTTAATATGCTCCTTTGGATGCCGAGTCTCCATCTGTGCCACACGTCTGTTATGATAAATCATAGAAGCATTACAAGGGCCTTTTAGATGGATAATGGACTGTCTGTGGTCTCCTGGTGCTCAATTTCATATTTTTGTGTGGCACTCAAAGTGTTAAGCTACATATGGAACAAAGGACTAAAAATCCTGGGTATGTAGCTTAACTCTTTTAGTGACACGCAACAAAATTAAATTGCGCACCAGGAGATCACAGGCAGTCCATTAGATAAACATCCCTTTTCAAGTGGCACAGATGGAGACTCTGTATCCAAAGGAGCAAATTACTTTAGCAGACTGGCTCCTGATTCAGGTATGCGATGACAGCATTTTTTAAGGAGGTGACATGAGAATCTTGCTCTTATATTCAGGACGAGATTCTCATGTCTCCCTTTTTATCTAGGCTACATGATTGCGGCATGCAGACCACACGATATTTCAAATGTGACTATTTAAAAGGAAACCATTTAAGTTAATGGAAATTTGGGGAATAATCATTTGCCCCCTATGTTGCAGTTGGTTTGTTCCATGTTTGCTCCTTTTCAGCTTACTGAATTTGTAATAAAGCCTCTTTCACAGGAGACGGGAATGTGACATGCATGCTGCCCCATTCCAGCAGAAGAACGTCTACGGTAATGGAAACACCTCAACAACAACTCGACCCTTACCAGGACTCATCCACCAAGGCCATAGGGTGGAGACCTTGAAACAAAAAGGCCATCTTTAGTGTGACTGACCAGTCATTTGCAGAATATTTGATATATTTTGGTATAAATATATTGTTTTTAATAAAAGTATACATTTTTTTCAATTCAGGAGTACGTAATTTGTTTTGCCAAATTATACTTGCCTAAAATTATACCTGTACTGTCCCTGTTTTTGCTTAATGATCCTGTTAGGGAGGGGGGTGCGAGAGCATGGCTGGTCTTTGGTCTGTTTCAGAATTCATCAAACATGTGGCCGATGCCCACATGTGCCTCCATTGACCTGTTGATTGCATAATTGTAGCGAACATCACTATGATTTAATTGGCTGTGTGAATGAAGTACATCAGTAGGGACGTATGAATTATGTTGTCATGTGAAGAAGTAGGTTGAAAAGTACAATAGTTTTGACTTTTTGGCATGACCAAATGTATAAGCTTGGCACTTACTCTTACAGTTGCAATAAACTACTGTTAGTACAAGTGTTCCATTGCTTGTAACCAGTTACTCTCCCAAGAACAGTACTAAATCCAAGTACAGAAACAGAAAAAAAAATGAAGGAACTTGTGGGGCTATCTAGCCACTGATTTATTAATTCATACCACAAGAAGGCTTCATACAGCAAACATTTTGGGGTGTCATTGCGGTTCTCAGTACATTACAGACCTGTACGCTATAACAGTTTTTCCACTAACATAATACATTATAATTTTAGAACTTTTAGCACTTTCCTTCCTGCTGGAACTTCAGATCAAAGGAGAAACATGTCTCCTGTCCAGTGGGAATTCTCCATAGATCTTAACTGATGCAACTTTATTGTGTTCAGAGTTAAATTTTGTAAAGATACAGCAAACTGCTTTCAACTGTGTCATGCAAGGAGATAGTTTTTCATGTGAATGAACATCCAATCTGCCAGCAAGTTGTTGTATTATAGGGAGATTAGCAGGAGCTTTATAAAATGTTCAAAATGCTGCATAAAGGTGTCCATTAATCCTTTGCCAGACAGGTATTCAACTCATTGCGAAGCAGTGCATTGGATACTCCTTCTGGAACTCAAAGGGTTAAAATAGAAATGCAGTCATTTATTTTAAACCCTTGAATCATAGAGGTGTCTTAAGTAGTGTTGAGCGAGCATGCTCGGCCGATGCTCGGATCGGCTCGAGCATCGCTCTGCTCGGCACATGGCGGTACTCGTACGAGTACCGCATGTGCTCGCCCGCCATGTTCGGGTCTCCTCCCCGCACGTTTCGCGGCTGCTGCGCAGCCAATAAACGTGCAGGGAGGCTCTGACATCAGTGTAATGCCAGCAGCCATGTTGGCTGCTGGCATTACACTGATTGGCTGGCCAGAACCCGTGGTCGGGTGCTGTATAGCACCTGACCAGCGAGTTCGGCTCAGTCTTAGCCAGGGAGAGATGAGGATAGGAAGGGAAAGTCAGTGTAGGGAGAAGACAAGCAAATTTGTTAAAAAAAAGACCCAAAAGTCATTTTTAGGACTACTGTGTGTGGGGGCAGCAGTTTATTTTGTGTGGGGGGGAAAAAACAAAACAAAAAAAAAATTCATATATTCTGTTTAGTGTGCAAAGTTGCAGATTAGAGCACATTCTGTTTAGTGTGCAAAGTTGAAGATTAGAGCACATTCTGTTTAGTGTGCAAAGTTGCAGATTAGACCACATTCTGTTTAGTGTGCAAAGTTGCAGATTAGAGCACATTCTGTTTAGTGTGCAAAGTTGCAGATTAGAGCACATTCTGTTTAGTGTGCAAAGTTGCAGATTAGAGCACATTCTGTTAAGTCTTCAAACTGTAAAATATCAAAGTCACATATTCCATTCAGTGTGCGTCGCCGCAGTTTAGCAGCATATTCTGTGTACTGTGCACAGTTGCAGAATAGGAAGAAATACTGTTAAGTCTTCAAACTAAAATATCAAAGTCACATATTCCATTCAGTGTGCGTCACCGCAGTTTAGCAGCACATTCTGTGTACTCTGCACAGTTGCAGAATAGGAAGAAATACTGTTAAGTCTTCAAACTAAAATATCAAAGTCACATATTCCATTCAGTGTGCGTCACCGCAGTTTAGCAGCATATTCTGTGTACTGTGCACAGTTGCAGAATAGGAAGAAATACTGTTAAGTCTTCAAACTAAAATATCAAAGTCACATATTCCATTCAGTGTGCGTCACCGCAGTTTAGCAGCACATTCTGTGTACTCTGCACAGTTGCAGAATAGGAAGAAATACTGTTAAGTCTTCAAACTAAAATATCAAAGTCACATATTCCATTCAGTGTGCGTCACCGCAGTTTAGCAGCACATTCTGTGTACTCTGCACAGTTGCAGAATAGGAAGAAATACTGTTAAGTCTTCAAACTAAAATATCAAAGTCACATATTCCATTCAGTGTGCTTCGCCTCAGTTTAGCAGCATATTCTGTGTACTGTGCACAGTTGCAGAATAGGAAGAAATACTGTTAAGTCTTCAAACTAAAATATCAAAGTCACATATTCCATTCAGTGTGCGTCACCGCAGTTTAGCAGCACATTCTGTGTACTCTGCACAGTTGCAGAATAGGAAGAAATACTGTTAAGTCTTCAAACTAAAATATCAAAGTCACATATTCCATTCAGTGTGCGTCACCGCAGTTTAGCAGCATATTCTGTGTACTGTGCACAGTTGCAGAATAGGAAGAAATACTGTTAAGTCTTCAAACTAAAATATCAAAGTCACATATTCCATTCAGTGTGCGTCACCGCAGTTTAGCAGCACATTCTGTGTACTCTGCACAGTTGCAGAATAGGAAGAAATACTGTTAAGTCTTCAAACTAAAATATCAAAGTCACATATTCCATTCAGTGTGCGTCGCCGCAGTTTAGCAGCACATTCTGTGTACTGTGCACAGTTGCAGAATAGGAAGAAATACTGTTAAGTCTTCAAACTAAAATATCAAAGTCACATATTCCATTCAGTGTGCTTCGCCGCAGTTTAGCAGCATATTCTGTGTACTGTGCACAGTTGCAGAATAGGAAGAAATACTGTTAAGTCTTCAAACTAAAATATCAAAGTCACATATTCCATTCAGTGTGCGTCACCGCAGTTTAGCAGCACATTCTGTGTACTCTGCACAGTTGCAGAATAGGAAGAAATACTGTTAAGTCTTCAAACTAAAATATCAAAGTCACATATTCCATTCAGTGTGCGTCACCGCAGTTTAGCAGCACATTCTGTGTACTCTGCACAGTTGCAGAATAGGAAGAAATACTGTTAAGTCTTCAAACTAAAATATCAAAGTCACATATTCCATTCAGTGTGCGTCACCGCAGTTTAGCAGCACATTCTGTGTACTCTGCACAGTTGCAGAATAGGAAGAAATACTGTTAAGTCTTCAAACTAAAATATCAAAGTCACATATTCCATTAAGTGTGCTTCGCCGCAGTTTAGCAGCATATTCTGTGTACTGTGCACAGTTGCAGAATAGGAAGAAATACTGTTAAGTCTTCAAACTAAAATATCAAAGTCACATATTCCATTCAGTGTGCTTCGCCGCAGTTTAGCAGCATATTCTGTGTACTGTGCACAGTTGCAGAATAGGAAGAAATACTGTTAAGTCTTCAAACTAAAATATCAAAGTCACATATTCCATTCAGTGTGCGTCGCCCAGTTTAGCAGCACATTCTGTGTACTGTGCAAAGTTGCAGATTTGCAGCACATAATCCGTGTAATATGAAGAAGGCGGGTAAAAAGGGACGGGGAAGTGGACGTGATCCTGATAGTTCAGGGCGCGGGTCAGGACGCGTAGAAACTGTGCCTGGTGCCAGAGCACAAGAAAGAAAGACATCCACCATACCTAGCTTCATGTCTCATTTTACAGGGCGTCGCAGGACATCACTCTCGAGGTCCGACCACTGCGAACAGGTGGTCGGTTGGATGTCAGCTGATACTGCTTCCAGTCGGTTAAGCACCACCCTGTCTTCCACCAAGTCCACTCTCAGTATCCAAGAGTCTGGTCAACATAATCCTCACTCTGATCATCCTTCCTCCCACCATACACGGTCTGGTCAAAGAAGTGATCCCACACTGGGATATAGTGAGGAGCTCGTCTCATCACCAATCCTTCATTTGACCCTCTCTCCAAGCACGCTTGCAGAGGAACATGACATCTTGTGCCCTGATTCACAACCTCTAGAGGGTACCCAATCACAAGAAGATGACAGATGTGAACGGCATTTAAGGTCAAAGGAAGTAGTGGATGATGATGAGACACTGTTGCCATTAAATCAACCACTATTACTGTCTCAAGACCTTGTTGAGGAGGATGATATACAGTTGTCAATGACTGAGTATGTGGTGGGATCAAGACATGAGGAGGATGATCAGAGTGAGGAAGTGGAGGAGGACTTGGTGGACGATGAGGTGACTGACCCCACCTGGGAAGGTGTAGAGCCGAGCGATGACAGCAGTCCTGAGGGTGAGCCATCTGCAGCACCGCAACAGGCTGGAAGAGGCAGTGGTGTGGCTACAGAAAGAAGGCTGACCGCACCAAACCGGCCCGCAAATGTTCCACGGAGCACCCCCTTGCGTAAATCTACCTTGCCAAGGGGTAGGTGTTCCGCGGTATGGCGTTTTTTTAAGGAAAGTGCGGACGACAAAAGAATTGTAGTTTGCAACCTGTGCCACACCAGAATGAGCCGAGGCATGAACACTAGAAACCTCACCACCACCAGCATGATCCGACACATGGCATCCAAGCACCGTAGTAAGTGGGAGGAACGCCTGGATTGCCCATCTGTGTCTGCAGGCCACACCACTGCCTCCTCTTCCCCTGTTTTCGGTGCCGGCCAATCGCCTGTCGAAGGCGCAGGCCCGCATACCTCCCACCCTGCACCTGTACCATCTGAAGCACCATCAGCGACCACATCCACTTCCCTGTCCCAGCGCAGCGTCCAAATGTCGTTACCCCAGGCATTTGAGCGCAAGCGAAAATACCCAGCCACCCACCCACAGGCCATAGCACTAACCTCACACCTTTCCAAATTACTGGCCATCGAAATGCTGCCATTTAGGCTTGTGGAGACTGAGTCCTTCCGCAGCCTGATGGCAGCAGCTGTCCCTCGGTACGCGGTCCCCAGCCGCCACTACTTTTCCCGGTGTGCCATCCCCGCATTACACCACCATGTGTCCCGTAACATCACCCGTGCCCTGACCAACGCAGTTACTGGGAAGGTCCACTTAACGACTGACACATGGACAAGTGCTTGTGGCCAGGGACGCTACATTTCCCTGACGGCACACTGGGTGAATGTCGTGGAGGCTGGGAGCGACTCGGACCCTGGGATGGCACAGGTGCTACCCACGCCGAGGATTGCGGGCCCTACCTCCATCAGGGTTTCCGCCAGCACCTACGTTATTGGCTCCTCCTCCTCCGTTTCCACCTCCGAATTCTCTGCACGCAGCGCCACTCCCCCATCAGCCGGTAGCTGGAAGCAGTGTAGCACTGCAGTGGGGAAGCGTCAACAGGCCGTGCTGAAGCTGATCTGCCTTGGGGACAAACAGCACACGGCCTCAGAGCTGTTGCAGGGGATTAGTCACCAGACCGAGCAGTGGCTCTCGCCACTCAACCTGCAACCAGGCATGGTTGTGTGTGATAATGGGCGTAACTTGGTGGCGGCTTTGGAGCTCGGCAAGCTCACACACGTACCATGCCTAGCGCATGTATTTAATTTAGTGGTTCAGCGATTTCTAAAAACCTACCCCAATGTGCATGATCTCTTGACCAAGGTGCGCCGCGTGTGTGCACATTTCCGTAAGTCATCTACAGCTTCAGCCGGCCTGTTGAAGCTGCAGCAGCGCTTACAATTGCCAGCTCACCGGCTGCTGTGTGACGTGAGCACGCGCTGGAACTCCACCTTCCACATGTTGGCCCGGCTTTGTGAGCAGCAGAGGGCAGTAGTGGAGTACCAGCTGTTACACGGTCGTCGCCTCTCCGTTCAACTTCCTGTAATCAGAAGTGAGGAGTGGGAATGGATGTCAGACCTCTGTGAGGTTTTACGCAATTTTGAGGAATCGACACAGATGGTGAGCGGCGATAACGCTATTATCAGTGTAACCATCCCACTTCTGTGTCTACTGAAACGCTCGCTGCTCACAATTAAAACTGACGCTTTGCATGTGGAAGAGGTGGAAATGCGGGAGGAAGAGCTTACACAAGGTGATAGCCAGAGCACCCTCACTTCGTCTTCTCAGCGACAATTGGAGGAGGAGGAGGAGGAGGAGGAGGAGGAAGACACGGTTGCCTCCGCTACAGAGGGTAGCCATGGAACTTTAGTTCCATCTCTTCAGCGTGGGTGGGCAGAAGAGGAGGAAGAGGATGAGGAGATTGAGAGTCATCCTCCTGGTGAGGACAGCGAAATCTTGACTGTTGGTACTCTGGCACACATGGCTGACTTTATGTTAGGCTGCCTTTCCCGTGACCCAAGCGTTATACGCATTTTAGACAACACGGATTACTGGGTGTTCACCCTTCTGGACCCCCGCTACAAAGAGAATTTCTCATCTCTCATTCCTCCGGTGGAGAGGACAAGCAAAATGGTGCAATACCAGAAGGTTCTTGTTGAAAAATTGCTCCAAAATTTTCCATCTGACAACGCTGGCGGCAGAGTACGTGCTACCTTGGCCAACCGAGAAGGGGAGAAAAGGGGAGCACACAGCAGTTCCGACAAAGGCAGGGCAACACTGTCCAAGGCGTGGGACACCTTCATGACACCCCGCCAGCACCCTCACCCTGATGCGCAGCCTAGTGTCACAAGGAGGGAAAAGTTTTGGAAGATGGTTAAGGAGTACGTAGCAGACCGTGTCAGCGTCCTCAATGATCCCTCTGTGCCTTACAACTACTGGGTGTCCAAGCTGGACACGTGGTATGAACTGGCACTCTACGCCTTGGAGGTGCTGGACTGCCCTGCCGCCAGCGTTCTGTCTGAGCGGGTATTTAGTGCTGCTGGTGGCATCATAACAGATAAGCGTATCCGCCTTTCCACCGACAATGCTGATAGGTTGACACTTATAAAAATGAACAAGGCCTGGATTTCCCCTGACTTCTCCACTCCACTGGAGGAAAGCCCTGGGGGAACATAAACTCACTTTATATATGTTATTTACAATGATGGGAATACTCTGTATTCCCATTCACCCCTTCCACCCAAAAAACGGGTATATGGTTGACTCTTAATCTTCTCATCCTCCTCCTCCTCTTCCATATGCCCTGTGATATAATTTTTATATAGGGCCAGCTCACCAGCGGGCCCTGTGATATAATTTTTATATAGGGCCAGCTCACCAGCGGGCCCTGTGATATAATTTTTATATAGGGCCAGCTCACCAGCGGGCGCTGTTTGACAATTTTTTTATAGGTCAGCTCACCAGCGGGCCTTCTCATATAATGTTTTATTGGGTCAGCTCTCTAGCGGGCCCTCTCATATAATGTTTTATAGCGTCAGCTCACTAGCGGGCCTTCGCATATAATGTTTAGGATGGTCAGCTCCGCAGCAGACCCTCACCCATAATGTTTTAGATGGTCGGCTCAGCGCACGTTTCCCTCTTAATCATGGCCCCAGTTCTGAAAAATCGAGGAAATTTTTGGGAGAATTTGCCTCTGCGCACGTTTCCCTCTTAATCATGGCCTCAGTTCAGAAAAATCAAGGAAATTTTTGGGAGAATTTGCCTCTGCGCACGTTTCCCTCTTAATCATGGCCTCAGTTCAGAAAAATCGAGGAAATTTTTGGGAGAATTTGCAGATGATATACAAGTAAATATACAGCAAATACTGTTTGGTAACAATTTTTCGCCTAAAGTCGTTTTTATCTTCCTTTTTGTGTGTTTTACGGTCAGTCTGTAAAAATGGCGTACTACGGGCGAAAGATCGTTCCCAGCAGCGATGTTGGAGTCCAAGATGCATCCAGACATCCTCCCTATGCTGTCCCTGAACCATTTCTGTAGTATTTCCATCTTTTTCTGCCCTTTTCCTATGGACCAGGCACCCTCCCCTCATCAGAGCAGGGGGTGCCTGGTGTAAAGCTCGAGTCCTCCCATTGACTTCAATGGGGCTCGGGTGCTCGGCCGAGCACTCGAGCCTCCGGGGGCGCTCGGTCAGAGCACCCGAACACCCGAGCATTGGGGTGCTCGCTCATCACTAGTCTTAAGGTATTATGGGGTCTAGCATTTAAAGGGATAGTAATGTTTCAAAATAATATCAGCTCCAATTAATCTTCATAGTATTTGAACCATGGAGAGTGTTATTTCAGTACTGTCAGAGCTGTAGTTCAAGAGTAATTGAATTATAAAGTATCCCCCTCCCGCCCCTTTTACCTAGTGTAAGTCACCTCCCCTCAGATGTGGAATCTGGTCTTAAGACCAGACAGCTCACAGCAAGAGACAATCTTCTTACTGTGATCATAAGGAAAACCCTGTCCCCACTGACAGGTTTTTCAGGTTTTTCCCTTATGCTATTTGAAGATTGTCCCTCTCTGCAAGCCATCCGGACATTACCTTTCTGTTCTGAGGTGAGCAGTGTTACATCAGTAAAAGGTTTGGGAGGGGAATATTTTATCATTCAATTACTCTTGAACGACAACTCTGATAGTACTGAAATAACACTTTCCATGGCCCAAATACTATGAAGATTAATTGAAGCTGCTCTTATTTTGAAACATTACTATCCCTTTAAAACCAACTCTACCTTTGTGCATAACCTCTAAAGACCTGTGGGAAGGTCACTGGGAGATATTAAGCAGATTACATGGAGCTCCACTGCAGCTGTGCTGTAATCACCTCTCACATTCTAGCGGATGGGGACAATACACAGTTTGAGGCAGCTACAGATGCTTCATTGTACTGACCAGGGGTAAATCCTCTATCTGGTATCTGTTTTACTTTCTAAACAGTATTTTTGTTTAAACGTAAGCCCCAGCGTGTCTGCTCTTAGATCAGCAGGCTTAGTTTTAGGTGATAGATTGGCTTCAGTGTTTGCCCTTTCTTATAGAACACAATCACAACTCCCAGGAATGTTTTGACAGGCCGGTGATATAGGGTAAACAGTGGCATTGTTTTATTCTACACAATATGCCTCATTTAATTCAATCTGGACTAAGAAACACAAGAAAATGGAAACAAAAAAGGTGATTTCTGCAGGAAGTCTTCATTGCAGTGCTGAAAGCACAACTTATTTAACTCTTAAATTTAAAGGAGCAGTAAACTTTTTTTATGAAAAAAATATATATTGTAGGGATTTTCCTATTGAGTAAAATAAGGGTACGCCCACTGTGGAGAGATTTATATTTCCAGAGTTATTACAGTTTAAACCCATGTTTTTTTTACATTAGCAGTGCCCTATAGTGGTCAAATCCTAATTAGATTTCCTGTTAGATTCTAATGGAGAGGAAAGTCAGAAAAGTCAGTGACATGCAGTTCTCCATAGAATGTGATAGAAACTGCCTGTCACTTCCTGTCAGTTAGAACTATTAGGAAGTAAACACAGTAAATTCACTTCCTGATTATTTAAACTGCTATAATATTTGAATAAAACATCTGACAGCGATGGGAGTGACCTTGTTTTATTCAGCAGGAAATGCTCTGTAAAATATGTGTTTTCATAAAAAAAAAGTTTACTGCTCCTTTAAGAATGCCAAGGGTCCCTTATTAGGAATATTTTATGTTATGGATGGATGCTTGGTTATATTGTTTGGATAAATACTATATAACCCAATAAAAAGTGTTATAAAAGTAAAAAAGCCCTATTTAAATCAATGGGGGATTTTGGAATATTTAATCTACCCCAATGTGATGCAGTTGGCTTGCTATAAAATTACTTGAGATGTTCGTAGTACATCAGCCCTTTTGTATGTTGTATAAACCACCAATTGCACAAGGTTTAGGTATGCTCGGGTAGTGAGTGTTTTTGATTTGCTCTCTTGTTTTGCGCAATTTTACATTTTATTAAGGAAAAGATAAATCAGCAATGACTGTCTTAGCCCGCAGTGCACTGAGTGCAGTTATGGCTCAGTAAAAATATTGTGTGTCTGGACACGTATAGATTCCTGCTGGGATGTATCCCAGAATGTTAGCTCATTAGAAAATGGATCTTAAATACCACTGCAAACAGATATTGACAATTAAGTGTTACCTAATAAAACAATAAAATATGTGGAATAAGAGATTCCAAGATATACAATGTAAATGTGGGACAGAAACATGGAAACATAGATTTTGACCGCAGAATAGAGCCATCTGGCCCATCTAGAATGCCCAATTCCCTATCTAATAAAATGCACAGTCTGACATAATTCTCAGAATAGACTTATGTCTATCCCAGGCAGTTTTGAATTCCCCTAACAGTATTTGTCCCAACCACCTCTGCTGGGAGGCTGTTCCATGTTTCTATCTCCCTTTCTGAAAAACAGTATTTACCTACATTAAATCTGAATTTTTCAATTTCTAATTTATAGTAACTTAGTAACACAGCACACTGCTGTGAAGTCTATCATCTACCAGTACCCCTAAATCTTTCTCTAATGAGGATTCCCCAAGTTAGATCATGATCTTTTATTCCATATTAAAGTATATATATATATATATATATATATATATATATATATATATATATGTAAAGGTTTCTATCATAATCACACTTTTCCCTCATTTCTTACAAGCTATACATATGAAGAAATGATCCTGGTACCCTGTGTTATGAAAATCCTGCACCATTTTGGCGAATCTTCTTTGAACTGTCTCCAACGTGTTAACGTCCTTCTGAAGATGTGGTCTCCAGAACTGTACACAGTTCTCCAGGCAAGGTTTTACCTGTGATCTACAGACTGACATTAGTCTCTCTCTCTTCCTGTTGAAATGTCTCTCCCTATACAACCAAGAAACTGATTTGCTTTCCCACTGCTTAACTGCATTGCTAGCCTTTCCTCCCTTTCCTCTGATGCTTTTGTCAGTGCTGTACCGATAAGTTTGTATATTATACCTCTGAGTTTCTGTGCCTTAAATGTATTATTTTGCACTTTTCAGCATTAAGCTATAAATCTTACACCTTTGTCCGTTCTTCCAATTCTCCTAAATCTCCAATGCATTTGGTTTATCCCTACTGGAGAGTCTACCCTGTTATTGTTTCATTTGTAAAAAGGCACACATTGCATTGAATACCGTCCACCAGTAATATCACTAATTAAGATATTGAACAGGCCCTAGCACTGACCACTGCTTGTAACCCATGTATACCATTGGTTATGACACTTTTACCCGTCCTTTACCCGTCCTTCAGCCAGTTACTTATCCAACCAATTCCTTTGAGTCCAGTCCCAACCTATGCATTGTATGAATCAGTTTCCTGTGTGGTACAGTATTAAAAGCTTTACTAAAATCCAAATATGCTACAACTACTGTTCTACTCTTATCTGTCACTTGATGGGCAGATTGATCCAGCATACAAAGATTGGGTGACTTTGAATTAAAATGTTTATATTTTCGGGTAACAGTTAACAGCAAGAAGAACTGGAACAATCCTGGAGCAAACTAATTGTGTCATTGTTACAAATGTAACTGCCCATTAATTTAAAGGGACCATATCATCTAATACAGGTTTGTTAATTTTAAAAGATAATTTTTCAAAATCACCTATATATTGTATTATCCATGCATTGAAGAGGAGTGTCAGTGAGTGGGGGTAGGTATTGTAGGGATAAGACAGGAAGTCAGTCCTAGGGGTGGTGGATAATGCATTGCTGAGTAGTGTCAGTGAGTGGGGGAGGTATTGTAGGGATAAGACAGGAAGTCAGTCCTAGGGGTGGTGGATAATACATTGCTGAGTAGTGTCAGTGAGTGGGGAGATAATGTAGGGATAAGACAGGAAGTCAGTCCTAGGGGTGGTGGATAATGCATTGCTGAGTAGTGTCAGTGAGTTGGGAGGTATTATAGGGATAAGACAGGAAGTCAGTCCTAGGAGTGGTGGATAATACATTGCTGAGTAGTGTCAGTGAGTGGGGAGGTAATGTAGGGATAAGACAGGAAGTCAGTCCTAGGGATGGTGGATAATGCATTGCTGAGTAATATCAGTGAGTGGGGGAGGTAATGGCTAAAGTTCCATCACCCATGTTCATTCACTCATATTCTGCTGCACTCTCTCTGTCCCATGTGAATGGCAGCTCATATTATTGTCTGACACCCATGTGGATCAGCCATTCATTAGAGGATATGTTTGGCATTGAACCTGCATCAAGGCTTGTACGAAAGGTCTGCTGGAAGTTCCATAGACCTTAGTGCAGATCTTCCTTGCTACATCTTTACTGTGTTCCTATACGAATACAGTAGATGCGGTAAGCTGAACCTTCATGCATTCATTCAAGATGAAAGTCACACATGTGAAAGCCATAGCCTAAAACCACTTGTTATGAATATCCCGCACTAACCCCAGAGAAAAGGACTCCATCAAGAGCCCCCCAAACACCCTGAGGAGTTGAAGAAGGTCAACCTCCTCCAAAAAAGGGATGATAGCTAAAAGCTGGGGAGCGACGCTGGGGTACGATGCTAGCGGGCGGTGGTTGCCTAGAGGGAGTTGCGCTGCAGCCAAGGCTGTATAAAGATGCTAGCCGCAAAGCTAGATTAGCCCCCTTCAGTTGAGCCAAAGGGGACCCTCGATAACCACCCCTAGACAAACTATACTACCGTATCCCCAGGGAGAAATACACACACTCCAGCAGGAACTAGTACTCACTCAGGTAGTCAGGCGGATGGAGTAGAAGTCCGCAAGGGACTGGGACGGAGTCATGCTAGCCGGGTAATACAATGGAGTCACAGGATCAAGGAGCAGGCAGGAGAAGAGTCAGAAGTCAGGCTGGGTCATACACGGTGAGGACGGGAACCCAAACAGGAACGGCAGGCGAAAGAGGAGTCAGGAACCAGCCGGGTCATACACAGGAGATCTGCAGGACACAAGGAGCAAGAGATGAGCAGAGTCAATGGGCAAGCCAGGATCATACACAGAGCTAGGATATATAGAGTAGTAGTCAGACAGGCAAGATCAGAGCTGCAAAACAGAAACAACACTGAGACGCTATACAAACACGTCTCAGTGCGGGACTTACCCCCTTTAAGAAGGGAGGCACCAGAAAGGGCAAGGCTGGAAGGGTGGACAAGATGAGAGAGGCGCGCATGAACCCTAGCCAGACAGGCAAAGAGAAGCCAGGGCGAATGCTCCGGAACTCCGGAAGCGCTGACCCACAGACGTCAATGCAGCCAGGGCAGAAGAGACCTACATACTTTACTATAGCTAGAAAATCTCAATGATTTCAATGAATTTTGGTACCATGCCACTGTTCAAGAGATAATTCAAGGTGTAATAAAGAGGTGATAAACAGGAGATAATTTCTCCAGTGATATCACTTCTCCGGTTCCAGTGTTATAATGTGGTGCCATTGCACTAAGGTTTCTCCAACTTTGGAGATCTTAGTGTATCAGTTCATTGTAATAACATAGGAACTGGAGAAGTGACATCACCGGAGAAGTTATCTACACTTTATCAGGCCTTAGTGCCTAACCTAGAGTGTTAAAAAAATCTTGCTTGTCATGTCAATGGAAGAGAACAGGACAGTTGCTATCAGGACTGCAGAAGGACCGCCAACTCATTGCACATGGTAATCTTGACCCTATAAGGAGTTAACAGGGTGTGCAACAGATTGCTTAGCAATGCATTGCATATCCCTCTGATCAGTTAAGAGTTATGTTAGTACGCAAGCCCTGTTGCTTCATTTTTAAAAAAGTGTCAGCAATGATCATGTCTGCCTCCATGATTGATTACACTATTAAGAAGCCAGCGCAAAATTCATAGGAACATTAACATTTTCTGTCCTCAGAAAGGTAAAGGTATTCATTATTAGGATGTGTTAATTATCCTTTAACACCTGAACCCCTTAAGGACCAGCGGTCCCAGGGCATGCCGTCCCTTAAGGACCACATAGGAAACTTTGACGTGCCGTCCCACGTGACTGATCACGTGGGGTGGCACGTCAAACGGGGCACTGGAAGAGATCGCTCCGGTCTTGGAGCGATCAAC
Source organism: Rhinophrynus dorsalis (assembly GCA_037306005.1). Lineage (NCBI taxonomy): Eukaryota > Metazoa > Chordata > Amphibia > Anura > Rhinophrynidae > Rhinophrynus > Rhinophrynus dorsalis. The sequence goes on from CM074719.1 coordinate 601,115,111, forward strand.
TTCAGTGTCCGGTATTACTCACCGCGCTCCTGTTGGAGCGCGGTGAGTAAAAGTACGTGACGTGCCAGGACCGTCACTGGTCCTTAAGTGCCGGACCAGCGTGACGGTCCTGCCACGTCAATGGTCCTTAAGGGGTTAAGGACCCATGACAGTCCTGGCACATCATGGGTTGGCGTGCGATAAGGTCCTATCGCGTCATGGATTTCAAGGCTCCCTGCGCAGCTACACACCATTTGGGGAGCCCTGATTCGGACAGAAGAAAAAAAAATGCTCCATGGTCCTTCAGTGCCGGCCGCGAGCATGCGTGTCTGGTCCTTAGGGGTAAATGACCAGAGGGGTGTGCATGCAGAGGAAAGGGATTTGGGAGTAATTATTTCTAATGCCTTAAAGGTAGGCAGGCAATGTAACAAAGCGGTAGGGAATGCAAGCAGGGTGCTGGGTTGTATAGCTAGGGGCATTAGTAGCAGAAAAAGGGAAGTGGTCATACCACTGTACAGATCTCTAGTTAGACCTCCCCTAGAGTATTGTGTACAGTACTGGAGACCCCATCTCCAGAAGGATATAATTACTCTAGAGTGAATTCAGGGAAGGGCTATTAAAATGGAAAAGAAATATCAGGATAGACTAAAAGATCTTAACATGTAAAGCTTAGAGGAGAGGAGAGATTGGGGATATGAGACATTCAAATACATGAATGGATTCAACAAAGTACAGGAGGAAAGTACATTTCAAAGGAATAAAAAAGTTAGGACGAGAAGCCATAGTCTAGAACTAGAGGGACACAGGTTTAGACGTAATATAAGAAAGTTTTACTTCACTGAGAGGGTAGTAGATAAGTGGAATAGCCTACCAGCAGAAGTGGTAGAAGTTAATACAGTGATGTAATGTAAGCATGCATGGGATTGCATAAGGCTGTCCTGAACATAAGAAAAGACCAAGGACCAAATAAGGTATGAGGTTTTACAGTAGGAAATTGGGCAGACTAGATGGGCCGGATGGTTCTTATCTGCCGTCAAATTCTATGTTTCATGCATTACTTCACAATGCAATGCCTACCCCATTTGGTCCTTAAAGGGTTAATATTTTGCTTTTCTGCTGGCGGCTTACGTGAAGAACAATGGAAAACGACATCAGCTAGAGCCTTTTTGCAGGCAGGCCTGAATGAAGTATGTGGTGTTAATGAAGAATGGAGAATGTCATGCTTTTTGATAAGCCAAACATCATCCTCATATGATGTCATTAGTAAAACTGTGTGATAGCAAACCAGTTAAAAAAAAAATAGTTTGCTTCATAATGAAAATGACCAAATTGATTTATTTCTTCAATGTGCAAAGAATTATTGGCTCACACTATCAGACAGCCAAGTGAAAACCATTAAAATAATCACCTTCATTGTGTCATTTTGAATCTGGGCAGCGAGCCATACTATGTGCAGGCAAAGCTTTTTAACTCATGCTTTCTCAAGGGGATCTCATCTTGATAGCGTGGCTGTTATTTATTAGGAGCTTGTACAATGTTGCTTACAAATCCCTCAGTTGTAATTATAATCACGTGACTGATAACAAAAGCATTGTGACCTCACAAATAATGCTGAAGGCTCTGGAGAGAAAGCTAATTGTCAGAGGTATGGTATGCTCCTCGGATTACAACCTGACAAAATGAAGGTGATTATTCTAATCTTTTCCATTCCACCGTTTGACATTGATGGTCAACAATTTGTATCCGTGCTTAGGTTCTGCTTGGTGTTGAATCACTGAAGTTCTCCCAAGAGAAGTATCTTTATCATTATTTTGGTATTCTATACAGAGTAGGGAAGTTTAAAAGCATCTAGAGGAAATGTAGAAAAAAAAACATGATTCTGAGAACGGTTTTCTTTAATTTATTAATTTACTAATGTAGGTATATTAGGTATATATGTGTGTGTGTATACATCTAGTTAACAGGAAGGAAACAGTCAGGAGGAAACTTATTTTACAGGAGTGGATGGGCAAGAATGTTGCCACATGAATTCGGTGGAAAACGGCCTAATACTGTTCTTGCGGTAATTCAAACAGGAAGGCTTTTTCTGAGACACACAAACAAAACAATGGATCATACTGGAAGATAATACCACAGTTGTAAAGTCCATTAAACGTTATTGCATAACATAATTAAAATCATACCTGCTACTTCACAGAAAGATGGTGTAGAAGGGAGACTTATGGAGTGGCAAGGTGGAAAGTGGTGCAAGGTGTAGGGGTCAATTTGTTTCATGTCTTAGAGGTGCTTAATCATGACCAGTCACTCCTTAAAGGTATAGTAATACTTTGTTTTTCTCATTTCATTTGCATACAAGGCTTTTTCTGAGGCCTTGGTTGTTGAGGGAACCTCTGGCTGAGTGTGTGTTTGTGCCTGCATGCTGGAAGATGAAGACCACTGAAATTAATAGACTTTCCATGGCAGGTTTTTCCATTCAATGGCAGTTTTTTTTAACATGGCAGTTATCTCCCCATTGCTGGAGCAGACAGATCACTGTAAGAAGCTAACAACATGTAAGGAACTAACAACGTGTGGTGAGGATGTGTATGTACGTTTGCATGTATATTTTTATTTCTATAGCGCCAACAGGTATACTAAAGTGCATTGCAATGACCCCAAATATACAGCCAAAGTCATTTAGAACTATCTTAAGCATAAAGAAGAACAAGGAGCCCTGGAAGTGATGGTATGGCCCCCACAGAGCTCTGATCTCAACATCACTGAGTCTGTCTGAGATTACATGAAGAGAGAAGCAACTGAGGTGCCTAAATCCACAGAGGGACCGTGGTTAGTTCTCCAAGGTGTTTGAAACAACCTACCTGGCGAGTTCCTTCACAAACTGTGTGCAAGTGTACCTAGAAGAACTAATGCTGTTTTGAAGGCAAAGTGTGGTCACATCAAATATTGATTTGATTTAGATTTCTCTTCTGTTTCACTCGCTATCATTTTGTTAATTGATAACAATAAACTAATAACATGTCTATTTTTTGAAAGCATTCTTATTTTACAGCATTTTTTCACACCTGCCTAAGACTTTTGTACATTACTGTGTGTATAATTGTAGACATGAAACCGAAAAATTCCATATTAGATATTGCATACCAGATATCTGTACTTTTCAGCTGCCAAAATAAAGAACATGGTCCTGGTGATATATTTTTGGATCACTAATCACTAACGGAGATCCAGATTTTTTTTTACACTCCACACTGTAGTTCTGTCTCCTGAAACATGTTTCACAAGGGTTAAAATGAAAGTACAAGTGTAGGGCCATGTTTCATAAGCTAAAGAGGTAAAATTACTGGTCAAGCCACAGGCATCATGGGTAATTAACCCTCTGAGTGCCAGAGGGGTACGCAACGCATTGCAGAGCAATGCGTTGCGTACCCCTCTGGCATTCAAAGGGTTAATAAAAATTCCCACTGATTTAATTTAAAAGAGACTTCTAACCCCTCAAAAGCTGCAAATCGAAACACCTTTCTAGGATTCAGGGGGGTTTACAATTGCATTTAGATCAATAGGAATTTGAGGAATTTCTAATACCCGTTCTGCAAAGAATTGATCACATTTTGGTTTCTGAATAAGGCCCATAGTTTTTGGCAGGTGGAAACCAATAGGCTCCTCTTAGATGTCCATTTAAAGAGCATCTGTCACCTGTTCAAATTTTCGCCTCCGTAGGATCATCAATCTTCACAGGCTTTGTATGTTTACACATTCCCATTGGTGGAAGGAGGAGGAAGGTGGAGGGAGGCAATTTCCTACAGGTGAATAGGTAACTATTAATGATGAGCGAGCACCCCGATGCTCGGGTGCTCGGGTGCTCTGACCGAGCACCCCCTGAGGCTCGAGTGCTCGGCCGAGCACCCGAGCCCCATTGAAAAGCATGGGAGCACTCGAGCATTAAACCAGGCACCCCCTGCTCTGATGAGCGGAGGGTGCCTGGTCAATGTCCCCCTTCATCTCCGCTATGCCCCTCTTCCACAATGTCCCCCTTCATCTCCTATGCCATAGAGGAGATGAAGGGGGACATTGTGGAAGAGGGGCATAGCGGAGATGAAGGGGGACATTGTGGAAGAGGGGCATAGACTCTATGCCCCTCTTCCACAATGTCCCCCTTCATCTCCGCTATGCCCCTCTTCCACAATGTCCCCCTTCATCTCCTCTATGGCATAGGAGATGAAGGGGGACATTGTGGAAGAGGGGCATAGCGGAGATGAAGGGGGACATTGTGGAAGAGGGGCATAGCGGAGATGAAGGGGGACATTGTGGAAGAGGGGCATAGAGTCTATGCCCCTCTTCCACAATGTCCCCCTTCATCTCCGCAATGCCCCCTTCATCTCCGCAATGCCCCCGTACCTCCAGTCCCTGGTGGTCCAGCGGAGCGTCTTCGGATCTGTGCCTCTTCCGGCACAGATCCCCTTCACCCGAACATGTCGGGCGAGCACATGGCGGTACTCGACGAGTACCGCCATGTGCCGAGCAGAGCGATGCTCGAGCCGATCCGAGCATCGGCCGAGCACGCTCGCTCATCACTAGTAACTATGCAGGCTGTGCTGCACTGGTCAGAGAACTCAGATCTGTTAAGACTGAAACAAAAATCTCTGATACAATTGCACTGTGTGAAATGCAAATGTGCTAGCTCTAAAAAGATCTCTAATAGCTGGTGAGATGGCTCAGTTGGTTAAAGGGATAGTAATGTTTCATAATAAAAGCAGCTCTAATTAATCATCATAGTATTTGGACTTTGGAGAGTGTTATTTCAATTCTGTCAGAGTTGTAGTTCAAGAGTAATTCAATGACAAAGTATCTCCCTCCCGCCCCTTTTACTGATGTAACACTGTTCAGCCAGAGCAGAAGGGAGGTGCCCAGGTAGATTGCAGAGAGGGACAATCTTCAATTAAGATAAGGAAAAAACCTGAAAAACTTGTCAAGGGGGGCAGGCCTTTCATTGTTCTCATAGGAAGAAGATTGTCCCCTTCTGTTATCTGTCTGGTCTATGGACTGCATTCCACATCTGAGAAGAGATGGCTTACACTAGGTAAAAGGAGCAGGAGGGGGAAACTTTGCTTGTGAATATCTCTCAAACCATAAAGGTTTGAGAGATGAGACTTATATCATTCGTCATGTTTTTTTAATGCCTACAAAATAAAGTAAAGATAAAAGTATTACTATCCCTTTAAAGCCCCAACTGTAGAGTCTGCTCAGATCCCAGCGTCATGGGTTCTAGTCCAAGCAGGGTCGATTCAGCCTTTCATTCTTCCAAGATAGATAAAATGAGTACCATTACATTGGGTAATAATATATATACCCCCAGGACATTCTTCAAAACGGGAGACAATCTCAATGTATCCTTCCGGGTAACATACTTTGATATTATTATTATTAAAATCATAAAAAAAAGTAAAGCAAAAGGAACACTCCAAAAAGACTCATAGGTATCAAAAATACAAACCGTATTGTACATCCTGTTTAGAGATGGAAGGAAAGTTGGATTATTTTTTTCTCGCAGGAAATTTTGCTAAAACACACGATTTCATGCCTTTTTTTAGTGAACTTTCCCACACATTCAAAATCCACAAAATGTCTGCTTTTTCATGAATCCCAATACATTATCTGTGAGAACCATGACATTTTTAGCCTATGCCCAAGAATTTCCTCCACTATACAGACTCATTGTGTGTGTGATTCTATGGCTTCAAGTGCAGTAGGACAATGCTGAGGCTCCTGGAAGGTCAGCAGTGGGACAATGTGTGTGGTTCTACTGTGGTAAAACAGTGATACTGGGATTAGACTTGTGCACAGGCAAAATTTTCAGTAAAATTTGAATTCGGACAAATTTTTTTTTTCTAATTCGGATGATCCTAATTTCGGACCGGGCCTATTCGATTCGAACGAAATTCTGATCCATTCCGAATTATTCGGCCGAATTTAACATGGGTTAAATTATAGCAGTGCGCCTCCGTGCACGCTGCTATCATTCTTTGCAGACAGGGTGTGCATTTAGAAAAAGATCCATCCCAAAAACGGACATTGTCGTACATTTTCAGTCTGTGCATGTCACCTCTACTCTAGCATGGGATGCCAGTCACAATGCAAACGTCGAACATCGAGAACCCATGCCTGTCATTCAATTTAGCATATGTTCGGACATCGAAACCCCATGCCTGTCCTTCAATATAGCATATGTTCGAACATCGAAACCCCATGCCTGTCTTTCAATATAGCATATGCTCGAACATCGAAAACCCATGCCTGTCATATCCTACTCAACATAAGTGGTCAACTCGAACATGGACAAACTACATGTCACATTCTATGTTAGTACATGGGTAAAGATTAAGGTTTCATTTTCTGGTACCAGCCTCCTACCCTACTGTCCCTCTTTAGTACCCAAATTCCTCTCTCTCGTTTTCCTATCCTGATTTCCCCTCATATCAGATAACTCTATGTGTATATACATTGTAGTGTTTCATACTACATCAAGAATAAACATCAATGATTGTAATGTGATAGATGTAATGTGTTAAAAAGAAAAATTGAGACATTCTGTTGTGAACAAACTGCAACACAGGAGAGAAATAAAAAAAAATGCTTGACATCTATACTGAAGAGGGGTCCACAGCATTGTCTTAGTATAGCAATATCGTTTTCCGTGAGTTTGCAATACAGGGCTGTACGGTAATTGCTGGGCATTTCCCAACGTCATAATCAGGGGATGATGGGAGTTGTATTCTAACTACTGTTAGGAAACACATAAGTGATGCACATTCATCTCCCACCTAGAAATTATTTACACACGAGGCAACTCCCCCAAGTAATACCTAGCCCCTTTCCAAGTGAAAGGACTTCCAGAAAGGCTTCAGATCTCTTAGTGACTCACCTGTTATTGCCAGTCAGTGGGACCCGGAGAGTAGGAGGGGGTGATGCTATGGCTGCAGATTAAGTCTGGCACGGTGCTCTTAGTTGGTCACTCATCACAATGTTGAAGCTCAGCCCGGCCAGCACCTTCTGGGTGGAGACACCTCACAGCAATCCTGTTCAGGACACATCATGCACTGTTGTGCACTCATAATAGGGATCCCAAATGTTTAGACTCATTTTGTACAGGGGGCACCCTCCTGTATTTGTAAAACCTCTCTAGCAAATCTGGGACGGTAGACCTATTTACTCAAGTCTTGACTGTAGGTGGGCGATAAACAATACAAAATAGGCATAATGTTTCACTATCACATAATTCACGTCACTGAAGCAGCCAGCAGGCATCGCCACTGAGTGAGCATAGGGCTGCCCGGCTGCTGACAGTCACACTGATGGGACACCCTGCAACACAGAACTGGCGTAAAAGCACAAAATAAACATGCTATGGGACGGCAAATTGCCGCCCCTGTCAAAGTGCCGCCTGTGTCCATGGACCCATGTAAGGGCCGGCCCTGTATTCGAACAAATACCTAATATTTTTTTATATTTTGCACAGGAACAAATATTACTTGCTCTTGCAGTGGCAATAACTGGAACTAATGCTGGCTGCCTACCTACGCCTACCCTAATGCTACCTGCCTGCCTACACAACAACTGTACACTCTCTAATCTCTTCTCTCTCTGAGCTCCAACAACGCAATGAGGAAATGCAGGCTGTCTGTCTGTGTGACTGTGTCATTAGTCCAACCCCCATCATGAAACGAAGAAGGCTATTCGAATACAGACAAAAGAGGGAAGTAGTGCATGAAACGGAGAATGGAATTGGACTAGAGACATGGAGGGAAAATTATGGAGGGAAAGTAATTGAGCGCACACAGGAAGTACAAAAAAGTCCTGGCCAAAAGTAGTCAAAACTTTTGGAAATGTGTCGATTGCCGAAACTTCCAAAAGTTTCGACGAATTTCGGACCTGGGCTGTTCGTAGTCGGATCATTTTTTCTGAATGACTCTTGAGTTTCGGATTGGCCGAATGTCTCCGAATGACCCCATTTTCCACAAAATCCGAATGTCTCCGAATGAATTTGCACATGTCTAACTGGGATTATGGGCAACCAGAGGCTCTCCAGCTTCTCCCAGACTATAACTTCCATCATTCATAACCAGCCTTCAGCTGATTATGGGAATTGTAGTCTGACCGCAGCTGGACGGCATCCTGTTGGCCATCATTCTCAAGGCTTCTGCGGGACAAGCCTGGGGATTTGTAAGTGATGTTCTATGGCTACCAGTCCTGTGGGGTAAGGCTGGGGCCAGTATGTGTGGTTAAATGGATACCAGTGCAGTGGGACAAGGCTGGGACCAATATGTGTGGTTATATGGCTACAAGTCCTGTGTGACAAGGTTAGGGGTCAATATTTGTGGTTATATGGCTACCAGTGTAGCGGGACAAGCCTGTAGGTCAATGTATGTGGTTATATGGCTACTGGTGTAGTGGGACAAGGCTGGGGTCAATATGTGTGTGAATATATATGGCTTCCAGTGCAGTGGGACAAGGCTGTAGTCAATGTGTGTGGTTATATGGCTACAAGTCCTGTGTGACAAGGTTGGGGGTCAATATGTGTGGTTATATGGCTACCAGTGTAGTGGAACAAGCCTGTAGGTCAATGTGTGTGGTTATATGGCTACTGGTGTAGTGGAACAAGCCTGTAGGTCAATGTGTGTGGTTATATGGCTTCCAGTGCAGTGGGACAAGGCTGTAGTCAATGTGTGTGGTTATATGGGTACTGGTGTAGTTGGACAAGGCTGGGGCAGCATGTGTGGTTATATGGCTACCAGTGCAGTGGGACGAAGCTGGGGGTCAGTATATTGTGTAACCCAGTTCCCCACCCTCATCGCTGGCAGACTCAGTGGTTGTAATCCACTACAATACATGAAGTGTAATATGTGTATGTACAATGTTGGAAGCAGGGACTCAGAGTGCCCAGCAAATAAAGGTAAAGCACAGCACTCTGCTTCCTGCTGCCATGTCCTTCTTACAACATACCCTGTATTATGTGTCCCTTGTGTTAAAGATTAGTGTATTTTTCTGTGTTTCCCTGTGTATGTGCCTCTGTGATTTCCTATGTTGCTAGTCATTTAGGAGTGGAGGCTTAATATATGTACCATGGACATGGGAGACTGGGAAAGAAGATCTCTTTCTGCAACCCTCCCCCTGCCCCAATCTATGTAATTGGGGTTTCAAACTGCTTAAAGTGATAGTAATGTTTCACAATAACAGCAGCTCCAATTAATCTTCATAGTATTTGGGCCATAGAGAGTGTTATTTCAATACTGTCAGAGTTGTAGTTCAAGAGTAATTGAATGATAAAGTATCCCCCTCCCACCCCTTTTACCTAGTGTAAGCCATCTCTTCTCAGATGTGGAATCCAGTCCATAGACCAGACAAATAACAGCAGAGGACAATCTTCTTCCTATGAGAACAATGAAAGCCCTGCCCTCCTTGACAGGTTGATCAGACTTTTCCCTTATCTTAATTGAAGATTGTCCCTCTCTGCAATCGACCTGGACACTCCCTTCTGGTCTGGATGAACAGTGTTACATCAGTAAAAGGGGCGGGAGGGGGATACTTTATCATTCAATTACTCTTGTACTACAACTCTGACAGAATTGAAATAATACACTCCATGGCCCAAATACTATGATGATTAATTAGAGAGGCTTTTATTATAAAACATTATTATCCCTTTAACCTGAATCCCAGAGCTTCTTGTACTTTGAACAACTGATCTTTGAACTGAACTACTGAAAAATTCTATCTCTATATATCACTTTTTTCAATAAAGTATTTTTTCACATACTTTCTCCTGTCTTTCCCTTTCAGTTTTGATCGTGTCCTCTTGAAAAAAATCTCTCCTGACAGTACTGGGTGTACTTTTTTTGAATGCTGATGAAGCATTGGGTAACAAGAAAGTTGGTATTGCGAACCATAAACATTTACAGAAAAAACGAACCTGTGGTATTGGAAAATGAGCGGCATGCTAACATTTGCTAAGCCCAAATGAGCATGCTTTTTAAACACTGATATGTTGTGTTTATAACTTGACTATATATTTATACTTTTTTTATTGAACCATGGTGTGTCTGGAGTATGTTCAAAACTTTGTTTAGCTCTTTATACACTGTAAGAAAATAGCAAAAGGGTGTATCATCTTGGACATAGTCAGGGGAGGGCTGGCAAATTGTGGCCTGCAGGGCAACTACAATCAAGTGGCCCAGTTCTACTATCGTTCCAGCCCACCGTCCCAGCCCACCCCCTTTTGTTAATTTTAAAATTGTCATTAACCCTTTGAGTGCCAGATGGGTATGCATAACAGGGGCCCAGCCGCCCCCTGTGACCCCCTCGCCTGGAGCCCACAACAAGTAGGTCTGTGCCTTCTTCAGCACAGACTTCTAACAGCTGATCTCCTTCTCCGGAGCTCTAGTAATGCAGAGCGCTGGGAGATGACATCATCTCCCAGAACTCTGCATTACTAAGAACCGCGCTGGAGATCCAGCTCTATAGAGGTCTGTGCTGAAGGAGGCACAAACCTCTTATGCCACGCCTCTAGACCACCAGGGAGGTAAGAGATGGACACGGGGGGAAGGGGGTCATTAGGGGCAAGGTGGAGGCAGTGTGGTGATTGGGGGGCAATGTGGAGATGTGGTGGCAATGTGGAGATTGGGGGGCAATGTGGAGATTGGGGGGGCAATGTAGTGGCAATGAGGAGACTGAGGGCAATGTGGAGGCAATGTGGAGATTGGGGGGCAATGTGTAGATGGGGGCAATGGGGGAAATGTGGAGACGGGGCAATGTGGTCGGGGAAGGGGGCCCATGACAATTTCGGCCCCAGGCCCCAGTGGCTTCTAGCTATGCCTCTGGTTGTGAAGTAAGGCAAGAAATACCACAAAGGTTACAACTGAAATGGGGTTACACTGGTGCAACTACAGAGCTTACAATTTAAGTAAAGCTACACTAGTGATACCATAGAATTTACAAGAGAAATGGGTTATCTACTAGTGTATCTCCACTAGGATTGTAGCTCCATTTCAATTGTAAGCTCTGTGGTATCACTAGTGTAGTTACATTTGCATCAACAAGCAGGAGTGGCCCATCAGCCCAGACATAAGACTGGCCCAGGGGACAATTGCCCCCTTGCCCCCCAGGCCAGCCCTCCCCTGACTACATAGTATCAAAGTAGATCCCCTTTTTTCATTTATTTTAATTAAAATCATATATTAACTTGGTCCTATTTTGAATACCAATCCTAGATTCAATGTCTGGTTATACCAACTGCTGATAACAAATGCAGCTTTGTAAACGAGGTGCGGGTAACAATGGATTTATTACTGAATTTGTTTTACCCTTTGGGTGGTGATGGTGGGGGTCCATCACATTGCAAAGTGTTAAAGTCATATTTAATATGCAAAAAAATATATTATAGGGTTTATCCTCCTAAGGGTGCTTCCACTACAGCTCCACTGTAACATTTCAGGCCATTAAATTCAAGTCTGAACCGCAATAACTGTTGAAGAAAACACCTTTCAATAGTTTGTATTACTCAGGAAGATAAATCATTTTTTACATATTAAGTGTTAATATCCCTTTGAATAAACAGACCACCTATTTCCCTTTAAAACTAGCTCTATAATTCTACCTCTTCATACGATTATCTTGAATGCAAGACTAAAATACTTAAAGGGATAGTAATGTTTCAAAATAAAAGCAGCTCCAATTAATCTTGATAGTATTTGGGCCATGGAGAGTGTTATTTCAATACTGTCAGAGTTGTAGTTCAAGAGTAATTGAATGATGAAATATCCCCCTCCCACCCCTTTTACTGATGTAACACTGCTCACCTCAGAGCAGCAAGACTGTCCAGATGGATCTCGGAGAGGGACAATCTTCAGTGGGCATAAGGGAAAAACCTGAAAAACCTGTCAAGGAGGCAAGGTTTTCATTGTTCTCACAGTAAGAAGATTGTTCCTTGCTGTGATCTGTCTGGTCTTAAGACCAGATTCCACATCTGAGGTGAGCAGTGTTACACTAGGTAAAAGGGGCGGGAGGGAGATACTTTATCATTCAATTACTCTTGAACTACTCTGACAGTACTGAAATAACACTCTCCACGGCCAAAATACTATGAAGATTAATTTGAGCTGCTTTTATTTTGAAACCTTACTATCCCTTTAAAACACAACATGAAAAATATGTGATTAAAGAATGGGTAGACAATAATAAAGGTTGCCTTTAAGCCTGTAGGTCCTTTAACCCTTTGAGTGACAGAGGGGTACTCAATGCATTGCAAAGCAATGCGTTGCGTAACCTTCTAGCACTCAAAGGATTAAGTCCATCTGAAACTTGAGACAGTAAAATAAGAAAAAAAGAAAAACTACAAAAATCTGAGAGAGCCGGAAGGTCGTCCAGCACAGGAGTCACTCCAATGGAACACTGAGGGTTAATATAAGTAAAGGCAGCATGCTATTTATTTCACTATGAGAGAAAGATAACAGTGAGAAGCTTTTTGAAACCTTGGGGTCTCTCATGTCTCCATAAATCACAGAGGAACTAATAGCCAGACAGCAGGAAGGAGATTCAGTCAAAGTTACCTCTCACCGTTATCTATCACTCACACTGACATAAATACCATGTCGCCTTCACTATTAAATTATATTAACCTTCAGAGTGCCAGAGAAGTGTCAGATTTGCTGAACAGCTTTCTGTGACTCAGAGAGAGAAAAAAGAAAGACCTGACATGAGGCTGTGGCTCCCTCCTCAACCCAAATTAACCCATTGAATGCTCGAGAGGTGGGCAACACTTTTTCACACCCATGTAACACTCAAATGGTTAAAGTAATATATTTGTCGTCACTCACACTCACTTGCCCCTGCCATCTGTACAACACCAGATGTCTCCTATGTGCTGAACAGCACCAATTGCTTCTCACAGCTGGATCCAGAATCTGGATGTGACTGGGCTGTGGCCAGTGATGTAACAATAGGAGTCGCAATGATCGCACCTGCAACCAGGCCTGTCACTCCAAGGGCCCAGCCGCCCCCTGCAACCCCCCACCCAGCGCCACGGACCTCTAGCGTCTGAGCTCTCCCTCTAATAATGCAGAACTCTGGGGGATTACATAATATCCCAGTGCTCTGCATTACTGGAGAGAGGACCACACGAGCTCCAGCTCTTAATAGAGACCTCACCTGTCATGCCGCTGGACCACCAGGGAGGTAGGATATGTAAACTGGGGGAAAAGTGGAGAGTTGGGGGCAATGTGGAGAGGTGGATATTGGGGGCAATGTGGAGAGTTGGGGGCAATGTGGAGAGGTGGATATTGGGGACAATGTGGAGAGTTGGGGGCAATGTGGAGAGTTGGAGGCAATGTACAGAGGTGGATATTGGGGACAATGTGGAGAGTTGGGGGCAATGTGGAGAGGTGGGAACAATGTGGAGAGGAGGACATTGGGGACAATGTGGAGAGTTGGGGGCAATGTGGAGAGTTGGAGGCAATGTACAGAGGTGGATATTGGGGGCAATGTGGAGAGTTGGGGGCAATGTGGAGAGGTGGATATTGGGGGCAATGTGGAGAGGTGGAGACAATGTGGAGAGGAGGACATTGAGGGCAATGTAGAGAGTTGGGGGCAATGTGGAGAGTTGGGAGCAATGTGGAGAGGAGGACATTGAGGGCAATGTAGAGAGTTGGGGGCAATGTGGAGAGGAGGACATTGAGGGCAATGTGGAGAGTTGGGGGCAATGTGGAGAGGAGGACATTGAGGGCAATGTAGAGAGTTGGGGGCAATGTGGAGAGTTGGGAGCAATGTGGAGAGGAGGACATTGAGGGCAATGTAGAGAGTTGGGGGCAATGTGGAGAGGAGGACATTGAGGGCAATGTGGAGAGTTGGGAGCAATGTGGAGAGGAGGACATTGAGGGCAATGTGGAGAGTTGGGGGCAATGTGGAGAGGAGGACATTGAGGGCAATGTAGAGAGTTGGGGGCAATGTGGAGAGGAGGACATTGGGGGCAATGTAGAGAGTTGGGGGCAATGTGGAGAGTTGGGAGCAATGTGGAGAGGAGGACATTGAGGGCAATGTGGAGAGTTGGGGGCAATGTGGAGAGGAGGACATTGAGGGCAATGTAGAGAGTTGGGGGCAATGTGGAGAGGAGGACATTGGGGGCAATGTGGAGAGTTGGGGGCAATGTGGAGAGGAGGACATTGGGGGCAATGTGGAGAGGAGGACATTGGGGGCAATGTGGAGAGTTGGGGGCAATGTGGAGAGGAGGACATTGGGGGCAATGTGGAGAGGAGGACATTGGGGGCAATGTGGAGAGTTGGGGGCAATGTGGAGAGGAGGACATTGAGGGCAATGTAGAGAGTTGGGGGCAATGTGGAGAGTTGGGGGCAATGTGGAGAAGAGGACATTGGGGGCAATGTGGAGAGTTGGGGGCAATATAGAGAGGTAGATATTGGGGGCAATGTGGAGAGTTGGGGGCAATGTGGAGAGGTAGATATTGGGGGCAATGTGGAGAGTTGGGGCAATGTGAAGAGGTGGGCATTGGGGGCAATGTGGAGATATCCAATGGGGGCAATGTGGTCGGGGGGCCCATGGCAATTTTTGCACCAGGGCCCGGTGACTTTTAGTTACGCCTCTGGCTGTAGCCCAGTGCTCAGGAGATGTAAGGAGAAAAGGGAAGCCAGCTCTGCAGAGCTTGGACAAGTAAGTGTGAGGTGAGGCTCTAAAACTAGCATATTATTTAAACCCATTGCATGCCAAAGAAGTGGATGTAGGGACTGCAGCCTAATTTTAGTTCTTGCTTTTACTTAACACTTTGACTGCCAGAGGGGTACGCAATTCTAGAGCACAGGTGCGGTGATCAGAGGCTCATTCACATTGATTAACTCACCTGTGTTCTAACAAGGAAATCATGTGATCAGAGGCTCATTCACATTGATTAACTCACCTGTGTTCTAACAAGGAAATCATGTGATCAGAGGCTCATTCACATTGATTAACTCACCTGTGTTCTAACAAGGAAATCATATGATCAGAGGCTCATTCACATTGATTAACTCACCTGTGTTCTAACAAGGAAATCATGTGATCAGAGGCTCATTCACATTGATTAACTCACCTGTGTTCTAACAAGGAAATCATCAAATCCTGGCCTGTTAGTGGGTCCTGAGGACAGGAGTTGATAAACCTGGTCTAGGTTAAGATAACCAAATGTCTGATTATATTGTATCAGAGGAAATATTACTCATCTTCACAGGAAAAAAATCAGAAATATTCAGTTGTGGATGATAATATTAAATAGGCACCAGATAGATAATAATTTATTATATGGCACTCAGGTATACCCAAAGATGTAATGAGAGAGGAGTCTGGATCACCGATAATTCCTAAATTAATAGTACTGCATGTGTTGATTTAAAGACCATTGTCATCGAACGGCATTTGCAAAGTGCTGATGGCAAATAGGTACAGACACCAATATATACAAATGATGTTTCAAAGATGAATTACAGATGCCAGTGATACAAACTCTTCCGTATTATTAGAATTATGGTAAACGTAGCGCACCAGTGTATGCTATTAATACAGTGTCTCCCTACTGTAGCTCCATTTCAACTGTAAGCTCTGTGGTTTCACTAATTTAGCTCCATTTCAACTGTAAGCACAGTGGTATCACCACAGCAGGTCCATTTCAATTGTAAGCTATGTGATTTCCACTAGTTTAGCCCATTTTCCACTGTAAGGTCTGTGGTAACACTAATGTAGCTCTATTTCAATCTAAAGCTCTTTGATATCACTAGTATAGCTCTATGATAAGCTCTGTATATCTCAAAAATACTCAGAATATTAAATATCATTCAAAGTTAATAATCGGATTGCCATATAACCACCCATGTAAGTGCCACATGAGAAAAATCCCACTGCAAGGCTGCACTAGTCAAAATGTACATCTTTCCCAGAAGTGTCTCTTGCAAAAATGGTGATATGCCTTCTATCTCTATCTATCTATCTATCTATCTGTCTGTCTATCTATCTATCTATCTATCTATCTATCTATCTATCTGTCTATCTATCTATCTATCTATCTATCTATCTATCTATCTATCTATCTCATATCTATCTATCTATCTATCTATCTATCTATCTATCTATCTATCTATCTATCTCTATCTATCTATCTATCTATCTATCTATCTATCTCATATCTATCTATCTATCTATCTATCTATCTATCTATCTATCTATCCATCTATATTTTATATTTATGAGAAGATTTATGCTAACATCCTCCATATTGCCTCACTGCAACTTCCTCAATGGGGCAATGATTTTGAATGGAGTGGGCATGAGGTCAAAAGCCCCTTGCCCACTCCTTTCAAAATCATGCGTTGGTCTACAGCACTATATCTAGCCTACAAACACTACACTCTTCTCCCACTCATTCCATCAACCTCTCTGCTCCACTTACCCTCCATTTTGACAGCTCACATACTCATTTTTCCCTTCCAGCTTCTCTTTCATCACTTACAATCACCACTGGACCCTCACAAATTCAATTCCTCCTCTTTGTCTCAGTCATTTCCCCTCACACCATCCTTTATCCTGATTCGCATACCCCTCTCCCACTCCTTCCACTTTCATGCTCACGTTTTCAGCTATGCCTATCCCCTCCCTTTCTCTGATTAGCCTATCCCACCCTCCTTTTCTTTACCCCTCTTTTTCACCACTTTGCCTTTCTCCCCCTTTCAACACTTTCTCTATTCATCCCTCTTTGCCCTTTGCCTCTTTACCACTCCCACATCAACTCTCCAACCATTCTTCTCACCGGGGCCACAGAGTTTCATTCACACTGCATGGAACCAATGCTTTGTGAAGTCCTAATGAAAATGCTTTGTGGCTGCTGCAAAAGGGACAGGGGGAGAGTCAAAAAGACAAGGCAAAAGTGAAACAGCTCATCTCTTTCCTGCCTATGTTACAGCAATGTTTTATCATTCGTGTGTATGTGTGTCTGTGTTATATGTATGTATGTCTCTCTTATCTCATTTTATTTCTTAACGCTCATGCAATGCCATGCCAGACTTGCTAGTATCTATCTGTCTATCTATCTATCTATCTATCTATCTATCTATCTATCTATCTATCTGTCTATCTATCTATCTATCTATCTATCTATCTATCTATCTATCTATGGAATGTTCAGGCTTTTACTAGATAATTGCAGCTTTCCTGTGACAGGTGTCCTTTGTGTGTGATAACCTTTGGTGGAGAGCAACACATTGCTTTGTAATGCTTTTCTCAACCCTCTGGCACTCAAGATTTTTATAGTAGAAATGAGTGAACTTGTTGAAGTTTGGCTTGGGGGTTGATAGCACTAAGCATATTAAGGCTGAGACACATCTCTGTGGTCCTTAAATGGTTAGTTTGTCTTTACGCAGCTTTTAGTCTCATTAAGGGAATCTAAATTGCTTCTACCTTGCAAGTTTTGTTTTTTAATCAGTTTAATATTTTAAGAGAATTTTGGTTTAGTAGTTGGGGAATATAATCTCTACAGACCTTTGTTCTCTGACTTGTCTGATAAAGCTGAACAGTTAATTACTCAAACATCCAGATAATTACCTCTTTCCAATTTCTTAGACTTCTAAAATGAATTAGTTTCCACCAGAGCTGTGGAGTAAATTAATGATGAGGATTAATTATTCAGATCCATTAATTATTTGAATCCGTTACCGGTGAAGTGAGAATTTGTTCTTCTTTAAGTATAAAACATTTAACACAAAAGTTTAGCAAAACTGTAGGAAGGAGTACAACACTATACATGTATAATCTTATCTAGGATTCTCCAACCTCTGATGACCCCTAAACACTGGGACTTTTATAATACTTATGGTTCTGTATTCACACAAAAATTTTTAACACAGCAATATGATGTTGCGGCGATCTGTCATTCGGCCATAATAAGGCCACATGCAACCACAAAGAACATATTGTGTCTACAGGGCACACATTCATGCCCACTGGTAAAATGTATTGCTGTCTTGGGAATAATGAATAATATGCTGCAGACTGTTTTTGGCAGCAATTGTTAACACATTCCCGCATTAATCACAAGTGGAGGAAAACTCTACTACTTGAATTCAGTTCATATTATTGCACACTACAGCAATGGATATTGGTAGGGAAAATTTCAAAATATATCTATAAACTATGGACATGTGAATTTTTATACTGAAGAAAGAGATTTGGTGGAAAACAGGAGCTTCTTTCTCAGATGGGATTTCTTGCAAGAAGGCCTTTTCATCCAAGCTCTGGTTAAAGTGAGTGACTGTGTGCAACATGTGTACATGATGATAGGGACGATTCACTAAGTGGTGATAAAGAGGTGATAAAGTAGAGATGACTTCTCCAGTGACATCACTTCTCCAGTTCCTATATTATTCTATGGAACCTATTCACTAAGATCTCCAAAGCTGAAGAAATCTTAGTGAATAGGCTCAATAAAATAACATAGGAACTGGAGAAGTGATATCACTGGAGAAGTCATCTCCACTTTATCACCTCTTTATCACCACTTAGTGAATCTTCCCCGCACATGAACAGCACATGAACACGGAGCCAGAAGGATTTACAATGGTCTACTGAGTTAAATTTTTCCTGCTTTTCCTCTCTGAAGAAAGTACCACAGAAAGGAAAAAGATATGTCCATGGAAATCTCCACAAAGAGGATATTATAACTTCCTCACATCAATATTAAAGATTTACAGTCTTCATTATGGTCTTTTAAATTCATCGTATCTGTTAGTGGTTCTTGAAATGTTTGTGGTGGCGGAATCTTTTGGATTCACATGAAATCTCAGTGGAACACTAACAGCCAAATTGTTCAACTGTCTGGATGATAGAAAGGTCTGACGTTCAAGGGATTATCAAGGTATGAATATCAAATGCATTGGAATGCTAGATTGTACCAAAATTATTAAACTACATTTTCAGGAAACCAGTACCATAATCTTCCACGTCTCCTTGTAGTCACAGACTTATACATACACTAAGGCCAATGTACTACGTTAGAATTCCCAAACTTTCAGTTGATTTAGATGTGGGTTTTGACTTACTAAGTACTAGAGATGACTCCAACACAAAGGGATAATTAAATATTTACCAAATTCCTTTTGATTTAAATGGGGCTTTTAACCTATTCAATGTCGGAGAAGTCTCCAAGGCATTTAACCACTTAAGGAACAGTGGTCCAGACAGTTACCTTCCCTTAAGGACTGCATTGATCCCTGCCGATGCACCGGTACACGTGACCTGTTACGCATACCGATGTGCCAAGTTGGGGTCTGAGAGAGACCACTACAGTCTGTGGAGCAGTCAGTTTCAGACACCGTTTATACTTACATCGCTCCCAGAGGAGTGTTGTAAGTAAAAAATATGTGATGTGCTATGACCTTCACCAGTCCTTGTGAGTATAAACAGTGTCACTGTCATAGCACGTCACGTGGACCTTAAGGGGTTAATAGAAGTTTTTATTTTAAATCCCCACCACCTATCCCCTTCAATGGTGTTACCACCTTCCTTCTGCCAGGCACTGGATGATTAGACTTTTAAAGATATTTTCTTTATCTGAATCCTTTCAATGAGTTGTAAACATTAACTCTCTCTGTAGTTAGCTTTCAGGTCAAGACCAGGAGAATGATTTTAGATGATGGAAATATCTTCTTCTGTTTGAACACCCAGAAGGGTTACCATAGGCACCGAAACACAGTGTGTGGTGTCTGGTTGAGCAAAGAGAGTTGGTTCATTCTGAATGAAGAAGCTGATATCAGTGAAAGGGGTTATGGGGGTGGGGTTTAATAAAGATTGCTATTAGTGATGAGCGAGCACCCCAATGCTCGGATGTTCGGGTGCTCTGACCGAGCACCCCCTGAGGCTCGAGTGCTCGGCCGAGCATCCGAGCCCCATTGAAGTCAATGGGAGGACTCGAGCATTACACCAGGCACCCCCTGCTCTGATGAGGGGAGGGTGCCTGGTCCATAGGAAAAGGGCAGAAAAAGATGGAAACACTACAGAAATGGTTCAGGGACAGCATAGGGAGGATGTCTGGATGCACCTTGGACTCCAACATCGCTGCTGGGAACGATCTTTCGCCCGTAGTACGCCATTTTTACAGACTGACCATAAAACACACAAAAAGGAAAATAAAAACGACTTTAGGCGAAAAATTGTTACCAAACAATATTTGCTGTATATTTACTTGTATATCATCTGCAAATTCTCCCAAAAATTTCCTTGATTTTCAGAACTGAGGCCATGATTAAGAGGGAAACGTGCGCAGAGGCAAATTATCCCAAAAATTTCCTTGATTTTCAGAACTGAGGCCATGATTAAGAGGGAAACGTGCGCAGAGGCAAATTCTCCCAAAAATTTCCTTGATTTTCAGAACTGAGGCCATGATTAAGAGGGAAACGTGCGCAGAGGCAAATTCTCCCAAAAATTTCCTTGATTTTCAGAACTGAGGCCATGATTAAGATGGAAACGTGCGCTGAGCTGACCATCTAAAACATTATGGGTGAGGGTCTGCTGCAGAGCTGACCATCCTAAACATTATATGCGAAGGCCCGCTAGTGAGCTGACGCTATAAAACATTATATGAGAGGGCCCGCTAGAGAGCTGACCCAATAAAACATTATATGAGAAGGCCCGCTGGTGAGCTGACCTATATAAAAATTGTCAAACAGGGCCCGCTGGTGAGCTGGCCCTATATAAAAATTATATCACAGGGCCCGCTGGTGAGCTGGCCCTATATAAAAATTATATCCCAGGGCACGCTGGTGAGCTGGCCCTATATAAAAATTATATCCCAGGGCATATGGAAGAGGAGGAGGAGGATGAGAAGATTAAGAGTCAACCATATACCCGTTTTTTGGGTGGAAGGGGTGAATGGGAATACAGAGTATTCCCATCATTGTAAATAACATATATAAAGTGAGTTTATGTTCCCCCGGGGCTTTCCTCCAGTGGAGTGGAGAAGTCAGGGGAAATCCAGGCCTTGTTCATTTTTATAAGTGTCAACCTATCAGCATTGTCGGTGGAAAGGAGGATACGCTTATCTGTTATGATGCCACCAGCAGCACTAAATACCCGCTCAGACAGAACACTGGCGGCAGGGCAGGCCAGCACCTCCAAGGCATAGAGTGCCAGTTCATACCACGTGTCCAGCTTGGACACCCAGTAGTTGTAAGGCACAGAGGGATCATTGAGGACGCTGACACGGTCTGCTACGTACTCCTTCACCATCTTCCAAAACTTTTCCCTCCTTGTGACACTAGGCTGCGCATCAGGGTGAGGGTGCTGGCGGGGTGTCATGAAGGTGTCCCACGCCTTGGAGAGTGTTGCCCTGCCTTTCTCGGAACTGCTGTGTGCTCCCCTTTTCTCCCCTTCTCGGTTGGCCAAGGTAGCACGTACTCTGCCGCCAGCGTTGTCAGATGGAAAATTTTGGAGCAATTTTTCGACAAGAACCTTCTGGTATTGCAACATTTTGCTTGTCCTCTCCACCGGAGGAATGAGAGATGAGAAATTCTCTTTGTAGCGGGGGTCCAGAAGGGTGAACACCCAGTAATCCGTGTTGTCTAAAATGCGTACAACGCGTGGGTCACGGGAAAGGCAGCCTAACATAAAGTCAGCCATGTGTGCCAGAGTACCAACAGTCAAGATTTCGCTGTCCTCACCAGGAGGATGACTCTCAATCTCCTCATCCTCTTCCTCCTCTTCTGCCCACCCACGCTGAAGAGATGGAACTAAAGTTCCATGGCTACCCTCTGTAGCGGAGGCAACCGTGTCTTCCTCCTCCTCCTCCTCCTCCTCCTCCGCCTCCTCCAATTGTCGCTGAGAAGACGAAGTGAGGGTGCTCTGGCTATCACCTTGTGTAAGCTCTTCCTCCCCCATTTCCACCTCTTCCACATGCAAAGCTTCGGTTTTAATTGTGAGCAGCGAGCGTTTCAGTAGACACAGAAGTGGGATGGTTACACTGATAATAGCGTTATCGCCGCTCACCATCTGTGTCGATTCCTCAAAATTGCGTAAAACCTCACAGAGGTCTGACATCCATTCCCACTCCTCACTTCTGATTACAGGAAGTTGAACGGAGAGGCGACGACCGTGTAACAGCTGGTACTCCACTACTGCCCTCTGCTGCTCACAAAGCCGGGCCAACATGTGGAAGGTGGAGTTCCAGCGCGTGCTCACGTCACACAGCAGCCGGTGAGCTGGCAATTGTAAGCGCTGCTGCAGCTTCAACAGGCCGGCTGAAGCTGTTGATGACTTACGGAAATGTGCACACACGCGGCGCACCTTGGTCAAGAGATCATGCACATTGGGGTAGGTTTTTAGAAATCGCTGCACCACTAAATTAAATACATGCGCTAGGCATGGTACGTGTGTGAGCTTGCCGAGCTCCAAAGCCGCCACCAAGTTACGCCCATTATCACACACAACCATGCCTGCTTGCAGGTTGAGTGGCGAGAGCCACTGCTCGGTCTGGTGACTAATCCCCTGCAACAGCTCTGAGGCCGTGTGCTGTTTGTCCCCAAGGCAGATCAGCTTCAGCACGGCCTGTTGACGCTTCCCCACTGCAGTGCTACACTGCTTCCAGCTACTGGCTGATGGGGGAGTGGCGGTGTGTGTAGAGAATTCGGAGGTGGAAACGGAGGAGGAGGAGCCAATAACGTAGGTGCTGGTGGAAACCCTGATGGAGGTAGGGCCCGCAATCCTCGGCGTGGGTAGCACCCGTGCCATCCCAGGGTCCGAGTCGCTCCCAGCCTCCACGACATTCACCCAGTGTGCCGTCAGGGAAATGTAGCGTCCCTGGCCACAAGCACTTGTCCATGTGTCAGTCGTTAAGTGGACCTTCCCAGTAACTGCGTTGGTCAGGGCACGGGTGATGTTACGGGACACATGGTGGTGTAATGCGGGGATGGCACACCGGGAAAAGTAGTGGCGGCTGGGGACCGCGTACCGAGGGACAGCTGCTGCCATCAGGCTGCGGAAGGACTCAGTGTCCACAAGCCTAAATGGCAGCATTTCGATGGCCAGTAATTTTGAAAGGTGTGAGGTTAGTGCTATGGCCTGTGGGTGGGTGGCTGGGTACTTTCTCTTGCGCTCAAATGCCTGGGGTAACGACATTTGGACGCTGTGCTGGGACAGGGAAGTGGATGTGGTCGCTGATGGTGCTTCAGATGCTACAGGTGCAGGGCGGGAGGTATGCGGGCCTGCGCCTTCGACAGGCGATTGGCCGGCACCGAAAACAGGGGAAGAGGAGGCAGTGGTGTGGCCTGCAGACACAGATGGGCGATCCAGGCGTTCCTCCCACTTACTACGGTGCTTGGATGCCATGTGTCGGATCATGCTGGTGGTGGTGAGGTTTCTAGTGTTCATGCCTCGGCTCATTCTGGTGTGGCACAGGTTGCAAACTACAATTCTTTTGTCGTCCGCACTTTCCTTAAAAAAACGCCATACCGCGGAACACCTACCCCTTGACAAGGTAGATTTACGCAAGGGGGTGCTCCGTGGAACATTTGCGGGCCGGTTTGGTGCGGTCCGCCTTCTTTCTGTAGCCACACCACTGCCTCTTCCAGCCTGTTGCGGTGCTGCAGATGGCTCACCCTCAGGACTGCTGTCATCGCTCGGCTCTACACCTTCCCAGGTGGGGTCAGTCACCTCATCGTCCACCAAGTCCTCCTCCACTTCCTCACTCTGATCATCCTCCTCAAGTCTTGATCCCACCACATACTCAGTCATTGACAACTGTATAACATTCTCCTCAACAAGGTCTTGAGACGGAAATAGTGGTTGATTTAATGGCAACTGTGTCTCATCATCATCATCATCATCCACTACTTCCTTTGACCTTAAATGCCGTTCACATCTGTCATCTTCTTGAGATTGGGTAGCCTCTAGAGGTTGTGAATCAGGGCACAAGATGTCATGTTCCTCTGCAAGCGTGCTTGGAGAGAGGGTCAAATGAAGGATTGGTGATGAGACGAGCTCCTCACTATATCCCAGTGTGGGATCACTTCTTTGACCAGACCGTGTATGGTGGGAGGAAGGATGATCAGAGTGAGGATTATGTTGACCAGACTCTTGGCTACTGAGAGTGGACTTGGTGGAAGACAGGGTGGTGCTTAACCGACTGGAAGCAGTATCAGCTGTCATCCAACCGACCACCTGTTCGCAGTGGTCGGACCTCGAGAGTGATGTCCTGCGACGCCCTGTAAAATTACACATGAAGCTAGGTATGGTGGATGTCTTTCTTTCTTGTGCTCTGGCACCAGGCACAGTTTCTCCGCGTCCTGACCCGCGCCCTGAACTTTCAGGATCACGTCCACTTCCCCGTCCCTTTTTACCCGCCTTCTTCATCTTACACAGAATATGTGACTTTAATATTTGAGTTTGAAAACTTAACAGTATTTCTTATTATTCTGCAACTGTACAGAGTACACAGAATAGGCTGTTAAACAGCGGTGAAACACACTGAATGGAATATGTGACTTTAATATTTGAGTTTGAAAACTTAACAGTATTTCTTATTATTCTGCAACTGTACAGAGTACACAGAATAGGCTGTTAAACGGCGGTGAAACACACTGAATGGAATATGTGACTTTAATATTTGAGTTTGAAAACTTAACAGTATTTCTTATTATTCTGCAACTGTACAGAGTACACAGAATAGGCTGTTAAACGGCGGTGAAACACACTGAATGGAATATGTGACTTTAATATTTGAGTTTGAAAACTTAACAGTATTTCTTATTATTCTGCAACTGTACAGAGTACACAGAATAGGCTGTTAAATGGCGGTGAAACACACTGAATGGAATATGTGACTTTAATATTTGAGTTTGAAAACTTAACAGTATTTCTTATTATTCTGCAACTCTGCAGAGTACACAGAATAGGCTGTTAAACGGCGGTGAAACACACTGAATGGAATATGTGACTTTAATATTTGAGTTTGAAAACTTAACAGTATTTCTTATTATTCTGCAACTCTGCAGAGTACACAGAATAGGCTGTTAAACGGCGGTGAAACACACTGAATGGAATATGTGACTTTAATATTTGAGTTTGAAAACTTAACAGTATTTCTTATTATTCTGCAACTCTGCAGAGTGCACAGAATAGGCTGTTAAACGGCGGTGAAACACACTGAATGGAATATGTGACTTTAATATTTGAGTTTGAAAACTTAACAGTATTTCTTATTATTCTGCAACTCTGCAGAGTACACAGAATAGGCTGTTAAACGGTGGTGAAACACACTGAATGGAATATGTGACTTTAATATTTGAGTTTGAAAACTTAACAGTATTTCTTATTATTCTGCAACTCTGCAGAGTACACAGAATAGGCTGTTAAACGGCGGTGAAACACACTGAATGGAATATGTGACTTTAATATTTGAGTTTGAAAACTTAACAGTATTTCTTATTATTCTGCAACTGTACAGAGTACACAGAATAGGCTGTTAAACGGCGGTGAAACACACTGAATGGAATATGTGACTTTAATATTTGAGTTTGAAAACTTAACAGTATTTCTTATTATTCTGCAACTCTGCAGAGTACACAGAATAGGCTGTTAAACGGCGGTGAAACACACTGAATGGAATATGTGACTTTAATATTTGAGTTTGAAAACTTAACAGTATTTCTTATTATTCTGCAACTCTGCAGAGTACACAGAATAGGCTGTTAAACGGCGGTGAAACACACTGAATGGAATATGTGACTTTAATATTTGAGTTTGAAAACTTAACAGTATTTCTTATTATTCTGCAACTGTACAGAGTACACAGAATAGGCTGTTAAACGGCGGTGAAACACACTGAATGGAATATGTGACTTTAATATTTGAGTTTGAAAACTTAACAGTATTTCTTATTATTCTGCAACTCTGCAGAGTACACAGAATAGGCTGTTAAACGGCGGTGAAACACACTGAATGGAATATGTGACTTTAATATTTGAGTTTGAAAACTTAACAGTATTTCTTATTGTTCTGCAACTCTGCAGAGTACACAGAATAGGCTGTTAAACGGCGGTGAAACACACTGAATGGAATATGTGACTTTAATATTTGAGTTTGAAAACTTAACAGTATTTCTTATTATTCTGCAACTCTGCAGAGTACACAGAATAGGCTGTTAAACGGCGGTGAAACACACTGAATGGAATATGTGACTTTAATATTTGAGTTTGAAAACTTAACAGTATTTCTTATTATTCTGCAACTGTACAGAGTACACAGAATAGGCTGTTAAACAGCGGTGAAACACACTGAATGGAATATGTGACTTTAATATTTGAGTTTGAAAACTTAACAGTATTTCTTATTATTCTGCAACTGTACAGAGTACACAGAATAGGCTGTTAAACGGCGGTGAAACACACTGAATGGAATATGTGACTTTAATATTTGAGTTTGAAAACTTAACAGTATTTCTTATTATTCTGCAACTGTACAGAGTACACAGAATAGGCTGTTAAACGGCGGTGAAACACACTGAATGGAATATGTGACTTTAATATTTGAGTTTGAAAACTTAACAGTATTTCTTATTATTCTGCAACTGTACAGAGTACACAGAATAGGCTGTTAAACGGCGGTGAAACACACTGAATGGAATATGTGACTTTAATATTTGAGTTTGAAAACTTAACAGTATTTCTTATTATTCTGCAACTGTACAGAGTACACAGAATAGGCTGTTAAACGGCGGTGAAACACACTGAATGGAATATGTGACTTTAATATTTGAGTTTGAAAACTTAACAGTATTTCTTATTATTCTGCAACTCTGCAGAGTACACAGAAAAGGCTGCTAAACTGCGGTGAAACACACTGAATGGAATATGTGACTTTGATATTTTAGTTTGAAGACTTAACAGTATTTCTTCCTATTCTGCAACTCTGCACAGTACACAGAATAGGCTGCTAAACTGCGGCGAAGCACACTGAATGGAATATGTGACTTTGATATTTTAGTTTGAAGACTTAACAGTATTTCTTCCTATTCTGCAACTCTGCACAGTACACAGAATAGGCTGCTAAACTGCGGCGAAGCACACTGAATGGAATATGTGACTTTGATATTTTAGTTTGAAGACTTAACAGTATTTCTTCCTATTCTGCAACTCTGCACAGTACACAGAATGTGCTGCTAAACTGCGGCGAAGCACACTGAATGGAATATGTGACTTTGATATTTTAGTTTGAAGACTTAACAGTATTTCTTCCTATTCTGCAACTCTGCACAGTACTCAGAATGTGCTGCTAAACTGCGGCGACGCACACTGAATGGAATACGTGACTTTGATATTTTAGTTTGAAGACTTAACAGAATGTGCTCTAATCTGCAACTTTGCACACTAAACAGAATGTGCTCTAATCTGCAACTTTGCACACTAAACAGAATGTGCTCTAATCTGCAACTTTGCACACTAAACAGAATGTGCTCTAATCTGCAACTGTGCACACTAAACAGAATGTGCTCTAATCTGCAACTTTTCACACTAAACAGAATATTTTTTTTTTTTTTTTTTTTGTTTTTTTCCCCCCACACAAAATAACCTGCTGCCCCCACACACAGTAGTCCTAAAAAGGACTTTTGGTTCTTTTTTGTCACAATTTTTTTTTTTCCTCCCTACACTGCCTTTCCCTTCCTATCCTCAGCTCTCCCTGGCTCAGACTGAGCCGAACTCGATGGTCAGGTGCTATACAGCACCTGACCACGGGTTCTGGCCAGCCAATCAGTGTAATGCCAGCAGCCAACATGGCTGCTGGCATTACACCGATTTCAGAGCCTCCCTGCACGTTTATTGGCTGCGCAGCAGCCGCAAAACGTGCGGGGAGGAGACCCGAACATGGCGGGCGAGCACATGCGGTACTCGTACGAGTACCGCCATGTGCCGAGCAGAGCGATGCTCGAGCCGATCCGAGCATCGGCCGAGCATGCTCGCTCAACACTAATTGCTATAAAACCAAATTGTTTTAAAGAAAAACTATAGTCTAAAAGAGACTTTTTTCATGTTTTAACATCCCTTTATCCTTTTGAGTGACATGGGACCACATCCTGCTACACAATGCTTTGCACATACCTACAGCCTCAAGGGTTAACCGTTTGAGTGGCAAAAAGGTATCTAACACATTGCATTGCAATGCACTGGATACCTCTCTGGCACTCAAAGTGTGGCAGAGAATGCTAAAGAAGTCTCTGACAAATTGTAGTGTCTTGTTTCCTTGTCTGACCTAAATTGTCTTTGAATAATTGTTTTCCTTCTTGTACATATCTTTCATAAAATTCCAGTGTGTAAGACTTTCCTATGTTACAGAGAATCAAATACTGTCAAGACTGTTATCATGGGGCTCTTGTTGGGGGTGGCTAAACCTCAAACACGGACACATCAGGATATCCTATAAGTCAACTACAAAGGATAAACTTTTAATCAGTACATATTTTGATAACTTTGTAAAATCCCACTCAGACAGAGTTTGGGGAAATCAAAGTTAATTCTACAGCTGCCCCTTTTGCAAACTTTAATACCCCTAGGTTAAATTAAGGTCATTGACAGGGCAATGTGTGGGAAGTGTAAGAACAGGCTGACCCAGGCTTCTGTTTTCATTGCTAATAGACACTTAAGAATGATCCTTCATTCTGACATATTTTCATTTCAGAGCAATAGTTCCACTTAGGTTTCTCAAAAATAAAATATTTTCCTTGAAGCAAGGACCTTATTTAATCTTTATCAGCATAATCACATAACTTTCTGTCAAATAATAGTAGTTTACAATCCCTGAGAAATGCACTGATGTATAATAATTGTGTGCGTGTCATTACATGTGACAGTGGTTCTCAGTCTGTGTTCTATACAATCTTAGGGTTTTATGAAGAATTACAAGTTGTTCCTCGAGACACATTTTCATACCAGAAGACAAAAAGGGAACAAAACGGAGGGGGGGGGGGGGGGGTGTGGTATCTTCAAAAAATACAACTGCCACCTCAAAACGCCCGGTGGTTATATACTCACAAGAGTATATGCTGAGGAATTACATATATAATCCACAGCATATCAAGCTTTTCTCAACAACATTAAATGCACTTCCACTCTAATGGGCTGCTCCCCTGCCACGTCTCCCTCCACGGTCCAGAAAATTGGCACTCAAAACAAAACAAGAGGGCTCCAAATGGTATAGTAAGTTCAATAATAATTGCAGAGATTATAAATGATAGATGTATACTCACAATTTATATTGGTTAGAGTTTCACCCCCAACCTCATGTACCTGTGGGAATGATAAACCTGTCCACACACAGGTATCAGGACACTTTGCTGCTCCAGATGTACGCTACTGGTAAAATATTTTAGAACACCCCCATTTTTCCAGTTTTTATTGAAATTTACACAGTTCAAGTACATCAAATAACCTGAAATGGTACAAAGGTAAGCCGTAAACTTCCAGAGGTGAAAAAAAAAAACGTTTAGGTTAACAAAAACTGAAAAATAATGTACATTTCAGAGTTATACAAAAAGAACTTTTCAGGGAAGAAGTAATGTGTTAATAACTCACAGTTCTTCTGCAGCAATGTAAGTAAATTAATCCTTGAAATTTCATGCTAACAATGCCGACAGGTGTCCCAACTTTTGTTGAGTACTTACAAGCCCTCTGTCCGTATAAAAGCAGTGTTGGAACAGACCATGTTACTACACCATTGTCATATCTTACCTTGTTTCCAGCACCAGTGCTCCAGAGACGCTCAGAGTCTTTCCATGTGTCATCTGCAGGCGCGAGGCAGGCCTCTGTGGTGCTGACTTATGGCTCTGTCTGACTAGCTGTGATACTGACTGCAGGTTTGAGTCAGGTATCCATTTCCCTATACTGACTGCAGGCGTGAGTCAGAAATCACTCTATACTGACGGCAGGCGTGAATCAGTATTCTCGCTACGTCAGATCAAGATCCTGTGTTCCTGGTCCTGCTTCTGGTTCCTGCAGAGACTACCAGTGACTGAGGCCTAGTCTCCAGCAGTGTGGTCAAGTTTGGCAGCATACTATTCCTGATAGCAGTGCTTGCTGGCTTGTAACCCTCTGCTTGTTCATGTTGTATTACTTGTGTACTACCTTTCTTATATTAATAAATTGCATTTAGCTATACCGAACTGACTCCTGAACATCTTTGGGGAACCGTGACAACCATCTTAAGCAATACAGTATTGTACTGCAGGAATAGTATATTGTTCTCAAAATGGTGAAAAAAGGCAATTAACAAAGGAAGACAGACCATTACAACCCTTAAAAGTGTAGGTCTTTACATTAGAGAAATTGCAAAGAAAGCCAAAGTGTCAGTGAGTACAGTTTCCTACACCATCAAAAGGCACTTGGAAACTGGAGGAAACTCTGACAGGAAGAGGTCTGGCAGACCCAAGGCCACAACAGAATCACATGACAAGTTTCTGACAGTCAACAGCTTGCGTGACAGGAGGCCCACAGCACAACAGCATCAAGCACAGCTTAACACCAATCGAAGTAAGCAAGTGTCAGTTTCAACTATGAAAGGAAGACTCGAGCTGCAGATCTGAATGGTTGAGCGGCAGTAAGAAAGCCATTGCTAAGATGGCATAATAAGAAAAAGAGGCTTGCCTGGGCCATGAAGCACCGCCAGTGAACTACTGAAGACTGGAAGAAGGTCTCATAGACCGATGAATCAAAATTTGAGAACTTCAGTTCATCACGCAGGATTTTTGTATGCCGTAGAGTAGGCGAAAGGATGGTTCCTCAGTGTGTGACACCGACTGTCAAACATGGAGGAGGAAGCGTGATGGTCTGGGGCTTTTTTGCTGGATCCAGAGTCAGAGAATTGTACAGAGTGAGTGGCACCCTGAACCAATACTCCTATCACAGCATTTTGCAGCACCATGCAATACCCTCTGGTACAGCCCTAGTTAGTTAGGGGTTCATCCTACAGCAAGATAATGACCCAAAACATACCTCCAGACTGTGTTAATTTTCAGAGTACATTGAGACATTAAAGGGATAGTAATACTTCGTTTTAACTTTATTTTATTTTGTAGGCATTAAAAAAACATGAAGAACGATATAAGTCTTATCTCTCAAACCTTTTTCCTAGTGTAAGCCATCTCTTCTCAGATGTGAATCTGGTTGTAAGACCAGACAGATAACAGCAGGGGACAATCTTCTTTGTTTGAAAACAATGAAAGCCCTTCCCCCCTTGACAAGTTTTTCAGCTTTTTCCCTTATCTTAATTGAAGATTGTCCCTCTCTGCAGTCTACCTGGGCACCTCCCTTCTGATCTGGCTGAAGAGGAGGGGGCTACTTTGCTTGTGAATATCTCTTAAACCATAAAGGTTTGAGAGATAAGACTTATATCGTTCTTCATGTTTTTTTAATGCCTACAAAATAAAATAAAGATAAAACGAAGTATTACTATCCCTTTAAACTGCATACATTTCAATAAAAACTGGAAAAATGTGGGTGTTCTAAAACTTTTGACCGAAAATGTATATAGAAAAATATAAATTATTTAATAATGTATTCAAAAATACATACAATTAAAATACATATATGTATATATAAGGCCAGATGTAAGTATACATCTATCATTTATAATCTCTGCAATTATTATTGAACGTACTACACCATTGGGCACCCTCTTTCTTTTGTTTTGAGTGCCAATTTTCATACCAGGAAACTCTCTGAATAGGCACAGAGACTCTGGTTTTCTGACTAAATTACCCGGTCACTGGCGAAAGAGTAATTCACTGGGTAGTGCATACCTCCCAAATGTCCTTCTTTAGGAGGGACAGTCCCACTTTCAGACCCAAATCCCTCTTTTCTACCCGGGTGTCCCTGTATTTAGGAGATCAGACTGTGTGGTGTGTATATAAGTGTATTACCCTGGTGTCCCTGTGTTTAGGAGATCAGACTGTGTGGTGTGTATATAAGTGTATCACCCTGGTGTCCCTGTGTTTAGGAGATCAGACTGTGTGGTGTGTATATAAGTGTATCACCCTGGTGTCCCTGTGTTTAGGAGATCAGGCTGTGTGGTGTGTATATAAGTGTATCACCCTGGTGTCCCTGCGTTTAGGAGATCAGACTGTGTGGTGTGTATAGAAGTGTATCACCCTGGTGTCCCTGTGTTTAGGAGATCAGACTGATTGTTGTGTATATAAGTGTATCACCCTGGTGTCCCTGTGTTTAGGAGATCAGACTGTGAGGTGTGTATATAAGTGTATCACTCTGGTGTCCCTGTGTTTAGGAGATCAGACTGTGTGGTGTGTATAGAAGTGTATTACCCTGGTGTCCCTGTGTTTAGGAGATCAGACTGTGTGGTGTATATATAAGTGTATCACCCTGGTGTCCCTGTGTTTAGGAGATCAGACTGTGTGATGTGTATATAAGTGTATCACCCTGGTGTCCCTGTGTTTAGGAGATCAGACTGTGTGGTGTGTATATAAGTGTATCACCCTGGTGTCCCTGTGTTTAGGAGATCAGACTGTGCGGTGTGTATATAAGTGTATCACTCTGGTGTCCCTGTGTTTAGGAGATCACACTCTGTGGTGTGTATATAAGTGTATCATCCTGGTGTCCCTGCGTTTAGGAGATCAGACTGATTGTTGTGTATATAAGTGTATCACCCTGGTGTCCCTGTGTTTAGGAGAACAGACTGTGTGGTGTGTATATAAGTGTATCACCCTGGTGTCCCTGCGTTTAGGAGATCAGACTGAGTGTTGTGTATAGAAGTGTATCACCCTGGTGTCCCTGTGTTTAGGAGATCAGACTGAGTGTTGTGTATATAAGTGTCTAATAAACTAAGAGTCAAAAGAAAGACCCTTAAACAGAAGCCCCTATCAAAAGTGAGGCACTCAACTTAAAGTATAGAAAAGTACAAATCAGTTTTATTGAGTGTTTCACATACAAAACAAACATATAAAGACTCACATTTAAAACACCATCAAAAACATATCACAGGTAGGAGGGATACAATAAAGAAACATACAAGTATATAATATTGCACAAAAATAAATATATGAGGCAAATATTGAAAATATTGTGTATATCTACACCGTAGTGGTACACCCAAGTCCTAAAAAAATATATTCTAGGAACTCCTCACATAAAAAGTGAAAATTAAGCTCAATCCTCTTCTAAATAATTATAGAAGTGTATATAAGTGTATCACCCTGGTGTCCCTGTGTTTAGGAGATCAGACTGTGTGGTGTGTGTATATAAGTGTATCACCCTGGTGTCCCTTTGTTTAGGAGATCAGACTGTGTGGTGTGTGTATATAAGTGTATCACCCTGGTGTCCCTGTGTTTAGGAGATCAGACTGTGTGGTGTATATATAAGTGTATCACCCTGGTGTCCCTGTGTTTAGGAGATCAGACTGTGTGGTGTGTGTATATAAGTGTATTACCCTGGTGTCCCTGTGTTTAGGAGATCAGACAGTGTGGTGTGTATATAAGTGTATCATCCTGGTGTCCCTGTGTTTAGGAGATCAGACTGTGTGGTGTGTATATAAGTGTATCACCCTGGTGTCCCTGTGTTTAGGAGATCAGACTGTGTGGTGTATATATAAGTGTATCACCCTGGTGTCCCTGTGTTTAGGAGATCAGACTGTGTGGTGTGTGTATATAAGTGTATCACCCTGGTGTCCCTGTGTTTAGGAGATCAGACTGTGTGGTGTGTATATAAGCGTATCTCCCTAGTGTCCCTGTGTTTAGGAGATCAGACTGTGTGGTGTGTATATAAGTGTATCACCCCGGTGTCCCTGTGTTTAGGAGATCAGACTGTGTGATGTGTATATAAGTGTATCACCCTGGTGTCCCTGTGTTTAGATCAGACTGTGTGGTGTGTATATAAGTGTATCACCCTGGTATCCCTGTGTTTAGGAGATCAGACTGTGTGGTGTGTATAGAAGTGTATCACCCTGGTGTCCCTGTGTTTAGGAGATCAGACTGTGTGGTGTGTATATAAGTGTATCACCCTGGTGTCCCTGTGTTTAGGAGATCAGACTGTGTGGTGTGTATATAAGTGTATCATCCTGGTGTCCCTGTGTTTAGGAGATCAGACTGTGTGGTGTGTGTATATAAGTGTATCACCCTGGTGTCCCTGTGTTTAGGAGATCAGACTGTGTGGTGTATATATAAGTGTATCACCCTGGTGTCCCTGTGTTTAGGAGATCAGACTGTGTGGTGTATATATAAGTGTATCACATTGCTCCATAGCAATAAAACTTAATGACTGTATAAACTTCAATATGCAGGTTTATACATTAGTCTATGTAAATAAAATACTTTGGTCTTGCTCTGAGTCATTTATTCAGTTACACAAATAGATGTCAATAGGTCATGAAATTACCTAAAAATTATTTGTAATGCCCCAACCACCAGCCACACCCCCATAAACACCCCTAAAACACATGTGCCCTTTTTAGCCATTTGAAATGTTGGAAGGTGTGGGTAGGTGAGATTTTTCATCCCTTCTGCCTATTTCCCACCTTGCGCCACCCCCTTTTGAGTCAAACTCCCACCTTCCCTCTTCCAGTCCCATCCCACTTTGGTGAAGCTCTGCCCACATTGTGAAGCAAGTCTCATCACTTGGTCAATTTCATCTCCACCTGTACTTGTCACGCCGGGGCCTGCTGCCAGCAAAGTTCCTAAGTATTCCCATTTTTGTAATGTGGACAAAGAAACAAGGTTGAGAAGGCAAACAAAAAGGGTGATGTCTTAAAGGGATAGTAGTGTGTCACAATAAAAGCAGCTCCAATTAATCTTCATAGTATTTGGGCCATGGAGAGTGTTATTTCAGTATTGTCAGAGTTTTAGTTCAAGCATAATTGAATGATAAAATATCCCCCTCCAGCCCCTTTTACTTATGTAACACTGCTTACCTCAGAGCAGCAAGACTGTCCAGATGGATCACAGAGCGGGACAATCTTCAGTGAGCATAAGGAAAAACCTGTCAAGGGGTCAGGGTTTTCCTTATTGCCACAGTAAAAAGATTGTCCCTTGCTGTAATCTGTCCGGTCAAGAGACCAGATTCCACATCTGAGAGGAAGAGGCTTACACTAGGTAAAAGGGGCAGGAGAGGGATACTTTATCATTCAGTTACTCTTGAACTACAACTCTGACAGTTTTGAAATAACACTTTCAATGGCCCAAACACTACGAAGATTAATTGGAGCTGCTTTTATTGTGAAATTGTTTAACTACTGAACAAAAGTGATAACGCAAAATTCACTACAGAGTTGTAGTTCAAGAGTAATTGAAAATATCTCCCCCCCACGCCTTTTACCTAGTGTAATCCGCCTCCCCTCAGATGTGGAATCTGGTCCACAGATCAGACAGATCACAGCAAGGGGCAATCTTCTTACTGTGAGCATAAGGAAAACCCTGCCCCCCTTGACAGGTTTTTCAGGTTTTCCCTTATAATCACTGAAGATTGTCCCTCTCTGTGATCCATCCGGACAGTCTTGCTGCTCTAAGCTGAGCAGTGTTACATCAGTAAAAGGGGCAGAAGGGGGATACTTTATCATTCAATTACTCTTGTACTACAACTCTAGCAGTACTGAAATAACACTCTCCATGGCCCAAATACTATGAAGATTAATTGGAGCTTCTTTTTTGTGTAAAATATTACTATGCCTTTAAAGTGCCAAGTACAGAGGTTGGCGCTATATAAATAAAAATATACATACATACATACATACAACTGATTCTGTGATCATTTAGTTGTTAGACATAATACTGTAATCAGCAGGTTTACTACAACTTAAATTGTGATCAAGTACTATATCTTATACTGCAATCATTTGTATTGCACAACATATACTGTGATCATTTGCAATACTGCAACATATACTATGATCATTTGTATTAATACAACTTGTACTGTGTGTGTGGAGGTCACAGCACGTGCAGCACACAAGCTTGCCCAGTCAGCTATGCCTCTCCGTGATGTCTTGTCCTGGATACTCTGGACCAGGCAAGAGGCAGGAACAGATGGCGTTCACTTTCTGGTAGATGGGCGAGCCAAGTGTATTCAGCTCTTGCAGTGGTTGGGATGAGGATCCCCAGCCAACTCCCCTACAGAAACAGCACAGTCGAGACTTGTATTGTGGAGGGTAAAACAGAACAGCCTTTACTGGTGAAACAACTG
Source organism: Rhinophrynus dorsalis (assembly GCA_037306005.1). Taxonomy (NCBI): domain Eukaryota; kingdom Metazoa; phylum Chordata; class Amphibia; order Anura; family Rhinophrynidae; genus Rhinophrynus; species Rhinophrynus dorsalis. The sequence goes on from CM074719.1 coordinate 601,151,326, forward strand.
CTTATATACACTTCCACACACTCTTATTAAGATTAGAATGCAAACTAGGGCTTGGAACATGACTGGTACAACTTATTCTGTGATCAAGTGGGTTACTACTACTACTGTGATCAAGTGGTCACTTCCACTTATAGTGTGATCAAGTACACTACAGTTACTTATACTGTGATCAGACAAGTTACTATTACTTATTCTGTAATCAACTGAGTTACTAAAACATGTGCTGTGATTATGTGGGTTGCTACAACTTATATTAGGAGCAAATGTACTACTAATACATATACTCCAATCAAGCTCGTTATTACAACTTATGTTGTTACCAAGTGGAATACTACTACTACTTAAAATGTGATGGCGTTAGCATTACTACTTTTACTGATATTGAATGGGTTACAATGACTTATACTGTGATCAAGTACATTATTACTACTTATTCTATGATCGAGTGGGAACTGCTACTTATTCTTTGATCAAGCAGGTTACTGTAATATATATATTGATGAAGTGGGTTACCACTACTTATACTGTTATCAAGGAGATTACTACAGTTTATACTGTGATCAATACATTATTACTACTTATTCTATGATCGAGTGGGAACTGCTACTTATTCTGTGATCAGGCAGGTTACTGTAATTTATATTGTGATGAAGTGGGTTACCACTACTTATACTGTTATCAAGTAGATTACTTATCCTGTGATCAAGTGAGCTCTATTACTGTAATCAATTGTGTAAGTTCAACTTATACTCTAATCGAATGGGTTAATTGGGTAATATTACTTATACTTCGATCAAGCTGATATCTCTCATAGATTTCGCCTGATTCTATCCGACTTAAACCAGTTTTTTTATACCTGGCAAACTGAACTGGGACCTGACTCTCCCAGTGTTTGGCTCATCTCATTAAAGGTATACCTGTGCTCAATATGCAACAGATCAACTGACACCAGGAGGTTTTGCCAGTCTTATGAAGACATTAGATGTTTTAGCAGTTATGCTACTACTGCTATCTTTGAACCTCTGATGTATTGCATGTTTGCCTCCCAATCAGACCTGTAGGTGTGTTCATTTGTGATCTCAATAAGAATGTGCATAGCTGTGATCCTTCCTCGCCCTTCCTCACATTTTTGTTAACACAGACAACAACATGCATAACTTTTGAAACATGGGTAAAGTATTTCCATACTGTAGATTTCATAGTCTGTGGGGTACCTGAGGGATTGATAACTTATTACATCATCTCTACTACATTGACAATATGTCACAATTGTACTAGTAGACAGCAATTGGTCTGAAACTTGAACAGCACCAAAAACACCCATTGATAGGGTTGTTGATTTTGACCTGTGTTGCTGCTTAGTCAGTAATAGTGCCTGTTACTGGGTGAGGGTTGGACTTGGAAGTGGTGATGTGATAATGAGGATAATTGTGTAGTTTTAGGCATGTTTAGTTGCCTAGACATTCCACTTGATTTTTAAAAGAGTTTATAAACAGGCATATTGTTCCTGTTTTTGCCATATCATCATCCTTCTCTACTTGGTCTCCATCAGAAGAAGGGGAGGAGCCAGGGCCGGATTTATACCTCAGGAGTCTGTAGGCACAGAAATCTGAAGCGCCCCCCCCCCCATTGGCCATCTCTACTTTACACCTCCACAATGTTCCTAATCTCCACACTGCCCCATCATGTCCATATTGCCCTCTCATTCCCCTATCATCTTCACATTGCCCCATCAGCTCCCTATTGCCCCCATCAGCTCCATATTGCCCTCACATTGCACTTATCTCCACATTTCCCCATCAGCTCCATATTGCCCCATCAGCTACAACTTGCCCCCCATCAGCTACAATTTGCACTCCCATCAGCTCCATATTGCCCTCATCAGCTCTATATTGCCCACATCAGCTCCACTTTGCCCTCACACTGCCCCCCATCAGCTCCATATTGCCCTCACATTGCAGCCACTCCAGTTGCCTACCTCCTCCCTGGTGGTCCAGCAGCGTGGCAGGACAGCACTGCGCCTCCTTCGGCACAGACTTGTAACTGCTGGAGCTCCCGCGTGGTGTTCTGCTCAGTAATGCAGAGTGCTGGGAGATGATGTCATCTCCCAGCGCTCTGCATTACTAAAGAGCTCACGAGGGAGCTCTGCAGCTAAAGGTCTGTGCCGAAAGAGGCGCAGACATGACCGAATAGGGGGTTAGAAGAATAATAGGGGGTTAGAAGAATAATTAAAAAAATTAAAAAAAAAACAAAAAAAAACGGGTCCCAATGACAGATGCCCCTCTGTGGGGTGCGTCTGCAGGCAGATGCCTACTCTGTCTTACAATAATCTGTCCCTGAGGAGCATTGATGAACATATTCTAATGATCATGATCGATAATTAGATCATCAACATAAGGGTTTTTCTACTTTTACATTTAGGAGGAGATATATATATATATATGTATATTGAAGATTGGCACTCACATCGTCTTATACACACTGCCTGGGTGCTTTGCAAAATAAATCTGTAGCAATACAAGGCAAGCACTCACAGGTCTTATATCTTGATAAAGGTCCCTACCGGACCGAAATGTTGAATAATAATAAATGGATTTAATTTTTAAGACCTGTGAGTGCTTTCCTTGTATCGATATATATATATATATATATATATATATATATATATATATATATATATATATGTATATATATATACAATGACCACTATGGTGAAGTTGGTATCCCTTTCACTGTCTGATACAGCAGTTGGTCTCACTGTTGCTAATCCCATCTTCACAATGGAAACAACACTAAAATTCAACTCTTTACTTAAAAGGCTGAGTACCACTACTAGCTGAACTTTTTGTATCACTTTTAAACAGTCTCCACAGAAGGAGAAGGATAATTTGCATTTACTGCACAAGCAGCAGCATCTATGGACACAATAATTTGTTTACTACAACTTTACTATCACCAAGAAGTCCATGCACTCCTCCTAGCCCTTATCTCTACCACATTTGTTTGATATAATGATATTAATATTGATTTTTACTGTAAATTACAATATTGTTATCTTCAGCACACCTACAGTATTCAGTTAGTTGCTAGGACAAAAACACTGCAGCAACATCAATATATACTTTCATTTTCATGCCTGAATGTGGAGTGATACCTTGTTTGTTGTTGTCTCTCTGAAAATAATGTAGAATGTTTATCTCTGTCTCTAGTTTCTGTCACTGTCGCTTTCAATCTAAGGTCAGATAGAATATCCTAATTTTTTAAATATTTCTTTAAACTGTCCCTGTCACTCTTAGTGTCACTACATACAAATCAGAAATCACATCAACAATCCTGGTAATTGTTCAGAGAACTGGCTACCACAACTTTAGCATCCTCTCTTTGACTGTCTGCCTCTACACTAGCCATCCTGAAATATTCAGCAGCTTTCTCTCTCTTTCCTAATCACAGATTGACAATATGCTGTAAATGGACACCCCCCCTTTTATACTGGTGAGTTATATATTAGGAATACATGGGGAAACTCTTCAACACAAAAAGTGAAAAAAAAATAGGAAAAACTTCTCTTTTTGTAGGAACTGTAGTGGGAGACAGAAAGCACCAATTTTCATGTTTTCAGTCTTGTGGTGAACATTTTTGCCCATCCCTAATAATAAAGGTTCCTAGATGGTTGTTAACCTGCCTTATCAGTCTTTAAATGGAACCTCACCCAGTAAGATTTATACTATGTATTTAATTCTATAAGTCTCTACTTGTGATTAATTCTTACTTGTATATAGTTATGGAGCTATTTAATCTGCAATTAGTGTGTGACTGACAGGATGAAATATGTTAGGTAAGTATTACACTGATGAAGTTTTTCATCTGTTTGTAATTATAATCCGAGTTTGCTGCTCTGAAATCAGTGAGTTCTTAAGAGAGAATAATGCTTTGCTTTTTTCTAATCCATTGCAAAGTGTTAGAATGTAACTGATGTCAGTCACACTCTTTAAAACTCATTAGTCTAAAATGTAGCCGACATTTAATATATCTCCTCCCACCCTTCCACTGAATACAGACCGTTTTCCAGTGAAAAGACTGAATGAGCAGTTGAGCGGTTGTAATGGCAACCCAACCAAGCATTCACTCACCTGGAGACTTTTGGCTCTGTGTGAGTAGTTAAAATGTATCCTGAGTAATGACTAAAGCATAGTCAGGCTCAGATTGCATTGACAGGTTTTCATGGACACAAGTGTTTCTGTCTGATTAAGCTTTACCAGTTGACGTGAGTGGGTCAGCCCCCTCACTTGGAGAAGAGACTGACGTCAGGAAGAGGGGTGGGGGGGATAGTAATGTAATGGGTATTACAGAGTGTGGATGACATGAGTCATCCTCTTTAACTCTTTGAGTGCAATGTATTGGAGATCTCTCTGCCACCCAAATGTTTAACCCCTTAGTGAGCGGCTGCGCACACACCCGGCCATCACTTAACGCCCAGCTAGGACATTTTTTTTTTCCGCCAAAGTAATCCGTTGTCCCCGAACGGCGCGCAGCCGCGCAGGGACCTGGACTTCCGGGACGTACATGTATGTCCTCTGTCACTAAGTGACAGTTTCTGCGGAACATGCATGTAAGTCCATTGTCGGGAAGGGGTTAATACTACTATGTAATCTAGAATTTAAAAAAACTCCAGTTCTTTTATCTCTTTAAAGAGCAACTATAACCAGGATTGTGCCTTATCGGCAGATCTGATCCCTAGGAAGCAGACGTGCTGATGAAGCTTGGGCTGCATTGAGAGCTGCACTGGTCCAATAGAAAATCTGAAACCAAGTCCTTGGCCTTCCCTTGTTGTTCCATCAACTGAAAAACTGAAGTCTCATGGATCAGTCACTTGACCTACTAGACCAGTGGTTCTCAACTCCTGTCCTCAGGACTCACTAACAGGCCAGGATGTGATGATTTCCTTGTTAGAGCACAGGTGAGTTAATCAATGTGAATGAGCCTCTGATCACCACACCTGTGTTCTAGCAGAGAAATCCCTAAGTCCTGGCCTGTTCGTGGATCATGAGGACAGGAGTTGAGAAACACTGTGCTAAACACATAGGCCCATTTTTATAAAAGCAAACTAGAGCTATTCTGGGGTAAACTCATTGCACCATAGGGGACACATACAAATTCCTCTTAAATTGGGCTTTTAACCCCTTGAATTCTAGAGAGGTCTAACAATGCATTGGAAACTTCTCTGGCATTAAAGGGGTTAAAAAAGCTGTAATAAAGAGCATGAGAATTTTGATTTTTTTATTTGTCCCCTATTAGTTTACTTGAGAATATATACAGTTTGCTTTTATAAATATGGGCTGTAGTCCCTCTGTATAAGGCTTGCAAGACAACACTGGGCATGAGAGTCACTAAGTGGTGATAAAGAGGTGATAAAATGGAGATGACTTCTCCAGTTTATCACTTCTCCATTTCCTGTCTTATTCTATGGAGCCTATTCACTAAGATTTCTTGAACTTTGGAGATCTTAGTGTATAGGCTCCATAGAATATCATAGGAACTGGAGAAGTGAAAAACTGGAGAAGTCATCTCCACTTTATCACCTCTTTATCACCTCTTTATCACCTCTTTATCACCACTTTATCACCTCTTTATCACCTCTTTATCGCCGCTTAGTGAATCTCTCCCCAGAGTGTTACTCGCAAAGCCTATGTCCACTGTGTAACAGGAATGCCATCTAAATGGAGATAGACAGACATTAGAAAGGAAGAGTGTGGCAGAAGAAAGCAGAGAAATACATCAGGAAAATTAAAAGGTGGAAGGGAGATATGGAGAAGGAACAATGGGAGCTCAGAAATAAAAAAAGGCTTGAAATTCAAAGTGAAATCTGTGCAGCGGAATGCAGGTTCTACTAGTATATAAATATGTCACCGCGGAATCCAGACTGTTTAGGTTGAGATCAAAGACAATTCAAATAATGTACAGAAGCTAAGGTGGAAGCCTTCTGTATTCGGTTCATTTCAATTTTTCATATTTTTGAGGGCCATACCAACATGGCAGAGATAATCTAACTGCTTGGATGCCAGAGATGTCCCAATTCATTACTTCTCAAAGCATTGGAGATCTCGCTAGCATCTAAGCGGTTAATCCATTATATTATTGTGGCTACTTTTTTTTACTTTGACTTGATCTGCCTGCAGCAGTGATAGGAAAAACAATGAACTCCAGAGACCACATGTGTGGTCCTTGAGCTCCCAAAAGGGTCTCATATGGGGTTCAATCCTTTGTTTCATTCATGACTAGCACAATGTACAACCCGTCTTCAGAGTAAAGACAGAAGAGTAAAGTGGAACAGCGGGTTTGTGATGGAAGGTATTTTGTGCAGCAACAGAGTGAAAAAGTTAAAAATCTGTTTCTGGTACAAAAATATGTCCTCCTACTTTCACTACACCAGAAAAAAAATGAATCTACAGAGGAAGTGTCTAAGAGCCACTTGGGTCTCCCAACCTGCCAGTTTCCCATCTCTGTCTACAGAATGTAGAGATGAGTTGGCTACCTATAAAGTGTTTTATTTCTTACAATATTATTGTCTCTTTCTTCTTCAGCACCCTCTTACATTTCTGCTCTTATCTCCCTCTATACCCCTTCCCATCACTTGCTTTCTTCTCAAGGGTCTTTTCAAGGGTTCTTCCTGTCCTCTTCCTACACTACTTGAGACATCTCATGGCTGCAATCTTTTTCATTGGCTGTCCCTTGACATTAGAATGATCTCTCTGTCACCATTCACCATTCAGCCACACTCATCACTTTCAAGCATCTTCTGAAAACCCACCTGCTCAAGGAGGCATCTCAGTAACAATATCCTACTTGTGCACAGTGACAGTCACATTAGAATCAATCTGCTCTAAGCCTTGTATTTGCACCTATGATCCTCTTTCCACTGTTTCTGTAGTTTGTCATGATTGCTAATTAGATTGTAAGCTCCTTGTGGCAGGGTCCTTTTCCCAATGTACGATTCCCTTTGCTGCACTTTTCCCCTACAAATAATACAATGATCACACTTTAACCCCTTAAGGACCATGTGACGTGGTATGACCGTCACGGTCCTTATACCCTTAAGAACCAGTGACGGTCACAGCACGTCACGTGCTTTTTACTTACATCGCTCTACCGGGAGAGCTGTAAGTAAAAACGGGGCCTAAAATTGATCACTCCAAGACCGGAGCGATCTCTCTTAGGCCTCAAAGTGGCGCGACAGTACACGTAACAGGTCACAGCTCTTAACCCAGTTCTGTATTTTGCATTGTACTATTACAACTTCTGTAAAACCTGTCTACATGTATGGTGCTACACACATACATACACAAGGAGTTTGTAGTAATTATGATTGAACTTAGCTTGTGATACTATCATCTAGAAGGGACTGAAAGGAATCAGTGGTCATTGTGAAAAATAGTATACAGTAATAGTACGTTATTACCTGCTACCACATGCATGTACACACTGGATGGCCACTTAGTTTATTTACATTTCTGTGAAACAAAAGGTGACACTGGACCGTATTTGTCTCAAACTGCTTCCTTCATAGACAAAGCAAAAGTGCAATCCTAGCTGCGAAGTAGCTATTGTATCTGTAGCCATTTTTGCTCTACCTGTTTCATGCAAAAATGGAGATTTCCATTAAAATCTAAATACATTATATGGCACAATGTCACTAGCAATATGTGAGTGGATGGTAGTGGCACAGCGTGGCAAAGTCACTTTCACTCTCATCTGCTTTGGAGAAGGGCACTTGGGGACAGGGGCGGATTGTAGGGGAATACCAGCCCAGGCATTTTTTTTAAAGCAGCCCACTAGCTGCACCAACGTCCCTATCGATGCCCCCTTGTAGTCTCTGTGTGGCATCGAAGAGTGTCTGTGCTGGTGGCAACACGGATCTCTCTTTCAAAATATCGTGGGACGGTGAGGTGAGATGCTCTGATCTCACCCACCGGCCCATAATCTAGCGGCCCACCGGGGGATGCCCGATCCCCCGATAGGACAATCCGCCCATGTTTGGGGATGTGAGCAAAACTGTGTGATTGAGATGTGTGTCTAGGACGTATGGGGTTTAATATCTTTGTTGTCAAATCTTTGCTGCATGACACCACAAGAGAAAGAATGGGATAGACTTTTGATCAGGAGAGTATTTTCCAAGTTAAAGGGGAACTTCCACCCCCAAGACACTGTATCCTATATGATTTTTCTTCTAGTAATTGTTATATAGATTGGCCTTTTTTTTTCTTAGCCCCTTAATGACAAAGCACTTACCAGGTACATCCTGCAAAAACTGTCGCTTTGTGACAAAGGAGGTACCTGTATGTCCCGGAAATATAGGTCCCCACGTGGCTGCACACAATTCAGGGACTCCGGATTAATTTGCAAAACAAAAAAAAGTTAGCCGGGCTTTAAGTGACGGGAGCGTGCACACGCGGCCTGTCACTAAGGGGTATATACTTTATTAGATTTTCACTATAAAGTTTAGACGTGATGTAGGCATTTCCGCATTCTGCGGGATAACGTCAGCTTTGCTGGGCTTCCCAGTCCTCAAGTTCTCCTCCCAGATCTCCCTTGGAGTGTGTTCTTGTTCCCTTCATAGTGATGTGCAGCACATATATTGTACACACCTGGGAACTTGTCGGGTTTCACCCGGAGACTCTGGATTTAGAGCTCTGTCTCCGGGTCTCCGGATGAAATCTGCAAATCTCCAGGTAGACCCATCAACACTGACTCATATGGCATCTGCGATGCTTAAGGAAATAAAATAGTATTATGTACTGCTGCAACTTGCCTGCACACTTTTCCCAGTGCATCCATCCCACTATCCACCTCGACTTGCCATGTGACCCCCTCACTGCACCTGACTTAGTGACATACATTGTGAGCCAGCCAATTGTTGCTGGGGGGAGAACTGTTGACTTGATGACATGGAGAGGTTAAGCTCCGCCCATTTTCTGACACTAATTGTCTCACTGATTTCCCCCAGTGGCAGCAGAGGACTCCCCTCCAGGAAGTCCATCTTGCCAAGTTCCCAGGTATGATATCCAGCTGAGTAGGTGGGAGGAGAATTTGAGTAGAGCTGTGCCAAGGTTATCCTGTGCAACAGAATCTACATAACATTATATCAGATTAATCATATAAGATACAGTGTCTTTGAATTGAAAGTTCCCCTTTAAGTCACCATTATCTTGTCCATTACATTGAAATATAATATTGTATAACAATGTCTTATAATGAACACTAAAATACATTTAGAATTGCATTAATCATAACACTCAATGTAGTGAGTGCAAAACTGTAAACCTGTCAACGGCATGGGTGATTAACCCTTTGAGTGCCATGGGGATTTGCAACGCATTGCTTTGCAATGCATTGCTTACCACTCTGGCACTCATAGGGTTAATGGAGATGTCGGCAGATTGTGGTGGATTGGTGGTGGATTCACAGGGATATGATGGTGAAGACAATTTAGTGCATGCTGTCTATATGACATAGAGACAAATACACCAACATATCTCCACCCTGGCCCAATATTGACCTTTAATGCATCGCCCCCTATTGGTGTTTTTGGTAATATGACTCATCTACACACTTAAAAGAAGTTCTCAAATATGCAACCCTAATTCAAGGTGAAAGGTCTAGTTTAACCATCACTTCGAAATGCTTCGGGGATCTCACTGGTATCTAAGGGATTAAACAATTTTTTGGTGGGGGTCACGATAATGAAATGTAGTTTTCTCGGGGGGGTTCTCTATTTGAGTTCCATAGGGGAACACAAAGCATTGTGGAACAATGTATTGTGCACCCCCTTTGGCACTCAAAGTGTTAATGTACTAATAAGAACCGAATCGATCCTGGACCAAACCAACTGTACTATATGACACAGGCTCTCAAACCTGTCCTCTGGGACTGCTAACTAACAAGTCACGCTTTGAGGATCTTTCTGCTTGTGTACAGGTGAATCAATTAAAATGACAGAGCTTCTGATTTACTTACCTGGGCTCACGCACAGAGAAGGGATTTAATTTAAAACTTTCCTTTTTTGTCACTTTATACAAATGAGACAGTATTGTCAGGCATGCCAGTCCGAGGCTAATATTCCACACTGCGTTCTATCCCAACTGCCACTCCCTGCCAAGCCAGACACTAGCATTCCACACTGCTCTCCATCCCAACTGCCACTCCCTGCCAACCCATATACTAGCTTTCCACACTGCTCTGCATCCCAACTTCCACTAACTCCCAAGCCAGACACTAGCATTCCGCACTGCTCTCCATCCCAACTGCCACTCCCTGCCAACCCATATACCAGCTTTCCACATTGCTCTGCATCCCAACTTCCACTAACTCCCAAGCCAGACACTAGCATTCCGCACTGCTCTCCATCCCAACTGGCACTCCCTACCAAGCCAGACACTAGCATTCCGCACTGCTCTCCATCCCAACTGGCACTCCCTACCAAGCCAGTACTAAAACTGCACACTGCTCCCCCATCCCAAATTCGGTATCCTTTTAAAAGATTGTACTCAAAAGAGCGTGCAACTTTTTAACACCTTAACTATGTCGCCAGGATTAAAATGGCGACATGAAATTCTCAGGTCGCCTACTGAAAAGGGCGCATCCCGGTTTTGCTGGCCGGTGCTATCTCCCCTGTGTTAGTCACTTAGTATCGTAATGGAGGTCCGCTGACTATCATTTCTTTCGCTGCACCTGGCCCAAGCAACTGCATCTCCACCTACTCATTGATCCACCATCCAAGGGGTATCCTTTTAACCCTTTGAGTGCCAGAGGGGTACGCAACGCATTTTGACACCTTCTGATTTTAGGGCATGTCCTCTAATTCCTGTGTACCTTTTATTTAGAAAAATTAACCTTTCTGAACTTTAATTCCTTTAATATATTTGAAGGTTTAATTCATATCATCCCTCTCTCTTCTATTCTCCAAGCTATATATATTAAGGTATTGGACTTTTTTTTGGATTCTGATATGTTTTAGCCCATGAATAATGTTAGTGTTCCTGTTTTAAATAGTCTATAATTTATTGATGTCCTTCTGGAGATATGGCTTGCTGTTGTTTCACTAGAACTGCTGCAAGTTCTAGGAAATGGAAGATCTTCCTCTGCTTCCTGTCCGATATTAGCTTCTCAATAATATGCGTTGCAATGAGTTGCGTACCCCTCTGGCACTCAAAGGGTTAAAAATAAATGTTATGCTTGTGTAACGGATCTTATCCGTTACTTGAGCCTTGTCTGGACCTCAAATTATTTATCCAAAGACTATGGACATTTATTATCTTTTGGACTCTGTGCTGTGCCTTGCCGTACAAACTGGCCAGCTATTCCCTAAGAGAAAGACTTAAATTCATAGACTTTGGATCATATACTATGTTTAATGTATGTTGAACGTTTAATTATTGTATGTAGTATGTTCGAGGGTTTACACAAGCACCAATTACCAGTCAGACCCCCTGCCATGTGGTAATTAGTCAAGCCCTCAAGTCTTTGTTCAATCAAACCCTTTTGTATCTGAAATGTAATCCTGTCTAAGTTATTGTATCTGTTAAGACCATCTGTTGCTGGCCTTTGTCTGATGTATTGTGATTGGATCACACCCTATTGTTTCTGGTTTTCCCCATAAGTAAGATTTGTGTATAAATATCTGTGGTTTGTGTCAATAAAGTGAGTTATGTTTTGGAGTGAACCAGAGTCCTGGAGTCTTGTATTGCTTATGGTCTAAAGTGTCCACTCTGATACCCATCTGCGCCAAGTATCCTGAATCGTCGACCGCCTGCTGCCATCTTCCTTTGACCCAACTTCGTATGCTGTCAGGCGGCAATGTGGACTCTGCCTTGCTTCTTCCAAGTTCCCGTAGAACCTTCAATTTGAGCACCGGAGTGCTCGAATGGCTTGGCAACCGCTACCCTTGGTTCCTGCGACACTTTCCCTGTTCTTCATAGCCTGGGAGTAGAAGCTTCATTCTCTACTGCCCGTGTTTCCCTGCTCCAGTGATCCTGCGACTGTTTCAGAGACTGTCCATACTTCAACTGGTGCATCCGACGGCGCTTATCTGGCATTGAGAGGGAGAGACCCGGGAACGACGGCGGAAGGCGACGCGGTCCCTTCGCAGCTTCCGTTACAGCTTGTCATAGTGAACAGTGAAAGGACCTGGTGGCGCTAGAATTTCAGGCTTTCAAATACCCTAATTTCAGTATACATGCAAGGTACACTGGGGAGGAATATACAAATCTTGTTATAGAGGTGTGACAGTGTGTTACCGATGCTGGTATACTGAGTAAAACTGTAACAAATCTGGGCCAAACCAATTGAGGACAACTTTGCCTACCTCTGGCACTAAAAGGGTTAATTTGTTTTCATTTTCTTGCACTCCGTCTGTGGCTCACACTCGTGCTTTTTACTGCCACTGCCAGAATTAGCTAACTTGTATAAAATAAATGAAGTTAGATAGCTCATAACCTATTTTGTATTTTAAAAAATGGCTGCAATAAATACAGCTGATTTTAAAAGCTCTTTCAAAATCCAATTTTTATTATAAAGGTACAGTTCTAGTTTAAGTACCCCATTTAAATAAATGAAAATGTTTATATGTATTCCGAGGAGCAGCTGGTTTGCCCATGAATTGAACCAGTACTTCATACAGCGCTGATGCTTTTTGTGATCTGAAGACACCATGGACCAGGCATCCATTTATCGAATCCATTCGCAGGAACAAAGATTCCTCTTATGCTTTCTTTGTAATCTAGTTCCAGAAAAATGTTCCATTTCAGAGTATGAAACATTGCAGGACTCTGACCAAGCAGAGGTAGTTGCTACTTGTTTTCATCTTTACAAAAAGTCCTTTCTGAGCCAGAATTCTATTTGAATTTGATCATTATCTTCGTTTCTTGGCAGACATTCTGTATTTTTTTCTCTCTATCTGTATGAATCTTGTTCCAACATGACTGTTTTAACTCATATCACACACACAATGGATTGCAAGACAGTAGATTTGAATATTTTTTTCTATTTTTATTCCTTCTTTAGTGAAAGACATTACAGTTAAGACACATTTATCAAACATTTGCTGTTTTATGGTTCATAGAAACAGAATTTGATAGCAGATAAGAACCAATTGACCCATCTAGTGTGCCCATTTCACGGTCTATTTATCTCAGACTTGTTTTATTCTTAAAATAGTCATGTATCTATCCAAAGAGTTTTTATATTAATTTACTGTTTTAGCTTCAACCACTTCTGTTGAGACGCTACCCAACCTATCACCATTTCCACAAAGGAGTTTTTCTTTATGTTATTTTGACACCTTCTGATTTTAGGGCATGTCCTCTATTTCCTGTGTACCTTTTATTTAGAAAAATAAACCTCTCTGAACTTTAATTCCTTTAATACATTTGAAGGTTTAATTCATATCATCCTTCTCTCTTCTATTCTCCAAGCTATACATATTATTATTATAAGGTATTGACTTTTTTTTTTTTGGATCCTTAACTGATATGTTTTAGCCCATGAATAATTTTAGTGTTCCTGTTTTAAATAAATTTAGTGTTCCTGTCTATAATTTTTTGATGTCCTTCTGGAGATATGGCTTGCTGTTGTTTCACTAGAACTGCGGCAAGTTCTAGGAAATGGAAGATCTTCCTCTACTGCCTGTTCAATATTAACTTCTCAATAATATGCAAATTAAAGACATCTGAGAAATTAATTGGATGATTAGAACCATAAATATGAACTTGCTTATTTGAGCTCCCGGAGAAGGCTCATGTGCTGCCTAAAAGAGGAAGTCAATGACTTGATTCCTGTCATAAAGGGGTGGAGCTTAATCAGGCAGTGGGGACATAGGTGTATTTGTGTCAGAAAGAAGGTGGGAAGTGGGTGTGGAATGGGCAGAACAGGGTGGGAAGGAGTAGAAGTGGATGGAAAATGGGAGGAGTACAGTAGGAAGGAGAAGAAACTAACCACCACCGGAGAATCTGGTAGACCTGGTAATTCAGTCTGAAAGCCATAGTGTCCAGGGCAGATCCAGAGAGTTCCGAGTTATGCACACTGTGCCTAGAAGTGCATATACCTAGGCCCAAAGATAGCTAGGAATGTTTGGACTAGATTTGGCACACACCTTTTGTAAGAATGTGTACCCACAATGCTTTGTCAAAAGTTGTACAACGGAAGTTAGAAGCATGTGCATAGAACATTTTAGCATAGACAACAAAGGGAGGAAGCAGCAGGTCTTCACTCTATAGCAGTTCACTCAGTATGGGAGCAGTCCAGGAAAATATTGCACATTTATTGCCAGCCTAAATGTATACATCACCAACTTTGAACTTGATCTTCTCAGACTGGCTTCCGATGTGAGGTTAGTCTGTATCTTAAACATAAAAGCAGCAAGTCAGACAAATCTGTTTAGTGAGGCTCCGCATCTCCCAGCCTTCGTTATTCTCTACCCATGTGCACAGAACTCTACATGTGCACAATGTCTTTGTTAACAAGTTCTTAATACCCAAGCAATACAAACAAGCGGCGCTCAGATATGGAGGGAGGAGACTAGGAAAGGATGTCTCTAAATTGATAAATAAACAATATTAATAGCCAATATATAGTATAATGGCATACCTATAACCATACAAACGATAATATTATATGACAAATTATGGCATATATTATAGTATATAAACACTAATCAGAATGTAATTTAAAGTATATAGACTGTACTCCACTCAGTCCCACAGTAACAATAATTAATGTCCCAAAGTCAGTCTCACAACAATGGATGGTGAAGATGGAAAGACAAGTGGGAAAAAAATGAATGGAAAAAAAATCAGATGTGAAATGATCAAGATGATACTCCGCCTGGAACTCTCCCCAATGGATATGAATGAGAGGTGGAATATGGATGAGACAAATAGATTACCAATCTTTCAGTCCTGGATGCAAATCTTCTCCAACTACTATTTCTATAGTTATTTAGGTAGTTTAGATAGGTAGAGTGACGGTACCAGGATTTATTGGACCCTTTTGAGGTCGTCGGTTCCTGAACCGCCGCTGCTGCTGCCCCTCTTCCACGGTCGGATGGAGCCCTGCCACTTCCTGGCGGTCTGGAGGTCCTGGATACTCAGACAGGAACAACTGGATGCTGCCCCCTGGCAGAGCTAGTGAATTTAGCTGCAGACAGACCTGGAGTATATTGTAAGCAAGCCAGAGTGCTGGGCATAACCTTTATTTTCTCTGCACTCTGGCTCCCAACTATCAAATCCCTTTACAGGACTTACAGTATTACACCACACAATCTATTACATTATGTCACACAATGTACGACATAGTGATCATTATTTCAAATGGCATAGTCCTAAACAGGGGTTGGCGAAAATTTCCGCCTCAAACTGAACTCGGCAAAAAATGGCACTTCCGCTTGGCGAAAAATTTGCCACGAAAAGTGCAGATTTTCAAATTTTTTTCCTAACTCATTCCATTGAAATCAATGGGAACATAGAAGTTACACACAAGACATAGCAAATATTATTTTCTTTCCCAATGGCATTGTATAAAAGGGGCATGAGGTGCCTATGTTGGTGGGGCTGTGGGGAAAGAATCAGTTGAACAGGGAATGATTTTTGTGTGGGTTGTTTACTGGGATTGGGGGGCAGTTAATAAAAAATAAACCTTAAATAAAACAAAATAAAAACCAAAAGACATGGTATAACAGGGGTCTGAGGAGGGTGTGTTATGGTTGGCAAGCAAAACCAGGAGTCAGACAGTATAGTTAATAGAACCTTTATTATGAGAATAATGACAGTAATGCAATATATAAATATATACACAGTGGGTGATTGAAACGGCGAGCACTGTATCAGGAATAGCAGTCTCCCAATCTCTGCACCACACTGTCCGAGACTAGGCCTCAGCCCACTGGAGTCTCATGATAAGGTAACGCCCAAGAGATACTGAATCAGCCTGCAGTCAGTAGCTAGGAGTCTGCTAGAGCCCCAAGTCAGTACTAGGAAGGATGTCTGAATAACGGAACCAATAAACTGAGCGAACAGACAGAGCCTTCTGTTAAGCACCAGATAGGATAGTCAGATGAGCAAATGTCATACACGGAGCTGGTAGTCAGCCAGAGCCACATGTTTGCACCAGAAAGGATATCCACTGAAGCAATGGAATGCTGGATGCACAGTGGATAGAGCCCCAGGTCAACAACAGAGTGGGTAGTCAGACAAGCCTAGGTCATACACGGAGCGGGTAGTCAGCCAGAGCCACAGGTTTGCACCAGAAAGGATATCTGAGTCAAATCAGAACGCCAAGGAGAATAGTCAGACAGAGCCACAGGTCAACACCAGAATGGATGGACAGACGAGCCGGATCATACACAGGAGTCAGGAATACTAGAAAAGAACTGCTTAGAGCAACAACGTAAGGGTGACTGAGTCAGGACTCAGTCAGCCCTTTAAACCCCTCCACAGGAAGTAGGTAGGAGGAGCAGCTAGAAGGAGGAAGTAGGTAGGAGGAGACTACAGGAAACAAACACATAAAACAGAGGCCTGCAGCATGCTTGAAGCCTCTTGCCTGCAGATGACGCATGGAAAGACGACGAGCATCGCTGAAGTGAAGCGGCAGCGCTGGAAACAAGGTAGAAGGTACTGTGACAGGGTGCCTGTGTTGGTGAATGAATAAATCATTTGAACAGGGAATTTGTTTTGGGGAAGTTTCTTGACTGCTATTGGGGGGGATAGTTACTAAAAAAATAAATCAATGAAATAAAATAAGACATTTGTACATAAAGAACCCCCTGACATAAGCAGCCACTGGGGTGGACTGACACTTGACTTGATAGAACATTTTGTAGAGGATGATTTGTTTGATTTGTTGTTAAAGTCATAGGACTTAGACTTATTAGAGGCCCAAGCCCTGAAGAAACATTGATTTGTAGGACTTAAGCTTGTTTGGGACAAGCCCTAAGGAAATATTTAAAAAAAAATCATTCACAAAAACGGTCTTCTTCGTGTTTTTGCAAACCAAGCACACGTAGAAGACCATTTCAGTGAAAGATTTCTTTGTTATTAATGCGATCTTGGCTCTGCTGCAGAGCCACCTGAAAGTCGTATGACTTGCTTCCCTGCAGTCAGCTAGAACGATGACTACGGGGAAGTTGAAGGGGGAGGGCAACTTTAGGAACGATTATCTCTCAAACCATAAAGGTTTGAGAGACAAAACTGGGGGCAATACATTTATTTTTAATAGGACTTTACTATAGGGATTAGTAATACTTAAGTATTATTATCCCTTTAAAAAATGAAACCATTATAACATCTAGTCGCCACATAAACTAACTATTTAGACCAACATGTATAGGGGTGATAGATCCCCTTTAAATACAGAAGACTTTTTAGATATATGGCATCCCTGGCTCCACTTTCTTCCCCAGCGTTGTTAAAAATGACTAAAAACAGCACTACATTCAAATCCTATATAATAATTCACTAGAACATGTGTAACGCCGCAGTCATGCTCAGTAGAGACTACTGCACTTGCTGCAGTCATGCTCAGTAGAGACTGCCAGCGCCACGGCTGATCCAGAGCTGGACGCTCAGAAGGACCGTCCAGCTTTGTATCAGCCGAGGTGCAGGCAGTCTCTACTGCGCATGACTGCCTCTCTACCAGCTGGCAGTGGCACTGTGGCATGTGTAACGGGCTCTTCAACTAGTTTACTCATATTTCACTTGACATCATATTGATATGACAGCAGCTTCATTGCAGATTTTCACTTTCATCCTTATCTTTAATTCAAACTTTTCTTTCCTTCATTCTTTCGCCAAAGAATGGAAAAATACATGACTGATCCTCTTTCTTGTAGATAAATGACATATGTTTGATACGGGTATATATTACCTTATAATATAAAATGATCAAGAGTGTTACTTTGGTTTTGTTTTTTGTTTTTTTCAGAAATATACTATACTATCCATTGTATTGCAGTTGTTTGGTATAAAATCTTCAATAAAAATGTATGTATTAAAAATAAAAACATATCCATCAAAGACAGTCCACGGAATTTATATTTTGTGTTAATAAATGACTTTCAGGAATGGAATTGTGTTTAATCAAAATGATATCTGAACCACATGGTCCATTATTATATGCATTAGAAAATGTCTTTTAATGCGTTGAATACCTCTGTGGCACTCAATAGGTTAAAAACAACAACATAAAAACGATATCCACAAACACTATGCCTTCTCTTATTAACCCTTTGAGTGCCATAGGGGTACGCAATGACTGCTCTGGCACTCAAAGGGTTAATAAATGGACTCTCTCTGGCTAGCACACTGACCTTCTCTATTTTACCCTAAATACACCTCCTTTTTTGCTCTGTCTTGGGTGGACATATTTTCTCAAGATATCTTTCCTTCTTACATTTGGGTCCTTCATAACTGCGGCTGAACTTCCCTACCTTAAAGGAGCTGTAAACTTTTTTTATAAAAAATATATAATGTAATGTATAATGTCTTGTTGAGTAAAATAAAGGTACACAGACAAAAAGACAAACCTGTGCTACTCTATATAAGGAACAAATGTGTGCCCTGTAATGGGCATATAGCATAATTCTTGATAAATAAGTGAAATTTTAGTGTCACAAATTGGCCAAGTTGTGGGTAAGTTTGCCACCACACCAAGGGATTTCCCTTTCAGGCAAGTCCTACCCTTATACACCTGTAGAACCCTATCTAAATAAAATTAATATCAAAATCAAATAGCCCTGAGGAGATGTTATAATGAGTGTGTTGGTAAGCGGGGGACCCTTTAAATATGCTCTATATAATGTTTGTGGGTCCCAATGTAGTGCAAATAAAAACAAAGGACATACATGTAATAAAAAGGTGTACATAGGGGACTTACCTGATGCAACAGACCCCAATGGGCCTGCATTATGTGGAAAAAAAGGCCTCTCCTTGAAAATAACCTTTTAAATAGCTCCCCACAAATCATGTGAGGAGTAGTCAATTTCAAACAGGCAGGGAGCATGCTCACTATGACAGGCTTGAGGCCTAGTCATAAAAGGCCAATTTTAAGAAAAGAAAATAGGATGAGTATGATATAATATTTTTGAATTTACATGGTTAAATAATTAAATAGGATAGGCAAAAGGCTGCTATAGTGAGAAAAGAAGAAGTGCAAAACCAGAAGAAGAGAAGACAACTCATAGTGCCAACTCACCTTAATATGTCCATATAATAAATACAACTTTAAAGTCAATATAAAGCTAGATATATAGAAAGCAGGAAGGAACAGTGGCGTAACTATAGGGGCCGCAGGGGTCGCACCTGCGACCGGGCCCATCACTCCAGGGAGCCGGCCTCCCTCTGTAACCCGTCCGCCTGGCGCCCGCAATCTCCCTCCGGTGCTCTAGTAATGCAGATGCTGAGAGATGACATCATCTCCCAGCGCTCTGCATTACTAAGAGGACCGCGCAGGAGCTCCAGGGTGGTAAGAGATGGGGGCATTGTGAAGATTGAGGGGCATTGTGGAGGGGGTCAATGTGGTCGAGGGGTGCCAATGTGGTGGTGGGGTCCGTGGCACTTCTTGCACCAGGGCCCGGAGGCGTCTAGTTACGCCTCTGACAAGTAATGAGGTGGTAAAAGTATACTCATCATCCTATTACTGTGGCTAAACTTCTTCCCTACCTTAAAGGAGCAGTAAACTTTTTAATGAGAAAAATAGGTATTGGAGGGTGTTTCCTGTTGAGTAAAAGAAGGGAACTCCCACTGCTGATAGGTGCATATTTCCAGAGTTATTACGGTTTAAACCTGTGTTTATATAAATTAGCAGTGCTCTCTAGTGGTCAAATTCCAGTTAGTTATTCTGTTACATTCTAATGGAGAGGAAAGTCAATGACTTACAGTTCTACATAGAATGTGATAGAAACTGCTGAGTCACTTCCTGTCAATTAGAACTATCAGGACGTAAATGCACAGTATATTCACTTCCTGGTTACTTGAACTTTTTGAATAAAACAGCTGACGTTGGTGGAAGTGACCTTGTTTTATTCAGCAGGAAAAGCTCTATAACACATAGGTTTTCATGAAAAAAAAAAGTTTACTGCTCCTTTAAACTCAACACCTGGAAACAGCTTGTGGCTTGAGACAGCATTTGTGGCTGACCTTCCATACTAACAAATATATATGAGAAAAGATTGAGAGAGATGAAGAAATAATTTTCTTTCTTTCTCTTTCTTTCTTTCTTTCTTTCTTTCTTTCTTTCTTTCTTTCTTTCTTTCTTTTTCTTTTTTCTCCACTCTCTTCACTTCTCTCAGATCACACTTTCAATAATTACACTTTTTCTTACTTATTGTATTCTTCTCCTATCTTTAATACCAACTATCCCTCCTCCGCTGGTACACTATAACAAGCTGGATATGTTCTACTTGAATCATTAATGCCATATTTAAAGGGATAGTAATATTTCACAATAAAAGCAGCTCTGATTAATCTTCATAGTATTTGGGCCATGGAGTGTTATTTCAATACTTTCAAAGTTGTAGTTCAAGAGTAATTGAATGATAAAGTATCCCCCTCCAGCCCCTTTTACCTAGTGTAAGCCACCTCCCCTCAGATGTGGAATCTGGCCTCTTGACTGGACAGGTCACAGCAAGGGACAATCTTCTTACTGTGATCATAAGGAAAACCCTGCCCCCCTTGACAGGTTTTTCAGGTTTTTCCTTATACTCACTGAAGATTGTCCCTCTCTGCAATCCATCCGGACAGTCTTGCTGCTCTGAGGTGATCAGTGTTACACTAGGTAAAAGGGGCGGGAGGGGGATACTTTATATTTCAATTAGTCTTGAACTACAACTCTGACAGTATTGAAAAAATGTTCTCCACGGCCCAAATACTATGAAGACTAATCGAAGCTGCCTTTATCATAAAACATCACTGTCCTTTTAAGTTAGTATATAGTAATCTAAAGTAGACTTGTACACGCATATATTACACTCTCTGATGTTATGAGACATTTTATGTTCTGCATCATTGTCCTATATTATATATTTTATTATGTTTCAATAAAGTTATTTTTAAAAATTAAAAAAATAAAAAAACACAAAAGGTTCTGTGTGCCACATTCCATTCAGGAACCGTATGCAAAACAGAACAGTATGGCCTCCGCTACAATGCTATATTTCTGACCATGTTTTTTTTCATAGAAACCTGTAATTTTTCACTTATCCAACCAATCTCTCATCCCAGAAAGTTAACATACTTATTTATTACATTTATTTATTGCTCTCCAGTATGTTTCTAATATATTGTATTGTCCAAACTTCTACTAGCTATGACCTGGATTATTTTTGTTGTGAAATCGATTCCCGATGAGTGTTTTTTCGATCTGGGAGACTTTTGTTAAATACAAATTTTAATGATTACATTGTCACCTATATAGAACGTTTCCCACCTGGAAATGTTCAGTTCTGTTGCTTTGATTTTACCTTTGGATCTGGATAAGCATATCTAGAGCCAAAAAAAGAAATACTGACCCACAATCATAGCAAATCCCCTAAAATGTAACTTTGGAAGTTGTTCTGGAAACCCTAAGCACTCCGACCATGAACACATCAGGAGTAGATTTTGAATGAATTTACAGGCTACCCTTCTGTAAACTGTAGTTATCCTTTCCATCTAATAAGTTTCCAACACATTACAAAGCCTCTCATTCA
Source organism: Rhinophrynus dorsalis (assembly GCA_037306005.1). Classification (NCBI taxonomy): domain Eukaryota; kingdom Metazoa; phylum Chordata; class Amphibia; order Anura; family Rhinophrynidae; genus Rhinophrynus; species Rhinophrynus dorsalis. Next base: position 601,173,056 of record CM074719.1, read on the forward strand.
AGGAGTTAAAATCCCTATTTAAAGGGATACTAACATTTCACAAAAATAGCAGCTCCAATTAATCTTCATAGTATTTGGGCCACGGAGAGTGTTATTTTGATACTGTCAGAGTTGTAGTCCAAGAGTAATTGAATGATAAAGTATCCCCCTCCAGCCCCTTTTACCTAGTGTAAGCCACTTCCCTACAGATGTGGAATCTGGTCCACAGACCAGACAGATCACAGCAAGGGGCAATCTTCTTACTGTGAGAACAATGAATGCCCGGCCCCCATTGACACGTTTTTTAAGTTTTTTCCCTTATCTTAATTGAAGATTGTCCCTCTCTGCAATCCATTTGGACACCACCCTGCTTCTCTGAGCTGAGCAATGTTACATCAGTAAAAGGGGCAGGAGGGGGATACTTTATCATTCAATTACTCTTGAATTACAACTCCGACAGTATTGAAATAACACTCTCCATGGCACAAATACTATGAAGATTAATTGGAGCTACTTTTATTATGAAACATTACTATTTTGGGGATTATTATTTTGTTGCTGTTGAGAATACTGTGGAGAATACTGCTCCATGCTTCTTTTGTGTGTATCTCTTATTAACCACCATACAGATGAGCATAGCAGATGCCTGTCATTAGCTTTTAATGCATGTTTTCAAGCCAGTACACAGTAAATTTCATCTCACAATTGTTTAAATCAATGCACGTCAACTACCTAAAGTTGTTGAAACAGAAACTATCCAACCAGGAAGGAAAGTGTTATTGGAAATCCTGATCTGAAGTGATATAATAGGGCAACGTGTTGAAGTCAATTATTTTATGATCATTTTATTGGGACCTGATAGGCCTAAATTGTAGTGTTGAGCGAGCACCCCGATGCTCGGGTGCTCTGACCGAGCACCCCCTGAGGCTCGAGTGCTCGGCCGAGCACCCGAGCCCCATTCAAATGAATGGGGCGACATGAGCATTACACCAGGCACCCCCTGCTCTGATGAGGGGAGGGTGCCTGGTCAATGCCCCCCTTCATCTCCGCTATGCCCCCTTCATCTCTGAATGCCCCTTTCATCTCCGCAATGTCCCCCTTCATCTCCGCAATGTCCCCCTTCATCTCCGCTATGCCCCTCTTCCACAATGTCCCCCTTCATCTCCGCTATGCCCCTCTTCCACAATGTCCCCCTTCATCTCCGCTATGCCCCTCTTCCACAATGTCCCCCTTCATCTCCTCTATGGCATAGAGGAGATGAAGGGGGACATTGTGGAAGAGGGGCATAGAGTCTATGCCCCTCTTCCACAATGTCCCCCTTCATCTCCGCAATGCCCCCTTCATCTCCGCAATGCCCCCGTACCTCCAGTCCCTGGTGGTCCAGCGGAGCGTCTTCTGATCTGTGCCTCTTCCGGCACAGATCCCCGCCACCCGAACATGGCGGGAGAGCACATGGCGGTACTCGACGAGTACCGCCATGTGCCGAGCAGAGCGATGCTCGAGCCGATCCGAGCATCGGCCGAGCACGCTCGCTCAACACTACTAAATTGTTCTCCTGAAGATGCTGAGCAATTGTAATATAATTGTTTGAATAAAATAAAAGGGAATTTTATTTATTGAATTTTCTACCTGATACTTGGTTCTACTTCGGTGTAATCTAAACCTACAGTAATTTGGAAATCGGTTCAATTAATTCAGCTTCAGGGAATCACTACACATTCTAACACTTCTCAAGTGATTTCTTGCACATAATCAACTGCACTGAGTACTTTTTATAAATATATCTTGTCAGCTTGTAATGTGACTGATTTATCTCTTTGATCCTCCTTTAGTTATGCTTTTTCTTTCCCCTTTAGGTTCATTTGTAAAGAAACTGTCATAATAATTTGTACACTCATCTCGATAAAGTTTAGTTGAAGAGGAGGCCTGCCAAGTCCGCTTTCCTTAATGTCCATGTTAAATCACAAACACGATTCCAAGGTGTGGGGGCTTTTATATAAACTTTGTAGAATAACTTAGTATATTATTTTGCAATGTATTGAAAATGCATAAAACTATGGAGGGTTCACGTATGTATACATTTACATCTTGCTTACATTAATGGCAACTAGACTGTATAAGGGAATGAATCCACATACTAAATGTCTCTGCTTTTGTGATCTTTGATCATATTTAACTCATACAGTTATGTGTACATTGTCCCTGGTAGCAATACAACAAGAAAATAGCATATTTTATTAATATAACTTTGACTGTTGTTGGAGATGATCCAATCAACTTTATAATGACTCAGATACAGAAAGTACATATATTTAAATTTTATTGTTTTGTTACTGGATCTGTTCAACTTTTCCACTGAGATTTATGACTATTCTCCATTACTTTTTATGCTGATTAGCTGATGTAATATTTTATTATTGCAGTTTCCTTCCAACATCAAGTTATATTAGCACTGAGACTGCAAATTCTGTACATTCAACAAGATTCATCTTGCTCCTATGCTTTGTTTGGAAAGGTATATCTTTCATTCTTTCTCTTTGTTTAATAATCCTCGGGATTCTCTTTCTGTTGAATTTAGGCAGACCTTGTTTCTGTAATGCTAAGGTTGGAACTTGGTACTGTTTTCTACCCAATGCATATTTCCTGTCAAGCGTCAATGGATTAGTTTAATGCACATACTGATCATAACATATGCAGAGAAGATTTTTATTCTATAAAGAGCACGTAGGAATACTTGAAGGAGAAAACACTGGGTCTTCTGAATCTCAGTATTTAAAAAAATAAATAAATAAATAAAAAAATAAAATATATATATATATAGATAGATATAAAGTTGGTTCCCTAAAACAGTTTCTCAGCTTTAGTCCTCATGCATGTTTTTAGTTTTGGTAATTAGTGGCTTAGTCACATAGATTATGTTACTCGTGCTTGGGTAGCGGTAACCTTAGAATCCTTCACTGTTAGCAGTGATCGATGATCTTGGATAAGACATTAAAGGAATTGTAATGTTTTATAATAAAAGCAGCTCTAATTAATCATCGTAGTATTTGGACTTTGGAGAGTGTTATTTCAATTAAGTCAGAGTTGTAGTTCAAGAGTAATTCAATGACAAAGTATCCCACTCCCGCCCCTTTTACTGATGTAACACAGCTCAGGCAGAGCAGAAGGGAGGTGCCCAGGTAGATTGCAGAGAGGGACAATCTTCAATTAAGATAAGGGAAAAACCTGAAAAACTTGTCAAGGGGGGCAGGGCTTTCATTGTTCTCATAGGAAGAAGATTGTCCTCTGCTGTTATCTGTCTGGTCTATGGACTGCATTCCACATCTGAGAAGAGATGGCTTACACTAGGTAAAAGGGGCGGGAGGGGAAACTTTGCTTGTGAATACCTCTCAAACCTTTATGGTAAGACTTATATCGTTCTTCATGTTTTTTTAATGCCTACAAAATAAAATTGATAAAACGAAGTATTACTATCCCTTTAAGGCATTCAGTTCAGGCCGGTAAAAAAAGCCAGTAGAACAAAAATAGCTATCGACCAGCACACACACTTGAGCTATTCAATTGCCCTACAAACTGATACCACAATGGAAGTTGAGCCGCAGAAACTGACTCGTGGCAAAACATCTGTCATGTGTTTTTAGTTTCCAAAACTCATTCTAAATAGCATGAGTAATGGGAAAGGAGAAGAGCTAATGATCCATGCCTGACACACTGTCTAACACCAACCGTTACCTCAACACACAGTCGCCCTCTCAAACACTAACCCTACACTACCCCTAACAGTGAACAGTACTACCCTTAACACTAGATTAACACCCACAGCTGTGTAATACTTGCCATCTTCTGTCCATCTTCGTCTGTCATCTTCTATCTTCCATCTTCTTTTTTTCCACTCTTCATATTCTGTCTTATTTTCTTCTGTTTAATGACACATTAAGTTTGTGCCAAAAGCATCATTTGGAAATATGTGTATTGTTAACCCTTTGATTGCCAGAGGGGTACGCAACACATGCACATATCCAAAGTTGAAATACTAGATTCCCCCAAATGAAAAACTCATATTCCCAATCCTCTTTGCAAAAAACAAAATTTTTATGATTTCATAGAAATTGTATCCAGTAATCAAAAATATTTTTGCTGTTTAAAAAAAAAAAAAACTATTTATATGGCCAGTATTTGTTCAAAATGTCTCCCGTTCATTGGCTGGGATGTGTGCGTATGCACCTACCACCCAATCAGCTAGCAGGTATCGTCTACTATTTTCACTAGGTCATAAATGCAGTGCTTACCCCTTTGAGTGCCAGAGAGATACGCAATACATTGTTCTGCAATGCGTTGCGTACCCCTCTGGAAATTAAGGGGTTAAACTATGCACATATGTGTTAGTTCTTTTTTGTAACACATAATTAATATTTCTCTTTATTTTACAGGACTGTGAATGGAAGACAGAAGAAAGAAGACAGAACAGAAAAAGAAAGATGATGGAGAGAAAGAAGAGAGAAGAAGAAGATGGATAGTAGCTGACCAGGGTACTTTAGACCCCTCTGGACATCAGGATTAATGGAAAGTGTTTATCACATCAGCACATCTCTGCTGTCAAAATAAAGCTCTCAGGTATAAGGTGTCAAAGTCAACACTGCAGGCAAAATAAAAAAGTTTATCATGAATGTATGAGGAAGGCATTAGCTCCACTGCATGATTGCACATGTTATCATCACAGTGCTCAAGGCAGGATGCCAAAACTCACACTGGATTTTACAAACATAAAGCTAAATATTGTACTTGACATCATACACGTTATTTTGTGCATATTATGTGTTTGAGTGTGATTGTATGTGTATTATGTGTATATGTACATTGTATGTGTATATGTGGGTTTTGTGTTTTTCTCTACACTCTGTATCTTTTGTATTATGTATATTGTGTGTGTGTATATATGTGCTTGTGTGTAGTGTGTGTGTGTGTGTTTTGTGTACATAGTGGCTGTATTGTGTACATTGTGTCTGTATTGTGTGGGAGGGTGTGTATGCATTGCGTCTGTGTGTATTGTGTTTGTGCATGTATGTGTATTGCATGTGTGTGTATACTGAATTTGTGTGTGTGTATGTGTATTAAATGTGTGTAGTTATGTGTATTGCAAGTGTGTATGTGTATTACATGTGTACTTACGTTTATTGCATATGTGTATGTGTATTGCATGTGTTGTGTGTATTTCGTGTATGTGTATATTGTGTCTGTTGTGTGTGTGTGTATTGCGTGTGCTGTGTGTGTGTTTGTGTTGAGTGTGTATAGAAGGCCCTACAATTCCTTGCAGAGATTTTCACAGGAATGGCCGGGGGGTGGTGGTAACAAGCTCCCTTAATGAAGTCAGAAGCATACTGTGTTTAACCCTTTTGAGTACCATGGCACTCAACGGGTTAAAAAAAAGAAAGCATATACATTAAGTGCCTAACTAAGGAAAACACAAGCTGATAAGCAACAAATCACATCAAGTTCATAGCAAGTAGAATACGGAGGAGGGGTGACAGGCAAGGAGAGGGGGAGAGGGAGAGAGAGAGTGAGAGAAAGAGAGATAGATCCTTGGTACAAAGAAATAAATGTTAAAATGGAAGGAAAAAAATTATTTGAGAAAGATGGAAAAACATGAACTAAAACAAAATAAATTGAAGAGTATATTATATACAGTTTTGGTAATGTGAGCAAAATCCCATGTCCTTATTTAGTCCAAGGTGTGTTGAAAAAACTGATCATCTTAATTTCAAATGACTTTCTCTCCTGAGTATTTTCGAAGTTCCCTCTGAGTATTTTTGTTTTTACTTTATGTATGTGGTATACTTCTTTTTTGAAAGTATTTCTTAAGGGGATAGTAATATTTTGTTTTATCTTTATTTTATTTTGTAGGCATTAAAAAAACATGAAAAATGATACAAACGTTTGAGAGATATTCACAAGCAAAGTTTCCCCTCCCGCCCCTTTTACCTAGTGTAAGCCATCTCTTCTCAGATGTGGAATCCAGTCCATAGACCAGACAGATAACAGCAGGGGACAATCTTCTTCCTATGAGAACAATGAAAGCCCTGCCCCCCTTGACAGGTTTTTCAGGTTTATCCCTTATCTTAATAGAAGATTGTCCCTCTCTGCAGTCTACCTGGGCACCTCCTTCTGCTCTGGCTGAGCAGTGTTACATCAGTAAAAGGGGCGGGAGGGGTATACTTTGTCATTTAATTACTCTTGTACTACAACTCTGACAGAATTGAAATAACACTCTCCAAAGTCCAAATACTATGATGATTAATTAGAGCTCCTTTTATTATGAAACATTACTATCCCTTTAAATCCATAGGCACAAGCGATGCGGTGGATGCCAACTCTAGCTGCCAAATATAATGAAAGCAATAGTGAACAATATTTCCTAATGGAAGGGATTCACACTGCTGACAGTACCATTGTAATAGATTGTCTATGTGTATTCATTCTTAGGTTAAATTGTAGGCCCGTTTTAGCAACTTAACATCCAGTTTCACATTCAGTGAACTGTATCATATATACAACATTTGCTGATGTACATGAATTTAATCCTTTAATGATGTATATCTTGTTATTGTTGTGTAGTATTGTTTTCACAAATGTGTGTCATGGTTTGCGGGGAGATGCGTTGCAAGGTTTATCAATATTTATTCATCAATATTTTATCAATATTTATCATTTATCAATATTTTTCTGCTCATTGATTAGATTTCTATTAATCAATTTTTGTTTCAGATTCAGTGGTTACTTGAATGCAAAAATAGGTAGTCGGTGAAAAATGTCTTTTTTTTAACGTTTTCAAAAGCTTTAATGTTGACTGAATAAGTAACATAGAAGATGAATACATGCATTGTTTCCATATTGTTACAGAGCACGGAGACAAACATAAAACAAGTAACAGAAGAGCATACATATTAGTAAACAGGCATCCTCAAATTACCATAGAAGTGCTAAACAGTATGGGAGAGTTGTCAGAGTAAAGAATCCTAAATCACGCTTCTACTGTGAACAATCACTTTTGGCGCGATGCAGGAAACGTGCGCAATCGCTATTTCCAATGTGAAAACCACTAGGGAATAGGTTTGAGCATGATTTTGTTGAATTGTGTATAAAAATTCAAGTGTAGCGAACGGCTGCGTATACTTAATTTTTTTGTGGGTGTGGCTAAGATTAACGAATCTGTGTGAGTGGAATAGCGAATTCAAGAACTGCTATTGCGAATGAATTTATACGTCTGCGTACTGTTGTCGTAAAATGGAATTTTTCATGCGCAATTCAAGAAGCTTTCGGTATTTAGCTTCCTGGATTAGAATATGCGCAAAATCTATCTGCGCACAAAAATGCCTTTATCCAATGCAAACCTTTCTTGCATTGCGCCATTTGTCTCTAACAATTCCGAGACTTAGGGTGGGTAGCGTTAAATCTCTCACTTGACGGAAAATTCTCAACCATAGTGGTCGTGTAAGGGTCCTAAATGGGTAGTATAGAGGAGGGAGGAAGTGCCTGTGGGTAGGGAAAATATCTTTTAATACATTTTAGTACTTTTAATGCATATTTCTTCTAGTGTGGGAGTTGTATGTAGTCACTAGTGGTATAAGTGGAGAGACTTCCTTCTCTTTGTATTGTAACTGATGTCCACTGGGTGTTCTCAATGCTGATGTTATTTTCTGTGATTGTCCTTGGTTTTCAGTCTTTTTGTTTGAATGATTCAGACAATGTTTTTATATGATTATTGTCGTCAGAAGGAGAAGAACCCAAATATATCGTAAATCCTGCAGCACATTGCATTCATCTATTAAACTTAAAATGAATTTCTCTATAGGAAGTGTACATGTCCTGGACACAACCATAACTTTCACCATGGGCAAACCACACACATCTGTATACAGAAGACCCACAGACAGGTGCTGCTAACTTCACATCTCCAGCTTTTACACTAAACAAGGCATAATTCATAGCCAAGCTGGCAGATACCTCCATATATGCTCTGATACCAATGACCGCAATAGTCATCTAAAAACATTGTCTGAATCATTCATTGAAGGGAGCTTGTTGCTTAAGGTTGTCTTTAAAATTGTATGTTAATCCAATAAAAAAAGGTATTATCATATACTGCGATGCCCATTCATTTGGCATGTATATCCCTGCTGAGCAAGACTACGCCCACTGCTGGTAGTTGTTTTATTCAAGCTTTATAACTATTCAACTGTCAGTAGGTGAATCTTCATCACTTTGTTCAAACTGCCAGGAAGTGATGAAGCTGTTACTCTCCCATTCCAAAGAGAACAGAGACTCACCGTGTTAATTAAAAAAAACACAGTTTAAACTGTAATAATTCTATAAACATGCATCTCCAAACAGTAGGAGAGCCCCATATGACTCAGCAGGTATAAAACTAACATATATGTTTATGTTTACTGCTCCGTTAAAGTAAATACTTTACATTAATGTAAAGTACTACTACTTTGTTCACAGGTTTAACTGCTTAGTTGTGAGAGGTCTCTAAGGCATTGCTCTACAAAGCTTTGGAAACCTCTCTAGCATGCGCAGTTTTATTAGAGTCAACGGCTTAAATTAATTTCTTGGGTGGATTGCTGTAATTTAACCCTTTAAGAACCAGAGGGTAGTGCAATGCATATTCTGCAGTGGGTTGTGCACCGCTCTTGGCCTTAAAGCGGAATTGTCACGGAGATTTAAGTGCCCCTCTATTAATGGTTAGTTTAGCAGTAAAAATGTAAATACTGGTATTATGCTTATTAAGTGCAGACATTATATGGAAACATAAGATCTTATGAGACTCACCTCAAGATGATCTGTGCAACTGAGATGTCCGTCCCTGCTTGTAGGGTACTGTACAATGGAACTCCCCCTTTGGCAAATAACCAATCAGTGAGGAGACGGACAGCGCAGGTGCACAGATCCCTCTTCAGTAAGATGGCTACGCTGTCTTCTTGATGTAAGTCTCAGAAGAACTTTTGTTTCCATATAATGCCAGCACTAAATAATCATTATAACATAATTTAAATGATTACCGCCATATTAACTCTTAATAGAGGGGCACTTATATCTCCGTGATAGTTCCGCAAGAGGGGTACACAACACATTGTAAAGCAATGAGTTGTGTGTCCCTCTGGAACGCAAAGGGTTAAGAAATAGACACATGAATGGGAGCACTATGCTATGAAAGTCTGCTCCCGATTTTTTTCCTACATTTACAAAAGTCTGAGCATTATTGGAAGCCAACAGGAAGATGCTATACAGTGAAAGGGAAGACATAACTGTGGGAAAGTGTTACAAATGTAATAACATATTACCTTTTCCTCTTTTAATCCCTTATTCCCTTTAATGGGACCCAATTAGTGATGAGCGAGCGTGCTCGGCCGATGCTCGGATCGGCTCGAGCATCGCTCTGCTCGGCACATGGCGGTACTCGTCGAGTACCGCCATGTGCTCTCCCGCCATGTTCGGGTGGCGGGGATCTGTGCCGGAAGAGGCACAGATCCGAAGAAGCTCCGCTGGACCACCAGGGACTGGAGGTACGGGGGCATTGCGGAGATGAAGGGGGCATTGCGGAGATGAAGGGGGACATTGTGGAAGAGGGGCATAGACTCTATGCCCCTCTTCCACAATGTCCCCCTTCATCTCCGCTATGCCCGTCTTCCACAATGTGCCCCTTCATCTCCGCTATGCCCCTCTTCCACAATGTGCCCCTTCATCTCCGCTATGCCCCTCTTCCACAATGTCCCCCTTCATCTCCTCTATGGCATAGAGGAGATGAAGGGGGACATTGTGGAAGAGGGGCATAGCGGAGATGAAGGGGCACATTGTGGAAGAGGGGCATAGCGGAGATGAAGGGGCACATTGTGGAAGACGGGCATAGCGGAGCTGAAGGGGGACATTGCGGAGCTGAAGGGGGCATTCGGAGATGAAGGGGGCATAGCGGAGATGAAGGGGGCATTGACCAGGCACCCTCCCCTCATCAGAGCAGGGGGTGCCTGGTGTTGCCCCATTCATTTCAATGGGGCTCGGGTGCTCGGCCGAGCACTCGAGCCTCAGGGGGTGCTCGGTCAGAGCACCCGAGCACCCGAGCATCGGGGTGCTCGCTCAACACTAGACCCAATCACATTAAAACAAACTGAAGATGTTGAAAGAGCTTTCAAAATCACCTCTAGTTAGCATTAGTATTTTTATTGATAAAAATAGTTTTTGAGTTCTTTAAATTATACTAATTAAGGCGTGCCATGCAGACTCTTGGAGCTCGAATTAAAGGAATGAGCTAAAATATGTGGTAGGGCCAAACTGAGTACCGACCAACATAATAAAATGTCTAAGCCAGTATTCAAAGGTCCTACCAACTAAAACCAGAATGGACGTTAGGCCACAGAAATGGTCTTGTGGCTAAACTTCCTTTTTGTGCGTTAAGTTCCTAAAACGCTGATAAATAGCAGCAATAATGAGAACTTCAATGGAAGTGGCAGTGCTTGAAGCTGATTGGATGGGAAGTGTGTAAGCACATCCCAACCAATGGCTGTGAGGGAACTGGAACAAAGATTGCCCATATATAACGTCAGTCTCTGTTCAAATTCCCTCAGTGTGGAACGGGTATAGGCCCATGAGGGAAGCATGGGGGGTCTGTGCCACACATCACTGTCTCCACCACCGCAGCCTCTGCAGCCGCACACAGCGGCGGAGACAAATGAAAAAGCTAAGTATATTTTTTTTACAAATTTTGTAATACTTATTTTATACAGTTGGAAACATTTTATAACTGGAGGCATGTTCATATTCACCTGCACGCTAATACATGTTCAACCCTTTGAGCCCCAGAGAGATGCACAAAGCGTACCCCTCTGACACTCAAGGGGTTAAAATATATATATGTGTGCAGCTTATTTGATGAAAAATGTTACTTATATTTATTTTTCTTTTACAGCTAAAAGACAAGAAGGAAGAAGATAGAAGATGGACAGTAGATGACCAGGATGCTGAGGACTTTGCTGGACATCAGGAATAATGTACTTTTTAATGTGATGTTGGCTTGTTGCCCCACTGGCACTCATAGGGTTAAAGGAATGGTAATGTTTCAAAAAAACAGCAGCTCCAATTAATAGTCATACTATTTGGGCCATGGAGAGTGTTATTTCAATACTGTTAGAGTTGTAGTACAAGAGTAATTGAATGATAAAGTATCCCCCCCCGCACCTTTTACCTAGTGTAAGCTACCTCCCCTCAGATGTGGAATCTGGTCCTGGGACCGGACAGCTCACAGCAAAGGACAATCTTCTTACTCCTCTAATCATCACTTAATCTGTATGCCCACCTCCAGGCCCATCACAAACGCCCCCAATCCCACGCCCTTGGCTCAACTCACAAACACGCTTTCTCCGCTCCTGTACCCACACTTCTGAATGCTTGTGAAGTAAGTCCCACTCTCACGCATACTTTATCCACTACAAATTCCTCCTGTCCTGCTTCAACGCTGCTCTATCTATGTATCTGCCAAACAATAGTGTTGAGCGAGCATGCTCGGCCGATGCTCGGATCGGCTCGAGCATCGCTCTGCTCGGCACATGGCGGTACTCGTACGAGTACCGCATGTGCTCGCCCGCCATGTTCGGGTCTCCTCCCCGCACGTTTTGCGGCTGCTGCACAGCCAATAAACGTGCAGGGAGGCTCTGACATCGGTGTAATGCCAGCAGCCATGTTGGCTGCTGGCATTACACTGATTGGCTGGCCAGAACCCGTGGTCGGGTGCTGTATAGCACCTGACCATCGAGTTCGGCTCAGTCTGAGCCAGGGAGAGCTGAGGATAGGAAGGGAAAGGCAGTGTAGGGAGGAAAAAAACAAAAATTGTGAAAAAAAAGAACCAAAAGTCCTTTTTAGGACTACTGTGTGTGGGGGCAGCAGGTTATTTTGTGTGGGGGGAAAAAAACAAAAAAAAAAAAAAAAAAAATATTCTGTTTAGTGTGAAAAGTTGCAGATTAGAGCACATTCTGTTTAGTGTGCAAAGTTGCAGATTAGAGCACATTCAGTTTAGTGTGCAAAGTTGCAGATTAGAGCACATTCTGTTCAGTGTGCAAAGTTGCAGATTAGAGCACATTCTGTTAAGTCTTCAAACTAAAATATCAAAGTCACATATTCCATTCAGTGTGCGTCGCCGCAGTTTAGCAGCACATTCTGTGTACTGTGCAGAGTTGCAGAATAGGAAGAAATACTGTTAAGTCTTCAAACTAAAATATCAAAGTCACATATTCCATTCAGTGTGCTTCGCCGCAGTTTAGCAGCACATTCTGTGTACTGTGCAGAGTTGCAGAATAGGAAGAAATACTGTTAAGTCTTCAAACTAAAATATCAAAGTCACATATTCCATTCAGTGTGCTTCGCCGCAGTTTAGCAGCACATTCTGTGTACTGTGCAGAGTTGCAGAATAGTAAGAAATACTGTTAAGTTTTCAAACTCAAATATTAAAGTCACATATTCCATTCAGTGTGTGTCACCGCCGTTTAGCAGCCTATTCTGTGTACTCTGCACAGTTGCAGAATAGTAAGAAATACTGTTAAGTTTTCAAACTCAAATATCAAAGTCACATATTCCATTCAGTGTGTTTCACCGCCGTTTAGCAGCCTATTCTGTGTACTCTGCAGAGTTGCAGAATAGTAAGAAATACTGTTAAGTTTTCAAACTCAAATATTAAAGTCACATATTCCATTCAGTGTGTATCACCGCCGTTTAGCAGCCTATTCTGTGTACTCTGCACAGTTGCAGAATAGTAAGAAATACTGTTAAGTTTTCAAACTCAAATATTAAAGTCACATATTCCATTCAGTGTGTATCACCGCCGTTTAGCAGCCTATTCTGTGTACTCTGCACAGTTGCAGAATAGTAAGAAATACTGTTAAGTTTTCAAACTCAAATATTAAAGTCACATATTCCATTCAGTGTGTATCACCGCCGTTTAGCAGCCTATTCTGTGTACTCTGCACAGTTGCAGAATAGTAAGAAATACTGTTAAGTTTTCAAACTCAAATATCAAAGTCACATATTCCATTCAGTGTGTTTCACCGCCGTTTAGCAGCCTATTCTGTGTACTCTGCAGAGTTGCAGAATAGTAAGAAATACTGTTAAGTTTTCAAACTCAAATATTAAAGTCACATATTCCATTCAGTGTGTATCACCGCCGTTTAGCAGCCTATTCTGTGTACTCTGCAGAGTTGCAGAATAGTAAGAAATACTGTTAAGTTTTCAAACTCAAATATTAAAGTCACATATTCTGTGTAAGATGAAGAAGGCGGGTAAAAAGGGACGGGGAAGTGGACGTGATCCTGAAAGTTCAGGGCGCGGGTCAGGACGCGGAGAAACTGTGCCTGGTGCCAGAGCACAAGAAAGAAAGAAATCCACCATACCTAGCTTCATGTGTAATTTTACAGGGCGTCGCAGGACATCACTCTCGAGGTCCGACCACTGCGAACAGGTGGTCGGTTGGATGACAGCTGATACTGCTTCCAGTCGGTTAAGCACCACCCTGTCTTCCACCAAGTCCACTCTCAGTAGCCAAGAGTCTGGTCAAAATAATCCTCACTCTGATCATCCTTCCTCCCACCATACACGGTCTGGTCAAAGAAGTGATCCCACACTGGGATATAGTGAGGAGCTCGTCTCATCACCAATCCTTCATTTGACCCTCTCTCCAAGCACGCTTGCAGAGGAACATGACATCTTGTGCCCTGATTCACAACCTCTAGAGGCTACCCAATCACAAGAAGATGACAGATGTGAACGGCATTTAAGGTCAAAGGAAGTAGTGGATGATGATGATGATGATGAGACACAGTTGCCATTAAATCAACCACTATTTCCGTCTCAAGACCTTGTTGAGGAGAATGTTATACAGTTGTCAATGACTGAGTATGTGGTGGGATCAAGACTTGAGGAGGATGATCAGAGTGAGGAAGTGGAGGAGGACTTGGTGGACAATGAGGTGACTGACCCCACCTGGGAAGGTGTAGAGCCGAGCGATGACAGCAGTCCTGAGGGTGAGCCATCTGCAGCACCGCAACAGGCTGGAAGAGGCAGTGGTGTGGCTACAGAAAGAAGGCGGACCGCACCAAACCGGCCCGCAAATGTTCCGCGGAGCACCCCCTTGCGTAAATCTACCTTGCCAAAGGGTAGGTGTTCCGCGGTATGGCGTTTTTTTAAGGAAAGTGCGGACGACAAAAGAATTGTAGTTTGCAACCTGTGCCACACCAGAATGAGCCGAGGCATGAACACTAGAAACCTCACCACCACCAGCATGATCCGACACATGGCATCCAAGCACCGTAGTAAGTGGGAGGAACGCCTGGATCGCCCATCTGTGTCTGCAGGCCACACCACTGCCTCCTCTTCCCCTGTTTTCGGTGCCGGCCAATCGCCTGTCGAAGGCGCAGGCCCGCATACCTCCCGCCCTGCACCTGTAGCATCTGAAGCACCATCAGCGACCACATCCACTTCCCTGTCCCAGCACAGCGTCCAAATGTCGTTACCCCAGGCATTTGAGCGCAAGAGAAAGTACCCAGCCACCCACCCACAGGCCATAGCACTAACCTCACACCTTTCAAAATTACTGGCCATCGAAATGCTGCCATTTAGGCTTGTGGACACTGAGTCCTTCCGCAGCCTGATGGCAGCAGCTGTCCCTCGGTACGCGGTCCCCAGCCGCCACTACTTTTCCCGGTGTGCCATCCCCGCATTACACCACCATGTGTCCCGTAACATCACCCGTGCCCTGACCAACGCAGTTACTGGGAAGGTCCACTTAACGACTGACACATGGACAAGTGCTTGTGGCCAGGGACGCTACATTTCCCTGACGGCACACTGGGTGAATGTCGTGGAGGCTGGGAGCGACTCGGACCCTGGGATGGCACGGGTGCTACCCACGCCGAGGATTGCGGGCCCTACCTCCATCAGGGTTTCCACCAGCACCTACGTTATTGGCTCCTCCTCCTCCGTTTCCACCTCCGAATTCTCTACACGCAGCGCCACTCCCCCATCAGCCAGTAGCTGGAAGCAGTGTAGCACTGCAGTGGGGAAGCGTCAACAGGCCATGCTGAAGCTGATCTGCCTTGGGGACAAACAGCACATGGCCTCAGAGCTGTTGCAGGGGATTAGTCACCAGACCGAGCAGTGGCTCTCGCCACTCAACCTGCAACCAGGCATGGTTGTGTGTGATAATGGGCGTAATTTGGTGGCGGCTTTGGAGCTCGGCAAGCTCACACACGTACCATGCCTAGCGCATGTATTTAATTTAGTGGTGCAGCGATTTCTAAAAACCTACCCCAATGTGCATGATCTCTTGACCAAGGTGCGCCGCGTGTGTGCACATTTACGTAAGTCATCTACAGCTTCGGCCGGCCTGTTGAAGCTGCAGCAGCGCTTACAATTGCCAGCTCACCGGCTGCTGTGTGACGTGAGCACGCGCTGGAACTCCACCTTCCACATGTTGGCCCGGCTTTGTGAGCAGCAGAGGGCAGTAGTGGAGTACCAGCTGTTACACGGTCGTCGCCTCTCCGTTCAACTTCCTGTAATCAGAAGTGAGGAGTGGGAATGGATGTCAGACCTCTGCGAGGTTTTACGCAATTTTGAGGAATCGACACAGATGGTGAGCGGCGATAACGCTATTATCAGTGTAACCATCCCACTTCTGTGTCTACTGAAACGCTCGCTGCTCACAATTAAAACCGACGCTTTGCATGTGGAAGAGGTGGAAATGGGGGAGGAAGAGCTTACACAAGGTGATAGCCAGAGCACCCTCACTTCGTCTTCTCAGCGACAATTGGAGGAGGCGGAGGAGGAGGAGGAGGAGGAGGAGGAAGACACGGTTGCCTCCGCTACAGAGGGTAGCCATGGAACTTTAGTTCCATCTCTTCAGCGTGGGTGGGCAGAAGAGGAGGAAGAGGATGAGGATATTGAGAGTCATCCTCCTGGTGAGGACAGCGAAATCTTGACTGTTGGTACTCTGGCACACATGGCTGACTTTATGTTAGGCTGCCTTTCCCGTGACCCACGCGTTATACGCATTTTAAACAACACGGATTACTGGGTGTTCACCCTTCTGGACCCCCGCTACAAAGAGAATTTCTCATCTCTCATTCCTCCGGTGGAGAGGACAAGCAAAATGGTGCAATACCAGAAGGTTCTTGTTGAAAAATTGCTCCAAAATTTTCCATCTGACAACGCTGGCGGCAGAGTACGTGCTACCTTGGCCAACAGAGAAGGGGAGAAAAGGGGAGCACACAGCAGTTCCGACAAAGGCAGGGCAACACTCTCCAAGGCGTGGGACACCTTCATGACACCCCGCCAGCACCCTCACCCTGATGCGCAGCCTAGTGTCACAAGGAGGGAAAAGTTTTGGAAGATGGTGAAGGAGTACGTAGCAGACCGTGTCAGCGTCCTCAATGATCCCTCTGTGCCTTACAACTACTGGGTGTCCAAGCTGGACACGTGGTATGAACTGGCACTCTACGCCTTGGAGGTGCTGGCCTGCCCTGCCGCCAGCGTTCTGTCTGAGCGGGTATTTAGTGCTGCTGGTGGCATCATAACAGATAAGCGTATCCGCCTTTCCACCGACAATGCTGATAGGTTGACACTTATAAAAATGAACAAGGCCTGGATTTCCCCTGACTTCTCCACTCCACTGGAGGAAAGCCCCGGGGGAACATAAACTCACTTTATATATGTTATTTACAATGATGTGAATACTCTGTATTCCCATTCACCCCTTCCACCCAAAAAACGGGTATATGGTTGACTCTTAATCTTCTCATCCTCCTCCTCCTCTTCCATATGCCCTGTGCTATAATTTTTATATAGGGCCAGCTCACCAGCGGGCCCTGTGATATAATTTTTATATAGGGCCAGCTCACCAGCGGGCCCTGTTTGACAATTTTTATATAGGTCAGCTCACCAGCGGGCCTTCTTATATAATGTTTTATTGGGTCAGCTCTCTAGCGGGCCCTCTCATATAATGTTTTATAGCGTCAGCTCACTAGCGGGCCTTCGCATATAATGTTTAGGATGGTCAGCTCTGCAGCAGACCCTCACCCATAATGTTTTAGATGGTCAGCTCAGCGCACGTTTCCCTCTTAATCATGGCCTCAGTTCAATAAAATCAAGGAAATTTTTGGGAGAATTTGCCTCTGCGCACGTTTCCCTCTTAATCATGGCCTCAATTCTGAAAATCAAGGAAATTTTTGGGAGAATTTGCCTCTGCGCACGTTTCCCTCTTAATCATGGCCTCAATTCTGAAAATCAAGGAAATTTTTGGGAGAATTTGCCTTTGCGCACGTTTCCCTCTTAATCATGGCCTCAGTTCTGAAAATCAAGGAAATTTTTGGGAGAATTTGCCTCTGCGCACGTTTCCCTCTTAATCATGGCCTCAGTTCTGAAAATCAAGGAAATTTTTGGGAGAATTTGTCTCTGCGCACGTTTCCCTCTTAATCATGGCCTCAGTTCTGAAAATCAAGGAAATTTTTGGGAGAATTTGCAGATGATATACAAGTAAATATACAGCAAATACTGTTTGGTAACAATTTTTCGCCTAAAGTCGTTTTTATTTTCCTTTTTGTGTGTTTTATGGTCAGTCTGTAAAAATGGCGTACTACGGGCGAAAGATCGTTCCCAGCAGCGATGTTGGAGTCCAAGATGCATCCAGACATCCTCCCTATGCTGTCCCTGAACCATTTCTGTGGTGTTTCCATCCTTTTCTGCCCTTTTCCTATGGACCAGGCACCCTCCCCTCATCAGAGCAGGGGGTGCCTGGTGTAATGCTCGAGTCCTCCCATTGACTTCAATGGGGCTCGGGTGCTCGGCCGAGCACTCGAGCCTCAGGGGGTGCTCGGTCAGAGCACCTGAACACCCGAGCATTGGGGTGCTCGCTCATCACTACCAAACAACACTATTACTCCTTACTAATCAATACTCACAAATCCAACCCATGGCTCCTCTTCTGTATCTTCAATTCTCTCCTGCGCCCCTCCCCTCCATCATTCCCTCTCCCCTCCCTAACCCCTCTAGCCTTTGCAGAGTTCTTCGCACAAAAGATTAACACAGTACATCAAACAATCCCACGCTTTCAGTCTCTTTCTGATCCCCCATCCTACTTATTTGATTCCTTTACTTCAGTCACAGAATCTGAGGTCTCCCTTTTGCTGTCCACATCACCACCTGCTCCCTTGATCCTATACCATCCCACCTCCTCAATCCTCTGTCATCCATGTTAGTTCCCATGCTAACTTGTGTATTCAGCTCCTCCCTATCCTCTGGCATCTTCCCCTCCTCATTTAAACATTCAATAGTATCTCCAATCCTGAAGGAAAGTTCATTCGACCCCACCTCCCCATCCAACTACCGCCCCATATCCCTCTCGACCTTTGCCTCCAAGCTCCTTGAGCTCCTAGCCTACTCTTGTCTACTTATCTTCCTCAACTCCCATAATGCTCTGGACCCGCTGCAGTCTGGCTTTCGGCCCACTTTCTCTACAGAACTGCCCTTATCAAAGTAGCAAATGATCTCCACATTGCAAAAACCAATGGCCATTTCTCTATTCTTATCCTCCTTGACCTACCAGCAGCATTTGACACAGTAGACCATACCCTTCTCTTTCAGGTTCTCCAATTCTTTGGCATCTGTGGCCTGGCACATTCCTGGCTTCTATTCTATCTCTCTCACCGGTCTTTCTCTGCAACATATGTTAATACCTCCTCAACTCTGATCCCCCTCTCAGTACGTGTACCCCAAGGCTCTGTTCTGGGACCTCTTCTCTTTTCTCTGTATACACTCTCCCTGGGCAACTGATAAAATCCTTTGGCTTTAACTACCATCTCTATGCAGACTATACGTAAATATATCTCTCCTCACCCTCAATATCCCCTGAAATGCAGCAGCGGGTCTCAGATTGCCTTACTGCTATCTCTTCCTGGATGGCTCATCGTCGCTTAAAACTTAACATGTCCAAGACTGAGCTCCTTATCTTTCCTCCTAAATCCTGCACAACACCTCCATTTTCTATAACTGTCGAAGGCTCCACAATTTACCCTGTAGACAAGGCCCAATGCCTCTGGGTAACTTTGGACTTTTCTCTTTCCTTCTCCACCCACATTAAAGACGTTACCAAAACCTGTCGCTTTTCTCCGGAATATAGAAAAAATCCGGCCATTCCTCTCTCACTCTACAACAGAAACCCTCATGCATGCTCTTATCCTTTCCTCTCTGGACTACTGCAACTCTTTACTTATTGGTCTTCCTACTAACCATTTCACTCCTCTTCAATCAGTTTTTAATTCAGCCACCAGAATACTCTTCCTCTCCTGCAGAACAGTACTCACCCCACCACTCTTACCTGTCATGTCTTCCCATAAAGCAGCGTATCACATTCAAAATCCTCCTCATTACCTTCAAGGCTCTCCATCACTTGTCCCCACCTTATATGTCATCTTTAATATCCCGCCATATATACCTGCATGTCCACTATGCACCATGCATAGTGGACAACTCTCTGCCCCTTTAACCACTCTCACTGCTTCACGACTGAAGGCTTTCTCCCTTGCTGCTCCCTACCTCTGGAACGCCCTACCACCCAGTATTCACCATGCATCAACCCTTAACAGCTTTAAATCCAAGTTAAAAGAGCACCTTTTAAATATAGCAACAGCATAATATGAAAACATTATATCATATGTCAAAAACTGCACTTCCTCGTACCCTGTATCTGTATGTCACCCATCCTATAATTAGCTTGTAAGCTCTACGAGGCAGGGACCTTTTATACAAATGTATACTCACCTGTTGTTTCCCTTATGATTGTCTTTATAAGCACTCAATCACCGCACTTACTGTACCCTTTCTATATCAAATGTAAACTGTAAAGTGCCAAGTACACCGGTTGGCGCTATATAAATAAAATATACAATATTGTGAGAACAATGAAAGCACTGCCCCCATTGATAGGTTTTTCAGGTTTTTCACTTATGCTCATCGAACATTGTCCCTCTCTGCGATCCACCCGGACAGTCTTGCTGCTCTGAGGTGAGCAGTATTACATCAGTAAAAGGGGCGGGAGGGGGGTACTTTATCATTCAATTACTCTTGTACTACAACTCTGACAGTACTGAAATAACACTCTCCAAGGCCCAAATACTATGATGATTAATCGGAGCTGCTTTTATTATGAAACATTACTATCCCTTTAATTCTACTAACTTTGAACACGTATTAGGTACTTTGGATGTATTGATGTGGGACTTAGGGCTAACACAGTCTATTAAATGGCAACTTGTGGCATTTTGAATGGGCCAAAACTCATTTAAAGTTAGCGGCCTGCAGGGGATTTTTTTTTCATAACACTGGTCATTAAATCTCTTACTGTACTTTGTAAAAATGCCGCCACCTGTTTTTTTTTGGTGTCAGGTGTCTTTAAATCGAGCCCTTGCTGTCTAAACCTCACGATACTTCCCTCACTAACTGACATGTACCCCTTTCGGCATTAACCCTTTGAGTGTCAGAGGGGTACGCAAAGCAATGCGTTGCGTACCCCTCTGGCACTCAAAGGGTTAATGTGAGCAATTCACTGGAAAACTTCCATAGCACTGAAGAGTGCCATTGATTGGGGGGAGGTAATATAGGACTAAGATAAGAGGTGCCTGTACGGCATTCATTAATAACAACATTTATAATCCTAAGTAACTTAAATACTAGTTTTCTAATGCAACATATATTCTGAAAGCTCTTTCAAAATCACCAAATTTGTTTTCAGGTGATAAGTGTGAAACCTGGGGCCTCAGCCCCTTCAGCCTGTACCTAGCAATGACCCTGGGGGGGGATTATTTATCTAATAAATGTTTATGGTGAGGTCAAGTTATTGTGAGACTATATAGGAGGAAGTATGTACCCTCCTCCCATCTGACATAGTCTTGTATAAATACAGTATCCTTTTTATGTACGCTGAACACACTGAACAAATTACAGTTCCATGAAATCATAGAGAAAGCGGACACATCACAACATACTCCATTTATCTTATATCAATTAGTGTCTAGATATCCCTACTGAGATGGTGGATATGTACAAGGAACCCATGGGTTCTGTAAAGCAGATGTCGAGTGATGGTTCAGAACTGTATAACGGACCATCATTTTACTGTATGCAAAGCATCATTATCACTTCTTTAAAATTAAAATATCCTATAAAAGAAGGAATTTAGCATTATCATTACCATGTGTTTTCTGGCATAAATGACAAAACAAAGGATTATGTAAAATGTTTGCAGCAGAATTTTTTACACTATAATCCATCATAATGTGAAAATGCATTCTAACCACTCAGAGGGTAACAGAAGTCTCCTCTGTATTGCAACAATCCTGATATTTTCACAGGACCTTTGAATCTGTATCCTGTTTGTAATAAGGGAGAATGTACAAATATGATTCAGTGTAGAAACATCTGCTGAAATTCATTTCAAAGCCCTATGCCTGTCTAGGCTCCTTACACAGAAAACGTGACCCTCAACACCATATTTAATGCCATGTATAAAGTATGGTGTATTAGAAACGGTGTAACTTTCTGCCATTGTTCTCTGTGTTGGGCAGGCTTAAAGGGAGAGTAATGTTTCAAAATAAAAGCAGCTCCAATTAATCTTCATAGTATTTGGGCCATGGAGCGTGTAATTTCAGTACTGTCAGAGTTGTTGTTCAAGAGATATTGAATGATAAAGTATCTCCCTCCCGCCCCTTTTACTGATATAACACTGCTCACCTCAGAATAGAAAGGTGATGTCCAGATGGCTTACAGAGAAGGACAACCTTCAATTAGCATAAGGGAAAAACCTGAAAAACCTGTCATGGGGGGGGCAGGGTTTTCATTGTTCTCACAGTAAGAAGATTGTCCATTGTTGTGACCTGTCTGGTCTTAAGACCAGATTCCACATCTGAAAGGAGGTGGCTTACACTAGGTAAAAGAGGAGGGAGGGGGATACTTTATCATTCAATTACTCTTGAACTACAGCTCTGACAGTGCTGAAATAACACTCTCCATGGTCCATATACTATGAAGATTAATTGGAGTTAGTTTTATTTTGAAACATTACTATCCCTTTAAGGGGCTTCCTGGCATTCAGGTGTTAACAACTGTGGAGTTTGTCTGCCAGACTTGAAATGAAATTTTATATTTGGAAGTTTTGACCAGGTTCTGTTGGTTCAAGCACCCTTCCCACCCCCAGGTGTAATGTTTATTGTTTCTGGGCACTAGAAAATGCCTGTCAGAGAGTCTCTTAAAGGGATAGTAATACTTCATTTTAACTTTATTTTATTTTGTAGGCATTAAAAAAACATGAATAATGATATAAGTCTTATCTCTCAAACCTTTATGGTTTAAGAGATATTCACAAGCAAAGTGTCCCCCTCCCGCCCCTTTTACTGATGTAACACTGCTCAGCCAGATCAGAAGGGAGGTGCCCAGGTAGACTGCAGAGAGGGACAATCTTCAATTAAGATAAGGGAAAAACCTGAAAAGCTTGTCAAGGGGGACAGGGCTTTCATTGTTCTCATAGGAAGAAGATTGTCCCCTTCTGTTATCTGTCTGGTCTATGGCCTGGATTCCACATCTGAGAAGAGATGGCTTACACTAGGTAAAAGGGGCGGGAGGGGAAACTTTGCTTGTGAATATCTCATAAACCATAAAGGTTTGAGAGATAAGCCTTATATCATTCTTCATGTTTTTTTAATGTCTACAAAATAAAATAAAGTTAAAACGAAGTATTACTATCCCTTTAAAGGGATAGTAATGTTTCACAAAAAAGCAGCTCCAACTAATCTTCATAGTATTTATTTAGTTGGAGAGTGTTATTTTAATACTGTCAGAGTTGTAGTTCAAGAGTAATTGAATGATAAAGTATCCCCCTCCCGCCCCTTTTACCTAGTGTAAGCCTCCTCCCCTCAGATGTGCAATCTGGTCCTGGGACCAGACAGCTCACAGCAAGAGACAATCTTCTTACTGTGATCATAAGGAAAATCCTGCCCCTCTTTGACAGTTTTTTCAGCTTTCTCCTTATTCTCAGTGAAGATTGTCCCTCTCTGCAATCCATCTGGACAATCTTGCTTCTCTGAGGTGAGCAGATTTACATCAGTAGGGAGGGAGGGGGATACATTATCATTCAATTACACTTGAACTACATTTAATGTAGATAAATTTAAGGTTATGCATTTGGGCTGTAGAAATAAACATGCTACATGTACTCTAAATTGGAAACAACTTGGGGAATCCTCATTAGAGAAAGAATTAGGAGAGCTGATAGACGATAGACTTCACAGCAGTGTGCAGAGTCACTGAGCTGCTGCAAGAACATCTAGGGTTCTGTCCTGCATAAAAAGAGGTGTAGATGTAAGGGATGCGAATATTATCCTACCTCTGTAAAAATTCTCATTAGGCCTCATCTAGAATATAGAGTATCATTTTGGGCGCCAGTTCTTGAAAAAGACATTGTTGAACTTGAAAGGGTGTGGAGACAAAACTGATAAAGGGATTGGAGGATCTGAGTTATAAAGAGAGACTAGCCAAACTGGGTTTGTTTACATTAGAGAAGAGACGTCTAAGGGGTGATATGATTTACAAATACATTTAAAGTCAACACAAAGAACTATCCAATGAATTATTCATGCAAAGAGCTGAGCTAAGAACAAGAGGTCATCCATTAAAACTAGAGGAAAGGCGCTTTCGACTAAAACAAAGGCAGGGATACTTTACAGTAAGGGCGGTACAGCTATGGAATTTTCTGCCTCGAGATGTTGTATATGCAGATAATGCAACTGCTTTTAAAAAGCAATGGATGCTTATCTAGCAAAGAACAATACTGAAAATTATGGCCTATGGCCTCAATGCAGATAGGTTGATTTTATCCAGGGAACTATCTGACTGGCATTTGGAGTCAGGAAGGAATTTTTTTACTCACTTGGATCTAATTTGGAAATGGCTTCAGAGGGTTTTTTTTTGCCTTCCTCTGGATCAACAGAGGTGTTTTTGGCATGGGCTTGTCTTGATGGTCGCATGTCTTTTTTCAGTCTCATCGACTGTGTTACAATGTTACTATGTTAATATGTAACTCTGACAGTATTGAAATAACACTCTTCATGTCCCAAATACTATGAAGATGAATTGGAGCTGCTTTTATTGTGAAACATTATTATCCCTTTAATATCCTCATTTAATGAGAAATTAAATGAAAAATCAGTTTGTTTTACAGAGATAAGTTAATCTTCCTATATGTTGTAGTAACCATTTTTCCATACAATACGTCAGTTTTAAGAAACCAGTCTTTATAATTTGGTGGAACAGTGTGGCATTGTATGCTAATTCCATGCACAGTATACTAATCTGTTATCTTCCACTCCCTGTGTTATTAGAAATGTTCCCAGTGTGTGGGATCTGTCTAGGTGTATTCTTAGCACAGTATGTGAACCAGCACATACACTAATTAGCATAAAATGCCACAGTGTGCCATCAACAAAAAAGATTCATTTTTCAAAAACTTTTTATATTCTAAACAAATTTCTCTTACAATTTAGAGTCTGTTTAACCCTTTGGGTGCCAGCGGGTATCCAAATGTGTTGTTCTCGGTGTCACAGTTGGTTTGCCCCAGAATTGTACCTTTTTAGCTTAAAGGGATAGTAATACTTAAGTATTACTAATCCCTATATTAAAGTCCTATTAAAAATAAATGTATTGTCAACTCTCAAACCTCTCCCTCCCCCTTCCCTGTAGTCAGTGTTCTAGCTGACTGCAAGGAAGCCAGTTGTACGACTTTCAGGCGGTTCTCCAGCACAGCCGCAATCGTGTTGATAAAAAGAAAACTTTCACTGAAATGGTCTTCTACGTGTGCTTGGTTTGCAAGCACACGTAGAAGACCGTTTTAGTGAAAGATTTTTTTTTTTTTTTTATTAACACGATCGTGGCTGTGCTGCAGAGCCGCCTGATGATCTATGACCGGATTTCCCTTCAGTCAGCTACAACGCTGATTTCGGGGAATGGGGAGGGAGAGGGCAAATTTAGGACTGATTATCTCTCAAACCATAAAGGTTTGAGAGATGATACTGGGGGCAATACATTTATTTGTAATAGGACTTTACTATAGGGATTAGTAATACTTAAGTACTATTATCCCTTTAATGATTAACCCCTTACGACCACCCGATCCACAGGAGTGTGTCCACTACAGACCACGGCACTTTTTTTTTAGAAATGGATTCTGGGGTCCCCAAGCGGTGTGCAGCCACATGGCGAACCCGGAAATCCATGACGTGACAATACCTAACAAATCCATAAATTTGATAAAAAAAACAATATCTGTCACTATAACATTTCCCAAACTGCAGCCAACTTGCTTTTTATCGTTCGCAAATCCAATTAAATCCTAAAATGATATTCTCTGAGCATTCGTTCAGTTTTACGTATACATGTTCTCAATCTGTTCTGAATTCAAGACTCATTAAAATATCCCAGGCAAAGCAATGAAATGCCACAGATCACTTGCCCAAACCAATTGGGCTTTACAACTTGGAAATGACTTTATCTCTTAGTTTAGTAAGATAAGTATTGTTATTTTTTATGAGTTCCCTAAAAGGCAAGTGGGGAATTGTTGCATTCATGCACAATAGACAAAACGGATGAATTTAATGCAAAAAGCATATTAAAAATCATGTGTTTGGAGATTAAGTCCAGAGCTTTGCATTCTTGTATTTTGCTTGTTGATGTCGTGCCAGAAAAGACACCGGGGTCTAGGCATACTTGAGATATAATTTTTGACATAATACATAATAAAGGGACGTAAGGGGATAGGCACTAAGGTGAGAGAGATCTATTTTATTCCCGTGTTATTCTATAAAGCCTCATTTTCATGTTAAAGGGAAACTGCCACTTAATAACAACTTAGGTGATTTAGAAATAGCTTTCAAAATCTCCTGTTTGATGTGAGAGCCATTTTTACATTTTAGTTAGTTAGCTTCATTTATTTGTGCTAATGGGTGTTTTTATATGAACCCTTTGAGTGCCAGAGGGATGCACAATACATTACTTTGTAATGCGTTGAGTACCCCTCTAACACTCAAAGGGTTAAAGGGATAGTAATACTTCATTTTATCTTTATTTTATTTTGTAGGCATTAAAAAAAACCATGAAGAATGATATAAGTCTTATCTCTCAAACCTTTATGGTCCTATGAGAACAATGAAAGCCATGCTCCCCTTGACAAGTTTTTCAGGTTTTTCCCTTATCTTAATTGAAGATTGTCCCTCTATGCAGTCTACCTGGGCACCTCCCTTCTGCTCTGGCTGAGCAGTGTTAGTAAAAGGGGCGGGAGGGGATACTTTGTCATTGAATTACTCTTGAACTACAACTCTGACAGAATTGAAATAACACTCTCCAATGTACAAATCCTATATAATAATTCGCTAAGTTGTGTGTAACGCCCGACATGCGCAGTAGACACTGCTGCGCGTGCGGCAGTCATGCACAGTACAGACTGCCCGTGCCGTGGCTGATACAGAGCTGGGTGCTCCGAAGGAGCGTCTAGTTCTGTATCAGCAGTTGCGCGGGCAGTCTCTACTGCGCGTGACTGCCCCGCGACCGGCTGCCAGAGGCACTGTGGCCCGTGTAACAGGCTGTTCAACTAGTACTATGATGATTGATTAGAGCTACTTTTATTATGAAACATTACTATCCCTTTAAAGTGATAGTAATGTATATAAAAAAGTTTAGTTCCGTGTCTTTTATATTGTTTTTATAACATGCAGCACTAAGTTTAATAACGTACTGTTCTGTAGTTCAAAAGATATTCAAGGATAAAGGATCCCGCCCGCCCCTTCTGGACGCGTCACTCTGCCTCTAAGTCCCAATGGAGAGCGACGAGGGACAATCTTCAGTTAACAATAGGAACATCCTGCCCTCCTTCATCAAGTGGGGCAGAGTTTTCCTTATACTTACTGAGTGAAGTTTGTCCCTCACTGCATCTGTCCGGTCCCATGACCAAATTGTCGATCTAAGATGAGGCGGCCAGAAGGGGTGGGAGGGGGACCCTTATTCAAATCCTCAGCCAAACAAGATTCAAAATGCCTACTACTCAGCAAAGTGCCTGAAACATGGCAGAATGCAAAAGTCATCCTACTACACAGATCTAAAAAAACTACTGACCAATAAGCTTATTGCCAGTGGCCTGCAAGGTTTTCATTACAGTACTATAAAGAAGAATGAACAGAATACTTAACGAGGCACAACCTAAAGAACAAGCAGGATTCAGGAGCGGTTTCAGTACAATGGACCATATCCAGACAGTGCAACAAGTTATAGAGCACATAATTAATAGAACCTTCAATTACGCATAGCATTCATCGACTACAAAAAGCCTTTGACTCTGTAAAAAGCAAGCAATAGTCGATGCTGTGTTCAGTCAAGTAATAGATTTATCTTACATCATATCCTCTAATCAATATATGAAAATGCAACTGCATCAATACAGGTCAACAATGATAAAGTCCAGATCAACATAGAAAAAGGCATCTGACAAGGATACACAATCTCACCAAAATTATTTTCTGCTTGTTTAGAAAAAATATTCTGCAAATTAAACTGGGACAAAAAAAGATTTAAGATCAATGGAGACTACCTACATTACACTACAAGTTTTGCAGATGATATCATACTCTTTGCCAGTAGTCCTTAAAGGGATAGTAATACTTAAAAATTACTATCCCCCGTGTTGTAGCCAGTAAACAACGGAATTAAATGAGACCAGTGGCATCTCTCAAACCTTTATTGTTTAAGAGATATCTGCTTTAAAAGTTTCCTCTCCCCTGACGTCAGCATTCTAGCTGAGAGCAGGGGAATCCTCTCCTGGGATCAGCCGGCGGAGGCTCTGCAGCAGAGCCGATATTGCGTTAATAAAAAAGAAATTCTTTACTAAAAAAGTCTTCTACGTGTGCTTGCAAACCAAGCACACGTAGAAGACCTTTTTAGGAAAGGATTTATTTTTTATTAACGCGATCTCAGCTCTGCTGTAGAGCCTCCGCCGATCCCGGGTCCGGATTCCCCTGCTCTCAGCTAGAATGCTGACGTCAGGGGAGAGGAAACTTTGAAAGCGGATATCTCTCAAACCATAAAGGTTTGAGAGGTGCCGCTGGTCTCATTTAACTCTTTTTTGTACTGGCTACAACATGGGGGATAGTAATTTTTAAGTTTTACTATCCCTTTAAGAACTGCAAGAATGATTTAAAGAGCTACAACAGGAAAACAAAAATGTTGGTCTGAAGATGAATATCAACAAAACAAAAAATGTTTAACAATTTTACCATAAAAAGGAAAATCACAGTAGACAGACAAGAATACACTAGACTAGAATAATTTGGCAGGTATATTTACCTTGGACAGGAAATGTCAACAGATGGAAAAAGCAAGATGGAAATTGAACAATAAATAACATTGGGATGGCATGCATTTGGAAAACGTATTAGCAGTACTGTCTTTAAGACAAATTTACCACTCTGCCTTAAGCAAAGGTTTTTTACTACTGTGTCACCCCAGCCTGTACATATGGCTGTGAAACATGGACACTGAATGCCAAAGCCATACAAACACTGAAAGTTACACAGAGAAATATGGAGCGGCTTATTCTAAACATAACAAAAAGAGACAGATTAACATGTCAATGGATTTGTCATCAAACAAAGGTCTATGGCATCACTGAAAGAGTAAAACACCTGAAATGGAAATGGGCAGGCCTCATAGGAAGAAGACCTGATGGTAGATGGACCAAACACATTTTGGAATGGATTCCACTTGATACTTAGATCTAGTTACAGTATATATATATATATGTAAGATAACAAACAAAATAAGTATCTTGTAATACCTTTTTTATTGGACTAACAGAATTTTGGATTGGCAAGCTTTCGGGAGAACCTCCCTTTCTCAAGTCTAAAGCATTTCTGACTAAAAGGACACAGAATTCACAGTGATACATAAAATTCAAAGTTTGGCTGTGTGTAGGTTTAAGAAAACATAACAGCAGATAAGGCCAGAGGATCTACACTCTACTTGTAGAAGGTCGTAAATACATTTTGTATGTGTGTGTATGTTGCACGTGGTGTTTGTGTGTGTGTATAGAAGAACTTCCAATTCCTTGCTTGCCCCATGAGCCACTCCTGTGAAAATCACACCCCTATGAATGGACCTATGGGAGCGCCAGTATAGAGGAGATTTGAATGACTTCTCCTTACTGCCGCCCCGGGTATGTTTGCCACACACAGAAATCTTCTTATATATACTAGCATTTGTATGAATGACTAAATAAACATAGAATGTTTTAAAAGGAAGTATGTTATGAAGACAGGCACTACAGAAGACATCCTAAACAGGAGTAGCAATTATGTGTGTTAGACACCACATTGCAACCCATTGCATTGGTTACGTGTCTGGCACTAATAGGGTTAAAAAATATAAAGTGGATTTACATGTAGTACTGTTTTCCCCAACATTCACCTCTCCATCAGTGAGTGTTAGTGTGTGTGAAAGAGTGTGTTAGCGTGTGAGTGAGAGAGTATGATGGAGAGCATGTGTGAGCATGATTGTGTGTTTTGTGTGTAGTGTTTATTTTGCATGTTGTGCTTTGCGTTTTGTCTATAGAGATTTGTGTTTTATGTATAGGATACAGTGTTATGCATATTGATTATTGTGTAGCATTTTGTGTATAGCGCTTAGCGTTCTGTGCATAATGTTTTGCATATACTATTCTGTGTATCGCATTTTTAGTTTTGCGAATAGCATATTGCGTACTGCCTTTTGCATATAGTGTTTTGCGTATAATATATATATATATATATATATATATGTTGTTTTGTGTATATGGTTGAATTTTGTATATAATCAAATAATCAGAATTGAAATAATCACATATTCTCCCTGTCTAAAATCCTTAAAAGTCAATGCTTCTTTATATCTAAAAACAGTATGTACCTGTGTATCATTTTTTAATATGTATGTATGGTATGTATATTTCTGTGTGTATGTAGATATGGGGCGAGATGTTCAGAAAGTGGTGGTAACTAACAATGATAGAAGAGATCCTATTAACTCCTCCTTAGTTTTCGCCTGAGTGTGTTTGCCAGTCACACAGAAGTATTCTACCCCCCTGCGTTGTCTTTAGTAGTATTACATGTGCAGGCCCACTAGAATTGATATTGTGAGCTCCAGAGAGGACATCGATGACATCAGTTGCCTGCTGTGACATCACACATACCTGGATGGCCAGTTAGGAGTCTGTTACTTGCTGCCTCAGCTCATGCAGTAGGTGGGACAGAAAGCTTTAGATTTACCTTTAAATTAGGACTGCAATTTTATAGTGCTGGTACTCCAGAGGTGAAAGTAGAGGAAATTAACTATTAAAAAAAACACACTTTAACAAGCATTGCTCTTTTTTTTTAACCAAACAGAAGTAAGAAAAACTGTGTCTGTAGCACATGAACTTATATGCAAACATCACAATGCAAGGTTAAGATCAGATTTAGAGATTCTGAGCCAAGGAAAAAAGAAATTACAGATGTGGGTTGGGAGTGCAGGATATTTAAAAATATATGATCCAAGTTTAAAGTGTAATTGCAAGTTTTCCTAAAGAGATAGTAATGTTTCACAAAAACACCAGCTCCAATTAATCTTCATAGTATTTGGGCCATGGAGAGTGTTATTTCAGTACTGTCAGAGTTGTAGTACAACAGTAACTGAATGATAAAGTATCCACCTCCCGCCCCTTTTACCTAGTGTAACACTGCTCACCTCAGATGTGAAATCTTATCTCTTGACCAGACAGCTCACAGCAAGGGACAATCTTTTTACTGTGATCATAAGGAAAACCCTGCCCCCTTGACAGGTTTTTCAAGTTTTTCCTTTTGCTCACTGAAGATTGTCCCTCTCTGTGATCCATCCGGACAGTCTTGCTGCTCTGAGGTGAGCAGTGTTACATCAGTAAAAGGGACGGGAGGGGGATACATATCATTCTGACAGTACTGAAATAACACTCTTCATGGCCCAAATACTATGAAAATTAATTGGAGCTGCTTTTATTGTGAACCATTACTATTCCTTTTACATGAACTGTTGTCATTGCTGAATGAAGCATGTAAAATATTGGAGACAGTGTGTGCTCAGATATGAGCTCTCTTCCACGCTTACCATGCTCTAAATGTGGCAGCATTTATTCTGGCAAAAATTAAAAAGATTGCACTCCTGTTATAATATTAACCCTTTAAGTGCCAGAGGGGTGCGCAATGCATTGAAGAGCAATGCGTTTCATACCCCTCTGCCGCTCAAAGGGTTAAGCGGAATCACTCCAAAATATACAAGTTATACTTGCAAGTTTCCTATTTTTTTCTATGCGCGTGGTATGTCATCCAAATTAACCCTATGGGTGTCAGAAAGGTGTGTGTTTCGCAACCCTCTGGTACCCAAGGGATAAAATCCTTCATCTTCGAAATACTGAGGCTATTATAGAACACGTTGAATCCAACACATTTAGTTATAGACTTGCGCACGGCA
This sequence comes from Rhinophrynus dorsalis, assembly GCA_037306005.1. Classification (NCBI taxonomy): domain Eukaryota; kingdom Metazoa; phylum Chordata; class Amphibia; order Anura; family Rhinophrynidae; genus Rhinophrynus; species Rhinophrynus dorsalis. The sequence continues at coordinate 601,204,667 of CM074719.1, forward strand.
AAAATTTTCGGTAAAATTCGATTTCGGACAAATTTTTTTTCCCATTCGGAGGATCCGAATTTCGGACCGGACCTGTTTGACTCGGATGAAATTAGGCAATAGTCAGAATTATTCGGCCGATTTAAAAAAAAAAAAAAAAAGTAAAATATTCAATAAAAAATTTAAATTAAACAAATAAAAATAAAAAAATACATTAAACTAAATTAATAATAATATTAAATCTCTAATGAGACAGGAAGGGTATTTTATAAACCCATACACAATTATATATGTATATGTCACATAAAATTAAAGCTCTTTCTGCCCTTTACAAAATGGTATATAATATGTGTTTGTGCAATAAATGAGAAAGATAAGAATTATGGTTGAACACACACATAGCAAAAATGGCAAAATTGCTTGTGTCCTTATGTGGTTAATATCTGCACTTTGCATTAACTGTAAAGCACCTGTTTTACCAGATCTATTTTTAGCAGCATATACAAACATTGTAATAGTTTCAGGTGGGAAAGCGCAGTACCCTCTATTTTTAGTAGCATGTAGCAACATTGTAATGGTTTCATGGGGGAGAGCGCTGTCGGAATTTCTGAAATTTACACTGAGTAGGTCCGTTTCGAATTCTGATTTTTTTTTTGTGGGTGAACCTTGGCTTTCAGAAGGTCCAAATGATGCCGAATGCTCCTTATTTGTCCGAATTCCAAAATTAGCCAAACAGAATCGCACAAGTCTATTGAGTTATATACCTCTCTGTCACTCAAAAGGTTAAGAATTACTGGGGCAGTTCTGCGACAAACCAATTGTACCTTAGGGGACTAATAAATTATTTAAATTGGGCTTTCAACCTTTTGAATCCTAGATAACTCTTCAACAAAAACAATGTGTTAGATACCTCACTAGCATTAAAGGGGTTAATATCTCTACTTAAAGGTTTGAGAGATGGGACTGGGGGCATTTAGTTTTATTTTTTAATGCCTACAAAATTAAGGATTGTAAAAACTGTCCCTTTAAATCAGCCTCACTATGATAGAAACATAAAATTTGTTGGCAGATAAGAACCATTCAGCCCATCTAGTCTGCCCATTTTTCCTTCTGTATAAACCTCAAACCTTATTTGGTCCTTGGTCTTGTCTTATGTTCAGGACAGCCTTGTGCCTATCCCAGGCATGCTTACATTCCGTTACTTTATTAACCTCTACTACTTCTCCTGGTAAGTTATTCCACTTATCTACCACCCTATGAGTCACATAAAACTTACATTATATCTAAGCTATGACCCGCTACGTTAGACTATAATTCTATAAGGTTTTTTGTTTTGTTTTTTTTAGGGTGGATACAGTTCTTGTTTTATGTTACAGGTGTGTTTTGTATTCAAGTATTTATTTTTTTCAAGCATTTATTTTTTTAATGAATTTTCTGTTGTCCAGAGCACCTAGGATTAAGCACCTTATTCTGTACTTTGTACAAGTTGTTCCTCCACGGCCTATTTATTTTGGCAAAGAGGACGAATTATGTTCCAAAAAACTGCATTAGATTTATGAAAGAAAAAAAAAAGAAACAAAGCTATAGAATTTATGGATTATATGTTTTGCAGCAATTTTCTGGTCATTTTAATGTGCTTTCAGAAATATTTTTACATGTTTTTCTAGGGAAAAAAAGAAAAACAAATATCACTATGTACCTAATGCTTGCTTCCCATAGACTAATACTTATCAATGAACATATCTGTTAAACTAAAATAGTTAATGCTGAAAAATAAACAAGACCATCAAGTTCAAACTTTGGAATATCTCCTTTGTTGATCTAATGAAAGGAAAACAATCAATCCTTCTTGACTCCAAAAAATCATATCTGTGTTGAAACCAACTGTCATAATTGTCTATATTGCCTTGTCCTAAAAATGTATTGAATTCTATATTTACAGTATCTGCCAAAACAGCCTCCTGAGGTAACAAATTCCATATACTTACTTCCCTTACTGTATACAGCACCTGCCTTTGTTTCAGCTGAAAGCACCTTTCATACAGACTTAAAGGGATAGTAACACTTCGTTTTAACTTTATTTTATTTTGTAGGCATTAAAAAAACATGAAGAATGATATAAGTCTTATCTCTCAAACCTTTATGGTTTATGAGATATTCACAAGCAAAGTTCCCCTCCCCGCCCCTTTTACCTAGTGTAAGCCATCTCTTCTCAGATGTGAGTCTGGTTGTATGACAGTACAGATAACAGAAGGGGACAATTTTCTTTGTATGAAAACAATGAAAGCCCTTCCCCCCTTGACAAGTTTTTCAGCTTTTTCCATTATCTTAATTGAAGATTGTCCCTCTCTGCAGTCTACCTGGGCATCTCCCTTCTGATCTGGTTGAACAGGGGGGGGATACTTTGTTTGTGAATATCTCTTAAACCATAAAGGTTTCAGAGATAAGACTTATATCATTCTTCATGTTTTTTTAATGCCTACAAAATAAAATAAAGTTAAAATGAAGTATTACTATCCCTTTAAAGGGATAGTAATACTTCGTTTTAACTTTATTTTATTTTGTAGGCATTAAAAAAACATGAAGAATGATATAAGTCTTATCTCTCAAACCTTTATGGTTTATGAGATATTCACAAGCAAAGTTCCCCTCCCGCCCCTTTTCCCTAGTGTAAGCCATCTCTTCTCAGATGTGAATCTGGTTGTAAGACAAGACAGATAACAGAAGGGGACAATCTACTTCCTATGAAAACAATAAAATCCCTGCCCCCCTTGACAAGTTTTTCAGGTTTTTTTCCCTTATCTTAATTGAAGATTGTCCCTCTCTGCAGTCTACCTGGGCACCTCCCTTCTGATGTAGCTGAACGGGGGGAGGGATACTTTGTTTGTGAATATCTCTTAAACCATAAAGGTTTGAGAGATAAGACTTATATCATTCTTCATGTTTTTTTAATGCCTACAAAATAAAATAAAGATAAAACGAAGTATTACTATCCCTTTAATGGATGAACCATTGTTTTGAGTGGGGTTTTTTTTAATCAGCTCCTAGGTTAAGGAAGTTCCCACAGAGTTATTTGCATTTGCTTTCAACATATTTGTAATTACTAATCATTTCCCACCTTAAACATATCATCTTTAATGTAAACATACCCACAAACTGTATTCCATATTTTAGATAAAGTGATTTTTAAAGAATTAGAATTATATTCCCATCCTGTGCAACTCTACTTGTCAAGAAGCTGACACTGACTGACACTTTAGATACTTTAGTCTACAGTACTCCTAAATCTATATATATATATTTCTAACTGTTTCTGGTTTGTTGTCTGCCCCACCTCAGGACAGCAGGCGCTAAGATCAGCGGCAGGCTGCAAATGCCTGGGGTGGCATTTGCCAGGGGTAGCAGTTGGCACCTTTATCAAAGTACATCTTTATCTAAGTACTGAGAGTTAGGCAAGAGAAATAATATGTTAATATCTATCCAGTATGCTGCATTGTATGCTCTATGAAGACAGTCTCCTAACAACTTTCTCATCTTCCTTACAGGTATGTGTTTCCTATCCAGTCTGCTTCAAGTTCTGTGCTGTACCCAAATTGTTTATTAACTATACAGTTTCCTGGTATGTGTTTCCTATCCAGTCTGCTTCAAGTTCTGTGCTGTACCCCAATTGTTTATTAACTATACAGTTTCCTGGTATGTACTAATCTACCCTTCACCTGGAACTCCAATCTCATCCAGTCTCCCTCTACCATTTAACCCCTTGTTGTATGTACTAATCTAAATTAGCCATTTTGACCCCCTGTTCCAGTCTCCATATTGCCTTCCTCCCCCATTCCTCTCCTATATCTCTCTGTGTCTGTTTCTTATCAGAGATTTAATGGTGTCACACCTGAACGCACTCAGAGCTCTCCCATCCCAAAACAATTTGTAATTTGGAAATCCCTCAGTCAGTCATTCAGTGTTCTTAGGGACTCCAGTTAGTATATATTCAGGCCCAGTTAGGGGTGGCATTTGCCTGGGGTAGTAGTTGGCACCTTTATCTAAGTACTGAGAGTTAGGCAAGAGAGTTGGACAAGAAAGAGAGCTGCTGAAGCCACCTAAAGACAAGAAGCAAGTAAACAGGCTGAATTCAGAGTGAAGAAACAGTCATTTTCACCAAGCACTGACATTTGCTTCCTCTACTGAAACTACTGACCACCTGATGCAAGAAACCAGGATTTCCAGCCACCATTAACCATTACAACTTCTGCCTCTCCTGATCATCAGTTGACTACTTCATTTAACCCTGCATTGATTCCTACCCTCACCAAGTACTTTGCAGTTCTGCTACTGACTCTCCTCACCATCCCTGGCACCTATACCCTCTGCTCCGTGGATTGACCCTTGACTGCCAAGTCATCTGTACTCTCCTGGATTACTGACTGTTGCACATCTCTACTGCCCCATTCATTAACCCAACTATGGGCAAATTAACTCCTTGTTTTGTCATCGCCATTCTCACCTGCATAAGACTCTCCTCCTCCTGTGTCCACATTAAGGGCTAGATTTAAAGGCAGCCGTTAAACCATCCGCTAAGTAAAAAAGGCACATCGGCCGCAAAGAACACATGGTTTACGGCAGATTCAAAGGTAAGCGTTCAAGAATAGCTATCGGGCGTAGGCACTACAAAAACACGTTAAACAAAAACCAGCGTCGCACCTGATTTTGCATCACCGTGCGTCCCAAACACCCGTTAAAACACAACTTAAGTCAAAATGTTACATTACGGCTGCCGTTGTCTAGCAACCCTGATAGATGCACAAACAAAATTCAAACCTACAGCCAATCCCAATGCCCCAAAGTATCAAAAATGTTCAAATACACCTATATATACCTCAAAATAACGGTTACACCCTGTCTGTGTTTCGAGTTTCAGCAAGCTAGAGCACAGGACCCAGGAGTGGAGGATAGCGTTTAGAGAGAGAGAGAGAGATAGAGAGAGAAGCATACACAGCAGTAAGGTAGAGGGATCTTGGAGAGAAGTACATTTAAATAGACACATAGCACACTTTTGCACATAGCACATACATCCATACAAACACATACACATACATACACATAGTCTTTTTTTTTTCATCACACCTTACACATTTTAAACTTTACTTTCACAGTGTGAATCCGTGAGTGAAAGTGTGTGACAGAGAGTGAGTGGGATCGAGTGTGTCTGTGAGGGCGTGTGAGAGTGCCTGGGTGTGAGTGGGTGAATGATGGCTAGGAGAGGAGGACAGGAGAGAGGGATGGGGAGACTAGTGGAGGAGGAGGAGGAAGGTCAGGAGGGGATCCCTCAGCAGAGCAGGGGTGGGAGAGGGAGATACGCAGGGCGGAGGGGGACCAGGCCCACAAGAACAGGCACACTAAGAAGAAGAGGGACAGATCCTGCAGTGGGACGAGGGGTAGTGCCTGGGGACCACCACACACAGGCAGGGGCAGAGCAGGCAGGACACTCCGGGTCTGACTCCTCGCATGCCGGAGCTGAGGGGGACAGGGTCAGGGATCCCCGATATACCGAGGAAGAAAACACGGCCCTCGTGGAGGCTGTGCTGGAGAGGGAGAGTGTCCTCTTCCCGGGGGACAGACTCCCTGGCCTGTCTGCGAGGAGGAGAGCTGCCTGGAGTCAAATCTGCAGCAGAGTTAATGCGGTGGCCACCTGCAGACGGGATGTTGACTCAATAAAGAAGAGATGGGGCGACTGCAAAAGGCAGGTGAAGAGGAAGATGGGGGATGCCGCCCTGCACGCCCGAGCCACCGGAGGTGGGCCACCTGTCCCCATCACCTTCAGCGCATGGGAGGAGAGGCTGCGGCAGACACTGTCGTCTACCCTCATTGAGGGGGTCCCTGGAGGATCAGACACTGGTGAGGAGAGGAGCCTCCACACCACCGGTAAGTGCATCACCCCAAAACCACACACCACCCCAAACCACACACCCATCACAACAAGCACTCACATCCCAACATCTGCCCTTCATTCAACCACACAATTGCACCAACACAGCACCCTGAGGGTTTAAACAGGAATCAAGACAAGGACAAATGTCAATGTTCAACAAGTCCAAAACCTGTCCAACTCCCTGGTTAACCCTCATGTTGCTGTGCTGATCACACACAATACACACAAACCATGCTCAGTAAAGTGTTGTATGTCAAACATCACAATTGTTGTCACACAGTGTTACCCATGTTCACACAGGGAATCCAGCACATAACCCCATGAGTGCGAGAGGGATCATCAATGCATCGATCAACAATGCTTTGGCAACCCCTCTGGTACTCAAAGGGTTAACCAGACAACAAACACATGTCGATAGGTTAACAATTACATGACACATAGGGGACATTCACTAAGCGGTGAAAAAGAGCTGATGTAGAGAATTTGACACTTACATACCCTCACTTCACCAATCACAATGTTAGTCTATGGAGAACATCCAATAACAGGATTCAAGCTGCACAGGCCCCATTGTGTGGACTCCATAGAAAACACTGCAGATGGGGAAATGAGGTCAGCGGAGAAGTCAGCATCATAATCAGTTCATCAGGTCCACTTAACCGCTTACTGAATCACCAACAGGATGGATCAGGTCACAAATCACAGTGCCACTGAGAATAAATGCTTGTATGTGCAACACACACGCCAAAAACAATCACACATAACTAAAGGTGAAAAAGTTGGCCTTGGTGTTGTGTATGCAATCATTTACGCTAACTTCAATTTACATAGCTCACATTTGATTCACATATAGATCCTCAGGAGTGCTGATGCCATGGATGGATGGTACACCAGACACTATTTGCAGGATACATATGGGAACCAAATATGAACCATTGAGGTTTGGTCAATAACAGGCCAGGGATTATGGATATCTATGATCGGGTCTGGCAGCCTCACACAGAAGGATGGATGGGCTGATCCAGGAAAAAAAAGGCCTCAATCAATGATATCCTTCAATACTGGCTTGATTGTTGCCCCTCAGGATTCAACTTGAACAGACCTCATGGACAGAATCCTGTAATGTACATCAATCCCTGATTGCCACGGTGGTATCCCATGCATCACAATGCAATGCATAGGATACCATCATGACAACCAGAGAGGGACATGTCTAATCTGACAAAATCCAGCACTGTACGGGATGAACTGATAACATAGGGATGAATACTACTTGAATCACACTGCAGATCTATTCAAAAAAGATATGTACAGAAAGAAAAACAACCAGATTTGTATGTGGATATGTCCCTTTCAAATGGGTACAAATAGGTCCCAACAAGATGTAAACCCAGAGCTCGGTTCAGTACGTGTGATTGTCCAACTGCCCATATATGTGCACCCTCAACAAAATAACTCATATTGATATCATCATCAGAGTACATATACCCAGTATATTACACCTACTTGGATGGGTATCACTTGTATCTATGAAAGTTCATTTGTGATGGCTGTACATATATAGGCAGTTAGACAATCACATGTTCTGAACAGATCTCTGGGTTCATATCTATCAAGGATATGTTTGTACCCGTATGAAAGGTACATATACACACATATCAGACCATATTCCTCACTGTGTACCTTGGCATGGCAATGGTTAATTTCACTTGATGTAACCTTGCAGGCATCATAAAGAGATGTTTAGAAAGATGTTACTGTATGTGACAGCTGGAGATGTCAGTCATATGACCACACGGAGGCTCTTCAGCAGACCCAAAATTGAACCAATTGGAGATGGATCCATCATTGACATGGTCCACAGAGCGTGCTTACAAACCAGGAACACTTAGTAGACAATGGCAAAGATGTAGTTATCTCCAAATGGGTCAATGTGGAGTCTGCTGATGAGCCTCCGTGTGGTCAAATGACTGACATCTCCAGCTGTCACATACAGCAACATCTTTCTAAACATCTGTTTATGATGCCTGCAATGTTACATCAAGGTGAAATTAACCATTGCTATCCCGTTAAAGAGATAGTAATACCTAAAATGTGAAAGGAAAAATACATGTCATAGGATTGATCCACCGGGTAATGCAAGGGTATTCCCACTACTGAAAGGTGTTTCATCACAAGAGTATAACATCTCAAAGTTGAATATTCCATGGACAATATCACTGTGGCCTGAAAATGTACTATGCCAATGTTGCCAGACCATCCTCTGGCTAGCTTTGGTCCAGGGAGCAGATATCCACAAAGGATGATGTGGCAACAGCGCAAATGTACAATTTCAGGCCACTGGGATGTGGCACCAAAGGAATTCAACTCTGAGCTGCAATACATGTAGAATACAACACCCATCACCAGTAGGAGTACCGTTGTTTCACACAGGGGGATACACCATACAACATATATGTTCCTTTACACATTTCAAGTATTAATATCAATTTGACACCATCATGGCTAAGTTTACTGATCACACAATCTCAATCCTCCACACAGGTTATGTGTCTCCAGCACATCAGGAGCCCATGGAGGAGGCCACCTCACCACCCAGTGAGGAGTATATGGAGGAGGGGACCAGCCAGTGGGCACCGTACCCAACGACATACACACCTCTTGGCCAGCTGGATGCACCAACCCTGCCTGCACCAACCCTGCCTGCACCGACTCTGCCTGCACCAACTCTGCCTGCACCAACTCTGCCTGCATCAACTCTGCCTGCACCAACCCTGCCTGCATCAACTCTGCCTGCACCAACTCTGCCTGCACCAACTCTGCCTGCACCGACTTATTACAGTGACTGGATGCCCCCCACCACCTCCAGGAGCTATTATCCCCCAGCAGCAGCAGCAGCACCACCACCACCAGGGAGGCAATGGCTGCCCGGTGATGTGGCCACCACCCAATACGGGCCATACCCACAGATTGACCTACCCTCCTGGATGGCTCCCCAGCATGGCCCCAGGTATGATCCTAGGTGGGGGCCAAGTACATACCAGTGGCCAAGGTTTGACCCTTGGCCACTCGACTACCAACACCTGGGCCTGCTTGGGGAGCCCCAACAGCCTATGCGAAGGGACGTGTTTACCCCACCACCTCCACCAGCACAGACATCGGTGGGCAGCAGTGGGTCAATTGATGTGGTGGGCACATACCCATCTGCAGCACAACCAGCACCAGCAGAGGAGGACACAGCAGCAGCAGAGGAGGACACAGCACCAGCAGAGGAGGACACAGCAGCAGCAGAGGAGGACACAGCACCAGCAGAGGAGGACACACCAGCAGCAGAGGAGGACACAGCACCAGCAGAGGAGGACACAGCACCAGCAGAGGAGGACACAGCAGCAGCTGATTCACCAGGCACAAGCATCACCAGCAGTGAACGGCCCACGGGGATGGAAGCTGAGTGTATGGCTCTGCAAAGGAGACTACTCAGGTCAAGCCTCCGCACCAATGACAACATCACCAGGAGCCGTAGGGAATCCCGTATAAACACTAACAGGATAGAGGCAAGGATCCATGCCCTGGAGTCGGAGGTCATGAGGATCAACACTCAACTCCATCAGCTACACACGGGGGTGATGGACCTGCTTGCACAGCTACTGGTGGAGTTGAGAGAGCTGAACCGTAGGGAGGACTTACGGTTGGAGAGGGAAAACCTGCGCTCCACAGAAGGATCCACTGCCCCCACCACCCCCTCTAATGTGACCCCCGAAGCCACACCTAGGGGGCAAAGGGTGACCAGGAGATCATCCAGGTTATCCACTTCTGCCACACAGTCTAAGCCCCCCCCCCTAAGAAAAAAAAATAAAATGCCCAACATGTTACATTTCCCCTGAATAAAGGAACATTGTGCTTTTGAATCCTGTCTGATCTGCTTTGAATTTGGTCATAGATTGGGTGGCAGAGTTGTCTCCAATGCATTGCCAAACAATTCAGTGAATACAACTCCTGCCTAGGTAAGATGTTTGTGGGATGTTACAACATGGGTTCACACACACATCGTTGTACAAAATCAACTGTAAAAACATCCCTGTTGCCATATTACACAACTGTGTTATATGGCAATGTTGTGTGTTGATTTTGCATAACAAAACATTCCCCTTAGCCCAACATTTGGTACAACATTGAACATTCATCTACATCATATGTTGTGTTTAACCCTTTGATAGCCAGAGTGGTAGGCAACGCATTGCAAAGAAATGCGTTGGGTACCACTCTGGCACTCAGAGGGTTAAGGGGATAACCAAACAAACGGCTTAGCGGTGAGATAACAAGCAGGACAGATAAATGGGACATGTATTCATATTGTCTTGGATTCACACACTCATTGTGCAACAGACTGACTGGGGAAGACAATGTTTTCAACCTAGGATTTCAATGTGTAGCACACACATTGATATCCTGGGGTGAGCATTGGGGCCTCCAGTAAGTTGACTTGTTGTTTTTTCTAAGGGTGTAACAGACTTCCCCAGTGAAAACACTTGTCCACTTGGTCATGTACTGTGATATGTCCCAGTGGAGCAATATCACTGAACATTGATTATACTGAGCAACACATTAACTGTGGACAGGAATTCACTGTGTAAGTATGTCCCCTTTATCACCTCTTTATCACTCCCACAACACATTAGTGTATCACTGCCACCATCTGTTAGCGTGAATACATCACTGAGTCCACTCACTTGCAAACAAGTGGTGGAGTCCTGTGATATGGGTGATGACTTTCCATGTAAGGGGATACTCTACCCTGGGTGTGGTAACGCATTGACAACTGTGTTCTCAAATATATCCTCCTACAGACACAGATAGAATGGTGATGGTTCATCTTTATTGTGTCTCAAAGTACATTAGGATGTACATGTGTTTTCTGTGTATTGCCTATATGCATTGAACACCTGTATGAGAACACTAAATGTACTTTGAAACAAAAAAATAGTACTTTAGTAACACTGCTGCCCAGCTCAAGTGTTGTCCACAAGGTTTGACAACTCTGTAGCTGAGCATCCTAACTGTACAGGTTATAAAACTCAGGAATTAGTGTTTTCTGTGTCTATATGAAAATGATCCAGTAGAGGTTTGTGTGAACCTCAGGTCAAACTTTGCATCACCAACAACATCACCATAAACAGCAAGGGGTGATCTCCATGAAGGTGATGTCAAGACATCAATCCAGTCACATAGAAGAACTTCAGTTCAAGGATGGATCATGTTACGGATGCCTGTGGAAGAAGAGGACAGGATTTGGAGCAGTTGACCTGAACTGATCATCAAGCAACAACAATTTAGTCTTTTTGATCCCCTCAATTTTCACAGTTACAGGTGAGTACACAAACCATTGCTTGACAATGTGTTGTGTACTCATCTGTAACCAATTATGTGGAGAACTAAGGACATGTGCCCCAGCCCTATGGATATGTGCCCCTGACATGGATACACACATCAACAAGTGTTCTGAGAGCTCCATGGAAGTAATGAATTTGGGCTGCCACTGTTAATGTGACAGTGGCAGCCCAATGTCATTTGTTCCATGGAACTGTTAGGACACATTTGTTGATGTGTGTATTCATGTCGGGGGCACATATGTCTGCACACTCACAGGTCAGCATGGTGTCCCTGGTAATCTGATCTACGTCTCATGACCTCTACATTGTGTGCCCATACCACTGTACATCCACCCCTGTGCTGCTCTTCTCAGCTGTAGCACAGTACAGGTCCCATATTGAGTCCAATGGCCCTTTAACCCCTGATGTGACGGAGTATTATCCAATGCATAGCATTGGATAACACTCTTTCGCTACAAGGCTAGCATGGTTGCTCTGGCTATGCTCATGGCAAATCAAGTTAGCTGCTGTCAATCAAGCCCTGTAAGGCGATGAACATGGGTTATGTGTTGTACCTTGTTTCTCCTGAGGGTGTGCATGATATCCTTGGGGTCTGTATGTCAACGTGGAGAGTGGAATGGAGGATGGTTTTTGAGTCCACACACACAATTTGCCACGTCCGCTGCCAGTGCAGTGCTGTGTCACTGTTCCTGTGGGGTGAGACAGAACAAAATGTGCAGTGTGGTTAGTGTCACAGGACTGATGGGGGACTTGCATGGATTGTTTGCATGCCTGTGTTATACTCACATGTAAAGTGTTCCGTGATGAGCCTGTCTCTGATCTGTGTCCCTCTCAGGGTCTCCTCAACGTGTCCGATGTCCATGGGCACTTCCTGTATGGGGGGGGCTGGATGTGCTCCAGCAGCCTGGTGTCCACTGCGATGTTGTGCAGTATTGCGCACGCCACAATGATGTCGCACACCTTTCCAGGTGCATACTGCAGTGCTCCCCCCGAGTGGTCCAGACATCGGAATCTTGACTTGAGGAGGCCAAAGGTCCGCTCAATGGCATTCCTCGTTCTGCCATGAGCCTGGTTGTAGCTTTCCTGGGCATGTGTTCGAGGACTGGCCAGAGGGGTCAGTAGCCAGGACTTGCATCCATAGCCAGCATCACCTGTGTAATGTGAGTGACACGGTGAGACAGGGAGCACATGTTGTGTGAATGATGTTTTGTGTGGTAGACGTAGTAGCTGTGGGTCAGGAGCATGCTAAGCAGCGTTGTGTGTACGCCTGTGTATGTGATGTGATTTTGTATTGTGAACTCACCCAAAAGCCATCCCCCTGTAAAAGTTCCATTCTCGAAATCTCTGTGGACTGAGGAGTTTTGGAGAATGTATGAATCATGTGAGCTGCCAGGATACTTTGCACAGACATTCATTATCCTCATATGGCTGTCACACACCATCTGCACGTTGATGGAGTGAAAGTTCTTCCTGTTGATGAATATCTGTGCGTCACGTGCTGGGGCCTTAATTCGGACATGGGTGCAATCTATAGCACCCATGACCCTGGGCATGCCTCCCCTGGCGTAAAAGGCCTGCTTGACTTTTATCCAGTCCATGTCGGTGGTGGGGAAATGTATATAGGTACTGGCCTTGTTTTTGAGGGCTGGCAGGACCTGGGCCAGCACCCTGGAGAATGTGGCCTGTGACATGCCAGATGCGTAACCCTCTGTGGACTGGAAGGCCCCGCTTGCCATGAAGTGCATGGCACAGAGTAGTTTCTGCAGGCCAGTTAGGGCATGGTTGTGGATGTAGATGGGATCCACCTGCTCCTTGATGACCTCATACAAGGCAATGATGCTGTCAGGCCTCAACCTGTAGCGATCAATTACCTCATCATCGGTCATTCCAAAGAGGGTGACCCTTGGGCGGTATACCCTGGGCCTTGGTGGTCGTCTATACATCCTGTGCCCTCCAGGTGGGGATGGGCTCCTGTGTGGCTGCTGAGCCAGAGCCTCCTCACTTGCAACAGGTGGTGGCTGTTGATCAGGCATGCTTGGAGGTTGCTGATGTTCCCCAGCTCTCTCCCTTGCATGCCTTCTCCGCAGCCTTCGCAACAATATGTAACCCAACATACTGTTTGCTCTCTCTATCTGTCTCTATCTGTCTCTCTCTCTCTATCTCTCTCTCTCTCTGTCTATCTCTCTCTCTCCCTCCCTGAGTGGAAAACAAGCCACAAGTGAGTGTGTTGAGTTGTCCCTTTAAGTACTTGCTAGGGCGTTGTGTAGGTGTGGTGATGAGGTGAGTGCTGACCAATGGTGAGTTGTTTTTGTCCAGGTAAGTGTTTGCAGGTGTGTGTGTGTTATAAGATGTGGTGTGTTGTGCTTGTTCTGTGTGTGCCATTTGCGGACGTGCAGTTGTGGGGTGCAGGTGGCGTGTTGATGTTGCCCAGGTGAGCTTGTATTTGCAGGTGTCTGCTTTGTGTGATGAACCCCATTGTTCCGTGCCATATTGTGTTGTTGTTTTTTTGTGTGTCGTTGTCCCTGTGGTGTTGGTTGTTGTTGTGTGTGTGGTGATTTGTGTTGTGCGGTAAGCATTTTGTGTGTTTTCCTATGTAACGGGTGTTTTGTTTTGGCCGTTAAGTGTCTAACGGCTAAAAAAAGTGGGTCTTAACTTTTAGCCGTTAGGTGTGTCTTTTTTTCAGCCGTTATCAGTACCGCAAGCCTTTGAATAGCTCTGGGGTATGTTTTTCCATGCGTCTGAATGCACGTAAGTGTATCGGCCGTAAGGATTCTACAACTGCCGTTAGCTGGTCTTTAGACGGATCTTTGAATTGCAACATGTCACTTAACGCACCCGTTAGTGATTTTTTTTGCTAACGGCTGCCTTTAAATCTACCCCCTAAGTGTCACGCCATTCACATTGCACCCTCAATTCTTCAATCACCACTTCTCTGCTCCCATGAACTTTTTTCATTCCTCCGCTCCCTATCACCACCATCTCCTTCTACCCCTGCAAAAAAGCCCCACTGCTTCAAATCTCACTCTCACCTTATGTCCCTGTCCCTTCTCCTCCTACTTGCTGCAGGTGACATCTCACCTAACCCAGGCCCCCCTTCCATTCTCTCTTGGACCACAGAACCCACTCACACGCGCAACACTCACAACCTAATAACCGTACCCTGTCACCTAACCTCCTCCCCCCCCCCTTTTGTTTTGGTCTCTGGAATGCCCGCTCTGTGTGTAACAAACTAACAGCTGTTCATGATCTGTTCATTTCTCACTCCCTAAACCTCCTTGCCATCACTGAAACTTGGCTCACATCATCAGACACTGCCTCCACTGCCGCACTCTCATATGGAGGCCTTCAATTCACACACACACCGAGGCCTGGCAACAGGCAGGGAGGGGGAGTAGGCATCCTGCTGCCCCCTAACCATATATTTCAGGTACACCCCACTGTTCCCTCTCTTTCCTTCCCTACATTTGAAGCTCACACACTTCGCCTCTTCTCTCCCTTCCCCCTGCGTGTCGCTGTCATATACAGGCCACCTGGTCCCACTGCACAATTCCTTGATCACTTCACCTCCTGGCTCCCTCACTTCATGTCCTCTGATGTCCCTACTCTCATCATGGGTGACTTCAACATCCCTATAGATAATCACAACACCCCCCCTGCCCTCAAACTCCTCTCCTTAACAACCTCCTTAAGCTTATTGCAGTGGACCAGCTCTCCCACACACAGTGATGGTCACTCCCTTAACTTGATCTTCACTAACCTCTGCTCGGTCTCCAACTTCTCTAATGTCCCCTTTCCCCTCTCTGACCACCACCTCCTCACCGGTAACCTCATCATACCACGCAAACCCATCACCCCCGCCACAATCAAGCACATGCGGAGAAATCTACATTCTCTTGATAAGCAACAATTTTCCACCTCCCTGCAGCATATCCTCAACCCCATCCTCACACTTACTTGCCCAGACAAAACTACTGCTCTCTACAACAGCACTCTCACTTCAGCCCTTGACATCGCTGCACCTGCAACTCCACGCCACCCACGCACAACCCCACTACAACCCTGGCACACAAGACTAACGCGATACCTCCAAAGGTGCTCACGCACTGCTGAAAGGCACTGGAGGAAATCGCGCTCCACAGCCGACTTCACACACTACAAATTCATTCTCCGTTCGTATAGCTCTGCCCTCTCCCTGGCTAAACAGTCATTCTTCTCCTCTCTAATTTCTAATCTTTCCTCCAACCCCAAACGCCTTTTCTCAACCTTCACATCTCTTCTAAACCCACCAACACAAACACCTTCCACTAACTTCTCTGCCCAAGATCTCGCCAACCACTTCAAGAACAAGATTGAATCTATCAGACATGACATTTCATCACTACCACCCCCACCCAGCCAGCCCAGCCCTGTCGCCTCTCCCACATACACACTAAGCTCCTTCCCACCTGTCACTGAGGATGAAGTCTCCCTTCTCCTCACTCGCTCAAACCTAACCACATGCCCTCTTGACCCAATCCCATCTCAGCTCACCCAAGAACTCTCCCCTCTACTAACTCCAATCCTTACTCACTTATTCAACCTCTCTTTGTCAACTGGCACCTTCCCATCCTCTTTCAAACATGCACTAATCACTCCCATCCTAAAAAAACCCTCCCTGGACCCAAACTCATTGTCAAATTACCGGCCAATTTCCCTACTCCCGTTCGCCTCCAAGCTTCTCGAGCGCCTTGCATATAACCGGCTCACTAAATTCCTCTGCTCCCATTCCCTGCTAGATCCTTTGCAATCTGGATTCCGCCCTCATCACTCCACTGAGACTGCCCTCACTAAAGTGGCCAATGACTTGCTCTCAGCCAAGTCTAAAGGCCACTACTCCCTACTCATTCTTTTGGACCTGTCAGCCGCCTTTGACACAGTCGATCACTCACTCCTCCTCCAAGCCCTCCACTCCCTAGGTCTCTGCGACACTGCACTCTCCTGGTTTTCATCTTATCTCTGCAACCGCTCCTTCAGTGTTTCCTACTCCGGCTCCACTTCCCCACCCCTCCCACTGTCTGTTGGTGTGCCTCAAGGATCAGTACTGGGACCCTTGCTCTTCTCAATCTACACTGCTTCCCTTGGAAAACTAATAAACTCCTTTGGGTTTCACCATCATCTCTATGCTGATGACACCCAAATATATCTCTCCTCCCCAGACCTCTCTCCTTCCTTCCTGTCCCTCCTGTCTGACTGTCTGTCTGCTGTGTCTTCCTGGATGTCCTCCCATCAACTCAAACTTAACCTTAGCAAAACTGAACTAATTATCTTCCCTCCATCTACAACCAGCCTTATCCCAAACATTACCCTCACCGTTAACAACACTTCCATCACACCAACCCCTACAGCACGCTGCCTGGGGGTCACATTTGACTCTGCCCTATCCTTCATTCCTCACATCCAGTCAATCTCCAACTCATGCCGCCTCCACCTCCGCAACATCTCTAGAATCCGACCCTTTCTCACAGAAGACACTACCAAAATTCTAATCCAAACACTCATCATGTCCTGTCTTGACTACTGTAACTCTTTACTAATTGGCCTGCCTCTCACCCGACTAACCCCGCTACAGTCCATAATGAACTCTGCTGCAAGACTAATCTACCTCACTCATCGCTTCTCTAACACCACACCCCTCTGTCAGTCCCTACACTGGCTCCCGTTAGCATACAGAGTAAAATTCAAAACTCTGGTGCTAACTTATAGAGCCCTCACTAACACTGCACCCCCCTATATTTCATCTCTCATTTCCAAATATACTCCCGCCCACCATCTTCGCTCTGCACATGACCTTCTGCTCTCCACAGCTCTTATCACATCCTCCCACTCCCGCCTACAGGACTTCTCCCGTGCTGCACCTGAGCTGTGGAATTCCCTCCCCCGCCCCATCAGACTCTCCCCCAGCCTTCAAATCTTCAGACGCTCCCTGAAGACTCACCTCTTCAGGGAGGCCTATCAACTGCCTCCATAAACATCATCACCAAGATTCACCCCTTGCATGGACTACTGCACTCAATGGCACTTCTCACTCCCACCCACTGACTGGCAGTTCATGTGGCAGGAGGCACTTAAACACAATAGCACTTACTCCTTCTGTATCAAACCTACCTTCCTCTAGATTGTAAGCTCTCACGAGCAGGGCCCTCTGATCCTTCTGTTCTACACATCTGATTGTACTATTTAATACCTCTGTATGTCTATTCCCCAATTGTACAGCGCTGCGGAATTAGTTGGCGCTATATCAATAAAGAATAATAATAATAATAATAAATTAGGGGTGGTGATTTTTTTTTTTACTTTCAATTCATGTGTCAGCAATTTTTAGATCCGATAAGGAACTGCGCCAAAAACTTGGTGCAGAATTTCCCCACAATAAAGTTGGTCCCTTACCGGATCTTAGGCACGCAATTGAATTGTTTCTTGCCGCAATTTTATTATTTTCTTTCGGCAAAAACACTGCTAACTTTATCGCCCAACATTTTTTTTTTACCAGCATATTTTCATAGTTCAGGTAATTGAATAGTTACTATGCTGGAAAAAATGCCATTGGCTGTGTTTTTTTAGCAGTCGGGCCTAATTGAATCGAGGCCTTAGTCGAGGATACCTTAAACCTGTATTGCTTTTTATAATTGGTACTATTTTGTTTATCATTAATCAGGTGACTATTGTCTTTTCTTCCTAAGGGAAATAAGAATACCACAGAATGAGTAAATTCTATCTTACAAGAACATGCTGTATCCTCTGCATAATCCCATCATCTTTTAGGATGTTTGTGTGGTGGGAA
Source organism: Rhinophrynus dorsalis (assembly GCA_037306005.1). Classification (NCBI taxonomy): domain Eukaryota; kingdom Metazoa; phylum Chordata; class Amphibia; order Anura; family Rhinophrynidae; genus Rhinophrynus; species Rhinophrynus dorsalis. The sequence goes on from CM074719.1 coordinate 601,222,782, forward strand.
AAGGATAAAGGCACTCACCTGCTAACAATTTTTTCATATATGTTGCTGTAGGAATCACAACTTTTACTTTCAGCTCATTTCTATGACTTTTCGCACATCCCTACATATCAGTGTAAGAAATGTAAGCAAGTATATGAAGAACTAATAACCCTTATTTGTTTCTCAAGCTTATAGGTGTAAAAAAAACCAGACACCTTGGCATTTTACATATTATTTTATCACACTGAGCACTATCCTGATTTGTTTAAGTAAAAGAGACTCAAATCATTCCAAGGTCAAGAAGTTTCTCATCCATATCAAGTATCATTTAAAGGGATAGTATTACTTCAAAGTTATTATCCCTCATATTGTAGCCCTTAATAAACTGAGTTAAATGACACCAGCCGCTTTCAAAGTTTCCTCTCCCCTGCTGTCAGCGTTCTGCTGCCAGCAGGAGAATCCGGTCCTGGGACAGGCGAAGGCTCTTAAACAGAGCTGATATCTCGTTATGGAAGGAAAAATGATTCATTGAAACAGTCTTCTATGTGTGCTTGGTTACCAAGCACATGTAGAAGACTGTTTAAATTAATCATTTTCCCTTCCATAACGAGATATCGGCTCTGCTGAAGAGCCTCCTCTTGATTCAGAGTCCGGATTCTCCTGCTGGCAGCAGAACACTGACAGCAGGGGAGAGGAAACTTTGAAAGCGGCTATCTCTTAAACTATAAAGGTCTGTGAGATGCCGCTGGTGTCATTTAACTCAGTTTATTAAGGGCTACAATATGACGGATAGTAATTTTGAAGTAATACTATCCCTTTAAATCCTGCCTACAACAAGTAGCTATCTTAATACAGCCACCTCCAGTGACAGCCTGTCCTGAGAGCGAGATCATTTCATTATCAGATTCTTCTACAAACGGAGGGTTCCTATTCTTTGTGAACACTGAATGGGATGCTAATTTTTTCACCTATATCTCCTATTATTATTATTCTTTATTTATATAGCGCCAACTAATACTGCAGCGCTGTACAATAGGGAATGGACATACAGAGATATTAAATAGTACAAATCAACTGTGGAGAACAGAAGGATCAGAGGGCCCCCTGCTGGTGAGAGCTTACAGTCTAGAGGAAGGTAGGTTGGACACAGAAGGAGTAAGTGCTATTGGGTGTAAGTGCCTCCTGCCACACTCCTACCACTTTGCAGGACGCAGCCTCCTATTATTATTCATTTAGACGGACCTCTTACCTTTGTTTTTGATTCTCATTCTACAATTGAAGCAGAGGCTGTTATGGACAATCAATAAATTCTGGAGTATTAGATGGTTACATGCATATATGCTATTTTTTAATAAATCTGTTTTTCTTACAACCTTTGTGAAAGGCTATTGGATAGCCTGGATTTGTGAGAGGACCGGGTATCTCCTCTTATAGCGGGTCACTCACCTTAGGTGGTTTGCGTTCGAGGTTGCACTTTTCTGGGTGCCCCCTCCCTTTTTGTTTTTTTTTTATTTTGTTTTTTTTTCTCTCTCTCTTATAGGCCCTCTCTTAGGCCTATTCTACGACGGCAGGGAGCAATATTCTGCCGTTATTTACCTCAGCTTGAAGAGGTCCGACTACAAATATGTATAAAGTTCATTTCTCGAACGTATAAATAGCAAATTACATATAAATGTTCTTTAGCAAGGGCACATTCATAAGAATGAGTTCATGTGTTATCTTGTGTTATACAAACTTTGAGAACCTAAGTTGTCTAGCATAGACTTCTTACCTTATGTTTAGAAACAATTAAACGGAACATGCTTTGTTTTCAGATAAGGTGTTAATCACAACATGTTTAGGGCTTTCTTTATGATAAAACTGCTTTTATTACTTTGTGATAATTACTCAGGAGTAAAGATATGTGTATGGTAATTCTGGCATAGAATAAATGTTCTAAGTTACAAGTGATGTTCTAGAGCAGAGTAAAAACCTAATGAAATGTTGCGATGACTAGCCTGTATTAGGACTGATGTGCAATATTTAGAACAGAGAGAGAGATAGAACATTCTCAAGACTGATTGGTATGTCACTGTTTTAATATTGCAAGCATATAATTTAGTTATACTCGGTTAGGTTTTTTTTTTTTTTCTTTTGGTGGGGGGGTTTGTGAAAATATTTTATTCTGAAAAATACATTGAGATTGTCTCTCATTTTCAGGTATGTCCTGGACTCATTTTATCTACCTCAAAATGGTGAAAGGCTGAGCTGACCTTGCCGGGACTAAAACCTGCGACCTGGTGGCTTGAACAAATTCTACAGTTGGTTTAACACTAAAAGCAGCTCCAATTAATCTTCGTAGTATTTGGGCCGTGAAGAGTGTATTTTCAATACTGTCAGAGTTGTAGTTCATGAGTAATGGAATGATAAAGTATTCCTCTCTCGCCTCTTTTACTGATATAACACTGCTCACCTCAGAGCAACAAGACTGTCCAGATGAATCTCAGAGAGGGGCAGTCTTCAATTAGCAGAAGTGAAAAACCTGAAAGACCTGTCAAGGGGGGCAGGGTTTTCATCGTTCTTACAGTAAGAAGATTGTCCCGTGCTGTGAGCTGTCTGGTCTCAAGACCAGATTCCACTTCTGAGGGGAGGCGGCTTACACTACATAAAAGGGGTGGGAGAGGGATACTTTATAATTCAATTACTCTACAACTCTGACAGTATTGAAATAACACTTTCTATGGCTCAAATATACATGGATTCATAGGAGATGTTTTTGTGAAACATTTCTATCCCTTTAAGTATATTGGAAATTCTTGTCACTTTCTTTACTGTACTCATTATCTTCTATATTGAATGTGAGTCTATTCAACATATATAACAACAAGTGTGAGGTGAACCTCTACTAAGAGCAGGAAGTAACTGCACCTGAGTCTATATTGGAAGAAAAGTATGAGCCATTCCATTGCTTTGACAATTTCAGCAGTAATAATGTTCACTGGTACATTTAGCCTTCTCAGAGCCTTGGCTACCCTTAGTTCAAATAATCAAATCTCCAGCAATATGAAGGATGCACACAGCTTAATTTTAGGGGTATTAAAACAGATTTATGTGCATCCTTCAAATCCCTGGAGAGTATATTTCCATGTGGGCTGAGACATTTACACTTTAAGGCCTTGTTCCCACAGGCAATTTTGCTATGGGTACACTATCAATGTAGGCAGTCACTCAGCAAATGGTAAAAATGAAAGAAGCCTGCTACAACTCTCTAGTGACTAGTGTCTTTCACAAGGAAGTTGCTGTACTGAATGCCTGTACAGTGGTCTGTGGTACTTCCATGCAGCTGATTCACATGGGTGACCGAAGCATTTGGATGCTGCTTGCAACAACTGAACCACAATCTGGCCCATCTGAGTGTTTCAGTTAGTCAAGTAAGTGTAACGGATGCTGTCTAAAGTGTACACATCCCTCTGTGGTCGATTCTCAGGTGTTGTGCAGAATGGTAGAAATGCCACAGAGTTGCTATCTACCATTGTGAGCAAGGCTTAAAGGGATAGTAATACTTCCTTTTATCTTTATTTTATTTTGTAGGCATTAAAAAAACATGAAGAATGATATAAGTCTAATCTCTCAAACCTTTATGGTTTGAGAGATATTCACAAGCAAAGTTTCCCCTTCCGCCCCTTTTACCTAGTGTAAGCCATCTATTCTCAGATGTGGAATGCAGTCCATAGACCAGAGAGATAACAGCAGGGGACAATCTTCTTCCTATGAGAACAATGAAAGCCCTGCCCCCCTTGACAAGTTTTTTAGGTTTTTATCCCTTATCTTAATTGAAGATTGTCCCTCTCTGCAGTCTACCTGGCACCTCCCTTCTGCTCTAAGGTGAAGAGTGTTACATCAGTAAAAGGGGTGGGAGCGGGATACTTGTCATTGAATTACTCTTGTACTACAACTCTGACAGAATTGAAATAACACTCTCCAAAGTCCAAATACTATGATGATTAATTAGAGCTGCTTTTATTATGAAACATTATTATCCCTTAAATATATAGATCCCAAAATGCCTCTTTAACTGGTGAGATAAACAAACTGCTCCTTTGATTTTTCTCCATAATAATGAAATCTTAGAATTGGCATCAATTGTTACCTCCAAGGTTAATATAAACACTGTTGGCTTTCAATGAGAGAAAAAGAAAATCCTATATTTTTATTAAACAATTAAAATTTTACTTTGCTTCCTGAATCCTCAAATTTCACAGTGTGAGCATTTTACGCAATAGAATTAGAAGATCTAAACAAATGGCAATTTTTTTCAGGTTAGCAGATCAAAAAGCAAACATATCATTACCATAAGCATTGTGGGCCATATTGAGCATGGAGCACATTAAAATGATCTCATTTACTCAATATGATCGGAAACAGAAGGCATAGTTATTGTTAAGGGAGCCCCTCCTTAATTCCAAATGTACAAATGAAAAACAAAATAAAATGTAGCAGATGGAAGCTGATGGGAAATAAACCAAGACCAAATGAGAAAAGAATGTACCAAAAACAGAAAACTCCAGCTTGAGAAAAATAAATAATAATGCTGTTATTAAATATACTACCAGTCATAAAACCAAGCTCACTATATTTGTATTTCCCACCAAATCTCTACTTTTCAGATCAAGTTCATAGCCTCAGGAAAAACACAACACCATTATCTCCTGAGGTTCATCTCCTGCTACAATTCCACTTCACTTCTGGCCCTTAAATTCCTTCTTGTTCAGAACTGACCTCATAGAGGATTCTTTGATTTCAGGATAGAAGTAATTGCCAAGTTTTGACATAACAGATTTGAATTTCTTTATATAGATTTTTCTTCTGGAGCTCTGCATGGGTTTTAAAGTCAGAGATCAATATAACATAGTAACATAGCGGATGAGGTTTAAAATATGAGATGAGTCGATCAAGTTCAACCTATGCCATATCTCTCTTGTTGATCCAGAGGAAGGCAGAAAAAAACTAAGGCTATGCAATAAGTAGGAAAGTCTGCATTTGTCCAAGTACTGTAAAATCTCAGGTATAATATGCACAATTTTACCCCTCTTCACCTTATGTGAAGTGTGGGGGGGTATTATACCCGAGAGCTTTTTTTTGGCTGAATTAAAAAAAAATATATTGCTGCCAGCTACCTCCCCCCCAATGAGATCCGATGTCAATAGAATCCTTACTTTATTTTGCTGCCCTTGAATACCGCACTGTGTCTGGTTTAAGCTCTGGTCCCATCTTCCCATGTGGGCGGCAGGCTTGCATTTGCCACCCGCTTCCTTCAATGAACTTTCAGGACCTTCCGCCTCCAATACCAGGAAGCTTACAACATTGGAGTAGGAACCGGGGGCAGGAACATGCAGTAGAGTAGCGGCGTCCCTCACAGAACCTTGCATCAAAACATGAAATCAATTGTCTGGTTCCCACAAGAGCACTGAGATATTCCAACAATCATGCTTAATTTTTCAAAAAATAATAATAGTTTGAGCTGCGCACATGTATGGATGTCACGATACAAATGCAACATGAAGACACAATGCTAGTATTCATTGGCACCCAAATCAACCTAATTAAACATCCAGCAACCTACCTTCAGTGCTTAGTTTCCAGATCCTGTTCCTGCTACTTGCAGTTACTCTGAGGGATCTCTAGCATTTGATCTTAGACTGTTCCTGACCTTAAATTCTGATTTCCCCCACCCTGGCCTTTGACTCAACTTGGACTTTGTGTCCTATTCACATGCCTTGAGCTTAGACCTGTTTGATATGTCTCTGACTTATCCCCTGCCAATTCACTGCCGGTGAAGGCTCAAGCCTCCAAAGGCACTTCTATGTGGCTTGGACGTGTATCTCCATCTGGGCTTCAACTCCAGATCCATCTCTATAGCATCTCCATATTACTATTGTCCACACAATATCCTCCTGTGTTGCATAGAATTTTCAAAGCCTCTATTGAATCTCAAAAAAAAAATTCACTAATACACTGATGATCACCCTCCTGAATACTAATTTCAAAATATTTTAACCATTTCACTGATAAGCCTTTTCAAACTCCAAGCATTTGTTGCATAATACCCTGTGATTGGAGGAAAGCAGATTATGCAAAAAAGGGGGCAAGATCTAAGACAGTAAATATTTTATAACATGTTTATAAATGACCTGGAAATAGATATAAAAAGCTAAATATCAATATTTGTTCAAGGTAATAAATTCATGACAGGCTATTTGCTCTCTACAGAGGGATTTACATAAAAAGGCAGATTGCCCAACCAAATGGAATATGAAGTTCGATGTGGGAAAGTGTAAAGTCATGCATTTGGGAAGAAAAAATCCCAATGCTGCTCATGAACTTAATAGAATCATTTTAGGGGACTCGTTGCTAGAGAAATACCTCGGTATCCTTGTAAACTACAAACTTGGAAACAGTGACCAATGTCAAACAGCAGTAGCAAAAGCAAAAAAAGTCCTATCTTGCATAAAAAGGGGTATTGAAGCAAGAGTGGATAACATAATTTTGTCATTGTACAAATCATCGGAAAGACCTCACCTCGAATATGCAGTGAAGTTTGGGGCACCAGTTCTGAAAATGGATATACTAGAACTGGAGAGGGTACAGCGAAGAGCAACAAAATTAATCAAGGGAATGAAGAACTTGACATATGAGGAAAGACTAGACAAACTTGGTTTATTTACTCTAGATAAAAAACAACTAAGAGGAGATCTTATCACATTGTATATGAGAGGTCAATACAAAGATCTCTCTGGTGAGCTATTCATTCCAAGGCCTGATCAAATGTCCAGTGGACATCCCTTGAGATTAGAGGAAAGGTGGTTTAGACTTCAGCAGAGGAAGGGGTTTTTTACAGTAAGGTCTGTTAAATTATGGAATTCCTTACCCAAGGATGTGGTTATGGCAGATACAATGGATACATTTAAGAGACGATTAGATACATTTCTTTCAAAAGGGAACATACAGGGTTATACTGTGTATTAGGCAAATCAGGAATGTCTGATATAGACTAACTTATTTGGCAGCAGGAAAGCTGTATAATTCTCATGTCACTGGGTTATGAGGCAAGGGTTGAACTTAATGGAATTGTGTCTTTTTTCAACCTAATTTACTATGTTACTATGTAAATCCCTCCCGATTTTGAACAGTAAATTGATGGATTTAGGTTGCCCAATATCATTACCTCCAAGATGGAGAATCAAACAACTAGCATAGGGAAAACCTTTTCACAAGACTGATGCAAATAGAAATCTCTGCACATGTCTCCCTAAGCATTAGACACAGTCTGCTATCTGGTATTCCTAAATTTGACCTTTAACTTCTCTCTTGCACTCTCCTCTCTGCCAAATTAACAAAAGTGTGTCTTATAATGCAAACGACAAAAGGGCTCTTATCGGAAAAAGATTATAAAAGATGAGGTCTCTGATAAACTTTTAATCTACTAGAATTCCATGTTACCAATCTATGTATTACAGATTCAGAGGACTCAGTGGCAGCCTCAGTCCGAAAGGAGTGAGATGAATATTTAAAAGATACTAAATCCAACTTCTCCAGTGCTAATCTGAGCACCTTGTTAATGGGATAGTAATGCTTAAATTTTACTATCCCCCATTTTGTAGCCCTTAAAAAACTGAATTAAATGAGCCCTGCGACATCTCTCAAACCTTTATGGTTTAAGAGATATTCGCTTTCAAAGTTTTTATTATTAAAGTCATTATTATTAGTGTTGAGCGAGCGTGCTCGGCCGATGCTCGGATCGGCTCGAGCATCGCTCTGCTCGGCACATGGCGGTACTCGTCGAGTACCGCCATGTGCTCGCCCGCCATGTTCGGGTGGCGGGGATCTGTGCCGGAAGAGGCACAGATCCGAAGACGCTCCGCTGGACCACCAGGGACTGGAGGTACGGGGGCATTGCGGAGATGAAGGGGGCATTGCGGAGATGAAGGGGGACATTGTGGAAGAGGGGCATAGACTCTATGCCCCTCTTCCACAATGTCCCCCTTCATCTCCGCTATGCCCGTCTTCCACAATGTCCCCCTTCATCTCCGCTATGCCCCTCTTCCACAATGTGCCCCTTCATCTCCGCTATGCCCCTCTTCCACAATGTCCCCCTTCATCTCGTCTATGGCATAGAGGAGATGAAGGGGGACATTGTGGAAGAGGGGCATAGCGGAGATGAAGGGGCACATTGTGGAAGAGGGGCATAGCGGAGATGAAGGGGGACATTGTGGAAGACGGGCATAGCGGAGATGAAGGGGGACATTGTGGAAGACGGGCATAGCGGAGATGAAGGGGGCATAGCGGAGATGAAGGGGGACATTGCGGAGCTGAAGGGGGCATTTGGAGATGAAGGGGGCATAGCGGAGATGAAGGGGGGCATTGACCAGGCACCCTCCCCTCATCAGAGCAGGGGGTGCCTGGTGTAATGCTCGTGTCGCCCCATTATATGCAATGGGGCTCGGGTGCTCGGCCGAGCACTCGAGCCTCAGGGGGTGCTCGGTCAGTGCACCCGAGCACCCGAGCATCGGGGTGCTCGCTCAACACTAATTATTATCTCTGTGTTGGACATGTCTGGGGGCTGTGAGAAGGGAGCAAAGGAGGTTGACCCAAAATACCCCAATACTCTTTTGGGTTTTGTTGATAATGTGTTTAGTTATCATTTTTGGGACAGTGATAAGATAGGGTGGACAACTGTAAAAAAAAAATATATATATACTAATAACATAAATATATCAGGTGACAGACAGCTGACTAAGGCAGACTTGATAGATAGCAGACGAGATTGAATTTTGTTGAGGGCCAAGGCAAGACATCACACTCCATTACGTCTGTTGTGTACTTTAGAGTAAAAACACACATTCTTTGATTAATGTCTAGCAGACTCAGGGCCGGATTTGTAATTAGGCAGAGTAGGCATCTGCCTACAGGCGCACCCCACAGAGGTGCGCCTGTCATTGGGATAGTCTTTTGTTGCCTCCCCACCTGGTGCCGCAACATCATGGTGAGAACAGGTCTGTGCCTTCTTAGGCACAGACCTGTAGCTGCTGAGCTCCCTCGTTGGATCTTTAGTAATACAGAGCACTGGGAAATGGCATAATCTCCCAGCGCTCTGCATTACTGAAGAAAAGACCACGCAGGAGCTCCAGCAGCTACAGGTCTGTGCAGAAGGAGGCACAGACCTCTCCTGCCGCTGGACCACCAGGAAGGAGGTAGGAAATGGACACTGTGGGGGACAGCAATGTGAGGGCAATATGGAGATGATGGGGGCAATGTGAGGGCAATATAGAGCTAATGGGGGGCAAGTTGGAGCTGATGGGGGGCAATGTGAGGGTAAAATGGAGCTGATAGGGGGCAATGTGAGGGCAATATGGAGATGATGGGGGACAATGTGGAGATTAGGAGCATTGTGGAGGTGTCCAGTAGAGACGGCCATTGGGGGGGGCGCTTCTGATATCTGTGCCTACAGGCTCCTGAGATGTAAATCCGGCCCTGAGCAGACTCACAAGTGGCAGGGGGATGGAGAAAGGTGGATCAGTGCTGGGACGTGGGAGTAAAGTGGTAGTTCAAAAACTGACTACAGTCATGGTTGCTGCAGCATGTGCAATAAATTATGCTGATTCCTCTCTTCCCAGGGAGGATGCAGTCTGTCAAATGCAAAGATGTCTAAAAATGCACAGTCATCCTGTTGGTCATCATCAGCATCATTACCGATTCCAAGTTCAAGCCTGACTCAGCTACACACACACTTGTGTTGAGTAACCAGAGCTAGGAGGAGCTAATTGTTATTTTTATCTATTGAGTGCCCTACCTCCTGGTGGAGGAACCTTTACCCCATGGTCCCTATGCCCTAGTGGACTAAGAGAAAAGGCTTTATTGGTGAATACCCATATCCCCTCATTACTCTAATCTCAATGCTTAGATGATTTCAAAATGCTTCTTAAAGTTACAAAAATTGGAGGACCAACATTTGTCTTTCATGGGTTTATCCAATGCATTTCATCAAAGGATAATAAATTCAGTGAAAAAGAGATTCTGATGTACTAACCCAAAAAAAAAATCTGGAGCAAACCAGCTGCATCAAAGGCAATAAGGCAAAATGTACAAAACTCCTGATAATTTAAATTGTACATTTAAAACCCTTCCAAAGCAATGCAGTGGAGTAACTTTCAAAAGGTTAACCCTTTGAGTGCTTTTCAATGCATTGGATAGCTCTCTGGCACTCAAAGGGTTAAAGGGATAGTAATGTTTCAAAATGAAAGCAGCTCCAATTAATCTTCATAGTATTTGGGCCATGGAGAGTGTTATTTCAATTCTGTCAGAGTTGTATTTCAAGAGTAATTGAATGATAAAGTATCCTCCTCCCGCCCCTTTTACCTAGTGTAAGACACCTCCCCTCAGATGTGGACTCTGGTCCCCTGACCGGACAGCTGTCAGCAAGGGACAATCTTCTTACTGTGAACATAAGGAAAACCCTGCCCCCATTGACAGGTTTTTCAGGTTTTCCCTTATGCTCTCTGAAGATTGTCCCTCTCTGTGATCCATCCGGACAGTCTTGCTGCTCTGAGGTGAGCAGTGTTACATCAGTAAAAGGGGCAGGAGGGGGATACTTTATCATTCAATTACTCTTGTACTACAACTCTGACAGTATTGAAATAACACTCTCCATGGCCCAAACACTATGAAGATGAACTGGAGCCGTTTTTATTTTGAAACTTTACTATCCCTTTAAAAGACCCATTTAAATTAAAGGGAGATTTTGTTTCAAAGGTGTAGTTATTTTGCCTTACAACTGCACCACAATTTTTTGGATCCAGCAGTCTCGAGTCTCCTTCTAAACAAATCTGATTATTTCAGAGTAGTGCTAATGAAGTTGTTTAAGGGACAGCTGGACAAGCTACATTCCTACATCTGGAAATCTATAAGTGCTTGAAAACAAGAATAGAATATCAAAGCACAATATGCATCTTCCGTGACAGTCTGCGGGGTTCACAGTCTCTAATTTGTTGACATATTATGGAGTTTTTTAGCTGACTAATCTCATTGCGCTATTTAAGCATACATAACCATCCGCAAATTATGATAACACAGGTGCTAGAATGGAACATCAGCTAATCCCCATGGAAGGATTGTTAAATACAATGATGAGGCAATTGAGCACAGAGGAAAATAAACAAATTCAGTTTATTTGCAATGGTACTAGAATGGTTTAGCATTGCAATGGAAACAATTATAACGTTCAAGGGTTTGGTGCAATATTAAAGGACTTTTCCTGTTTAATACCACAAGGGGACTTGCACTGCGGGGAGATGTTTAACACTTTGAATGCCAGAGGGGATACCGTTCTGGCAATCAAAGGGTTCATTCAAAATTTACTGCAGCTTAAACTTGTCTTTTTTTTCCACTGAACTATGATTATGTATCATGGTACTCGCACTTACTAAGGAGAACTATAGTTTATAACTGACGCTCTCCTATAACTTTTATTGTGGATTTTTCTTCTGGTCATTATGGGGGAGATGTACTAAAGTATGATAAAGTGGTGATAAAGTGGAGATGATTTCTCCAGTGATATCTCTTCTCCAGTTCCTGTGTTATTTTATGGAGCCAATGCACTAAGATTTCTCAAGTAGGAGAGAGTGCATTGGCTCTACAGAATAACACAGGAATTGGAGAAGTGATATAATTGGAGAAGTTATCTCCACTTTATCACCTCTTTTTTACTCCTTATTGCATAGCCTCCATATGGTCGATTAAAAAAAGCAGAAAAAAAAGACTGAAATGCAATAATTTTTGCAAAAACAAAAAATCTCAGTGTTAATAGTTAGTCCTGATAAAGGTTGCTCATTCTTAATTCTTGGAGCACCAAGGTATGTGTGTGTATGCATGTATGTGTGTTTGTGGTGTGTGTGTGTCTGGTGTGTGGAATGTATATGTGTGGTATGTGCGTGTTTGTGTGTGGTATGTGGTGTGTATGTATGTTTGTGTGTGGTGTGTTGTATGTGGTATGTGTGTGCATGTACGTGTGTGTGTTTGTGTGTGGGGGGGTGTTTGTGTGTGTGTGTGTGTGTGTGGGGGTGTTTGTGTGTGCATGTAAGTGTGTTTATTTGTGTGTGTGCACCTGCTTGTGGTGTGTGTGTATGTGGGCAGGGTTGTGTGTATGTGTGGGTGGGTATGAGTGTGTGTGTGCCTGCTTGTGGTGTGTGTATGTAGGCAGGGTTGTGTGTATGTGGGGGGGATATGTGTGTGTGTGTGATGGAGAGAACAATTACCTACTTTTCTTACTGCACCAGAGAACAGACAGGGGGTCACAGGAATAGCCCCAAATGCTGCATGAAGTTCTGTTGAGACACTTGTTGCCCACCATGGGATTACCAAAACAAGGGGACAGGTTATCTATTTACTTGACCAACTTTGGATGAGTTAGGCCTAGGACTAGAGAGCCATCTGTTGATTTGCCAGAACAGTGAAATGCCAGCGGTAATTGATAGCTGGAGCCCTGGTGAGAGAGTCTGGAGAGAGGCATCAACAATAAGTTGGTGAATCTGGATCATGGCCAGTGGCAACCAGAATATGTAAATGTTTAACAACAGCAGGCGGGAGACTGGTCACTTAACAGGCTTTGACTGAGGCAGAAGGCAGACAGGAGAATGGCTGCTTAACAGGCTTTGGCAGTGGTAAGAGGTAGATTGAAGACTGGTCATTTAAAGGAGACATAACAACTGTTAATAATAACACCCCTCTTACCTTCCCTTGGCGAGAGAATCCTAATGAATGTTGTCCATGCACTTTTGTTTAAAAGGTACAATCTTCAATGATATATAATATAATGTATGGGATAAGCGCTAAAATACTAAATTATATTGTACAGATCAGCCCACCACTCTATCTACTACCTATACAGCAACGCAGATCACGAGTATAAATTTATTTATTAAAATATTCATTATTTTTATACTACAATCTTCAATCAGTCCTGGATGCCATGACCATAGAAGTGGGCATGCCAGTTGCTGGCAGAGCATTGAGAGCTAGCTGCACACCCTTCGGAACCTAAACTGTTTAAAATGACAATGTGCATTAGGTGGAGTTTGTGTCCTATGGAATTGGTAGCAACTGTCATGTCTGACTCCATGGATATGACATCCAAGACTGACTGAAAATGTTGAACAAGGACACAAGAGCCAAATTCATAGGGGCCATAAGGATTTTATGGCCATAGTAATATAAGTAGCGGGGGTAATTTGCTTTCCTTTAACATTCTAGAGGGCATAAGGATACTGTCAGGGCAAGAACAAGGCTTTGTAGCACATAAACACTATAATTGCACATTGCATTGCTTGTGTGACTAATCTACATAGGCCAAGGAGGTGTGCCCACCAGAACAAACAGGAACAGGACTAGCTGAAGCAATTTCTTACACATAATCATGCAAATCCTGTTAAGATGGATGTACTCATGACACACACCCTTTAAAGGAGTATATTTTTTAATGAAAAACCTGTATGTTATAAGGAATACTAAGGTACTTTCACTGCTGACAGTTGCTTTATTCAAATGTTAGAACCGTTGAAACTTTTAGGAACTGATGGATTTGCTATGACCACATTTTATGGAGAACTGTTCTCAACAACTCAACTCCATTGAATTCAATTGAATGACTGTGTGAACACCAGCTGAATTGTAGGTGATCTTTCTGGTCCCTAGAGGGCACTGTTTGTGTAAACCCCTCCCATAAAAGTATAAACTGTAATAGGTTTGGAATGACATATCTCACAGCAGTGGGAATACCCTTGCTATAGTCAGAAAGAAAAGTCCTACAACATATGGTTGTAACGGTTTGTTTGACTCACAGACACAGAGTTAAGATAAAAACAAAGTTTTATTAAATACAATAATACATAAAGAACCCTCACAGGTCCTGTAATATAACTCTTATGGTAAAGACACACGACAGGTTAATTATGCCTACACAGGTCCAGCATATGTATAGGAGACAAACAGTTTATGCTGACACGGGTCAGGATAGTGATAAGGTTTCCAGGTTACAGCAATGCAGGAGTTAACGTTCAACAAGAAATGAGAACAGTCCCATGTGTTTTGGCTGCTTACAGAAGATGCCACAGATAGAGTCCATAGTATACCAGTCCACTGAAGTAATCAGGAGTGCTACCGGTGCTGACACGGAGGCAACAGTAGCAACCGGTTTTGACAGAGTGGAGCCAAGCAATGGCAAAAGTACCGGTGCTATAACGAAGGCAACACTTGCAACCGGTTTAGACAGAGTGGATCGAACCAATGGCAGTATACCAGTGTAATCACGGAGGCAACACTTGCAACTGGTTTTGACAGAGTGGAACAAACCAGTGCAGATTACCGGTGCAATAACAGAGGCAACACTTGCAACTGGGTCAGACAGAGCGTAACCAATGGCAAAGTACCGGTGCTATAACAGAGGCAACACTTACAACCGGTTTTTGCAGAGTGGAGCAAACCAATGGCAGTATACCAGTGTAATCACGGAGGCAACACTTGCAACCGGTTATAGTAGAGTGGAGCAACCAATGGCAGTATACCGGTGCAATCACGGAGGCAACACTGGCAACCGGCTACGGAAAGGAGGACTAGGCCAGAGGCACTCTGAGCAAAATGGAAAACAGGCAAGCCTGCGGGACCAAGGTCCCAACCCCAGTAAGGCACCGGAAGTCAGAATGTCGCCGAGGCGACTAGGACTACAATGGGAGACGTCAGCCAATCCGGGTCGGTACACAGGAGCAGGAACATCAGCCAGGCCGGGTCGGTACACAGGAACAAACACTGGAGAGTAGTCAGGCAGACCGGGTCGGTACACAGGCGCAGGAACAGGAGAGTAGTCAGGCAAGCCAAGACGATACACTGGAAACCTCAATACAAACGTAGAACTGGCACAGGAACACCACGAAAGGGCAGTGATAACGTGCAGGAGCCCAGTGTATAAAAGCAATACTGGGTGGGCTAATCACAGGGCCACCAATAAGGACTTCAAATTGGATAACTGGCAGAAAAATAAAAACAAGGAATCACGGGCACCGTGATAGTGGTTTCCCATAAAAAAAGTTTACTTGTCCTTTAACTTAAGCATACCATAACTAGAGATAGGCAGGTAATTTTGTTTAAAATAATGTGAAAGCAGACAGCTGAAATAGGTAAAACAGAATGCTAATGTTACACGTCATGGATGAAAAACATGTAAAAATCTCAGGTTCTTGTTTATATGAAAAGGGCTCACCAAACTCGGCTTCAGGGTGCCCAATCCACTCGAATCCTCTGAGATGATTCCAAATCAGCAATCAATAAAGTATAGCGGGAGCACACCCGGCTCGGGTGATGAGATGAAAAAACGGCCACCTGATGTTACAAGCTAGTAAAAACTTTCCTTTTATTCAAACATAGTTAAAAAACATGGAGACATGACATAACATGAGGGTCAGCTACTGAGATGTATGACGCGTTTTGAGCGTATGTAGCTCTTACTCATAGACTAAATAAATGATACAAACATGAGAATTTAAAAAGTAGCAACCAACGTGTGATTGGTGTAACATAGTAGCCTCCTTCCTGTTTCCGGCTGTCAATTGACATCGATACATACGGAGGGAGATTGCAATGTTAAAGATCGTTTCTATGCCTCATTGTGCAATAAAGTTGCATGGAAAATTTAAAGTGACAGACAAGGCAACCAAAAGTTAAGGGGACATTACATTTCATCCTAAAACAGAGGTAAAACACCCCTGGTGCATCAATTTTTTTTATATATTATTATAATACTGCAGAAGACATCTCATATTATAAAATAGGTAGCATGATACCTTTTTTGAATAACATATGGTTGAAATTACAAGCTTTTTCAACCTCACAAGAGTCTTCTACAGGTATGGAAAATACCTGAAGAAGACCCCCTGAAGTGTTTGAAAGCCTAATTTCAGCCATATGTTGACCTATGCATGGCAGAGTGCCTGTATGAACCTGGAGCAGCTAGCACCGTGATCATGTAAGATGTCTCTTCTGAGATATATCACAGTAGGCTTGACAAATGTGCAAGAATGATGGTCTATACAGCCAGCAGGGCATTTCACAGATTAAACTTGCACACAAGGGGGCTTATTTATCAAGCTTATGATGTGCTGTTCTGAAAGAAAGCTACTGCACATCAATGGAATGGAAAATTCTGCAAATCCTCATTCATTTAAATGTGGAATCTAACCCACTGAATGCTTCAGAGGTCTACAAAGCATTGCTTCATAATGTTTTGGAGTTCTTTTTAGCACGGAAGAAGTTAAAGCCCCAATTAAATTAATGGACAGTTTAATTTCCCCCTGTGGTACAGTTGGTTTCATGTATACAGCATTGTTATTGAAAATGTTCATAGCAGTTGTACCCATGATTGTCCTAAAGGCTATCCCCACATCATGTAGTGTTCTCTCCAGGGAGATACACACACACACACACACACACACACACACACACACACACACACACATACATAGACAAATACACACACACTCACAGTCACACACACAAACACATATACACATACAGACATACTTACACATGCACAGTTGTGTACACAGGCTTTTCCTGAAAAAATTCCTACACATTGTTTTTCTCTTATATTTTTTTATAGCTACAGTAATTCCTGCTGAATACTACTGCTTCTGATTGGGGATGTGGAGAAATCCACGGATGACAGTAAAGTTGTTAGTAAGCTGAGTTCTACATCAACTTAAGCCTGAAAAAACTGTTAGCAGTAGTGTTGAGCGAGCATGCTCGGCCGATGCTCGGATCGGCTCGAGCATCGCTCTGCTCGGCACATGGCGGTACTCGTACGAGTACCGCATGTGCTCGCCCGCCATGTTCGGGTCTCCTCCCCGCACGTTTTGCGGCTGCTGCGCAGCCAATAAACGTGCAGGGAGGCTCTGACATCGGTGTAATGCCAGCAGCCATGTTGGCTGCTGGCATTACACTGATTGGCTGGCCAGAACCCGTGGTCAGGTGCTGTATAGCACCTGACCATCGAGTTCGGCTCAGTCTGAGCCAGGGAGAGCTGAGGATAGGAAGGGAAAGGCAGTGTAGGGAGGAAAAAACAAAAATTGTGACAAAAAAGAACCAAAAGTCCTTTTTAGGACTACTGTGTGTGGGGGCAGCAGGTTATATTGTGTGTGGGGGGAAAAAAACAAAAAAAAAAAAAAAAAAAATATTCTGTTTAGTGTGAAAAGTTGCAGATTAGAGCACATTCTGTTTAGTGTGCACAGTTGCAGATTAGAGCACATTCTGTTTAGTGTGCAAAGTTGCAGATTAGAGCACATTCTGTTTAGTGTGCAAAGTTGCAGATTAGAGCACATTCTGTTTAGTGTGCAAAGTTGCAGATTAGAGCACATTCTGTTAAGTCTTCAAACTAAAATATCAAAGTCACGTATTCCATTCAGTGTGCGTCGCCGCAGTTTAGCAGCACATTCTGAGTACTGTGCAGAGTTGCAGAATAGGAAGAAATACTGTTAAGTCTTCAAACTAAAATATCAAAGTCACATATTCCATTCAGTGTGCTTCGCCGCAGTTTAGCAGCACATTCTGTGTACTGTGCAGAGTTGCAGAATAGGAAGAAATACTGTTAAGTCTTCAAACTAAAATATCAAAGTCACATATTCCATTCAGTGTGCTTCGCCGCAGTTTAGCAGCCTATTCTGTGTACTGTGCAGAGTTGCAGAATAGGAAGAAATACTGTTAAGTCTTCAAACTAAAATATCAAAGTCACATATTCCATTCAGTGTGCTTCGCCGCAGTTTAGCAGCCTATTCTGTGTACTGTGCAGAGTTGGAGAATAGGAAGAAATACTGTTAAGTCTTCAAACTAAAATATCAAAGTCACATATTCCATTCAGTGTGTTTCACCGCCGTTTAGCAGCCTATTCTGTGTACTGTGCAGAGTTGCAGAATAATAAGAAATACTGTTAAGTTTTCAAACTCAAATATTAAAGTCACATATTCCATTCAGTGTGTTTCACCGCAGTTTAGCAGCCTTTTCTGTGTACTCTGCAGAGTTGCAGAATAATAAGAAATACTGTTAAGTTTTCAAACTCAAATATTAAAGTCACATATTCCATTCAGTGTGTTTCACCGCCGTTTAACAGCCTATTCTGTGTACTCTGTACAGTTGCAGAATAATAAGAAATACTGTTAAGTTTTCAAACTCAAATATTAAAGTCACATATTCCATTCAGTGTGTTTCACCGCAGTTTAGCAGCCTATTCTGTGTACTCTGTACAGTTGCAGAATAATAAGAAATACTGTTAAGTTTTCAAACTCAAATATTAAAGTCACATATTCCATTCAGTGTGTTTCACCGCCGTTTAACAGCCTATTCTGTGTACTCTGTACAGTTGCAGAATAATAAGAAATACTGTTAAGTTTTCAAACTCAAATATTAAAGTCACATATTCCATTCAGTGTGTTTCACCGCCGTTTAACAGCCTATTCTGTGTACTCTGTACAGTTGCAGAATAATAAGAAATACTGTTAAGTTTTCAAACTCAAATATTAAAGTCACATATTCCATTCAGTGTGTTTCACCGCAGTTTAGCAGCCTATTCTGTGTACTCTGTACAGTTGCAGAATAATAAGAAATACTGTTAAGTTTTCAAACTCAAATATTAAAGTCACATATTCCATTCAGTGTGTTTCACCGCCGTTTAACAGCCTATTCTGTGTACTCTGTACAGTTGCAGAATAATAAGAAATACTGTTAAGTTTTCAAACTCAAATATTAAAGTCACATATTCCATTCAGTGTGTTTCACCGCAGTTTAGCAGCCTTTTCTGTGTACTCTGCAGAGTTGCAGAATAATAAGAAATACTGTTAAGTTTTCAAACTCAAATATTAAAGTCACATATTCCATTCAGTGTGTTTCACCGCAGTTTAGCAGCCTATTCTGTGTACTCTGTACAGTTGCAGAATAATAAGAAATACTGTTAAGTTTTCAAACTCAAATATTAAACTCACATATTCCATTCAGTGTGTTTCACCGCCGTTTAACAGCCTATTCTGTGTACTCTGTACAGTTGCAGAATAATAAGAAATACTGTTAAGTTTTCAAACTCAAATATTAAAGTCACATATTCCATTCAGTGTGTTTCACCGCAGTTTAGCAGCCTATTCTGTGTACTCTGTACAGTTGCAGAATAATAAGAAATACTGTTAAGTTTTCAAACTCAAATATTAAAGTCACATATTCCATTCAGTGTGTTTCACCGCCGTTTAACAGCCTATTCTGTGTACTCTGTACAGTTGCAGAATAATAAGAAATACTGTTAAGTTTTCAAACTCAAATATTAAAGTCACATATTCCATTCAGTGTGTTTCACCGCCGTTTAACAGCCTATTCTGTGTACTCTGTACAGTTGCAGAATAATAAGAAATACTGTTAGGTTTTCAAACTCAAATATTAAACTCACATATTCCATTCAGTGTGTTTCACCGCCGTTTAACAGCCTATTCTGTGTACTCTGTACAGTTGCAGAATAATAAGAAATACTGTTAAGTTTTCAAACTCAAATATTAAACTCACATATTCCATTCAGTGTGTTTCACCGCAGTTTAGCAGCCTATTCTGTGTACTCTGTACAGTTGCAGAATAATAAGAAATACTGTTAAGTTTTCAAACTCAAATATTAAAGTCACATATTCCATTCAGTGTGTTTCACCGCCGTTTAACAGCCTATTCTGTGTACTCTGTACAGTTGCAGAATAATAAGAAATACTGTTAAGTTTTCAAACTCAAATATTAAAGTCACATATTCCATTCAGTGTGTTTCACCGCCGTTTAACAGCCTATTCTGTGTACTCTGTACAGTTGAAGAATAATAAGAAATACTGTTAAGTTTTCAAACTCAAATATTAAACTCACATATTCCATTCAGTGTGTTTCACCGCAGTTTAGCAGCCTATTCTGTGTACTCTGCAGAGTTGCAGAATAATAAGAAATACTGTTAAGTTTTCAAACTCAAATATTAAAGTCACATATTCTGTGTAAGATGAAGAAGGCGGGTAAAAAGGGACGGGGAAGTGGACGTGATCCTGAAAGTTCAGGGCGCGGGTCAGGACGCGGAGAAACTGTGCCTGGTGCCAGAGCACAAGAAAGAAAGACATCCACCATACCTAGCTTCATGTGTAATTTTACAGGGCGTCGCAGGACATCACTCTCGAGGTCCGACCACTGCGAACAGGTGGTCGGTTGGATGACAGCTGATACTGCTTCCAGTCGGTTAAGCACCACCCTGTCTTCCACCAAGTCCACTCTCAGTAGCCAAGAGTCTGGTCAACATAATCCTCACTCTGATCATCCTTCCTCCCACCATACACGGTCTGGTCAAAGAAGTGATCCCACACTGGGATATAGTGAGGAGCTCGTCTCATCACCAATCCTTCATTTGACCCTCTCTCCAAGCACGCTTGCAGAGGAACATGACATCTTGTGCCCTGATTCACAACCTCTAGAGGCTACCCAATCTCAAGAAGATGACAGATGTGAACGGCATTTAAGGTCAAAGGAAGTAGTGGATGATGATGATGATGATGAGACACAGTTGCCATTAAATCAACCACTATTTCCGTCTCAAGACCTTGTTGA
This sequence comes from Rhinophrynus dorsalis, assembly GCA_037306005.1. Taxonomy (NCBI): domain Eukaryota; kingdom Metazoa; phylum Chordata; class Amphibia; order Anura; family Rhinophrynidae; genus Rhinophrynus; species Rhinophrynus dorsalis. The sequence continues at coordinate 601,243,440 of CM074719.1, forward strand.
GGAGAATGTTATACAGTTGTCAATGACTGAGTATGTGGTGGGATCAAGACTTGAGGAGGATGATCAGAGTGAGGAAGTGGAGGAGGACTTGGTGGACGATGAGGTGACTGACCCCACCTGGGAAGGTGTAGAGCCGAGCGATGACAGCAGTCCTGAGGGTGAGCCATCTGCAGCACCGCAACAGGCTGGAAGAGGCAGTGGTGTGGCTACAGAAAGAAGGCGGACCGCACCAAACCGGCCCGCAAATGTTCCACGGAGCACCCCCTTGCGTAAATCTACCTTGCCAAGGGGTAGGTGTTCCGCGGTATGGCGTTTTTTTAAGGAAAGTGCGGACGACAAAAGAATTGTAGTTTGCAACCTGTGCCACACCAGAATGAGCCGAGGCATGAACACTAGAAACCTCACCACCACCAGCATGATCCGACACATGGCATCCAAGCACCGTAGTAAGTGGGAGGAACGCCTGGATCGCCCATCTGTGTCTGCAGGCCACACCACTGCCTCCTCTTCCCCTGTTTTCGGTGCCGGCCAATCGCCTGTCGAAGGCGCAGGCCCGCATACCTCCCGCCCTGCACCTGTAGCATCTGAAGCACCATCAGCGACCACATCCACTTCCCTGTCCCAGCACAGCGTCCAAATGTCGTTACCCCAGGCATTTGAGCGCAAGAGAAAGTACCCAGCCACCCACCCACAGGCCATAGCACTAACCTCACACCTTTCAAAATTACTGGCCATCGAAATGCTGCCATTTAGGCTTGTGGACACTGAGTCCTTCCGCAGCCTGATGGCAGCAGCTGTCCCTCGGTACGCGGTCCCCAGCCGCCACTACTTTTCCCGGTGTGCCATCCCCGCATTACACCACCATGTGTCCCGTAACATCACCCGTGCCCTGACCAACGCAGTTACTGGGAAGGTCCACTTAACGACTGACACATGGACAAGTGCTTGTGGCCAGGGACGCTACATTTCCCTGACGGCACACTGGGTGAATGTCGTGGAGGCTGGGAGCGACTCGGACCCTGGGATGGCACGGGTGCTACCCACGCCGAGGATTGCGGGCCCTACCTCCATCAGGGTTTCCACCAGCACCTACGTTATTGGCTCCTCCTCCTCCGTTTCCACCTCCGAATTCTCTACACACACCGCCACTCCCCCATCAGCCAGTAGCTGGAAGCAGTGTAGCACTGCAGTGGGGAAGCGTCAACAGGCCGTGCTGAAGCTGATCTGCCTTGGGGACAAACAGCACACGGCCTCAGAGCTGTTGCAGGGGATTAGTCACCAGACCGAGCAGTGGCTCTCGCCACTCAACCTGCAACCAGGTTGATAATGGGCGTAACTTGGTGGCGGCTTTGGAGCTCGGCAAGCTCACACACGTACCATGCCTAGCGCATGTATTTAATTTAGTGGTTCAGCGATTTCTAAAAACCTACCCCAATGTGCATGATTTCTTGACCAAGGTGCGCCGCGTGTGTGCACATTTCTGTAAGTCATCAACAGCTTCAGCCGGCCTGTTGAAGCTGCAGCAGCGCTTACAATTGCCAGCTCACCGGCTGCTGTGTGACGTGAGCACGCGCTGGAACTCCACCTTCCACATGTTGGCCCGGCTTTGTGAGCAGCAGAGGGCAGTAGTGGAGTACCAGCTGTTACACGGTCGTCGCCTCTCCGTTCAACTTCCTGTAATCAGAAGTGAGGAGTGGGAATGGATGTCAGACCTCTGTGAGGTTTTACGCAATTTTGAGGAATCGACACAGATGGTGAGCGGCGATAACGCTATTATCAGTGTAACCATCCCACTTCTGTGTCTACTGAAACGCTCGCTGCTCACAATTAAAACCGACGCTTTGCATGTGGAAGAGGTGGAAATGGGGGAGGAAGAGCTTACACAAGGTGATAGCCAGAGCACCCTCACTTCGTCTTCTCAGCGACAATTGGAGGAGGCGGAGGAGGAGGAGGAGGAGGAGGAGGAGGAGGAAGACACGGTTGTCTCCGCTACAGAGGGTAGCCATGGAACTTTAGTTCCATCTCTTCAGCGTGGGTGGGCAGAAGAGGAGGAAGAGGATGAGGAGATTGAGAGTCATCCTCCTGGTGAGGACAGCGAAATCTTGCCTGTTGGTACTCTGGCACACATGGCTGACTTTATGTTAGGCTGCCTTTCCCGTGACCCACGCGTTACACGCATTTTAGACAACACGGATTACTGGGTGTTCACCCTTCTGGACCCCCGCTACAAAGAGAATTTCTCATCTCTCATTCCTCCGGTGGAGAGGACAAGCAAAATGGTGCAATACCAGAAGGTTCTTGTTGAAAAATTGCTCCAAAATTTTCCATCTGACAACGCTGGCGGCAGAGTACGTGCTACCTTGGCCAACCGAGAAGGGGAGAAAAGGGGAGCACACAGCAGTTCCGAGAAAGGCAGGGCAACACTCTCCAAGGCGTGGGACACCTTCATGACACCCCGCCAGCACCCTCACCCTGATGCGCAGCCTAGTGTCACAAGGAGGGAAAAGTTTTGGAAGATGGTGAAGGAGTACGTAGCAGACCGTGTCAGCGTCCTCAATGATCCCTCTGTGCCTTACAACTACTGGGTGTCCAAGCTGGACACGTGGTATGAACTGGCACTCTATGCCTTGGAGGTGCTGGCCTGCCCTGCCGCCAGCGTTCTGTCTGAGCGGGTATTTAGTGCTGCTGGTGGCATCATAACAGATAAGCGTATCCGCCTTTCCACCGACAATGCTGATAGGTTGACACTTATAAAAATGAACAAGGCCTGGATTTCCCCTGACTTCTCCACTCCACTGGAGGAAAGCCCCGGGGGAACATAAACTCACTTTATATATGTTATTTACAATGATGGGAATACTCTGTATTCCCATTCACCCCTTCCACCCAAAAAACGGGTATATGGTTGACTCTTAATCTTCTCACCCTCCTCCTCCTCTTCCATATGCCCTGGGATATAATTTTTATATAGGGCCAGCTCACCAGCGGGCCCTGTGATATAATTTTTATATAGGGCCAGCTCACCAGCGGGCCCTGTTTGACAATTTTTATATAGGTCAGCTCACCAGCGGGCCTTCTCATATAATGTTTTATTGGGTCAGCTCTCTAGCGGGCCCTCTCATATAATGTTTTATAGCGTCAGCTCACTAGCGGGCCTTCGCATATAATGTTTAGGATGGTCAGCTCTGCAGCAGACCCTCACCCATAATGTTTTAGATGGTCGGCTCAGCGCACGTTTCCCTCTTAATCATGGCCTCAGTTCAATAAAATCAAGGAAATTTTTGGGAGAATTTGCCTCTGTGCACGTTTCCCTCTTAATCATGGCCTCAGTTCTGAAAATCAAGGAAATTTTTGGGAGAATTTGCCTCTGCGCACGTTTCCCTCTTAATCATGGCCTCACTTCCGAAAACCAAGGAAATTTTTGGGAGAATTTGCAGATGATATACAAGTAAATATACAGCAAATATTGTTTGGTAACAATTTTTCGCCTAAAGTCGTTTTTATTTTCCTTTTTGTGTGTTTTATGGTCAGTCTGTAAAAATGGCGTACTACGGGCGAAAGATCGTTCCCAGCAGCGATGTTGGAGTCCAAGATGCATCCAGACATCCTCCCTATGCTGTCCCTGAACCATTTTTGTGGTGTTTCCATCCTTTTCTGCCCTTTTCCTATGGACCAGGCACCCTCCCCTCATCAGAGCAGGGGGTGCCTGGTGTAATGCTCGAGTCCTCCCATTGACTTCAATGGGGCTCTGGTGCTCGGCCGAGCACTCGAGCCTCAGGGGGTGCTCGGTTAGAGCACCCGAACACCCGAGCATTGGGGTGCTCGCTCATCACTAGTTAGCAGGCCTAGTCTCACAGTAACATAAGCCTTGATAAAATGTGTTTGTGTCACGGAGTGACTAGGAAATAATGACACTTGACAAGTACAGAAACTATTAAAATAAACTTTATTTTAAACACAAAAGTAGCAGCAATGAATAATACACTTTCATGAGACCAGGGAAGAACAGTGCATACACTTTCTTCACCCTTCACTAGGCAAGTGTGATTTAACCCACGTTTGTACCCTAACGCTAGGGCAAACCCAGGCAACAGGAGCAAGTAGCTCCAGAACACTGGAGCAACACAGTAGTGACTCTAACTCCACCACCTTCTGGAGGCCAGGTGGGAGGACAGTGCAAGACACTTCCTCAAGCTTTCACTAGGCAGGTGTAGCTAGTATCCAAACAGCCCTTGGTAACCTTCACAGACTAGATGGGAGGACAGTGCACGGCACTTCCTCAACCTTCCACTAGGCAGGTGTAGCTAGTATCCAAACGGCCCTTGGTAAACTTCACAGACTAGATGGGAGGACAGTGCACGGCACTTCCTCAATCTTCCACTAGGCAGGTGTAGCTAGTATCCAAACGGCCCTTGGTAACCTTCACAGACTAGATGGGAGGACAGTGCACGGCACTTCCTCAATCTTCCACTAGGCAGGTGTAGCTAGTATCCAAACGGCCCTTGGTAACCTTCACAGACTAGATGGGAGGACAGTGCACGGCACTTCCTCAATTTTCCACTAGGCAGGTGTAGCTAGTATCCAAACGGCCCTTGGTAACCTTCACAGACTAGATGGGAGGACAGTGCACGGCGCTTCCTCAGTCACACCAGACAGGTGAATAATAGTGCAACCATACCCTACCGCTAGGGTATACCAAAGGTAAGGCAAAACGGCACCTAGGAGGTGAGGCAACAACCAAACCGGACAGACAACAGGAGGTCAGTAACACGGACTGACCGACAAGCGCTGCTACAGGGATAGCAAGCACAGTAAAAGATAGGCCCAGGCAGCAAGGATCTCAGTAGCCAGGGCTAGGTAGCCAAGGCTCGTAATCGTAACCAGAAAGCAACAGAGGGAGAGTAGTCAGACGAAGCCAGTGGTCAGAGCCAGATTGGGTAGTCAGAAGAAGCCAGTGGTCAGAGCCAGAATGGGTAATCAGATGTAGCCAGGAGTCAGAGCCGGAACGGGTAGTCAGACGGAGCAGGAGTCATACACAGGAACAGCAATGGACCAACACAGCACTAGGCTCAGGTACACCATGAAAGGGCACTGGTAACTGGAAATGCTGAGGCTATTAAGGTCTAGCAGATGGGTGGAGAGATGACATCACTAAACCAGTGACCTATAAGAACAGCGACTTGCATAGAGTGACAGCCAGGAAGTAACAAGGTTGCTGTTATATCAATTAACCATTGGAGGAAATTACGGGCACCGTGATAGTTTGTTTTGTTACCACAAGCCTGAGGAAGAAGCGTGTAGCTGCATAACGCATAGCAGTACTAAGTGGTATATTTTAATTGTTTTTAATTCATTATTAAAATATTTTGGAAGAAGATCAATTTTGCGGGTTTTGGAGATTTTTGTTCCTGCGTTGAAACATGACTGAATTTATATCAAACTGAGCATAGACTAGGAATTTCTCTGTATGCTGGTATAGCTGTGTATATGTTTATTACACAGCCATACTCAAATGTGAATGTAATTGTCACTTCAACTTCATTCTATATATCTGCAAAAATTGTTACCAGGCTGAGTTCCATTGTCCGTGATACTAAATACCTGCTTGTACAACTCTGGTATAGCCGTCTATAAAAAATAACTGTGGCTTGGGGTATGCCAAGATGGTATAACACATGACATAATTTCCTTAAAACGTCTGTTTTCCACAAAAGAAAAAATGCAGCATGTCAAACGTCAATATTTTGGCAAGATTTTGCATTCCACAGGCATAGTTTTGGATTATTTTTGTGCATTTTTTTACTACTTTATAAAAACTTAGTAAGTGCGGGTTTGCAACACACAGAAGATAGTAGGAGAAACATAAGAGAAGGACACACACTTTGATCCTCCACCGCAGGAACACCTTAGGGTGGGTAGTCACAAATATGGTGGCTGCAAATGTGCACATGTATGTTGCAGCATTAACAACTCCTGGGTTATTTAGAAGCTGCCCCAGATACAGCATAGATAAATCATCACTCGTGTCAATACTCATTCTCTAAAAAAGGTTGCAAATATAAATAAAACATAAAAACAAAGAAGGAGCCCAACAGTGTAATATTACACATATGTGATAAAATATAAGAAAAAATGTAGTCTACTCACATTGATTTGTAGACAAAAAAATTGCAGCCAAAAGAGAGGTTGTATCACTAAATGCGTAAGAGTGGGCCAGCTCATCATTGCTTTTAATAAATGTTGATATTATGTATCTATCCTATTGGGGATATCTTTTGGTATAGCAGCCTTGTCTCCAATGAACTTAGAGTTATCCTCCTACATGCTTTGTATTTGCAAAACAATAACAGCAGGTGTCATGGATGCTAATTTTCATTGTTGCCCCACTCCCTGAGACATCTATAACCCCACTATTATGTACTCCTTGGCCCCATGCAGTTTTAGGAGTGCATCTACTGCTGCTAGTCATGGCACGCCTGGGGTGCGGCTGGTACCCCAGTCAGACCTGTGGTTGTGCTTCAAGTGGGATCTCAGTAAGGATTTTCCTAGATAGGATACTATTTCCCCCTGCATACATGTTTAATCAAAGGGATAGTAATACTTCGTTTTAGCTTCATTTTATTTTTAGGCATTAAAAAAACATGAAGAACGATAGAAGTCTTATCTCTCAAACCTTTATGGTTTGAGAGATATTCACAAGCAAAGTTTCCCCTCCCGCCCCTTTTACCTAGTGTAAGCCATCTCTTCTCAGATGTGGAATCCAGTCCATAGACCAGACAGATAACAGAAGGGGACAATCTTCTTCCTATGAGAACAATGAAAGCCCTGCCCCCCTTGAGAAGCTTTTCAGGTTTTTCCCTTATCTTAATTGAAGATTGTCCCTCTCTGCAGTCTACCTGGGCACCTCCCTTCTGATCTGGCTGAACAGTGTTACATCAGTAAAAGGGGCAGGAGGGGGATACTTTGTCATTGAATTACTCTTGAACCACAACTCTGACAGAATTGAAATAACACTCTCCAAAGTCCAAATACTATGATGATTAATTAGAGCTGCTTTTATTATGAAACATTACTATCCCTTTAAAGACACTTGCTTAGAAACATAGAAACATCGATTTTGACAGGAGAAAAGAACCATCTGGGTCATCCAGTTTGCCTATTTCCCTATGTAATTAAAATACACATGTAAAAGGCATAGGGTGTAAAGGAATGACACAACACCAATGTTGGGCAAGAGACAGGCCATTACTTTAATGTTTATATGTAATAAAAACTTCTGTAATACACATAACTTTCAAGAAACTTGCCGAATAATCCACATTTCTATATTATATATATATCCTGCATGGCCAAATAAACCCAGACTCATGCTTTTAAAACTGATTGAATTCCTAGAACGGATTAACCCCAATTGTCCCGACTGGGCCAGACCGAGCCAGCCAAATGGGTAACATAACCACCCACAAAGTAAGTCCGGGGTAATCATTCCCTAGGGTTCTTCTCCCTAGGGAAACAGCTCAGTACTTGTCACCCCTTAAACATAACCCAACCCCAAGGCATTTACCCCAAACAACAAACCAATACCCTATCATCCTGCTGGGCGGGAGGGACGGAAGCTTCCTGCACCTAACTCTCTGGCACAAACTACACTACTTCCTGTCCTTCCCCCCCTAGCCTAACCTAATCCCACCCCTAACTACTTCACTTCCTAAACCCCACCTTTTTACATTCCTCCCCCTCTGCTACGCTCTTCAGGGAGTTCTGTCTTACATACTTTTTCTAGACTTATGTCTATGCCAGCATGTTTGAATTCCTTAATAGTACCACCTTTAACTTTTGGAACACTAATAAAGTATCTCCATATTGGAGATTTCATAGACTGAGGTGTTTCTAATACAGTAATATAGTAACATCTGTTACTTTTTTTGAAAGCAACAACAGTATCTGCAAGCACTGCATCCCAAGGCAAAAAATACAAAGAATAAAATAATTACTATAAAAGTCCCCTGCCTTTGTTTTAGCTGAAAGAGTCTTTCCTCTAGTCTTAATGGCTGACCTCTTGTTCTTTGATCAGCTCTTTGAAGGTTTTTTTTTTTTTTTTTTTATGCCTTCCTCTGGATCAGCAGGGGTGATTTGGTATGAGATGGACTTGATAGACACGTATTTTTTCAGACTCTCCAACTAAGTTATTATGTAAATAATTCCTTAGAGAGTGTTTTATATTGACCATGTATATATTTGTAAATGGTAATCAATCACCCCTTAATCCATTCTTCTCTACTGTAAGTGAGACCCAATTGGATAGTCTCTCTTTATAATTCAGATCTTCCCTTCCTATTATCAGTTTTGATGCACGTTTGCAATTTTTCCAGTTCAGTGTCATCTTTTTTAAGATCTGGTGCTCAAAGCTGTGCTCCATGTTCTAGATGAGGTCTTACCAAGATTTATATAGAGGTAGAATTATATTAGCATTACATGCATCTACACCTCTTTTTATGTAGGATAGTAGCCTATTGGCTCTTGCAGCAGCTGACTGACACTGCACACTGCTGTATGTCTATTTTCTATCAGTACTCCTAAATATTTCTCTAATGAGGATTCCTCAAGTTGTTTCCCATTCAGTGTATATGTAGCGTGTTTCTTTCTGCAGCCCAAATGCATAAACTTACATTTATCTATATTAAAGGGATAGTAATGTTCCACAATGAAAGCTACTCCATTTAATCTTCATAGTATTTGGGCCATGGAGAGTTTTATTTCAATGCTGTCAGAGTTGTAGTTCAAGGGTAATTGAATGATAAAGTATCACCCTCCAGTCCCTTTTTACTGACACTACTCACCTAAGAGCAGCAAGACTGCCCGGATGGATCGCAGGGAGGGACAATCTTCAGTGAACATTAGAAAAACCTGTCAAAGTGTCAGGGTTTTCCTTATTTTCACAGAAAGTAGATTGTCCCTTGCTGAGAGCTGTCTGGTCAGATGACAAGAGTTCACTTCTGAGGGGAGGTGGCTTACACTAGATAAAAGGGGTGGGAGGGGGATACTTAATCATTCAATTACTCCTGAACTACAGTTCTGACAGTATTGAAATAACACTCTCCATGGACCAAATCCTATGAAGATTAATTGGACTGCTGTTTTTGTGAAACATTACTATCCATTTAAACCACTGCTACTTTTCTGCCCATTCACTCATTTAACCAAATCTTTCTGCAAAGTCAAAACATCCAGCTCTGCATGTTTTTCCTTACACAGCTTAGTGCCGTCAGAAATGATTGAAGCGCTGCTTTCAATTCACACTTCTGGATCATTAATAAACAAATGACAAAGCATTGGGCCCAGGACTGAACCCTGTAGCACCCCACTAACAGCTATAGACCAACTTGAAAAGGTTCCGTTTACAACTACTCTCTGCCATCTATCATTTAACCAGTTCTCAATCCATGTACAGATAACACCGCCCAAACCGAAGCCTTTTAATTTATGCAGTAACCTGTTGTGAGGCACTGTATCAAAGGCTTTTGCAAAATTCAAAATACTACATCACCAGTAATTCCCCTGTCCAAATTATTACTTACTCTTTCATAAAATGCAAGTAAACCATGCTGACTCCTACTAATATGTATCTTTTTTAAATCATAGATTTTTATTGGGTTTCATGCTGAAATTTACACAGTAGAGAAAATGAAATCATGCAAAATGATAGAGACGAGGGATGAAGAGATAGAGAAGGAGAAAAGGGGATATGGAAGAGAAAACAAGAGAAAAAGAATTATGAGGAGGAAGATAGATGAGATGAACAAGAAAGTAGAGCAGTGATTCTCAGCTCCAGTCCTCGGGGCACACCAACAGGTCATGTTTTCAAGATATCCCTAATTAATCACAGGTGAATCAATCACAATGACTGAGCCACTGATTACTCACCTGTGATTAAGCAGGAACAGCCTGAAAACCTGCACTGCTGGTGTGCCCAAAGGACTAATGTTGAGAAACACTGAAGTAGAGAGAACCTGTCAGGACCCTATCTGCCAGTCTCGAGAATACATTTTTGTCATACAGTAAATTAGGTTCTTCTCTACTTAAATTAAAGAGAATGTGATCAAGGATGCTCAGCCATGTCTTCCAAATATCCAGAAAGCTGTGTATATTTGAGTCAGGTCTGGATTTTATTATTTACATAATCTTATCAGGGCTCAAAATTTCCATCTCCACTAGCCATTGGCAAGTGAAAATTTAGCCCTGGTGAGTAGAAATTCAGCCCTGGTGGGTATGTTATTAGTGTTGAGCGAGCAACCCGATGCTCGGGTGTTCGGGTGCTCTGACCGAGCACCCCCTGAGGCTCGAGTGCTCGGCCGAGCACCCGAACCCCATTGCATTAAATGGGAGGACTCGAGCATTACACCAGGCACCCCCTGCTCTGATGAGGGGAGGGTGCCTGGTCAATGCCCCCCTTCATCTCCACAATGCCCCTCTTCCACAATGTCCCCCTTCCACAATGTCCCCCTTCATCTCCGCAATGCCCCCTTCATCTCCGCAATGCCCCCTTCATCTCCGCAATGCCCCCCTTCCACAATGTCCCCCTTCATCTCCGCAATGTCCCCCTTCATCTCCGCAATGCCCCCTTCATCTCCGCAATGCCCCCTTCATCTCCGCAATGCCCCCCTTCCACAATGTCCCCCTTCATCTCCGCAATGTCCCCCTTCATCTCCGCAATGCCCCCTTCATCTCCGCAATGCCCCCTACCTCCAGTCCCTGGTGGTCCAGCGGAGCGTCTGCAAGATCTGTGCCTCCTCCGGCACAGATCCCTGCCACCCGAACATGGCGGGCGAGCACATGGCGGTACTCGTACGAGTACCGCCATGTGCAGAGCAGAGCGATGCTCGAGCCGATCCGAGCATCGGCCGAGCATGCTCGCTCAACACTATATGTTATGGATTGCAGTGGTGAGTAACTTTTCAGGTCTGGCTAGTAGCAAAGGTCTTCACATTGTAAGCCCTGATCTTATCATGACAAACCCTTCTCTCCCCATCTAATAATGAGGGGGTGAAGGTAGATTACCAAAATGTTGGGATACATTTTTTCACTACATTCAACAAATGAATAAACAAGCTGCTATTTTTGGAACATCTGTTAAGATTATTAAGATTGAGATTATATAAAATATATATCTGCTGACTAGGGGCTGGATTCTGTTGCAGGTGATAAATGTTATAATCCTATAACATAAAGTGGTAGAATGCATCGCTCACTGTGAGCCGTAACCGCTAGTGATGATCGAGCACCCCAATGCTCGGGTGTTCGGGTGCTCTGACCGAGCGCCCCCGGAGGCTCGAGTGCTCGGCCGAGCACCCGAGCCCCATTGAAGTCAATGGGAGGACTCGAGCATTACACCAGGCACCCCCTGCTCTGATGAGGGGAGGGTGCCTGGTCCATAGGAAAAGGGAAGAAAATGATGGAAACACCACAGAAATGGTTCAGGGACAGCATAGGGAGGATGTCTGGATGCATCTTGGACTCCAACGTCGCTGCTGGGAACGATCTTTCGCCCGTAGTACGCCATTTTTACAGACTGACCGTAAAACACACAAAAAGGCAGATAAAAACGACTTTAGGCGAAAAATTGTTACCAAACAGTATTTGCTGTATATTTACTTGTATATCATCTGCAAATTCTGCAAAAAATTTAATCGATTTTTCTGAACTGGGGCCATGATTAAGAAGGAAACGTGCGCAGAGGCAAATTCTCCCAAAAATTTCCTCGATTTTTCTGAACTGAGACCATGATTAAGAGGGAAATGTGCGCAGAGGCAAATTCTCCCAAAAATTTCCTCGATTTTTCTGAACTGAGGCCATGATTAAGAGGGAAACGTGCGCAGAGGCAAATTCTCCCAAAAATTTCCTCGATTTTTCTGAACTGAGGCCATGATTAAGAGGGAAACGTGCGCAAAGCCAAATTCTCCCAAAAATTTCCTTGATTTTTCTGAACTGAGGCCATGATTAAGAGGGAAACGTGCGCAAAGGCAAATTCTCCCAAAAATTTCCTTGATTTTTCTGAACTGGGGCCATGATTAAGAGGGAAACGTGCGCTGAGCCGACCATCTAAAACATGGGTGAGGGTCTGCTGCGGAGCTGACCATCCTAAACATTATATGCGAAGGCCCGCTAGTGAGCTGACGCTATAAAACATTATATGAGAGGGCCCGCTAGAGAGCTGACGCTATAAAACATTATATGAGAGGGCCCGCTAGAGAGCTGACCCAATAAAACATTATATAAGAAGGCCCGCTGGTGAGCTGACCTATACAAAAAGTTGTCAAACAGGGCCCGCTGGTGAGCTGGCCCTATATAAAAATTATATCACAGGGTATATGGAAGAGAGTCAACCATATACCCGTTTTTTGGGTGGAAGGGGTGAATGGGAATACAGAGTATTCCCATCATTGTAAATAACATATATAAAGTGACTTTATGTTCCCCCGGGGCTTTCCTCCAGTGGAGTGGAGAAGTCAGGGGAAATCCAGGCCTTGTTCATTTTTATAAGTGTCAACCTATCAGCATTTTCGGTGGAAAGGCGGATACGCTTATCTGTTATGATGCCACCAGCAGCACTAAATACCCGCTCAGACAGAACGCTGGCGGCAGGGCAGGCCAGCACCTCCAAGGCGTAGAGTGCCAGTTCATACCACGTGTCCAGCTTGGACACCCAGTAGTTGTAAGGCACAGAGGGATCAGTGAGGACGCTGACACGGTCTGCTACGTACTCCTTCACCATCTTCCAAAACTTTTCCCTCCTTGTGACACTAGGCTGCGCATCAGGGTGAGGGTGCTGGCGGGGTGTCATGAAGGTGTCCCACGCCTTGGAGAGTGTTGCCCTGCCTTTGTCGGAACTGCTGTGTGCTCCCCTTTTCTCCCCTTCTCGGTTGGCCAAGGTAGCACGTACTCTGCCGCCAGCGTTGTCAGATGGAAAATTTTGGAGCAATTTTTCGACAAGAACCTTCTGATATTGCACCATTTTGCTTGTCCTCTCCACCGGAGGAATGAGAGATGAGAAATTCTCTTTGTAGCGGGGGTCCAGAAGGGTGAACACCCAGTAATCCGTGTTGTTTAAAATGCGTATAACGCGTGGGTCACGGGAAAGGCAGCCTAACATAAAGTCAGCCATGTGTGCCAGAGTACCAACAGTAAAGATTTCGCTGTCCTCACCAGGAGAATGACTCTCAATATCCTCATCCTCTTCCTCCTCTTCTGCCCACCCACGCTGAAGAGATGGAACTAAAGTTTCATGGCTACCCTCTGTAGCGGAGGCAACCGTGTCTTCCTCCTCCTCCTCCTCTGCCTCCTCCAATTGTCGCTGAGAAGACGAAGTGAGGGTGCTCTGGCTATCACCTTGTGTAAGCTCTTCCTCCCGCATTTCCACCTCTTCCACATGCAAAGCGTCGGTTTTAATTGTGAGCAGCGAGCGTTTCAGTAGACACAGAAGTGGGATGGTTACACTGATAATAGCGTTATCGCCGCTCACCATCTGTGTCGATTCCTCAAAATTGCGTAAAACCTCACAGAGGTCTGACATCCATTCCCACTCCTCACTTCTGATTACAGGAAGTTGAACGGAGAGGCGACGACCGTGTAACAGCTGGTACTCCACTACTGCCCTCTGCTGCTCACAAAGCCGGGCCAACATGTGGAAGGTGGAGTTCCAGCGCGTGCTCACGTCACACAGCAGCCGGTGAGCTGGCAATTGTAAGCGCTGCTGCAGCTTCAACAGGCCGGCTGAAGCTGTAGATGACTTACGGAAATGTGCACACACGCGGCGCACCTTGGTCAAGAGATCATGCAAATTGGGGTAGGTTTTTAGAAATCGCTGAACCACTAAATTAAATACATGCGCTAGGCATGGTACGTGTCTGAGCTTGCCGAGCTCCAAAGCCGCCACCAAGTTACGCCCATTATCACACACAACCATGCCTGGTTGCAGGTTGAGTGGCGAGAGCCACTGCTCGGTCTGGTGACTAATCCCCTGCAACAGCTCTGAGGCCGTGTGCTGTTTGTCCCCAAGGCAGATCAGCTTCAGCACGGCCTGTTGACGCTTCCCCACTGCAATGCTACACTGCTTCCAGCTACCGGCTGATGGGTGAGTGGCGCTGCGCGCAGAGAATTCGGAGGTGGAAACGGAGGAGGAGGAGCCAATAACGTAGGTGCTGGCGGAAACCCTGATGGAGGTAGGTCCCGCAATCGTCGGCGTGGGTAGCACCTGTGCCATCCCAGGGTCCGAGTCGCTCCCAGCCTCCACAACATTCACCCAGTGTGCCGTCAGGGAAATGTAGCGTCCCTGGCCACAAGCACTTGTCCATGTGTCAGTCGTTAAGTGGACCTTCCCAGTAACTGCGTTGGTCAGGGCACGGGTGATGTTACGGGACACATGGTGGTGAAAGGCGGGGACGGCACACCGGGAAAAGTAGTGGCGGCTGGGGACTGCGTACCGAGGGACAGCTGCTGCCATCAGGCTGCGGAAGGACTCAGTCTCCACAAGCCTAAATGGCAGCATTTCGATGGCCAGTAATTTGGAAAGGTGTGAGGTTAGTGCTATGGCCTGTGGGTGGGTGGCTGGGTATTTGCGCTTGCGCTCAAATGCCTGGGGTAACGACATTTGGACGCTGTGCTGGGACAGGGAAGTGGATGTGGTCGCTGATGGTGCTTCAGATGGTACAGGTGCAGGGCGGGAGGTATGCGGGCCTGCGCCTTCGACAGGTGATTGGCCGGCACCGAAAACAGGGGAAGAGGAGGCAGTGGTGTGGCCTGCAGACACAGATTCGCGATCCGGGCGTTCCTTCCACTTATTACGGTGCTTGGATGCCATGTGTCGGATCATGCTGGTGGTGGTGAGGTTTCTAGTGTTCATGCCTCGGCTCATTCTGGTGTGGCACAGGTTGCAAACTACAATTCTTTTGTCGTCCGCACTTTCCTTAAAAAAACGCCATACCGCGGAACACCTACCCCTTGGCAAGGGAGATTTACGCAAGGGGGTGCTCCGTGGAACATTTGCGGGCCGGTTTGGTGCGGTCCGCCTTCTTCTTTCTTTAGCCACACCACTGCCTCTTCCAGCCTGTTGCGGTGCTGCAGATGGCTCACCCTCAGGACTGCTGTCATCGCTCGGCTCTACACCTTCCCAGGTGGGGTCAGTCACCTCATCGTCCACCAAGTCCTCCTCCACTGCCTCACTCTGATCATCCTCCTCATGTCTTGATCCCACCACATACTCAGTCATTGACAACTGTATATCATCCTCCTCATCAAGGTCTTGAGACAGTAATAGTGGTTGATTTAATGGCAAATGTGTCTCATCATCATCATCATCCACTTCCTTTGACCTTAAATGCCGTTCACCTCTGTCATCTTCTTGTGATTGGGTACCCTCTAGAGGTTGTGAATCAGGGCACAAGATGTCATGTTCCTCTGCAAGCGTGCTTGGAGAGAGGTTCAAATTAAGGATTGGTGATGAGACGAGCTCCTCACTATATCCCAGTGTGGGATCACTTCTTTGACCAGATCCTCTATGGTGGGAGGAAGGATGATCAGGGTGAGGATTATGTTGACCAGACTCTTGGCTACTGAGAGTGGACTTGGTGGAAGACAGGGTGGTGCTTAACCGACTGGAAGCAGTATCAGCTGACATCCAACCGACCACCTGTACGCAGTGGTCGGACCTCGAGAGTGATGTCCTGCGACGCCCTGTAAACTGAGACATGAAGCTAGGTATGGTGGATGTCTTTCTGTCTTGTGCTCTGGCACCAGGCACAGTTTCTACGCGTCCTGACCCGCGCCCTGAACTATCAGGATCACGTCCACTTCCCTGTCCCTTTTTACCCGCCTTCTTCATATTACACAGAATATGTGCTGCAAATCTGCAACTTTGTACAGTAAACAGAATGTTCTCCTAATATGCAACTTTGCACACTAAACAGAATGTGCTTCTTATCTGCGGCTAGGCACAGTGAATGGAATATGTGACTTTGATATTTTACAGTTTGCACAGTTAACAGAATGTTCTCCTAATACGCAACTTTGCACACTAAACAGAATGTGCTTCTTATCTGCGGCTACGCACAGTGAATGGAATATGTGACTTTGATATTTTACACTTTGCACAGTTAACAGAATGTTCTCCTAATATGCAACTTTGCACACTAAACCGAATGTGCTTCTTATCTGCGGCTACGCACAGTGAATGGAATATGAGACTTTGATATTTTACAGTTTGCACAGTTAACAGAATGTTCTCCTAATATGCAACTTTGCACACTAAACAGAATGTGCTTCTTAACTGCGGCTCGGCACAGTGAATGGAATATGTGACTTTGATATTTTACAGTTTGCACAGTTAACAGAATGTTCTCCTAATATGCAACTTTGCACACTAAACAGAATGTGCTTCTTAACTGCGGCTCGGCACAGTGAATGGAATATGTGACTTTGATATTTTACAGTTTGCACAGTTAACAGAATGTTCTCCTAATATGCAACTTTGCACACTAAACAGAATGTGCTTCTTAACTGCGGCTCGGCACAGTGAATGGAATATGTGACTTTGATATTTTACAGTTTGCACAGTTAACAGAATGTTCTCCTAATATGCAACTTTGCACACTAAACAGAATGTGCTTCTTAACTGCGGCTCGGCACAGTGAATGGAATATGTGACTTTGATATTTTACAGTTTGCACAATTAACAGAATGTTCTCCTAATATGCAACTTTGCACACTAAACAGAATGTGCTTCTTAACTGCGGCTACGCACAGTGAATGGAATATGTGACTTTGATATTTTACAGTTTGCACAGTTAACAGAATGTTCTCCTAATACGCAACTTTGCACACTAAACAGAATGTGCTTCTTATCTGCGGCTCGGCACAGTGAATGGAATATGTGACTTTGATATTTTACAGTTTGCACACTTAACAGAATGTTCTCCTAATATGCAACTTTGCACACTAAACAGAATGTGCTTCCTAACTGCGGCTCGGCACAGTGAATGGAATATGTGACTTTGATATTTTACAGTTTGCACAGTTAACAGAATGTTCTCCTAATATGCAACTTTGCACACTAAACAGAATGTGCTTCTTAACTGCGGCTCGGCACAGTGAATGGAATATGTGACTTTGATATTTTACACTTTGCATAGTTAACAGAATGTTCTCCTAATATGCAAATTTGCACACTAAACAGAATGTGCTTCTTTACTGCGGCTCTGCACAGTGAATGGAATATGTGACTTTGATATTTTACAGTTTGCACAGTTAACAGAATGTTCTCCTAATATGCAACTTTGCACACTAAACAGAATGTGCTTCTTAACTGCGGCTACGCACAGTGAATGGAATATGTGACTTTGATATTTTACAGTTTGCACAGTTAACAGAATGTTCTCCTAATACGCAACTTTGCACACTAAACAGAATGTGCTTCTTATCTGCGGCTACGCACAGTGAATGGAATATGTGACTTTGATATTTTACAGTTTGCACAGTTAACAGAATGTTCTCCTAATATGCAACTTTGCACACTAAACAGAATGTGCTTCTTAACTGCGGCTCGGCTCAGTGAATGGAATATGTGACTTTGATATTTTACAGTTTGCACAGTTAACAGAATGTTCTCCTAATATGCAACTTTGCACACTAAACAGAATGTGCTTCTTAACTGCGGCTAGGCACAGTGAATGGAATATGTGACTTTGATATTTTACAGTTTGCACAGTTAACAGAATGTTCTCCTAATATGCAACTTTGCACACTAAACAGAATGTGCTTCTTAACTGCGGCTCGGCACAGTGAATGGAATATGTGACTTTGATATTTTACAGTTTGCACAGTTAACAGAATGTTCTCCTAATATGCAACTTTGCACACTAAACAGAATGTGCTTCTTAACTGCGGCTACGCACAGTGAATGGAATATGTGACTTTGATATTTTACAGTTTGCACAGTTAACAGAATGTTCTCCTAATACGCAACTTTGCACACTAAACAGAATGTGCTTCTTAACTGCGGCTAGGCACAGTGAATGGAATATGTGACTTTGATATTTTACAGTTTGCACAGTTAACAGAATGTTCTCCTAATATGCAACTTTGCACACTAAACAGAATGTGCTTCTTAACTGCGGCTCGGCACAGTGAATGGAATATGTGACTTTGATATTTTACAGTTTGCACAGTTAACAGAATGTTCTCCTTATATGCAACTTTGCACACTAAACAGAATGTGCTTCTTAACTGCGGCTAGGCACAGTGAATGGAATATGTGACTTTGATATTTTACAATTTGCACAGTTAACAGAATGTTCTCCTAATATGCAACTTTGCACACTAAACAGAATGTGCTTCCTAACTGCGGCTCGGCACAGTGAATGGAATATGTGACTTTGATATTTTACAGTTTGCACAGTTAACAGAATGTTCTCCTAATATGCAACTTTGCACACTAAACAGAATGTGCTTCTTAACTGCGGCTCGGCACAGTGAATGGAATATGTGACTTTGATATTTTACACTTTGCATAGTTAACAGAATGTTCTCCTAATATGCAACTTTGCACACTAAACAGAATGTGCTTCTTTACTGCGGCTCGGCACAGTGAATGGAATATGTGACTTTGATATTTTACAGTTTGCACAGTTAACAGAATGTTCTCCTAATATGCAACTTTGCACACTAAACAGAATGTGCTTCTTAACTGCGGCTACGCACAGTGAATGGAATATGTGACTTTGATATTTTACAGTTTGTACAGTTAACAGAATGTTCTCCTAATACGCAACTTTGCACACTAAACAGAATGTGCTTCTTATCTGCGGCTACGCACAGTGAATGGAATATGTGACTTTGATATTTTACAGTTTGCACAGTTAACAGAATGTTCTCCTAATATGCAACTTTGCACACTAAACAGAATGTGCTTCTTAACCAGGGGAGGGCTGGCAACATTTGGCCTGGGGGGCAAATTTAATCAAGTGGCCCATTTCCACTATCGCTCCAGCCCTCCGTCCCAGTCCACCCCCTTCTGTTGAGTTTATAACTTTCATTAATGTTGCGAAGTAACACAAGTATCAGTCAGTAATGTAATGATGCTTAACAATTTATTTTCAATAGAAAATAATAATCAACAAGTTAACCCTTTGAGTGCCAGAGGGGTACGCAACACATTACTTTGCAATGCATTACGTACCCCTCTGGCACTTAACTGGTTAACAGAAAAAGACAAATAACACAGACTGTCAGTGTCCCCAGAGTAATGAGTTGCATTGTGTTGGGCCTTTGTCATATTAATTTTTCACACCTCCCACCATTCCAAATGGACCACATACCATTCAACAGAGGCCCTGAACCTCGGAGCATGCAATTTTTTTTACATACATATACAATTCATATAATTATTACATATAAAAAAGAGATCAAATATCATTTAAATCTGAATTGCATAATGGGTCACTCTGTATTCTCTTATGTAAAGTATATTTTCTATATGTAATTAATTATATATGTATGTAAAAATGTGCATGCTCTGAGGTTCAGGGCAGCCAGGGGGGCTCTGTTGAATCCATATTATATGGGGGCTTGTGTGGACAGCAACATCATCATGAAAAGTTTTGTCTGATTTGCTTACCACCAGCAGTCAATCAGTAGAAGCACTGCAGATAAGTTTTGCGCGCTGCGCAGCTGGCTTGCCGGCGTTGCCGCTCTCAGGCTCAGCACCAGACCAGTCAGTCCAGCCCCCAAACAGCTCCTGACACAGACTGTGCTCTGCTCAGTGTAGCCTAGCCTCAGCCTGTGCATGCGCGATTACGTCTTTGAAGCCAGACAGCCCTGAGCCCATGACCCCATGCCCACACACTGCACAGCCAGGCATCATCCAATGGGGCTTGGGGAAGGAGCCAGCATCATCCAATGGGGCTTGGGGAAGGAGCCAGCATCATCCAATGGGGCTTGGGGAAGGAGCCAGCATCATCCAATGGGGCTTGGGGAAGGAGCCAGCATCATCCAATGGGGCTTGGGGAAGGAGCCAGCATCATCCAATGGGGCTTGGGAAAGGAGCCAGCATCATCCAATGGGGCTTGGGGAAGGAGCCAGCATCATCCAATGGGGCTTGGGGAAGGAGGAACACGGAGACACACTGCCTGTAGACGGAGGCAGCACCAGCATCTATTGGCTCACTATGGAGGTGAGGGCAGGGCAGGACAGAAATCGGATGGTGACATGCTGTGATGAGGTGAATTTTTTTCATGTTGCGCAGCCCGCGCTGCGCAACATGGATAACCAGACTGCCGGCCCTACTGACTCAGTGAGCCAGCCGCACACATAACTGGGATGCGCGCAGCCCTGCCGCACTGACAGTCACTCACACTTCTACTTTTTTTTTTTTTTACATGGCGGCCCGCTACACGCACTGGCCCTGCAGCCCGGGGGGCAATTGCCCCCCTGCCCCCCGGGCCAGCCCGCCCCTGTTCTTAACTGCGGCTCGGCTCAGTGAATGGAATATGTGACTTTGATATTTTACAGTTTGCACAGTTAACAGAATGTTCTCCTAATATGCAACTTTGCACACTAAACAGAATGTGCTTCTTAACTGCGGCTACGCACAGTGAATGGAATATGTGACTTTGATATTTTACAGTTTGCACAGTTAACAGAATGTTCTCCTAATATGCAACTTTGCACACTAAACAGAATGTGCTTCTTAACTGCGGCTCGGCACAGTGAATGGAATATGTGACTTTGATATTTTACAGTTTGCACAGTTAACAGAATGTTCTCCTAATATGCAACTTTGCACACTAAACAGAATGTGCTTCTTAACTGCGGCTAGGCACAGTGAATGGAATATGTGACTTTGATATTTTACAGTTTGCACAGTTAACAGAATGTTCTCCTAATATGCAACTTTGCACACTAAACAGAATGTGCTTCTTAACTGCGGCTCGGCACAGTGAATGGAATATGTGACTTTGATATTTTACAGTTTGCACAGTTAACAGAATGTTCTCCTAATATGCAACTTTGCACACTAAACAGAATGTGCTTCTTAACTGCGGCTACGCACAGTGAATGGAATATGTGACTTTGATATTTCACAGTTTGCACAGTTAACAGAATGTTCTCCTAATATGCAACTTTGCACACTAAACAGAATGTGCTTCTTAACTGCGGCTCGGCACAGTGAATGGAATATGTGACTTTGATATTTTACAGTTTGCACAGTTAACAGAATGTTCTCCTAATATGCAACTTTGCACACTAAACAGAATGTGCTTCTTATCTGCGGCTACGCACAGTGAATGGAATATGTGACTTTGATATTTTACACTTTGCACACTAAACAGAATGTTCTGCTAATCTGAAACTTTGCACACTAAACAGAATGTGCTGCTAATCTGAAACTTTGCACACTAAAAAGAATGTGCTGCTAATCTGCAACTTTGCACACTGAACAGAATGTGCTCTAATCTGCAACTTTGCACACTAAAAAGAATGTGCTGCTAATCTGCAACTTTGCACACTGAACAGAATGTGCTCTAATCTGCAACTTTGCACACTAAACAGAATGTGCTGCTAATCTGCGGCTAGGCACAGTGAACAGAATATGTGAAGTTTTTTTTTTTATATCTCTGCCCCCCCAAACAAAATAAACTGCTGCCCCCACACACAGTAGTCCTAAAAAGGACTTTTGGGTCTTTTTTTTTACAAATTCGCTTTTCTTCTCCCTACACTGACTTTCCCTTCCTATCCTCATCTCTCCCTGGCTAAGACTGAGCCGAACTCGCTGGTCAGGTGCTATACAGCACCCGATCACGGGTTCTGGCCAGCCAATCAGTGTAATGCCAGCAGCCAACATGGCTGCTGGCATTACACTGATGTCAGAGCCTCCCTGCACGTTTATTGGCTGCGCAGCAGCCGCGAAACGTGCTGGGAGGAGACCCGAACATGGCGGGCGAGCACATGCGGTACTCGTACGAGTACCGCCATGTGCCAAGCAGAGCGATGCTCGAGCCGAACCGAGCTTTGGCCGAGCATGCTCGCTCATCACTAGTAACCGCACATGTGCAGTAGAGAGTCTCTATTGTGCATGTGTGGTTTCGCACACAGGGAGCTTTGCTGTGATCTGTTTGGAGCTCCCCACTAAGGATCAGCAAGTTTGACGAGTGTCTACTGCGCATGACTGCAGTCATGCGCAGTAGAGACTCGCCGAATGCCTCACGTCCTGTCTCTGCTTCCGGCTCCGGGGCAGCAGGGTGCACTTTAGCCCGCGTATACGGGCTTTCATACTAGTAGCGATAATAATAACTAGTATTTATATAGCACCTTTCTCCCAGTGGGACTCAAAGCACTTTTAGCGCACGCTCTCGGAATGAACCGAATCGGCAGCTGAAATAATAGATGTTATTAATACCCAATCAGTGGTACTCATTTATCAACCTCAGAGGGTTGAAGGGCTGAGTTGGCCCTGCTGGGATTCAAGCCTGCAACCTTGCCGTTTGAACAGGCTCCATAGTGAGGGACTTTACCACTGAGCTATCTCACCAGCTGTTAACACCTGTTTTATCAAACAATTTCCTATTGAAGTCTAAGGGGAAACCTGGAGATAAAAGCAGTGATAAAATTAGCACCTGCAATAGATTCCAGCCCTAGGTATGTTTTTGATTGTCACATAGTCCTGAATGCTATCAGTTAGTAATCCTAATTAATATCTTACCCGCTACTGAAGTCAAGTTCACTAAAGGACTACTACTAGTGATGAGCGAGCGTGCTCGGCCGATGCTCGGATCGGCTCGAGCATCGCTCTGCTCGGCACATGGCGGTACTCGTCGAGTACCGCCATGTGCTCTCCCGCCATGTTCGGGTGGCGTGGATCTGTGCCGGAAGAGGCACAGATCACAAGACGCTCCGCTGGACCACCAGGTACTTGAGGTACGGGGGCATTGCGGAGATGAAGGGGGCATTGCGGAGATGAAGGGGGACATTGTGGAAGAGGGGCATAGACTCTATGCCCCTCTTCCACAATGTCCCCCTTCATCTCCGCTATGCCCGTCTTCCACAATGTGCCCCTTCATCTCCGCTATGCCCCTCTTCCACAATGTGCCCCTTCATCTCCGCTATGCCCCTCTTCCACAATGTCCCCCTTCATCTCCTCTATGGCATAGAGGAGATGAAGGGGGACATTGTGGAAGAGGGGCATAGCGGAGATGAAGGGGCACATTGTGGAAGAGGGGCATAGCGGAGATGAAGGGGCACATTGTGGAAGACGGGCATAGCGGAGCTGAAGGGGGACATTGCGGAGCTGAAGGGGGCATTCGGAGATGAAGGGGGCATAGCGGAGATGAAGGGGGCATTGACCAGGCACCCTCCCCTCATCAGAGCAGGGGGTGCCTGGTGTCGCCCCATTCATTCCAATGGGGCTCGGGTGCTCGGCCGAGCACTCGAGCCTCAGGGGGTGCTCGGTCAGAGCACCCGAGCACCCGAGCATCCGGGTGCTCGCTCAACACTAACTACTACTTCTATTACTACTACTATAGTTGCTGCTGTTACTACCTACTACTGGGGCTAGATGTTGTAATAGTACTATCAGTAGGTACTGTGGTTTTGTACTTTGTGTATCAGCAGAATCACTCATTGTTAGTGTTGTGGATGTTGATGCGCTCCTGCCTGGTCAAAAATAGTAAATGGAACCAGGTGGGTTTGGGCTTGGAACTGGTACGGCGATGATGATAACCAATATGCTTTGCTGGACATAATAAAGGTAGTGTTGATTTTTACTCTCAAGTACATGACAGAACTGTAAAATTGTTTTGTCTGTTTGAATATGTCTGATATTTGTCTTTGTCACTATCACTCTCAGCTCAGGTGTGGGAGTAGGAGTCACTGTCTATTTATCACAGGGGAAAAAAGCTCACAGCACTAACTCACCATAATATTTACATATAATAAATGAGCTACGTAAGAGACAGTGACTAAAGTATAGATAGCATCAAGAGCTTAAGGGGTTCTCCATACCCCACAGTGATCTCCTAAAAACAGGGACATCAGGGTGATACACTTATATACACACCACACAGTCTGATCTCCTAAACACAGGGACACCAAGGTGATACACTTATATACACACCACACAGTCTGATCTCCTAAACACGGGGACCACCAGGGTGGGAAAGAGGGACAGGGGGATTTGGGTCTTAAAGAGGGATTGTCCAAACTAAAGAGGGACACTTGGGAGGTGTGGACCCCTAATATCTCCTAAAGAGGAACACTTGGGAAGCATGCTGTCATCATCAAATTAATTAGTATGGACCCAGATTCCTTCTGAAGAGGGGCATGGGAGGTATGGCCCCATGATATGTCCTAAATAGGGACACTTGGGAAGTATGCTAATATCATCACATTAATTAGTATGGACCCAGATTCCTTGTTCTTTTATTAGACTGTCCCTGGAGGAAAGGGTCTGGATTAGTGATGAGCGAGCACCCTAATGCTCGGGTGTTCGGGTGCTCTGACCGAGCACCCCCGGAGGCTCGAGTGCTCGGCCGAGCACCCGAGCCCCATTGAAGTCAATGGGAGGACTCGAGCATTACACCAGGCACCCCCTGCTCTGATGAGGGGAGGGTGCCTGGTCCATAGGAAATGGGCAGAAAATGATGGAAACACCACAGAAATGGTTCAGGGACAGCATAGGGAGGATGCCTGGATGCATCTTGGACTCCAACATCGCTGCTGGGAACGATCTTTCGCCCGTAGTACGCCATTTTTACAGACTGACCGTAAAACACACAAAAAGGCAGATAAAAACGACTTTAGGCGAAAAATTGTTACCAAACAGTATTTGCTGTATATTTACTTGTATATCATCTGCAAATTCTGCAAAAAATTTCCTTGATTTTTCTGAACTGAGGCCATGATTAAGAGGGAAACGTGCGCAGAGGCAAATTCTCCCAAAAATTTCCTTGATTTTTCTGAACTGAGGCCATGATTAAGAGGGAAACGTGCGCAGAGGCAAATTCTCCCAAAAATTTCCTTGATTTTTCTGAACTGAGGCCATGATTAAGAGGGAAACGTGCGCAGAGGCAAATTCTTCCAAAAATTTCCTTGATTTTTCTGAACGAGGCCATGATTAAGAGGGAAACGTGCGCAAAGGCAAATTCTCCCAAAAATGTCCTCGATTTTTCTGAACTGGGGCCATGATTAAGAGGGAAACGTGAGCTGAGCCGACCATCTAAAACATTATGGGTGAGGGTCTGCTGCGGAGCTGACCATCCCAAACATTATATGCGAAGGCCCGCTAGTGAGCTGACGCTATAAAACATTATATGAGAGGGCCCGCTAGAGAGCTGACCCAATAAAACATTATATGAGAAGGCCCGCTGGTGAGCTGACCTATACAAAAATTGTCAAACTGCGCCCGCTGGTGAGCTGGCCCTATATAAAAATTATATCACTGGGCCCGCTGGTGAGCTGGCCCTATATAAAAATTATATCTCTGGGCATATGGAAGAGAGTCAACCATATACCCGTTTTTTGGGTGGAAGGGGTGAATGGGAATACAGAGTATTCCCATCATTGTAAATAACATATATAAAGTGAGTTTATGTTCCCCCGGGGCTTTCCTCCAGTGGAGTGGAGAAGTCAGGGGAAATCCAGGCCTTGTTCATTTTTATAAGTGTCAACCTATCAGCATTTTCGGTGGAAAGGCGGATACGCTTATCTGTTATGATGCCACCAGCAGCACTAAATACCCGCTCAGACAGAACGCTGGCGGCAGGGCAGGCCAGCACCTCCAAGGCGTAGAGTGCCAGTTCATACCACGTGTCCAGCTTGGACACCCAGTAGTTGTAAGGCACAGAGGGATCATTGAGGACGCTGACACGGTCTGCTACGTACTCCTTCACCATCTTCCAAAACTTTTCCCTCCTTGTGACACTAGGCTGCGCATCAGGGTGAGGGTGCTGGCGGGGTGTCATGAAGGTGTCCCACGCCTTGGAGAGTGTTGCCCTGCCTTTGTCGGAACTGCTGTGTGCTCCCCTTTTCTCCCCTTCTCGGTTGGCCAAGGTAGCACGTACTCTGCCGCCAGCGTTGTCAGATGGAAAATTTTGGAGCAATTTTTCAACAAGAACCTTCTGGTATTGCACCATTTTGCTTGTCCTCTCCACCGGAGGAATGAGAGATGAGAAATTCTCTTTGTAGCGGGGGTCCAGAAGGGTGAACACCCAGTAATCCATGTTGTCTAAAATGCGTATAACGCGTGGGTCACGGGAAAGGCAGCCTAACATAAAGTCAGCCATGTGTGCCAGAGTACCAACAGGCAAGATTTCGCTGTCCTCACCAGGAGGATGACTCTCAATCTCCTCATCCTCTTCCTCCTCTTCTGCCCACCCACGCTGAAGAGATGGAACTAAAGTTCCATGGCTACCCTCTGTAGCGGAGGCAACCGTGTCTTCCTCCTCCTCCTCCTCCTCCTCCTCCGCCTCCTCCAATTGTCGCTGAGAAGACGAAGTGAGGGTGCTCTGGCTATCACCTTGTGTAAGCTCTTCCTCCCGCATTTCCACCTCTTCCACATGCAAAGCGTCAGTTTTAATTGTGAGCAGCGAGCGTTTCAGTAGACACAGAAGTGGGATGGTTACACTGATAATAGCGTTATCGCCGCTCACCATCTGTGTCGATTCCTCAAAATTGCGTAAAACCTCACAGAGGTCTGACATCCATTCCCACTCCTCACTTCTGATTACAGGAAGTTGAACGGAGAGGCAACGACCGTGTAACAGCTGGTACTCCACTACTGCCCTCTTCTGCTCACAAAGCCGGGCCAACATGTGGAAGGTGGAGTTCCAGCGCGTGCTCACGTCACACAGCAGCCGGTGAGCTGGCAATTGTAAGCGCTGCTGCAGCTTCAACAGGCCGGCTGAAGCTGTAGATGACTTACGGAAATGTGCACACACGCAGCGCACCTTGGTCAAGAGATCATGCAAATTGGGGTAGGTTTTTAGAAATCGCTGAACCACTAAATTAAATACATGCGCTAGGCATGGTACGTGTGTGAGCTTGCCGAGCTCCAAAGCCGCCACCAAGTTACGCCCATTATCACACACAACCATGCCTGGTTGCAGGTTGAGTGGCGAGAGCCATTGCTCGGTCTGGTGACTAATCCCCTGCAACATCTCTGAGGCCGTGTGCTGTTTGTCCCCAAGGCAGATCAGCTTCAGCACGGCCTGTTGACGCTTCCCCACTGCAGTGCTACACTGCTTCCAGCTACCGGCTGATGGGTGAGTGGCGCTGCGCGCAGAGAATTCGGAGGTGGAAACGGAGGAGGAGGAGCCAATAACGTAGGTGCTGGCGGAAACCCTGATGGTGGTAGGGCCCGCAATCCTCGGCGTGGGTAGCACCTGTGCCATCCCAGGGTCCGAGTCGCTCCCAGCCTCCACGACATTCACCCAGTGTGCCGTCAGGGAAATGTAGCGTCCCTGGCCACAAGCACTTGTCCATGTGTCAGTCGTTAAGTGGACCTTCCCAGTAACTGCGTTGGTCAGGGCACGGGTGATGTTACGGGACACATGGTGGTGTAAGGCGGAGACGGCACACCGGGAAAAGTGGTGGCGGCTGGGGACTGCATACCGAGGGACAGCTGCTGCCATCAGGCTGCGGAAGGACTCAGTCTCCACAAGCCTAAATGGCAGCATTTCGATGGCCAGTAATTTGGAAAGGTGTGAGGTTAGTGCTATGGCCTGTGGGTGGGTGGCTGGGTATTTTCGCTTGCGCTCAAATGCCTGGGGTAACGACATTTGGACGCTGTGCTGGGACAGGGAAGTTGATGTGGTCGCTGATGGTGCTTCAGATGGTACAGGTGCAGGGCGGAAGGTATGCGGGCCTGCGCCTTCGACAGGCGATTGGCCGGCACCGAAAACAGGGGAAGAGGAGGCAGTGGTGTGGCCTGCAGACACAGATTGGCGATCCGGGCGTTCCTCCCACTTATTACGGTGCTTGGATGCCATGTGTCGGATCATGCTGGTGGTGGTGAGGTTTCTAGTGTTCATGCCTCGGCTCATTCTGGTGTTGCACAGGTTGCAAACTACAATTCTTTTGTCGTCCGCACTTTCCTTAAAAAAACGCCATACCGCGGAACACCTACCCCATGGCAAGGGAGATTTACGCAAGGGGGTGCTCCGTGGAACATTTGCGGTCCGGTTTGGTGCGGTCCGCCTTCTTTCTGTAGCCACACCACTGCCTCTTCCAGCCTGTTGCGGTGCTGCAGATGGCTCACCCTCAGGACTGCTGTCATCGCTCGGCTCTACACCTTCCCAGGTGGGGTCAGTCACCTCATCGTCCACCAAGTCCTCCTCCACTTCCTCACTCTGATCATCCTCCTCATGTCTTGATCCCACCACATACTCAGTCATTGACAACTGTATATCATCCTCCTCATCAAGGTCTTGAGACAGTAATAGTGGTTGATTTAATGGCAACTGTGTCTCATCATCATCATCATCCACTTCCTTTGACCTTAAATGCCGTTCACCTCTGTCATCTTCTTGTGATTGGGTACCCTCTAGAGGTTGTGAATCAGGGCACAAGATGTCATGTTCCTCTGCAAGCGTGCTTGGAGAAAGGTTCAAATGAAGGATTGGTGATGAGACAAGCTCCTCACTATATCCCAGTGTGGGATCACTTCTTTGACCAGATCCTCTATGGTGGGAGGAAGGATGATCAGGGTGAGGATTATGTTGACCAGACTCTTGGCTACTGAGAGTGGACTTGGTGGAAGACAGGGTGGTGCTTAACCGACTGGAAGCAGTATCAGCTGACATCCAACCGACCACCTGTTCGCAGTGGTCGGACCTCGAGAGTGATGTCCTGCGACGCCCTGTAAACTGAGACATGAAGCTAGGTATGGTGGATGTCTTTCTGTCTTGTGCTCTGGCACCAGGCGCAGTTTCTACGCGTCCTGACCCGCGCCCTGAACTATCAGGATCACGTCCACTTCCCCGTCCCTTTTTACCCGCCTTCTTCATATTACACGGAATATGTGCTGCAAATCTGCAACTTTGCACAGTAAACAGAATGTGCTTCTTAACTGCGGCTACGCACAGTGAATGGAATATGTGACTTTGATATTTTACAGTTTGAACACTTAACAGAATGTTCTCCTATTCTGAAACTTTGCACAGTAAACAGAATTTGCTTCTTAACTGCGGCTACGCACAGTGAATGGAATATGTGACTTTGATATTTTACAGTTTGAACACTTAACAGAATGTTCTCCTATTCTGCAACTTTGCACAGTAAACAGAATTTGCTTCTTAACTGCGGCTACGCACAGTGAATGGAATATGTGACTTTGATATTTTACAGTTTGAACACTTAACAGAATGTTCTCCTATTCTGAAACTTTGCACAGTAAACAGAATGTGCTTCTTAACTGCGGCTACGCACAGTGAATGGAATATGTGACTTTGATATTTTACAGTTTGAACACTTAACAGAATGTTCTCCTATTCTGAAACTTTGCACAGTAAACAGAATTTGCTTCTTAACTGCGGCTACGCACAGTGAATGGAATATGTGACTTTGATATTTTACAGTTTGAACACTTAACAGAATGTTCTCCTATTCTGAAACTTTGCACAGTAAACAGAATTTGCTTCTTAACTGCGGCTACGCACAGTGAATGGAATATGTGACTTTGATATTTTACAGTTTGAACACTTAACAGAATGTTCTCCTATTCTGAAACTTTGCACAGTAAATAGAATTTGCTTCTTAACTGCGGCTACGCACAGTGAATGGAATATGTGACTTTGATATTTTACAGTTTGAACACTTAACAGAATGTTCTCCTATTCTGAAACTTTGCACAGTAAACAGAATGTGCTTCTTAACTGCGACTACGCACAGTGAATGGAATATGTGACTTTGATATTTTACAGTTTGAACACTTAACAGAATGTTCTCCTATTCTGAAACTTTGCACAGTAAACAGAATTTGCTTCTTAACTGCGGCTACGCACAGTGAATGGAATATGTGACTTTGATATTTTACAGTTTGAACACTTAACAGAATGTTCTCCTATTCTGAAACTTTGCACAGTAAACAGAATTTGCTTCTTAACTGCGGCTACGCACAGTGAATGGAATATGTGACTTTGATATTTTACAGTTTGAACACTTAACAGAATGTTCTCCTATTCTGAAACTTTGCACAGTAAACAGAATTTGCTTCTTAACTGCGGCTACGCACAGTGAATGGAATATGTGACTTTGATATTTTACAGTTAGAACACTTAACAGAATGTTCTCCTATTCTGAAACTTTGCACAGTAAACAGAATGTGCTTCTTAACTGCGGCTACGCACAGTGAATGGAATATGTGACTTTGATATTTTACAGTTTGAACACTTAACAGAATGTTCTCCTATTCTGAAACTTTGCACAGTAAACAGAATGTGCTTCTTAACTGCGGCTACGCACAGTGAATGGAATATGTGACTTTGATATTTTACAGTTTGAACACTTAACAGAATGTTCTCCTATTCTGAAACTTTGCACAGTAAACAGAATTTGCTTCTTAACTGCGGCTACGCACAGTGAATGGAATATGTGACTTTGATATTTTACAGTTTGAACACTTAACAGAATGTTCTCCTATTCTGAAACTTTGCACAGTAAACAGAATTTGCTTCTTAACTGCGGCTACGCACAGTGAATGGAATATGTGACTTTGATATTTTACAGTTTGAACACTTAACAGAATGTTCTCCTATTCTGAAACTTTGCACAGTAAACAGAATTTGCTTCTTAACTGCGGCTACGCACAGTGAATGGAATATGTGACTTTGATATTTTACAGTTTGAACACTTAACAGAATGTTCTCCTATTCTGAAACTTTGCACAGCAAACAGAATGTGCTTCTTAACTGCGGCTACGCACAGTGAATGGAATATGTGACTTTGATATTTTACAGTTTGAACACTTAACAGAATGTTCTCCTATTCTGAAACTTTGCACAGTAAACAGAATGTACTGCTAATCTGCAACTTTGCACACTAAACAGAATGTGCTCTAATCTGCAACTTTGCACACTAAACAGAATGTGCTGCTAATCTGCGGCTAGGCACAGTGAACAGAATATATGAAGATTTTTTTTTTTATATCTCTGCCCCCCCAAACAAAATAAACTGCTGCCCCCACACACAGTAGTCCTAAAAAGGACTTTTGGGTCTTTTTTTTAACAAACTCGCTTTTCTTCTCCCTACACTGACTTTCCCTTCCTATCCTCATCTCTCCCTGGCTAAGACTGAGCCGAACTCGCTGGTCAGGTGCTATACAGCACCCGATCACGGGTTCTGGCCAGCCAATCAGTGTAATGCCAGCAGCCAACATGGCTGCTGGCATTACACTGATGTCAGAGCCTCCCTGCACGTTTATTGGCTGCGCAGCAGCCGCGAAATGTGCGGGGAGGAGACCCGAACATGGCGGTCGAGCACATGCGGTACTCGTACGAGTACCGCCATGTGCCGAGCAGAGCGATGCTCGAGCCGAACCGAGCTTCGGCCGAGCATGCTCGCTCAACACTAGACTGGATATATTATATATTAAACGTCACTTTTTTTCCCCCGATAAAATAAAAATGGTCTAAACTTGGAGAACACAAATTAAAGTCCTGTTAGCAGGAGTGAGAAGCAATTTTTCGTTTCAAAGACAAAAAATGTCTTTCTTTGAAAATTTTCATTTCAAAGACAAAATCAAAGACATTTTTAACATCATAGAAAGAGACAGAATAGAGAAGGCACTCATAGAGTTTATATGTCTTGATGGGCAATATTCTAAAATATAATTTGGTAAATATCTCACATTTCTACGATGCCACACATATATTTGGTGGCTTAATAGCCACAGGAACGACGCGTTTCTGGATCAATAGATCCTTTTATCAGGGTGTAAGACACTATAGTCTGATGAAAGATCTATCGATCCAGAAACGCGTCAGCGTTTCTTATTATATTGATTTTAAATGTTTACCTTTTCATTAAACTACATTTTGAATTATACGTGCTGATCGCTGGATTCCTTTCGATACTTTGGAGTTAACCCTTGGAGTGCCGGTACAGGGGCAAGTCTATACCCCTGTCGCTACTGACCGGTTGTATATTCAGCAACTGGGTGATCACAAATTGTGTGTACAAGAGTTACCATCACATTATCTTGTATGTAATTAATTTAAAAAGAGCGTCCCCTCTTTCTAGTTTTTTTCTCTTTTCCTGTATTTTTTTAAAGACAATCTTCTTACCATCATTTTTAATTCTTTAGACGCATTTTCAAACGTGACGGATTCACTTCTGAAAATATTGTCCTCCTTTTACCACCAGCTCAAGAGCCAACAATTTTTTTCATTATGACGACTTTTTGAACATCTAACCCTAAGTGTCCATTTAATGACGTCCTAGGAACTTGAGGCTGATCTTCCAAGAAGTCTTGGGACGATACTGGGGAAAGCTAACTGCACCATTGGCTTAACCCCTTGTGTACCAGAAGGGCATGCAACGCATTTCTTTGCAATGCATTGCATACCTCTCTGGCACTCAAAGGTTTAAATTAGGCTTTTAACCCCTTGAATGCTAGAGAGGTCTCAAAAGTATTTTAAAACGATTCAGCAGGAAAGCTGTAGTTCTCATGGGGTTAAAAGTCCCACTGAAATGAATGGGAGCTTGGCAATGCTTATTTACGCCCTATGGGGTCATTGGTTTTCTCAAACATTGTTTCTTAGTAGGGATGAGCGAGCACCCCGATGCTCGGGTGCTCGGGTGCTCTGACCGAGCACCCCCTGAGGCTCGAGTGCTCGGCCGAGCACCCGAGCCCCATTGAAAAGCATGGGAGCACTCGAGCATTAAACCAGGCACCCCCTGCTCTGATGAGCGGAGGGTGCCTGGTCAATGTCCCCCTTCATCTCCGCTATGCCCCTCTTCCACAATGTCCCCCTTCATCTCCTATGCCATAGAGGAGATGAAGGGGGACATTGTGGAAGAGGGGCATAGCGGAGATGAAGGGGGACATTGTGGAAGAGGGGCATAGCGGAGATGAAGGGGGACATTGTGGAAGAGGGGCATAGCGGAGATGAAGGGGGACATTGTGGAAGAGGGGCATAGAGTCTATGCCCCTCTTCCACAATGTCCCCCTTCATCTCCGCAATGCCCCCTTCATCTCCGCAATGCCCCCGTACCTCCAGTCCCTGGTGGTCCAGCGGAGCGTCTTCGGATCTGTGCCTCTTCCGGCACAGATCCCCTTCACCCGAACATGTCGGGCGAGCACATGGCGGTACTCGTACGAGTACCGCCATGTGCCGAGCAGAGCGATGCTCGAGCCGATCCGAGCATCGGCCGAGCACGCTCGCTCAACACTATTTCTTAGTACATTAGCCTCCCTGGCATGTTGACTCAGAAAATCATGTGTGTGGGAAACAGGCAAGAGATTCTCTCTTTACATCTATCGTTCAACATATCAGGCTCAAGACAAATAAATACATGATTATTCATTGCAGAATCAAGATGGAGTGCCCGCGTGTTTCAGCTCTGTTATCCCTGCAAATAAAGATAAATTCCCTCACTTCATATTTTAGAAAAGGCTTATCACAATAATGGGTAATGGCAACCAAATGTGTTCCATTTGTTACGTCCAGACAGTACATGTGGGAGGGAGCCGTGCATATTATACTGTGTGAGTGCCTAGTTCAGGCATGTTATCAATATATACTTAACCTCATTGCAGGCAGAATACAAAGGATGAATTCTGTATTCTGTTTGGGGTAAAGATATAGATTCTAAATAATGCTTTGATCAATGTATCCTACATTTTTATTGGCTAGTTTATAAGCATCTCTCAGGAAAGCTACCACACTACCTGAGCAGTATCTCACTCCAGCTATGCCATACTACCTGGCAAGAATGCTCACTCTAACCCTTCATCCTTCCTATATACTCTCCTTCACTGCCAGGAACTCACTAACTAATCCACACTACCTGAGCACTATGCTCATTCCAGCTCTCCATTCTTCCAATAACCTTCACTCCACTGTAGTTAATTCACTGACTGTTCCACACTACAATACTAGTATGCTCACTCTAGCTCTTCATACTTCCTATATACTCCACTTCACTGCCAGGAACTCACTAACTAATCCACACTACCTGAGGAGTATGCTCACTATAGTTCTCCATAGTTCCTGCAAACTCTTCTTCCACTGCTAACAGCTCCCTGACTATCCCTCATTACATGTGCAGTATGCTCACTTCATCTCTCAATACTGCCTATAACCTCCACTCTTCTGCCAACAACTCACTGACTATTCCACACTACCTGAGCAGTACACTCACTTCATGCCTCCATATTGCCTATAACCTCTACTCCTCTGCCAGCAACTCACTGACTATTCCACACTACCTGAGTAGTGATCTCACTCCAGCTCTTCATATTTCCTACAACCTCCACTGTCAGTAACTATTCCACACTGCCTGGTAACAACTCACTGACTATTCAACGCTACCTTTGTAGGATGCTCTCTCCAGCTCGCCATACTTCCTATAACTTCCACTCCACTGCAGGTAACTCCACTTGACTATTCGTCACTACCTGAGCAGTAAACTCACTCCAGCTCTTCATTCTCACTATAACCTCTGCTCCTCTGCCAGCAACTTGTTGACTGTAAAAAAAAGAGGTGGGTCAATCTTGCTTCTCCTCTAAAAGCCTGAAATAACCTACTCAAAAAATCAGATCTTATCCCAGTTTAAAATCACAAAAATAATGTCTCCTTTGTATTAAAAACATGTAACTGCATGTAAAAACTGTGTTATTTTTATGTGTATATTTATATATATATTTTTCTTTCTATATATATAAAAGTGGAACTTTGTATTGTGAATTCTCTCCGTGGCTTACTTGAAAACAAAATAACTCTCAATGTATTCTTCCTGGTAAAATACTTTTTAAATAAAACAAGATTAAAGGGATAGTAATGTTTCATAATAAAAGCAGCTCTAATTAATCATCATAGTATTTGGACTTTGGAGAGTGTTATTTCAATTTTGTCAGAGTTGTAGTTCAAGAGTAATTCAATAACAAAGTATCCCCCTCCCATCCCTTTTACTGATGTAACACTGCTCAGCCAGAGCAGAAGGGAGGTGCCCAGGTAGACTGCAGAGAGGGACAATCTTCAAGTAAGATAAGGGAAAAAGCTGAAAAACTTGTCAAGGGGGGCAGGGCTTTCATTGTTCTTGTAGGAAGAAGATTGTTCCCTGCTGTTATTTGTCTGGTCTTACAACCAGATTCCACATCTGAGAAGAGATGGCTTACACTAGGTAAAGGGGGTGGGAGGGGGAAACTTTGCTTGTGAATATCTCTTAAACCATAACGGTTTGAGAGATAAGACATATCATTCTTCATATTTTTTTAGTGCCTACAAAATAAAATAAAGTTAAAACGAAGTATTACTATCCCTTTAAAAGCGAAATTTTAATAGAGTTTTAAACTTTGTCCACAAACATGTGTTCTCCATGCAATTTGGACATGCCCTAAGGTCTGCCCCTTTTGGAAATGTGTAATATTATTCATCAACACTCTCTGCAATATCTGTTTGTCTCAACAATCCGGTATATATTTTGGGAATATACAGCAAGCTAATATTTGTAAGCCCATTAACTAACTCTTAGACATTCCTATAATGACTGTCATTAAGATTACATTGACAAACTGAATAATCCCAAATCCCTCAACAATAAACCAATGGGATGGCAGAGTTTCACTCTTCTTAAAATTACATTGGCTATTAACCCTGCAAGATAAGGAGACATCAGGGAAAAGATTCATAGAAGAATTGGAACTATATACATCAAAACTCTCTCCAGAATCAGTGAAGGTAAATATTATAACAGTTTTAAATATACAGCTTGTTCATATATCAGATAATTATACAAATACCACAATAAACCTAAAATTCACACCTCTGAACATCTGGACATATGTGGTAATTGAAATAACATCCTAATTATTCTGTTTGTGATATAATTACATAAATAAAGAAAAAATTAAATAAATGAAGACGGTTTAGCCCATTAACACCAAGACACTCTGTTGTCCCATCTTAATATACAGATCCTAACATGTATTTTTTTTTTGTATAGCGAATTTGTAGTGAAAAGCGTGGAACTTTTAAGTCTGGGACTAAGGACTGAATATGTGCTACTAGCCAAACAACATGTGTGATGCAAAGTGGTCTGCGTGCCATCACTGTACTAATCCCATATTTCATGGCTCCTCTAGAGCTGGCAAAGGGAAATGTTTATCTAACTCCAACCCTTTAATGTGAAACATAATATTGTCAAATTAAACATGAATAAAGTTCTTTTTTTCTATTTTTTTCTGCTTTATTAGACAATACTTAATCATCAGCATTCAAATGATAACAATATGCAAAGATGTAGCCACAGTTAACTTTGAGATCTAGCGAAACTTTCTGCATTAAGTCTGGCTAAGTAAACCAGACAACTACAAATCCCATTCAATCAATGGAAGTTGCTTATCAGAACCAGATAACACAGAAAGTGGAAAGGTTTGACCCCTTTCACATTGGCTGTGCTGTATTGATGATGTTGCCAGATTGAATTGTAGCAGAGGTCTGTTATAGTTCTGTCACCTATGCAAAAAGTCTGATTACATCTGTATCAGTAAGTTTTATCATATTAATTTAATAACAAACAAAAGAAAAAAATATTCATATTACTAATTGCAAATGAAAATGAAGTCTGATTATTACAGCTTTACTTTAGTTACATTTTTATTGAAGTAAAATTACAAATCGTTTGATGAAAAGAAAATAATGGAGAAAAAAATGAAGAAAATTATGGCATGAAACCAGATTTGGATGGATAAATGATCTAATTATGATGCTCATACAACAAGTTTGTTATGACTCCAAATTAGATCAAATTAGTCCCAGTTTTAATCCATATTTGACCCCAAACTTAATGAATATTGAAAGCACTATGGAAAAGATATAGTCAGTGATCAATGGATTATAAATTAACTGGTACTAAATAAAGCAATGGTGATGAATAGAAATGAGACGAATAATGGATGATCAGTAGTGTTGAGCGAGCACCCCGATGCTCGGGTGCTCTGACCGAGCACCGCCGGAGGCTCGAGTGCTCGGCCGAGCACCCGAGCCCCATTGAATTGAATGGGGCGACACGAGCATTACACCAGGCACCCCCTGCTCTGATGAGGGGAGGGTGCCTGGTCAATGCCCCCCTTCATCTCCACAATGCCCCTCTTCCACAATGTCCCCCTTCATCTCCGCAATGTCCCCCTTCATCTCCGCAATGCCCCCTTCATCTCCGCAATGTCCCCCTTCATCTCCGCTATGCCCCCTTCATCTCCGCAATGCCCCCTTCATCTCCGCAATGTCCCCCTTCATCTCCGCTATACCCCCTTCATCTCCGCAATGCCCCTTCATCTCCGCAATGTCCCCCTTCATCTCCGCTATACCCCCTTCATCTCCGCAATGCCCCCTTCATCTCCGCAATGCCCCCCTTCCGCAATGTCCCCCTTCATCTCCGCAATGTCCCCCTTCATCTCCGCTATGCCCCCTTCATCTCCGCAATGCCCCCTTCATCTCCGCAATGTCCCCCTTCATCTCCGCTATACCCCCTTCATCTCCGCAATGCCCCCTTCATCTCCGCAATGCCCCCCTTCCGCAATGTCCCCCTTCATCTCCGCAATGTCCCCCTTCATCTCCGCTATGCCCCCTTCATCTCCGCAATGCCCCCTTCATCTCCACAATGTCCCCCTTCATCTCCGCTATGCCCCCTTCATCTCCGCAATGCCCCCTACCTCCAGTCCCTGGTGGTCCAGCGGAGCGTCTTCAGATCTGTGCCTCCTTCGGCACAGATCCCCGCCACCCGAACATGCCGGGCGAGCACATGGCGGTACTCGTACGAGTACCGCCATGTGCCGAGCAGAGCGATGCTCGAGCCGATCCGAGCATCGGCCGAGCATGCTCGCTCAACACTAATGATCAGTTCATTAATTTCAATCCAAATATTGCTTCATGTATATAATTCAGTATTAGCTTCAAATGCTTAAACTCAGCACATATAATTGTCACAGTCCTTCAGATCGTTCCTTCTACCATCATCCCTATTGGCCGCTGCAGGCTTTATCTACATGGGTAAAGCTCCTAGTCTTGCTCAATTTTAGCACCAGTATTCTGAGAGTCTTTGTTGCAGAGTTCCAGAGTTCCTGAATTCATTTACCGAACCTTGCCTTGATTTTCGACCTTGTCTCTTGCCATGTGTCTTGGATCTTGACCCGGCTTCTCTACTGACTATGTCTCCATCTGATCCCCTGGCTTCTTGTCTTTGAATCGGCTTGACCTCGGCTATCCTTGATCACGCTTTTCCTACAACTCCTTCTTCTTCGCAACAGGTCCCTTCAGTTGCTCCCAAGCTCAGACTCAGGCTGATCTTATCATCCAGATCTGACTCTCTAGCTTCTTGTTACGGTTTTTAAGACACTCAGACCAATAAGTGAAAATAAAACACACTTTATTAAAGTGAATGATGACACTTACGCCCTCTAGAGGCGGTAGGTAATACACAGATAATGTAAACTGAGATAATACAAGGAAAATAGTATTAAAGACATAAATGCAAGTCAGTATGCACTAGGATGAGATGGGCCCCAAAGGGGTTAAAGTCCAAATATACTCAGTCTCAGATGTGGAAGTTTGACACGCCCTTGATGTTAAATAGACTGTGCTGTACAGACGAAGTTCATCAGGTGCTGAGGAACGAGCTGCCTTGCCAAGGTGGTAGATGATAAGCAGACTGGGTAACAACTTAGCCCCCACGGGCGTAGCTACAGGAACTGCTTAAGTATGTGCAAGTGCGAATAGCCCCTTAGGGCAATATGGAAACCGGCCTGCAATGCAAGAGCTAATAGCCTCCTCAGGTGTAATCGAATGCAGTAATACTAGAGCCAGAGCCACTAGCCCCCGCGGGCGTAGTACCGGATAGCCAACACTGAAGCCTTTCTGCCAGCACTCTGGGTATATGATCTCGTCGGTAACCAACACCGGAGAGCCTGTAAGCGCCCAAACGGCCCAAGCTTTGTGAACACTCTGCAACGTTAGACTAGAGTTGCCGACGGAGAGCGGCCAACTCAGCAGCAGTGTCACTTGTAACAAGGCTCGTACTAGAGATAGAGAGAGTGAAAAAGAGGCAGCACTGCAAGAGTTAAAATGCACGTTTACTTGAGGCTTCAGCGCTACTGCAAGGCTCTGTAACGTTACTCGAGGCTTCAACGCTACGATCAGGCTCTGCAAGGAGAGGAAGGCCCACCGAATACACACAGCTCTGCACTAGAACGAGGCACAGCACTATCGAAGGAATCACCAGGCTAGGCAATGGCACACTCGTGGGCAGCAGAGACTGGAAAATGTCGCGGCGGCGACAACTGGAACGCAGGTCACTGGAACAAGCTGGAAGTCGATCTTCGGAGCAGGAAGTCAGCCGGACCGGGTCATACACAGGCAGGGACGTCAAACTAGCCGGGTCAGGATCCAAGGGTGGTCCGCAGACGAGCCGGGTCATACACAGGCAGGAACACTGGAGAATGGTCAGGACAAGCCGAATCGGTACACAGGAACTCAGAATACAGGAACACAGCAAAAGCACACTGGCTCAGGAACACCACGAAAGGGCAACTGACATAAGAGATAGCCAGGTATAAAAAGGTCATCAGGAGGCGGATCAAACTCAGTCAGCAAATCAGTGACATCCACAACAGAGAGTGACAGGAATCACAGGCACTGTGAGAGTACCCCCCTCTCAAAGACCCCCTCTCCTAGCCTGAGGTTTGGGTTTCAAAGGATATTTAGAGTGAAAGCTGTGTACTAATCTTGGAGCATGGAGATCCCCCTGATCAATCCAAGAGCGTTCCTCAGGGCCATAGCCCTTCCAATGAACCAAATATTGCAGCTTTCCTCTAAATCTCCTGGAGTCAATAATACTCTGGACTTCATATTCCTCTTGGCTCTGGACGTCCACCGGCCCAGGAATCACTGGCGTAGTAGTATAACGATTGCACACCAAGGGTTTCAGAAGAGACACATGGAACACATTATGAATGTGCATAGAGGGTGGAAGCTCCAGAGCATAAGAAACCGGATTAATCTTGCGGATAATCCTAAATGGACCAATGAACCGGGGAGCCAGTTTATTGGATGGAACTTGTAAGTTGAGGTTTCTGGATGACAGCCATACCCTGTCCCCCACT
Source organism: Rhinophrynus dorsalis (assembly GCA_037306005.1). Classification (NCBI taxonomy): domain Eukaryota; kingdom Metazoa; phylum Chordata; class Amphibia; order Anura; family Rhinophrynidae; genus Rhinophrynus; species Rhinophrynus dorsalis. The sequence goes on from CM074719.1 coordinate 601,283,800, forward strand.
TGAAATGAGACCGCTGGAAGGCGTCTGCGATTAGCGTGCCGTTGCTGCCGTCTGAAAGACTGACTGAGGGACCTCTGAACCTGTGCCCAAGTGGAATGAAGTCGTGCCAAATGCTCGTCTAGAGCAGGGATCTGCTGTGCCTGAAAGGAGTCTGGGAGCAGACAAGGCTGGAACCCATAATTCAGGAGAAACGGGGAGCTCCCAGACGATGAGTTAACCGCACAGTTCCTGGCAAACTCTGCCCATGGCAACAGGTCAGCCCAATTATCATGATGGTCGGAGACAAAACAGCGCAGGAACTGTTCCAGTCCCTGATTGGCACGCTCAGCGGCCCCATTCGTCTGGGGATGGTAGGCGGAGGAAAATGACAATTGAATGCCCATCTGACCACAAAATGCCCTCCAGAACCTAGAAACGAACTGGCTCCCACGGTCAGAGACAATCACTCTGGGCACTCCGTGCAGACGGAACACCTCTCTGGCAAAAACTATCGCCAATTCCTGAGCCGATGGAAGCCCAGTCAGAGGCACAAAATGTGCCATCTTAGAGAATCTGTCGACCACCATAAGAATGAACTTGTAACCTCTAGATGCCGGTAATTCTCCCAAAAAGTCAATGGATATATGCGACCATGGACGGTCTCCGTTAGGCACAGGTTGCAATAAGCCCACAGGGAGATGCCTAGGGGTCTTGGCACGGGCACAAGTGGTACAAGCTGCCGTGAAGGCGGCGCAGTCAGCTCTCAACGTAGGCCACCAAAATAGTTGCGAAAGAGACCATACTAATTGGTCCCTACCAATATGCCCAGCTGCTTTAGAGGCGTGATAGGTCTCCAAGAGACGGGTACGGAATGACTCTTCTACAAAACACTTCCCCACTGGGGTTCCTGGAGGTGCCCGTGATTGTGATGCCAGTATCTCCTCCCCCAGTGGCGAGGTTATAGTAGTACGAATAGTAGCCAGGATCCGATCTGGCTGAATGATGGGTACCGGGACTTCCTCCCTCTCAGTGTCAGAAGCGAACTGATGTGACAACGCATCTGCCTTAATATTCTTAGAACCAGGAAGATAGGATACTAAGAAATTGAACCGGGACAGAAACAGCGCCCACCTGGCCTGTTGAGAAGACAGTCTTTTGGCCTCTGAGAGATAGGTTAGATTCTTATGGTCAGTAAGAATTAGTACTGGAGTCTGAGTGCCCTCCAAGAGATGTCGCCACTCCTTAAGTGCCAGTATGATGGCCAACAGTTCCCTGTCACCAATCTCGTAATGACTCTGGGCGCTGGACAATTTCTTAGAAAAGAACCCACACGGCATTAAAGCTCCACCTCCCACAGGACGTTGGGAGAGCACCGCCCCAACCCCAACATCTGAAGCGTCAACCTCCAAAGTAAACGGCAGGGAGGGATTGGGGTGGGACAGTACAGGAGCAGATGCAAAGGCAGATTTCAGGGTAACAAATGCGTTTTCAGCTGCCTCAGACCACTGAGAGGGAGAAGCGCCCTTGTGAGTCAAGTCTGACAATGGTCTTACAATAGTGGAAAAGTTCTTGATGAACTTCCTATAATAATTCGCAAAACCTAGGAATCGTTGAATGGCCTTTAATCCCTTAGGCCGAGGCCATTGCAGAACTGCAGCCAACTTCTCCTGATCCATGGCAATGCCATTTTTGGATATAATGAACCCCAGGAATGGTACTTGAGAAGTATGGAATTCGCACTTTTCTAATTTACAGAATAACTTGTGCTTGCGGAGTCGGAGCAAGACTTCTGAGACATCTTTAATGTGTTGGGCAAGGTTGGCAGAATGAATTAGTATATCATCTAGATACACAACCACACAGGACTGGAGCAAGTCACATAAAATATCGTTAATCAATTCCTGAAATACTGCAGGCGCATTGCATAGGCCGAATGGCATCACCAGATATTCATAATGCCCTGTTCTGGTATTAAACGCCGTTTTCCACTCGTCACCCTCTTTAATTCTGACTAGATTATAGGCGGCTCGTAAGTCAAGTTTAGTAAAGATCGAAGAGCCCTTTAATCTGTCGAATAATTCTGTAATAAGTGGAATGGGATAGGCGTTCTTGGGCATCAGCTTATTCAACCCTCGGTAGTCAATGCAAGGCCTGAGTTCCCCACTTTTCTTTTTTACAACAAAAAATCCGGCACCAGCCGGAGATGAAGATTTTCGAATGATTCCCCTCTCCAGGGCATCTGTGATATACTCCTCCATTGCCCTATTTTCCTCACAGGACAGTGGGTAAGTACGTCCCCTAGGAGGCACGGCCCCTGGAGATAAATCAATGGCGCAATCATATGGCCTATGGTCAGGCAATGCGCTGGCCTCTCCTTTGCTAAACACGTCACTGAATTGTCCATATTCTGTTGGCACAGCTGGAGAGGTACACATAATCTTAATAGGGAGAGAAAGACAATTCTTGTTACAATACTCCGACCAAGAGTTAACTTCACACCTTTGCCAGTCAAATTGGGGATTGTGTGTTTGCAACCACGGGAACCCCAAAATAACTGAATGATGTGGGGAACGAATGATCTGGAATTGTATCTGCTCCCTGTGACAAGCCCCCACAGTCATAGACACTGGGATAGTCTCGAAGGTAATGAAAGCAGGATCCAGGGGTCTGCCATCAATGGCCTCTATAGCCACAGGAGAGTCCTTCTTGCATAACGGAATGCCCTGAAACTCAGCAAAGGACTGATCCATGAAGTATCCGGCTGCCCCGGAGTCCACCAATGCTAAGACTTCTATTACCTTGTCAGTCCAGGCAAAAGCCACCTGGATGGTGGGTTTAGTGGTGCAAGTCTCTAGGGACTGTTCAACACCACCTAGGGCCTGTCCCCCAAGGTACCCTAGGTGCGTTTGTTTCCCGGCCTTACAGGACAATTGCGTAATATATGACCTGGTTTGCCACAATATAGGCATAAGCCTTGCCTTCTACGATACAGCTTCTGCTCTTTCGTGAGCCTAGTAAAACCTAATTAAGTTCCGTGCCATCAGCTGTTCGCTCAGGCAGAACGGGTGGAGTGGGTGGGTTAAGAAACTGGTTCTGGCCATAACTCTGTGCTTTGGTTCTTTTAGCCAAGCGTCTCTCCCGGATGCGAGAATCTATTAGCATGACATAGTCAATGTACTCGTCCAGCACGCTGGGTACATCTCGAGCTGCTATCTCGTCCTTGATCTGTTCAGCGAGACCCTGAGTAAAAGCAGCAAGTAAGGCCTCATCGTTCCAGCCTACCTCTGCTGCCAAGGTCCGGAATTCAATAGCGTACTCGCCCAGAGTGCGTTCGCCCTGCTGAATCTCCATCAGCCTTTTGGCAGCAAAGGCAGACCTACCAGGAACCTCAAACACACGTCTGAACTTCACCACAAATTCTCTAAAGTTCAGTGTGCAGGGTCTGGCATTCTCCCATATCGGATTTGCCCATGCCAAAGCTTTGCCCGTCAACAGAGATATCATAAAGCCGACCTTGCTACGGTCGTTAGGGAATGCCTGGGGTGCCAATTCCAAAAATATCTCCAACTGGTTAATGAAACCTCTGCATAAGGAGGGTTCGCCATCATATCTTAGGGGTAACGGTACCGATGCCGATAACCCTCTTGTGTTAGTACTGAGAGGTACAGAGGGATTCTCCGGTGTCGAGACTGGGGGGACCACCGGATTCGGACCAGACTTGTCCAAGTGTACTGTACGTTCAAGTAACGTTTGTAGAGCCAGTGCCAATTGGTCCAGGCGCTGCTCTTGGACATCCATTCTCCAGTGGATGTTCAGAGGATTACTTTCACCCTTACCGTCTGAGGTCATGGCCCTTTCGTACTGTTACGGTTTTTAAGACACTCAGACCAATAAGTGAAAATAAAACACACTTTATTAAAGTGAATGATGACACTTACGCCCTCTAGAGGCGGTAGGTAATACACAGATAATGTAAACTGAGATAATACAAGGAAAATAGTATTAAGGACATAAATGCAAGTCAGTATGCACTAGGATGAGATGGGCCCCAAAGGGGTTAAAGTCCAAATATACTCAGTCTCAGATGTGGAAGTTTGACACGCCCTTGATGTTAAATAGACTGTGCTGTACAGACGAAGTTCATCAGGAACGAGCTGCCTTGCCAAGGTGGTAGATGATAAGCAGACTGGGTAACAACTTAGCCCCCACGGGCGTAGCTACAGGAACTGCTTAAGTATGTGCAAGTGCGAATAGCCCCTTAGGGCAATATGGAAACCGGCCTGCAATGCAAGAGCTAATAGCCTCCTCAGGTGTAATCGACTGCAGTAATACTAGAGCCAGAGCCACTAGCCCCCGCGGGCGTAGTACCGGATAGCCAACACTGAAGCCTTTCTGCCAACACTCTGGGTATATGATCTCGTCGGTAACCAACACCGGAGAGCCTGTAAGCGCCCAAACGGCCCAAGCTTTGTGAACACTCTGCAACGTTAGACTAGAGTTGCCGATGGAGAGCGGCCAACTCAGCAGCAGTGTCACTTGTAACAAGGCTCGTACTGGAGATAGAGAGAGTGAATAAGAGGCAGCACTGCAAGAGTTAAAATGCACGTTTACTTGAGGCTTCAGCGCTACTGCAAGGCTCTGTAACGTTACTCGAGGCTTCAACGCTACGATCAGGCTCTGCAAGGAGAGGAAGGCCCACCGAATACACACAGCTCTGCACTAGAACGAGGCACAGCACTATCGAAGGAATCACCAGGCTAGGCAATGGCACACTCGTGGGCAGCAGAGACTGGAAAATGTCGCGGCGGCGACAACTGGAACGCAGGTCACTGGAACAAGCTGGAAGTCGATCTTCGGAGCAGGAAGTCAGCCGGACCGGGTCATACACAGGCAGGGACGTCAAACTAGCCGGGTCAGAATCCAAGGGTGGTCCGCAGACGAGCCGGGTCATACACAGGCAGGAACACTGGAGAATGGTCAGGACAAGCCGAATCGGTACACAGGAACTCAGAATACAGGAACACAGCAAAAGCACACTGGCTCAGGAACACCACGAAAGGGCAACTGACATAAGAGATAGCCAGGTATAAAAAGGTCATCAGGAGGCGGGTCAAACTCAGTCAGCAAATCAGTGACATCCACAACAGAGAGTGACAGGAATCACAGGCACTGTGATACTTCTCTATTGTCCGACTCCAGTCTGCCCGACCCTACACCTCAGGCTCTCCGGTTGAGTCGGGTTGCCATCACCGGTTGCTCCGGTGACTGCCCCGGCCAGTCGAGGGTGTAGGTACTCAACATCTTCCTGCCTTCTGTCTGTCCAACTAGTCGACAGGGTCAACCCTGACATCTGGTCAATCCCCCTATACCTCCGACTAGTTGAGGACAGTCGACATTCCCTGCCTCCCGCCTGTACTACTGTCGATGGGGTCGAGCTCGACATCTGGTCGACCCTTCCTAAACCTCCGACTAGTGGAGAGCAGTGGAGTTGTAGTCCATCGACCATCCCGCCAAGTCGACTACCCTATCCCGAGTAGCCCTGTCTTGAACTTCTCCAGTGCTTGTCGACTAGGCCATCCTGCCCTGTCTCGAACTTCTTCAGTGTTTGTCGACTAGGCCATCCTGCCCTGTCTCGAACTTCTTCAGTGTTTGTCGACTAGGCCATCCTGCCCTGTCTCGAACTTCTTCAGTGTTTGTCAACTAGGCCATCCTGCCCTGTCTCGAACTTCTTCAGTGTTTGTCAACTAGGCCATCCTGCCCTGTCTTGAAATTCTTCACTGTTTGTTGAATGGTCCATCCTGTCCTGTCTCAAACTATTTCTGCATTAGTCCATCTCAGAGACTGACAATAATATAACCTTCGATTACCTCTTAGTGTTTTGTCTGTCCATTGCAAGTTATGGATCTGGCAGTGTGAAACTGTCTGTTACAGGGTTATGCCTATAATGCAGTATGAGACTTAATCTGTTGGCGGACAGATGGAAATATTAAGTATGAAACCCACCCTTGCTAAGTGCTGTCCACCATAAACTTTCCCTTTCTTGGCATCTTGTCTTCCATACTGTTCTTTCTTTTAGCTGCTGTTTTGTGCTGGTATTCAGGCTATATGCAAATCCTCAAGCTCAACACATTACAGAGAGCAGTGTCTCTTCTTCCTCCTCTGAGTTTCTAAAGTAGCACTGTTTAAATTGCTCTTGGAGAGCTTGTTTTGAAGGAGAAATGTTTTATTCACACAATTTTGCATGTTCGTTTTCTGCAAAAATTATTCTTATTTCATCTTCACATTTTCCCTAATGAAAACATGAGGGCATGGAGGGAACATGGTATATGGCATTTCACAAAGTCAGTTAATTTAGGATTCCATGAAAGTGAATGATTCTGATTATTATATAGTATTTATCTACAACTCCCATCATCGTCTATGGGTGGTTGAAGGTGGTATGAGCTGTGATACAAAATCAGATGGAAATCTATAAGTTACCCCCCTCACACCCTCCCAGGTAACTTGCTCTTAGTGCCTAGAGAATCCAGCTGTACCTGGTCAAAATGTAGATGGTGTTCTCTTACTAAGGGGACTTGCCCATCATTTTGGAACTGTACTGCCCATTTGGGAGGGATTAGTCTAATATGTATGTGGAAATCTCTCCCCTGTAATGGCACTAGAGAGCTAAAACACAATGTTGCTGAATGGTGACTAGCTGTAGAACAGGCCATTGTGCTGTTTGTTTGTCCTCAGAGTCTCTCACATTTTGGATATGCATTTTGAATACTATTAGGGGGTCTTCCTAAGAGTAAACAGTAATCTAGACATGGACCCCTTGCTCTCAGTGCCTAGGGAATCCAGCTGCACATCACTGAAGGGGCTTGGCAAAGCTGAAATGTATGTCTGGGGTTAGGTGGTATCCCGTGCAGAGGGGTGGGATTAGTCTAATATGTATGTGGAAATTTCTCCTCTGTAATGTCACTAGAGAGCTAAAACATGATGCTACTGAGCTGTGACTAGCTGTAGAACAGGGCATTGTGCTGTTGTTCGTCATCAGAGCCTCTCACATTTCGCATATGCCCTCCTCTAGGTAACAACAATAATAGGGTTTTTGGGGCATCAGTTAGTCTAAGTAGCTAAATGTGCAATGGTAACCACCTATTGAGCCACACACACATTAGCGACTGGGTTACCTAACATTCACCTAAATGCAGTATGCTGAGACTTTCCATTGACCCAATCAATGCCTGGAACAAGTGAGCATAAACCAATCAAGAATCACCAGTATCCATGATGGCTTTCCCTTTCTCCTTCAGTGCAACCCCCTTGCCCACTGTAATCGGCTCGCAGTGGGAATGCAGTGGACAGACACTGCAGGGACATGTGCAATTCTAACATGGCAGCAATGCTACTATGATAGAATCGTATTTGTGAACATAGCCTCAGATATACAGAGTAACACACAGAGTAAATGGTCAATGGTCAAGCTTGCCATTTACAATTAATGGGTAGCAGATGAGAGTTGGTACCATGTTAGCCGTAGAAATACGGGAGGTGAATATAGTCAGGTTGATACCTTTATTGGCTAACTAAACAGATTTAGGATGCAAGCTTTCAAGACCTCTTAGGTCTCTTCCTCAGGCGTGTTATACAGATAAATATGAAAACATTTCTTATATACAAATGCACATTGCATTGTTTAGAATGGATATCAGATAAGAAAGCTCAGTCCAGATTCAGGTTTATTGATCAGTCAATGATGGAGTGTGCTGTAAATTGCAGACTTCCTCTGAGGGGTCCAATGTATTTACAATCCCAGTGGGACTGTTGTAAAGGAGTTCTCTGTCTCTATTCAAACCATAATTCAAAGCTTTAAAATGGATCATTAACTTAACCTCCCATATTCATCTCTCTCTCTGAGTGTGAAACAGTCCCATCAGTACAGTCAATTTAATGTCCCTGCCTTTTTGTTGCTACCATTTACTGATCAAAGAACCTGATTCTGGACTGAGCTTTCTTATCTGATTTCCATTCTAAACAATGCAATGTGTATTTGTATATAAGAGATGTTTTGATATTTATTTGTATAACATGCCTGAGGAAGAGACCTTAGAGGTCTTGAAAGCTAGCATCCTAAATCTGCTTAGTTAGCCAATAAAGGTATCAACTTGACTAAATTTGCTTCCTGTATGAATGGGTAGAACATACAACTATATCCTCATTTCAATAGAATTATACACCTGGGAAGATTTCATTTTCTCAGATATTTACTTTCATCATGGCTAAGTACTTAATTCAATTTTGACTTATGTCTACTTCATATGTAAAAACCCAGCATAAATGAAGGCAATACTTATACTCATAAAGATCATCTTTTACTGCCTACTGACTACTGCCTTTTTCCTGCCAGATTTCCTATACCGATACAGAATTTCTTAATCACATCCTAATAAAAAAAAGACACATTTATATAGCCGTCTCAAGGTGAAGCACTGCAAAATCTGCTCCCTATCTCATCTGAAGCTTAGTAAATCTTAGCCAGTATGTATATATTATAAACCAATTCATACTCGTTTGCTTCATTACACTTTAATTTGTTTTTTGTATATTTTTATTCACAAAGGCAACCTCAAAGTACAGACACAGACTACACAGATGTGGGATACAAGCATGATCTCACAAAGAGCATTACAGTGATCCATATTAACAGTACAGGGAAGTAACAGCAGAGCAGGTAAGTACAAAACAAACACCTCAAGGCAGCCCTCAACAGGTTTTTTTAAAAAGAAAACCACAACCCCAATAAAAAAGGGGGGGGGGAGGGGAGGGAAAAAAACTCTCTCCCACCTCAGAGGGACCACCAGCACCCCTAGCCAGGGCCGGTGCTAGCATAATGCTGTTTAGGCAGTCGTCTTAGGGCGCCGCAGTGGAGGGGGCGCCAAAAAGGGGGAGCTGAGAATTTTTTTAATTATTGTTTATTATTTTTTTCCATTTATTTATTTTATTATGTATCTGCCGCGATCTGGGTGTGCAGGGTGCTGATTTACACTATCAATCACTCCCTCGCTGTGTCTATCCTGGCGGCTTTGTTCTTAGCAGCAGCAGTCCAGTCCGACATGATGAGCAGATACGGCCAGTGACATCAGACGCATGCACTGCATTTGCTCCACCCGCAGGTCTCTGCCGCTTCAGACCCTTTGGAGGTAGCTGCATAGGTGAATGCTCTGACTCCTGTTTCCCCTTCTCGACCCGTTCACTACTATGTGGGCCTGGTCAGGACTTCAGCCACATCTGGCTGCTACATTTTCTGTCTCCTCTCTCGCAGCTGTGCTGCTCCGCTTCTGCCGCATCTGCACTGGCATAACAATAGGAGGCCGTCACTCCAGGGGCCTGGACTTCCCCTGCGACCCCCTCACCCGGCATCCACAGCAAGTATGCCTGTGCCTTCTTCGGCACAGACCTCTAACAGCTGATCTCCATCTCCTGCGTGCCTGTAATTCAGAGCGCTAGGAGATCACATCATCTCCCAGTGCTCTGCATTAATGAGAACCGCGCGGGAGCTCCAGCTCTATAGAGGTCTGTGCAGAAGGAGGCACAGACTGCATCAGTGTATGTTGGCAATATGTGGCTAATAGTAAGCAAGCGAACCGTGCTTGGGGGCAGGGGACTGTGGCTGTGTCAGAGGGGGGTGGGGAGATTGGCGGCGAGGGGGGCATCAAAATGCACCTTCATCTGAGTAGACAAAAATCCTTGCACCGGCCCTGCCCCTAGCACACCCATCCATGCTCTCAAGTGCTATGGATATTTGTCCCCCATCAAGGAGAGGGTTCCTGTTCAAAATGCATCAACCAGGCCCCCAAGTGCTGTGGAACTCCAGCAGAACCCCCTCCCCAGTGAGCAAAAACAAGGCGATGATGTTCATTGTTCTGATGAACTGGTCTAATTTGTATTTAAAGGGATAGTGATGTTTCCGTTAGACAGCAGCTTGGATCCCTCCTTATCATGTGTAAAATCACTCCATTCAGTTGCTGATGGTGAAAGCGATATTCTTCCAAAGTTATTATATTATTAATTTTCCCCTTCCGCCCCTTATGCTGACCTCATTCTTTGTGCCTCAGCACTGAAGGAGGATCGCAATGAGGGACAATCTTCATTTGGTATTAGGAAAAACCTGCCCTCCTTCATCAAGGAGGGCAGTTTCCCTTATACTGAATGAAGGATGATAGTCCCACATTGCAATCTGTTCGGTCAAGCGACCAGAATTCAAATTCTTAGGGGAGGTGGCCTCTTGTGCTATGAAGGGATGGGAGGGAGAGGATTAATAATATAATAACTTGGCAAATATAGCGCTTTTGCCATGAGCAACTGACGAAAACATTACCATCCCTTTAATTATTGCATGACAGTGCATTTCCTGTATAATCATTAATATTTTTTTACAAATTTTTTTCTTATTTTATTTCTGCAAGCCTACATTTTTCTGAAAATATAAAGACTGAAAAGAAAGCAATTACTCAGTGAACCCAAGTGAGCTCGAGGCTTAATGTCTAAAGCTTCTCCTGCAAAGGCTGCATGTGCAGCCTTACGTTCATACCTAATGGGCGTAGTCCCCTTACTGACAAAAGTGTAATAAGAAACTGCAGTCTTGGGCTCACTTGTTAAAGCAAAGTCTCCAAGAAAGCTATTGGGTCATGTTTTTGGCCCCAGAAACAGGTGTTAGAGACCACAGAGAAGCTGCATAATGTATCCCTTGTATAATTGCCAAGCCTGCTCCAATAGGAACACACATAGCTTTTTGGTGTTAGCTGGCTTTTAAAGGAATAGTAGTGTTTCAAAATAAAAGCAGCTCCAATTAATCTTCATAGTATTTGGACTATGGATAGTGTTATTTCAATACTGACAGAGTTGTAGTTCAAGAGTAATTGAATGATAAAGTATCCCCCTCCTGCCCCCTTTTACTGATGTAACACTGCTCATCTCAGAGCAGCAAGACTGTCCGGATGGATTTCAGAGAAGGACAATCTTCAGTGAGTATAAGGAAAAACCTGAAAAACCTGTCAATGGGGGCAGGGTTTTCCTTATGCTCACTGTAAGAAGATTGTCCCTTGCTGTGAGCTTTCCAGTCCCAGGACCAAAATCCACGTCTGAGGTGAGCAGTGTTACATCAGTAAAGGGGCAGGAGGGGGATACTTTATCATTCAATTACTCTTGAACTACAACTCTGACAGTACTGAAATAACACTCTCCATGGCCCAAATACTATGAAGATTAGTCAGAGCTGCATTTTTTGTGAAACATTAATATCACCAACTGAATATATCTTTATGTTTAAACTTGAAAACTGCAGTATGCACATTTAGATCTTTCTGAAACTCTAGATATATTCGACATTAAAGTAATATAGAGGTTCTGCTGATATGACATTCAAATCATTACTGAGACCATCTATTCCTTACAGTCACAGATGAGCTTCCCATTATAAAATAAATTACCCCACAAAGCAATATTTGCAGCACATTATGTGGAACATATAAAACAATATCTTCAAATGATCTCAAGATTATTCCCTTCCAGCATGTAACCCTATACTGCATATCTATTCCAAATGCATAAAAATGACATTTCCGTTTTATAACACATACTTTTTGCCTGTCCTCAAATAGTCAGTCTGATTCAATTCAGAATCTCACATTATAAAAACATTGTTTGTTTCTCCCCAGTTGTTTCACAATCAACAAAATACATTTCTTGAAGGTCTTGGCACATCATGGGTTGGGGAGCGATAAGGACCCATGATGTGCCAGGACTGTCATGGAATTCAGGGCTCCCTGCACTGCTGCACACCATTCACGGAGTCCTGAATCGGATGCAGAAAAAAATAATGGTCTGTTGTCCTTAAAGGGATAGTAATGTTTCATAATAAAAGCAGCTCTAATTAATCATCATAGTATTTGGACTTTGGAGAGTGTTATTTCAATTCTGTCAGAGTTGTAGTTCAAGAGTAATTCAATGATAAAGTATCTCCCTCCCGTCCCTTTTACTGATGCAACAATGCTCAGCCAGATCAGAAGGGAGGTGCCCAGGTAGACTGCAGAGAGGGACAATCTTCAATTAAGATAAGGGAAAAACCTGAAAAGCTTGTCAAGGGGGCAGGGATTACATTGTTCTCATAGGAATAAGAGTGTCCCCTTCTGTTATCTGTCTGGTCTATGGACTGCATTCCACATCTGAGAAGAGATGGCTTACACTAGGTAAAAGGGGCGGGAGGGGAAACTTTGCTTGTGAATATCTCATAAACCATAAAGGTTTGAGAGATAAGACTTATATTGTTCTTCATGTTTTTTTAATGCCTACAAAATAAAATAAAGATAAAACGAAGTATTACTATCCCTTTAAGTGCTGGACGGGTGCACGATTGGCCCGCCCTAAAGGGGTCTGAGGTTTTATTTAATATAGTTGGGTTTTTTCTTTTAATTCATTGAAGGCAGGCAATGTAAATATCTGTATTATGGGAAGTTGTGTTCTATATCTATAAATTAGGAAAATGGGACACTATGGCCAACAGATCAACAGACCATTATGTGTCCGAGTATATGCACTAGTAAAGATGACTGTGTGTGTATATACATACACACACATATATATATATATATATATATATATATATATATATATATATATATATATATATATCCTACCGTTCAAAAGTTTGGGGCCACTTAGAAATGTAATTCTTTCTGTTATAGGAGCAGCTCAACCATATGGTACATAAGACGTGCCCCTAAAGCCAATCTAAATTGTGGGAGGTGCTTCAGGAAGCTTGGGGTTAACTCTCTTCACAACAAACTGACAACTAGAATGCCAAATGTCTGCAGGGCTGCAATTGCTGCAAATGGAGCATTCTTTGATGAAAGCAAAGTTTGAAGGACACAATTATTATTTAAATTAAAAATCATTATTTCTAACCTTGTCAACATCTTGACTGTATTACCTTTTCATTTTGCAACTTATTTGATGGAAAACAATAACATTTCTAAGTGACCCCAAACTTTTGAATGGTAGGGTATATTTATACATATATATATATATATATATATATTTATCAGGGCTCAAAATTTCCACTCGCCACTAGCCAATGGTGAGTGAAAATTTAGCCCTGGCGAGTAGAAATTCAGCCCTGGTTGGTATGTTATGGTATACACAAAATGCAAAGCCAACATGGAGTGAAATACTGTTTTAATGTAGTAGTATCAACGTTTCAATGTTGCACTGAAACGTTGATACTACTACATTAAAACACAGTTTCACTTCATGGTGGCTGAGAGTGCAGGTTGTGTTAGCATTTTGTGTATCTACATTATCCTGTTCCAGCCAACCTTAGCAACCAAAGAGATTGTATTAAGCATACCTACCAACATTTCAAATTGCCAAAGTGGGACACTTGTGTTTTAGAGGGTGTTGCCAGGGGCGTGGCTGGTAGGCGGGGCACTACCGAGAATTTTTAGGCTATTTCATTACCTACTGACACCTCCTTGTGTGACCTAATAAATTACTTATAACAAGACCAAAGTATTTTATTTACACATACTAATTTATAAACACATATACTGCTGTTTAAACAAACAGTAATGTGAGTTTTATTGCTGTAGAGCAGTATGATACACTTATATATCCACCTCACCAGTCTGATCTCTTAAAAAGAGGGACATCAGGGTGGGTAAGAGGGACAGAGGGATTTGGGTTTAAAAGAGGGACTGTCCCTCCTAAAGAGGAACACTTGGGAGGTATGTATTAAGTGTGAGAGCTTTCGTAAACCAATTTGGTTATATCTTTATGAGAGAGAGAGAGAGAGAGAAAGAGAAAGAGAGTGAGAGAGAATCTATAATTCTTAAATGAACAAAAGTTAAGAATAAAACAATGCTATTACTTTAAACTGAGGAGACTTATAAAGCAAAACTGTACTGTAACGTTTAAGATTGTATCTGACAATGAATACGATTATTAGAACATACTAATGATAGCTTCTCATTAAGCAAAAGGCTCAGGACTGATTTTACAAACACGTTTCAGCAATTTAAAAAAAAAAAAAAAAGCTGTACTGCAGCCCAGTGGTAGAGAGGGGTTAAGATATTTTGTTTCTCAACACTGAACTCAGTTTAACAGATGTGTGCTGCTTTGATTAAACCGTTCCATGATGTAGTATTAATGGTCAACATACTCTTACTACGGCTGACTATGGACATATGACAGTCCCAGCACAACAACTACACAGACTGTAAAACAACAGATGCAGTGGTGACGACTGAATGGATTACGATTACAGCCACAGAAGGAAATACCTGTATTATAAAATGTTTCGCTAAAGGCGTATTGAAAGCTGATGGGTCTAACAGGTGTTCTAAAAGCTCATAATGTATTAACAGCTTTGTAATGGTTAGACGATTGTTTCTCCTTTTTTTTGTTGTTTTTGGTTATATTCATTTTAAATGTTCTTTCATTATCTATTACAGGGATTAGCAACTTCTGGTCCTCCAGCAAGTATGGTTCCTATTATCCCCAACCAGTCAAAGGATTCTGGGAGTTGTAGTTCACTAAGCTGGAGACCCAAAAATCAGCTACCCCTGGTCTGTCAAATAGTAATTCCATATAACGTTTTGGCATTCAAATTTGACAAATTAACATAAATATTTAAATACAATACCTGCCAACAATAATATCCAAATTATCTCAATTTTGGTAGGAAATTCTAAAGGCCCCTATAAGTCAATTTGATGTGGATGGGTTCCCCAAAATGAATCCCTGATTTGTGTTGGATGTCACATCCATGGGGGGGGACATCATCCTTTTGTGATGGATTCCAGGGCCAAAACTAATTTCACTGAAGTCTTACTTAACCCTTTGAGTGCCAGAGGGGTATGCAACGCATGCCCTGTGGACCCGTCTAGCACTCAAAGGGTTAAAGGGATAGCAATGGTTAATTTTAAGTTGATTTAATTTTGTAGACATTAAAAAAATATTAACATCAATGTAAGTCTTATCTCTCAGACCTTTATGGTTTGAGATATATAACGTGCTAACGTTACCTTTTCCTGGCTGTTTTACTCTAGACTGCCATCTAGCTGGCAGCTGCAGATTCCAGTCATTTGACCAGACAGAGGCTCTTCAGCAGAGATGAAATCACGCTATTTAGAAATAAATACTTAATTGGAAGGGTCTAGAAAGTGTGCTTGCAAACCAGGCACACTTTGTAGACTGTTCCAAATTAAGTATTTATCTTTAGATATTATTATATCGGCACTGCTGAAGAGCCGCATCTGGTCAAGCGACCAGAATCTGCTTCTAACAGCTTTACAGCTCGTCAAGCAGAAAGGGGAGGGACCATAGAACTTTATTTTCCTATTTCTCTCAAAGTAAGTAACAGTTTGAGAGATACAAATAAGTGCAAGTACTCTCTTTTAATTGTATATACTATATAGTTAATACTTTTTTATTTATAAGATATATCAGTGTTCCTTTAAGACTTAAAGGGATAGTAATGTTTCTCAAAAACAGCAGATCCAGTTAATCATCATAGTATTTGGGCCATGGAGAGTATTATTTTAATACTGTCAGAGTTGTAGTTCAAGAGTAATTGAATGATAAAGTATCCCCCCCACCCCTTTTACCTATTGTAAGCCTCCTTTAGTCAGATGTGGAATCTTGTCCTGGGACCAGACAGATCACAGCAAGGGACAATCTTCTTACTGTGAACATAAGGAAAACCCTGCCCCCCTTGACAGGTTTTTCAGGTTTTCCTTTATGATCACTGAAGATTGTCCCTCTCTGTGATCCATCCGGACAGTCTTGCTGCTCTGAGGTGAGCAGTGTTACATCAGGAGGATGATACTTTATCATTTATCATTATGTTTTGTTTTTTTAACCTATCAGACAGCAGGGAAAGCAACCAGGAGAAAAGTAGATTCACTTACCTTCAGACAGGTTCCTGACTGAGTCACGTCTGGACAAGGTAGAAGACCTTCATCAGACAAGTTGTTTGGATACTTCTCTCATATCCCTCATATCCCTCTACTTTCTCCGACACCTCTCTCCATCCTTTTCCCACCTTGCAATGCAATAGAGAGCATTAAAGTGGTTTAATTTAAATCAATTGAGGTTTTTCCTTTGTCCGTTATGGTACAGATGGTTTGCTCCAAAACTTCTCCAATTCTTCTTTGAACATTAGCTTCAATAGGCCTTATGTAAAAAAAGAATTGGTGCAAATCTGAACCAAACCATCTGCAATACAGGGGATAAATACATATTACCCCAATTCACATTGATTTAAATGGGGTTTCCCACTGAATGCAACGTTAAGAGCCCAATTTATATCAATGAGAATGTCTGTTATCATGTTCCTTATGATGTAGTTGGTTTGCTCCAGAATTGCTCTACTTCTATTATATATAAAGTAAACTGCGGTATTTCTTCTTTTCAAATGTAGCAAAAGTATGTTATGGAATTTCGAGCTTGAACACAGCCGGTCCTAGTGCCTACGTCACTTTATCTTCATGAGCTTTGGGCTTTTGAGGTCCTAAGTATCTTAACTGCAGTAGGACACATCTATTTCTTAGCTGCCCCTAGAAAAGACTACATCTAGTTGCCCATGTCACTGACCAGAGGCGTAACTAGAAGCCACAGGGCCCTCGTGCAGAAACTGCCATGCCCCCCCCAGCCACATTGCCCCCCCATTGCCCCCAGTCTCCATATTTCCCCCATCACCCCCAATCTCCACATTCCCCCCAATCTCCACATTGCCATCACATTACCCCCCATCTCCACATTTCCACCACATCTCCATATTGCCCCCCAATCTCCACACTGCCTCCATATTGCCCCCAATCTCCACCTTGCCCCCCAATCTCAACATTGCTGCCATGCCCCCCCCAGCCACATTGCCCCCCCATTGCCCCCAGTCTCCATATTCCCCCCATCACCCCCAATCTCCACATTGCCCCCACAATCTCCACATTGCCCCCACAATCTCCACATTGCCTGCCCATCTCCACATTGCCCCCCAATCTCCACATTGCCATCACATTACCCCCCATCCCCACATTTATACCACATCTCCATATTGCCCCCCAATCTCCACACTGCCTCCATATTGCCCCCAATCTCCACCTTGCCCCCCAATCTCAACATTGCTACCACATCTCCACACTGCCTTCACATGTCTCCCAATCTCCACGTTGCCCCTACTGCTCCCCCCCGTGTCCATCTTCTACCTCCCTGGTGATCTAGCGGCGTGGCATGAGAGGTCTTTGCCTCCTTCGGCACAGACCTCTATAGAGCTGGAGCTCCCGTGCGGTTCTTAGTAATGCATTACTAGAGTGTCAAAGAGGGAGATCAGCTGTTAGAGGGCACAGACCTACTTGCTATGTGTGCCGGGCGAGGGGGTTGCAGGGAGCAGCAGGGCCCCTAGAGTGACAGGCCCGGTCGCAAGTGTGACCCCTATTGTTACACCAGTGTCACTGACCATAGCCACATGCCCATTTCTTACATGATTCTGCCGCTATCCCTGTTACCCTGATCTGAAAATATTTTAAACATTAACTCCTTAAGGACCAGCGGACTGGGGAGTGGATTCCCCTTAAGGGCCGATTTGATCTTATTCTGAGAGCCGGCACCCTGTCTGATCATGTGTGCTGGCTTGCTGAATGGGGGACACTGGTGACGGTCCTGGCGCATCACCAGTACTTAACCCCTTCGCGACCATTGACGTGCCAGGAATGTCACAGCGGTCCGGCACTTAAGGACCTGTGACAGTCCTGGCACGTCATGGAGTTCAGGGCTCCCAGAGCAGCTGCACACCGCTCCGGGAGCCGTGAACCAGCAGTACTTAAAAAAAAAAAAAAAAAAAAAAAAAAAAGCCACGTGATCCTTAAGAGGTTACAGGATTAAAATCACAAATACACAAAAAAGCTGAACTGGTTAATAATATGCAGGACAAGTTAATATATTTAAACTGGACATTATACCATCATACAAACTGGTAAATAAACAAGACACTCAAAAACAGGAGACATTGGCTGGAATTTTGATGAATAGACCACAACACAGCACAAAGAATGTGGCCAGCATATCAGAGGCACCGCTCACTAATAGACTACCTATAGATAGTGGCCAACTCATCTTCAAGTGATAGTAATGTTTCACAAAAACAGCAGCTCCAATTAATCTTCATAGTCTTTGGGCCATAGAGAGTGTTATTTTATTACTGTGAGAGCTGTAGTACAAGAGTAATTGAATGATAAAGTATCCCCCTCCTGCCCCTTTTACTGATGTAACACTGCTCACCTCAGAGCAGCAAGACTGTCCGGATGGATCACAGAGAGGGGAAGGGAAAACCTGAAAACCCTGTCAAGGGGGGCAGGGTTTTCCTTATACTCACAGTATGAAGATTGTCCCTTGCTGTGAGCTGTCCAGTCCCAGGACCAGAATCCACATCTGAGGTGAGCAGTGTTACACTAGGTAAAAGGGATGGGGGGGTGCATACTTTATCATTCAATTACTCTTGAACTACAACTCTGACAGTACTGAAATAACACTCTTCATGGCCCAAATACTATGGTGATTAATTAGAGCTGCTTTTATTATGAAACATTACTATGTGTTTAATAGTGGTGATGATCTAGTTCAAGAGTACACAACTCTGTTTCTCAAAAGCACATGGCTGGCTCAAGGGCATTGGATTTTGGTTGACATGCCATTAACTAATAGCATTGGGTGTGGGTATCACAACATGGGCAGCTCTCACCAACAGGCTTCCTATTCTTTCTAAGTAGAAATCCATCGATGATCTAAATTATGGATGTACAACTCTGGTACTCAAGAGGTACGGGTAGTGCATATTTTCAGAACATCCCTGCTGAGCACAAATTGATGGATTAAAGCAGGGTTATTTAGTCTTTGGTGCTCCAAGTGTTTGGGAACAGCTAGAGGTCCAACCATTAACTAACCAAAAAAAAGGTATATACACAGTATTATTTAGTGGCTTTCACAAAGCAGTTTTTGTGCAAAACGCGTAAGCCAAGACGTTGTTATATTTGTGAAAGTAATTTTTATGCTTTTATATTTTGGAGATATTTTTATTTTTATATTAAATATCTGTGTCGACTCTTTTCGATCGGACATTTCTTTTTATGGATCAGTGAGCAGCAGCTGACGGGAGCAACAAGCGGAGATGGTGAGAGATCGCCAAAGGCAAATTAGTCAACCAGTGCTAAATGTGAGTAGAGTGATTATATAATTTGTGATTCCACTTGGTGCATACATTATTATACTATTGGGTGCCCTCTTTGTTTCATTTTTCTTTTGGAGTAACTAACCAGTGACTCACTGAAAAATTCACCTGTACTGAAGAGATATCTTAAAAGCATCCACTGTTGGTAGATCTTATGAACCGGAGTTGCCCACACATGACCTTCATGATAACCCATCACTTCTCCGGGGCATTGGCATTTGGCACTCATTTAGACCACGTATCCATTTTTCTAGCATTGTGTATCTTTGAATTACTTGATTGTTTTTGCTTCAGCTCACTATATCCCCAGTTGGAAGAATTCACCATCAACATATGTACAAAAGGGTACACTCTCACTAATTCCCTGAGTCAGAATCATAAGATGTTTGTTTATAATGACAGTTGTCAAGAGCGTTGCTGCAACCTTTCATTACACTTACTTGAGAGAAGGAAATAGCACTCAGAAGTAGCTTGTTGAAACAAGAAGCATTTTACTGCTGCCAGTGCTACTTTCTTGTACTATTTATCTAAGCATGTCTGTGTGTTGAGTGTTACTAAAACAATGCACTTCCAATCTGTACTGCTCTGCTTACTATTCTTTGAGATAACAAAGGACTCTAAAAGCGAGGTTCCCTAATCATACATATTTAACCCCTTTGCATGATAGAGACATCTCAGTGGAGATATTTCTAGCTTATAGGGTAATACTCTCACAAAATGTATTAGGGGAACTATCACTTTGTAACAAATAAGATTTTTTTAAAAATTGTACAAAATCACATATAGTTATGTTAATCATTGATCATATCAAACAAAAGTTAAAGGGATAGTAATGTTTCACAATAAAAGCAGCTCCAGTTACCCTTCATTGTATTTGAGCCATAGAGAGTGTTATTTCAATACTATCAGAGTTGCAGTTCAAGAGTCATTGAATGATAAAATATCCCCCTCCTGATGCAACACTGCTCACCTCAGAGCAGCAAGACTGTCCAGATGGATCGCAGAGAGGGACAATCTTCAGTGAGCATAAGGAAAAACCTGAAAAACCTGTCAAGGTTGCAGGGTTTTCCTTATGTCACAGTAAGAAGATTGTCCCTTGCTGTGATCTGTCCGGTTAAGAAACCAGATTTCACATCTGAGGGGAGGCGGCTTACACTAGGTAAAAGGGACGGGAGGGGGCTACTTTATCATTCAATTACTCTTGAACTACAACTCTGACAGTATTGAAATAACACTCTCCACGGCCCAAATACTCTGAAGATTAATTGGAACTGCTTTTATTTTAAAACATTGTAGTAGGGGAACTATTGCTTTGCAATGCGTTTCGTACCCCCTCTGGTGCTCAAAGGGTTCAATAAAGCTAAATATCTCCTAAACTATTGTTTGCAATATTAAATGCTTTTCCCACGATTTCTATTTGTTACAAAGTCACAGTTTCACTTTAACCCCTTAATTACAGGCAGTTAAACGGATAGTAATGTTTCATAATAAAAGCAGCTCCAATTAATCTTCATAGTATTTGAGCCATGGAGAGTGTTTTTTCAGTACTATCAGAGATGCAGTTCAAGAATAATTGAATGATAAAGTATTCAACTCCCACCCCTTTTACTGATATAACACTGCTCACCTCAGAGAAGCAGGGTGGTGTCCAGGTAGATTGCAGAGAGGGACAGTCTTCAATTAAGATAAGGGAAAAAGTTGAAAACTTACACCGATGTCTTACACTAGGTAAAAGGGGCGGGAGGGGGATACTTTATCATCCAATTACTCTTGAACTACAACTCTCACAGTAATGAAATAACACTCTATGTGGCCCAGAGCTGCTGTTTTTGTGAAACAATACTATCACTTTAATGTCCAGACAGGCATAATGGTCCTGGTCATGCATTCTTAAGGGGTTAACCCTGTTTTTGGGGTGGAGGGAGGTGTTCTAACCCTTTGCGTTCTAGATGGATAAGCAACGCATTGTTGTACAATGCATTGGGTATCCCTCTGGCACACAAAGGGTTAAAAGTTTTATTGAAACAAGAGGTCATACATCATCATGTAATACAAAATAGGTGGGACAAGAGTAAAAGTTTGTATAACATGATAACGGAGTTATTCGGCTATCAAAAGAGTCTTATCTTATATAAGTGAATGCAGAAGAGGGAGAAGAACCAAAGAACAACACATCAAGCACATCCTACATAATAATTTGCTAGAATGTTTGTCACGATGCAGTCATGTGCAATAGAGATTGCACATGTTCAGTCAGTCTCTACTGAACATGACTGCATTGCGTGAGTGAGGCAACGCAAGACTGCATTGCGTGGTAGTGAGGTACCGGCATCTTAACATTACCCGGACCTTGACCAGTGTACACAAGCTTTTACACTAGTATTCAAATATAAGCCTCTCTGTCAAGGGAGTAGTGAGCAAGAAAGGGAAGAAAGAAAGAAAGAGAGAGAGAGAAAGAGAGGGAAGCTAATATATAGAACCGAAAAAGAAGAAAGGGTGTGAGGTGGTAAAGAGGTATCTTAGGAGAGAAGGACACAGGGAAGGGTAGGGAGGTCAGTCCATGGGGGAGAAGGCAGGACCCAGGGTTCCCAGCCCATTATGGGCAGAGAGGGTGAAAGGGGAAACAGGGGCCCAAGGGCCGGGGTAAATGGCAGAGGCCCCTGCGACCCCTCTGCCTGGCGCCCTTAACCCTTTGAGTGCCAGAGAGGTACACAACGCATTGCAAAGCAATGCGTTGCGTACTCCTCTGGCACTCAAAGGGTTAATCTTCCTCCGGCTCTCTAGTAATGCAGAACACTGGGAGATGACATCATCTCCCAGTGCTCTGCATTACAATAGAGGACCGCGTGGGAGCACAACACGCCAGCCCGTCTCTCCACTGGACCACCAGGGATTGGGAGGTAGGAGATTGGGGCATTGTGGAGGGCCCGGGGGCCAATGTGGTCGTGGGTGGGGGGGCCCATGGCACTTCTTGCACCAGTCCTGGAGGGTTCTAGTTACGCCTCTGGTAAATGGCAACATCCCCAACAGTGTCCGAGGAAGCAGCCAACGATCCGGACTAGCTTGAGTATATTCTGGTGGGACTAGATATGTGCATTATCTCAGTGGGAATGAGGCTAAGTAATAGTAAAGTTTAGGGAAACCGGAGATTCTGGTTTGAAACTTGGAGGGTTAAACTTGCCTTAACCCTTTGAGTGCAGGAGGGGTACACAATGCTTTGCACCCATGTCTGGTACACAAGAGGTTTCTCATTTCTCTTTCTGTTCCATATCTCTTCCTCTACATCTAGAACAATCTCTCTCCATTTCTAAACTAATTTATAGCCCCACAGGCACACAATAACACATCACAAAGAAAAAAATTACTCTACCACAGTTGGACACCATTTTTCTCAAAAAGATCCCTCAATGAACAGTCTTACAATCAGGATCCTTAAAGGTAATTTAAAAGAAATACTTTGAAACTAAGATTGATAGTTCTCTTTAAAATGCATGAAATATGACTCAGTAGTGATCTGGGATTCTTGCCTCACTACCTGAGATTTCTATAACCAGTAGCTCCTCTGTAGTTTTCCAACCCCTGTAATCTTTCCTCTGCTCTGCATCCAGACCACTCGTCAGACATTCTTTATTTATTGGCCACTACTGTTACATAAGTAGGTAAAAGCTGGTATTGTGTTAGCCACAGGAAAAAGTGGGCAACTGGTCAAGTAAAAGTGATGCCTTTATTGGCTAACTGAGCAGCTGTAGGATGCAGGCTTTTGAGACACGAGGGGCTCGATTCAAATTGGACCGTTAAAACAAACTGTAGGGCAAAAATGAGTTACGGTCGTACCATTGGAATTCAATTGCCCTAACAACATGAACTGCAACGAGCGTTGGCCAAGATAACTTGACTTGCGCCCCAACGTTTCTTGTAGCTTTTTGTTCCCACAATGCATTATGTTCATCCTATTGCCAATATCAGAACTGCAATGTACAGTACTCACCACCTTCATACCTGTCTGTTTATCTCCCTTAGGGCAGATACCTCTTTCATATTGTTTCTGTTGGGTCTATTTAACAGGTTTTTGCTACTACAGCACAGCTTAACTCAATGAGTGCTAGAATGGTATTCAGAGAGGCAATACATTGGATTCCTCTCTGGCACTCACAGGGTGTAAGTGTTGTGGTGTTTATTTAACACAATCTAACAGCCCTAGTGCTTTTCTCTTCCCCTATACGTATGCTCTGAGAACATTTCATATGAAAATGTTCTTCATCAGACCTGTATGCTTCCTGCTCTTGTAGCCAAACATTGGGGGAGATTCACTAAGCGGTGATAAAGAGGTGATAAAGTAGAGATGACTTCTCCAGTTTATCACTTCTCCAATTCCTATATTATTCTATGGAGCCTATGCACTAAGATTTCTTCAACTTTGTAGATATTAGTGAATAGGCTTCATAGAATAACATAGGAACTGGAGAAGTGATATCACTGGAGAAGTCACGTCCACTTTATCACCTCTTTATCAACGCTTAAAGGGATAGTAATACTTTATAATTACTATCCCCCATATTGTACATATTTGTAAAATAATTTAATAGCCCCCAGGTTCATGGTTTGAGAGATAACCGAAGGCAAAGTTCCCCCCTCCCTCCCCCTTCCCTGAAGTCAGTGTTGTACTGACGGCAGGGGAAGTCTGTCGTACGACAGGCATGCGGCTCTGCAGCTGAGCCGAGATCCAGTTAGTGACAAAGAATTATTTCACTGAAACGGTCTTCTACATGTGCTTGGTTTGTGCTTGGTTTGCAAGTACATGTAGAAGACTGTTTCAGTGAAATAATTCTTTGTCACTGAATCACATGGAGAAGACCGTTTCAGTGAAATAATTCTTTGTCACTAAATCACATGGAGAAGACGGTTTCAGTGAAATAATTCTTTGTCACTAACGCGATCGTGGTTCTGCTGCAGAGCCGCATGATGAAAGTCTGACCAGATATCCCTGCAGTCAGCACAACGCTGACATCAGGGAAGGGGTAGGGAGGGGGGAACTTTGCCTTCGGTTATCTCTCAAAACATAAAGGTTTGAGAGATGAACCTGGGGGCTATTAACTTATTTTGCAAATATGTACAATATGGGAGATAGTAATAATAAAGTATTACTATCCCTTTAAGGAATTTCCCCCATACAGTTGATTCACTCAGGATGGGAATTACATTATACATTCTTACATACATACATACATACATTAATTTAATATTAACTCTGTTAGGGTTGCCCTGATGAAGGTCCTGTGTTTGGCCAGTGATGAATGTTTAATAAAGCTACATACCTCTTCATCTTACCTGTTGCAGAGTACAGTTTCTTCTGGATTCAACCAGGCTGAGTATGTTAATTTAATATTATGTAGCTTTAGGAGGCAATTAACCATTTAGTTCACCTTTGATAATTAATAATGTTTTATGATCAAAATAAAACAATTTAACCCTTTGTGTGCTTCAGATGTCTCCAATGCATTGGAGTCTTTGCTAATATCCAAAGGGTTGAATAATTTACTATCAGATTATCGTGCTTTCTGCTATAAATTCAATGACTGATAATGCTTATTTTATATTTTGAGTTGCTATTTAACACAGGGATTAGCAACATGAGGTCATCCAGCGGGTGCCACACAACTGCCAGTGATCGGAGATGTGGTCTTGCAGGAGCTGGAAGGTCTCACGTTGCCATCTAGTGATCTCACATATCATTTTCTTTAGCTGCCAGTCTTGCATTTTTTAATAAAGACATGGTGGTATGATGCTTCCCTTACTGCTATTCTGTCTTTCATTGAATCATGTTCATTTAGCTTTCCTTTTTAGACAGGGTTTACAAGGTGGTTAGACAGTTGGTTTGTGGGCTTAATGACTGCCAAGCTTTTTACATTCCTTGTGGCTTTGAGCAAATAACAACGTCCTTTATTTAACATGCTATCAAGTCATTGTGTCAATACCATAAGAACGTTTAGCTCCATTTAATTTCAATGAAAACAATCTCATCCCTGGTATGGAAAAGTTGTCATTAGATTACAGTGAATACAAGTTTATCATTTCAGTTTAATAAAGGATAATATTTTGGAGGCTCTTTCTTGCACCCTCTTTCACTCTAGAATGCACTTAGTTGCACGTGTTGATAATCTGTTTATCTAGCCTATGCATCTGAGCAAGGAAACAGGAAATGTGCATGCTTATAGTTGTGTAAAAATGCATTAACTTATAGTCCTATAGAACATTCTTGAACTCTAGTGAAGTGTAAAATAACACATTTTTTAAATTATTTCAGAAAATTGTTAGAATTTAGAAGTAAATATGCAAATGTATGTCTGCCTGTAATGAAACAACTGACCACACATTACAATTAGAGAGGAGAACCATAGCACTTTTTCTTTTTATTCATAGACGTTTTATCAAATATTTTCCTGTTGAAGTCTATGGAGAAACCTGGAGATAAAAGCAGTGATAAAATTAGCACCTGCAATAGAATCCAGCCCCTTAAAGGGATAGTAATGTTTCACAATAAAAGCAGCTCTGATTAATCATCATAGTATTTGGGTCATGGATAGTGTTATTTCAGTTCTGTCAGAGTTGTAGTTAAAGAGTAATTGAATGATAAAGTATCCCCCTCCCGCTCCTTTTACTGATGTAACACTGCTCACTTCAGAGCAGCAAGACTGTCCGGATGGATCACAGAGAGGGACAATATTCAATTAAGATAAGGGAAAAGGCTGAAAAACCTGTCAAGGGGGGCAGGGTTTTCATCGGTCGCACAGTATGACGATTGTCCCTTGCTGTCATCTGTCTGGTCTATGGACTGGATTCCACATCTGAGGTGAGCAGTGTTACACTAGGTAAAAGGGGCGGGAGGGGGAAACTTTATTGTTCAATTACTCTTGGACTACAACTCTGACAGTATTGAAATAACACTCTGTATGGCCCAAATACTATGATGATTAATTGGAGCTGCTGTTTTTGTGAAACAATACTATCACTTTAATGTACGGACAGGCGTAATGGTCCTGGTCAAGCATTCTTAAGGGGTTAATCCTTAAAAAAATCTGTATCTATTCACCTAGTATGTCAATTCACCATATTGCCTAAAAATGTGGACTTTCAAGGAACCAATTTGGGAGAATAGTATGCTTGTATGTGTGTCTTTCTGGGTTTGTTTGTATGTGCGTACATGAGTCTGTCATTGCAAATGTGTGGCTCTCCCTGTGTGCATGTGTGTGCATGTGAGTCTGTATGTTTGTGTCTATTTGTGTGTCTGTGCACTGGGACTGTGTTTGTGTATTGCATGTTTTTCTGCAAGCCTGGTCTGTGCATGTGAGCTTGTATGTATGTATGTGTTGCAATAGAAATGTGAATTCAGCAGCTCTTACTTCAGTCTTCAATGGATCTTGTTTGTCATGCAGTTATAATCTCCACGCCAGACCTCCTCATATATCTTCATATACATGGGCACTCCAGGCAGGATGAAGATGAGCACATGAATGTTGGGTACTGTGAAAAAAAGCTTCACTTCAAGCTCTGGTAACTGTAAAGAACTGTTGCGATATCACGCACTTCCACCAAACAAATTCACATGAGTCCATAAACAAAAACAATAGACTTAATTAGTAACTGTATGAATACCTTGACAATATTATTTAGTCATCACAAGTAGTATATGGAGAGACTTAAAAGTTATGGGTGCAAGCAGTCAGATGTAATGAGAGGCATTTCAGGCAGATCCACGCGTTTCGCTTTGAAAACGCTTACTCATGAACCCTGTCAAGGTATGCATACAGTTATTAATAAAGTCTATTGTTTTTATTTATGGACTCATGCAAATTTGTTTGGTGGAAGTGAGTGATATCACATTAGTGCTTAATGTATTTATGTGTGCCTGTGCATGTAAGCCTTTGTGTATGTGTGCGTGTATGTGTCTGTGCATGTATCATTTGGTACTATTATGATTGAATTCTGGGATGGCAGATTAACTCACGTGTGCTCAATCAGGGAAATCCTTAAATCCTGGCCTGTTGGTGGCCCTTGAGGACTGAACTTGGACAACCCTGACCTAACTGATTGCATTGAAATCAATGGGAAGACTGAATTATACACACCACATAGCAAATTTCTCTTTCCATTGGTTCTTGAAATGATAAACCTTATACAAACCGATTTGCCAAAACCTGACTTTTGGCCAGCTGAGGATAAAGTGAATTGTAATTCAACAACAGCAAAGCTACTGTTTCCACTCTTTAATACAGTACATCTCTCTGGTATGGTTATGTGTTGTCTTCACTTTTTGTGGAAATTTAAGTCAGCCGTCACTGTCTTTGTTGGGTTTTACTCAAGTGAAGCGAAAGCTAATTCCTGTCTAATGTGTTTCAAATTTCATATCTGTGTGTACGGATACCTCTGTTGATATCTTCATGACACAAGAAAAATTAAGTGCCTCGTTCTTCTTAATGTCATGTAAGCTTTCAAGCACCTCTCTTGTTTAAGTCCTCTCTTCTCCCACCACTTTTATTGTAGTTGTTGAAAATAGTTAATGGTCAAACATAGTTGATTATTTAAGTGGTACATTCCTAAGTTTCTCTGTCATCCAACATTCCATGCTCAACTACACAAGAAATCATAGTACATTATATTTTTATGGTTTTTATAGGGAAACATTTATACTTTTTTTTTATTTGTGTCTGTAATTTTTGCATACCAGTAAATTACTAGCTTTGTAAAAAAAATGTTTTAATGTAGATCATATAGATGTACACATACACTAGAACTAGAGAGGGTACAGCAAAGAGCAACAAAATTAATTAAGGGAATGGACGACTTGAGGTATGAGGAACGACTAGACAAAGTTGGTTTATTTAGTCTAGAGAAAAGATGACTAAGAGGAGATCTTATCACATTGTACAAGTATATGAGAGGTCAATACAAGGATCTCTGTGGGGAGCTATTCATTCCAAGGCCTGAGCAGGTGACCAGGGGACACCCCTTGAGATTACAGGAAAAGAGGTTTAGACTTCAGCAGAGGAAGGGTTTTTTTACAGTAAGGGCTGTTAAATTGTGGAATTCCTTGCCCAAGGAGGTGGTTATGGCAGATACAATGGAAACTTTTAAGAGCAGATTAGATACATTTCTTTAAAAAGGGAAAATACAGGATTATACTGAATATTAGTAAACAAATCAGTAAGGTCTGATATAGACTAACTTATTTGGTAGCAGGATAGCTATACAGTTCTCATGTCACTAGGGTATGAGGCAAATGTTGAACTTGGTGGACTTGTGTCTTTATTCAACCTAATTTACTATGTTACTATGTTCCAACTACAAAGCACCTTTAAGAAATGTTCAAATCCACCAGTTAGGATAAAGTGAATGCGTTTGGACTTTGTTGCTTGTACAACTGTACATGGCTTTTTTGGAGAGTATTCAGGGGTAATCAGAGCTAGCACTTCTTTTCTAGAAAAAAAAATACATTATCATATATAGAAGCCCCTAAAAAAAAAGTAAATAGAGTAGTGGCACTTTTTTTCAGAAAAAGAGTCCTGTGATTAAATACAATTGATTTAGTGCATATCAACATACTCAACCATTGCTAAACACTGACTACCCCCAGAAGCCCCACTTTGCTCTCCCTTTGATGCAAGAGAAGCAAAAAGGAGGATTTAGTGTCGCTGTTGCTACAGCATCCTATGGATAGCTCTAGTCAGTTGGCAATAAATTTCCGTAGGCTGATGTATTACTATCCCTTTAAGCTTTTTGAGAGAATAACTGGAAATAGCACAAATGCAGGGATGACCAAAATATACCATTCCTGTCATCCTCATCATTACCTCTTCCTCCTAATTCCACTCACTCACAGAGAATTCCACAGAGGTAGTAGTGCTTCTGCTTTAATGAGAGAAACATCTAGCGCACATACTAGTGTTGACTTTGCTACTACTGACAAGAATCATAATGATTGCTCAGTATCGGGCTTAGGAGGTCTTCCTCATTCTAACTAGTGTATTTAGATGCTTCACTCAACAAACATACTGCTATCTGTCTTATTTGTTGAAAATGTGTGAGAAGGGGTAAAGTTGGACCTCATCTAGACACACCCTTTTTAAGTTCACACATGCTCAAACGCAACCTTTAGGCTAGTATGGGATAAACTCCAAAATGTCAGTTATGGTGTTAACATTAGAAGGAGGACACTAAAAGTGGCCAGGGCAGGCATAGTGTTGGTAGTACTAGTGTTTTAGATGTGTCTCCAGGGAATGAGGCTTCTTTTCATCAGTAGTATTGTCTAAGTGACCCATTTTTCCTACTACTATTATAACTGATGATGATGACGATGACTTTAACTGATGATGAAAGGAATAAATGTAGGGGAAGCAGACAGAAAGATAGAACATAAAAGTGATTTTAAAGCAATTTATTTGGCAAAATAAAGGTATTTCAGGCTCATAGTGCTGGCAGACACTATGAGCATCCCCCCAACAAAAAAAGAGGAGCTGGCAGTGTCCTGATGCATCCAGTGATACCGAGAAGAAAGAGGAAGTCAGCCCCACCAGTGCAAAAGGGACTGTGGGCCCACATTCCCCACACTGAAGGATGCCCAGTCCCCCAACATTTGGGTGAAAATTGTGAAAAAGGCAGAACTAGGTAGCAGTCTGTGCCACACAGTTCAGCTGCCTGAACCTGCTGTTACTGCTGGTGTATGTTTTAATTCTGACGATGAGGATGAGATGGCAAGTGTGACAGCAGGGGACCCTAAGACACACGTGTCACCTAAGACACACTTGTCATCCCTAAGCAGTCCCACTACCATACAATAGCTAGAGACCAGTGGTGGTGAAGGTGGGGGTGTTGGAGCAGCTTCTAGGACTAGCTGGATGGACCCTAATGCTACTGCAGAGGTGGAAGGGGAAGTCAGCAGCTATGCTAGTTAACCAGGGATTCACATTCCGCTAGTATTGTCCCTGTCAGGAATTATGATGAAAAAGGCAGAACTGGATAGCAGTTTGAGCAACAATACATGTCAGCTGCCTGTGCCTGCTACTAGTGCTGCCAGTGTACCCTCTTGCTCTGAAGAGATGGCAAGTGTGGCAGTAGGGAACCCTCTGTCAAATTTGACATAACCAAGCAGTCCCACTCCAGCAGCATGGTGATGTTGGAGGTGATTAGAGTGAGGGTGATGATGGAGCAGCTAATGTGGAGCAGAGAGTGAAAGCCTTTTTAGCAGAAATTGAAAGGGAATGAGGGACAGAGATGCAAATGGGGATGGGCACCACCACCGGTGACACTGGGGAGTTTACTGCTTCTGTATTTCCTGCTGCTGAGTGGCCAGGTCCAGATGATCATCTGTCTCAGGATGGTGATGAGTGGGCTAGTGTGCCACAGCCAATGGTGGCCATTATGGTTCTGGATTCTAAGGCAACAGCAGTATCATCTGCCATAGCCAGTGAAGGATTGTGGAGAAGAAGAAGAAGGACATTCTTCTCCACCTGTCTTGTCCCTGAATCATGGTTGTAGGAATAATTTTCTGTTGGGGCAGCACAGTGCAGTCATCAGTGACTGCACTGTGCACTATGTGTGACAACTTAGTGAAAAGGTGAAAGGAGAGGACACACCATGGCAATCTGCCTTCATAAAACTCATACAGTACAGACACCATGACGTTTATGTTAAGCATGTGAAAGTCAAAGCCCCACAAAAGAAATTGAGAGCAAAAATCCAAGAGGAGAGAAACCCAGCCTGAGCCTGAAAGTTCAATATGAGTGTAACATCTGCTTTGCCATCAGTTTCTTGAGCTAGGGTCTGGCCATGGAAAGACGTACCAACCATCCTCACCCTGGCACCCTTAGGGTCCTCTACCTCCACCAATGTTACCTTACCCATCTGGCTGATAGTGATTTTGTAGATGTAAGGATGTGGCAGTTTGTGTCCTCCGATTGCACGTTGTGCAGTGCATGGACCACACATGGCAATGTGATGGAGAGTAATCGGATGCAGGGGATTAGGGTTAATCTGTGGACATTCTATCCCACAGATACTGCTAAGCTGATGGCAGGGAGGATTCATTATTATTACTCAGTCTTATTTTTGTCACGTGTCCTTAGCGAAGTGAACAAAGGCCATGGTGGTAGTGGGGGTGATTTTAAATTGTGGACATAAGCATCAAAATAATTGCAGTTGTGCCAGTTGTTTCAAATGAGTGCAGATGTCTTAATTGTTCACAGTTCTTCCCCTTTTTCACAATGTTTCGTTATACACACTATGCACTTTACAGTTGCTGATGAAAGGTACAGTTCCCTTGTGCTCTCAAGGGAAAAAATTGTATGCCAACATGATTTTGATGCAGGAGTTGAAGAATTATTGGCAAGCTTCTTTTCTCTAGATACACCAGAAGTGGTGGGGGCTAGTTGTGTTGCTGCTGCTGCCTCAAGTGCATCACTGGAGCTAGTGGCAAGTGGAACCATCATCATACTATCGCCTGTCTCATATAACTGCTGTTGAGCCTGGCCCTTGGAGAAGTCTAATCCTCCTGCTCCTTAGGCAACTCAGCAGCAGCAATTACTGCATTATCAAATGCCAGAATGTCACTAATGGCATTTGTACAACAGCCAACATATAATGAACTGCTAGAACTGGGCCTGTAGGGCATCATTTTTTTGTCTTGGGGCTTGTTTTTGGTAAGCCCCAGGCCTACAAATCAACTTTTTCTCTGAGCTTTTGTGTAACAAGTCTACATTATCAAAACAAATTTTCTCAGGCCTTATATATAACAAGCCTAGGTCCTGCAAATAATTTATATCAGGGCTTGTACCTGGCTAGTCAGAGTCCGGCACATACAAATGTTTTTCAGGCTTTTTGTAAGCCAGATGCTATGCTGCCTAGCCATTATTTGTAGTGATGAGCGAGCGTGCTCGGCCGATGCTCGGATCGGCTCGAGCATCGCTCTGCTCGGCACATGGCGGTACTCGTCGAGTACCGCCATGTGCTCTCCCGCCATGTTCGGGTGGCGGGGATCTGTGCCGGAAGAGGCACAGATCACAAGACGCTCCGCTGGACCACCAGGGACTGGAGGTACGGGGGCATTGCGGAGATGAAGGGGGCATTGCGGAGATGAAGGGGGACATTGTGGAAGAGGGGCATAGACTCTATGCCCCTCTTCCACAATGTCCCCCTTCATCTCCGCTATGCCCGTCTTCCACAATGTGCCCCTTCATCTCCGCTATGCCCCTCTTCCACAATGTGCCCCTTCATCTCCGCTATGCCCCTCTTCCACAATGTCCCCCTTCATCTCCTCTATGGCATAGAGGAGATGAAGGGGGACATTGTGGAAGAGGGGCATAGCGGAGATGAAGGGGCACATTGTGGAAGAGGGGCATAGCGGAGATGAAGGGGCACATTGTGGAAGACGGGCATAGCGGAGCTGAAGGGGGACATTGCGGAGCTGAAGGGGGCATTCGGAGATGAAGGGGGCATAGCGGAGATGAAGGGGGCATTGACCAGGCACCCTCCCCTCATCAGAGCAGGGGGTGCCTGGTGTCGCCCCATTCATTCCAATGGGGCTCGGGTGCTCGGCCGAGCACTCGAGCCTCAGGGGGTGCTCGGTCAGAGCACCCGAGCACCCGAGCATCGGGGTGCTCGCTCAACACTAATTATTTGTAAACAAAGAAAAGAAAGAAAAAAAGGGTTACAATTTACACTGAATGTGGTGGATGTGTATAATGGTGGTGGACTGGTGTGCTGTGATTGATGTATATATCTATCTATATTTATAAATATCGTCATCTTCAGTCATTGTCAGTTCACTGCAGGATGAAGGCCTCCTCATCAAGCCTCCAACAACTTTGGTCCTGTACCTTTTGTTGCCATTGTGTATGAACAAATTTGGTAATCTTGTCTACCCATCTTGTCATTGGTCTTCTTCTTGGGTGTTTAGTATCTAGTGAAATCCATTTCAAACTGTATTTGGTCCATCTACCATCAAGTATTCTTGCTGTGTGGCATGCCCATTTCCATTTCAGGTGCTTAACTCTTTCATGTGTGTCATAGACCTTTGTTTGCTGACAAATCCACTCATACATTTTTCTGTCTCTTTTAGTTCTCATCCTCCACAATGCAACCCTCCACTTGATCAATAAGCATATCTTTATATTACTTGATAGAATCTGATTCCTCAGAGAGATGATGCTGATCCTCATGACTCCTTGTTTTGACAAACTGATTGCGCGTTTGCAGAGATTCTGAAATTTTGTGCTTAAAGTGGAGTTCCAGCAAAGTGGCAAGAATGTATTCCTCATTGCTTTTAATGGACGTCATGCAAAGATCTTGCTCAAAACATGCTAACATGTCCTTAGCCAGCTGGTCCATGTTTGTATTGTCATTATGGTAAGATTTCTCAGCCATGCTCCTCAGTTTTTTTATACAATAAAATATATCAGTGGAAGAATTTTGCTAATTCCTGTCCCAGTGTGACTAACCAGCATGGGTGCCTCCTCAGAAGGTTACAGCACACATTAGTTGCCAATGTCCAGGTGACAAGGAGTTTTTCATTGTGTACCTGCTAATTGCCTTAATCTGCTTGTATAAATGCTCTAGCATGTACAAAGTAGAATTCCACCTGGTAGGAGCCTCCATTTTTAGCTGATGATTTGGGCAAGTTGTTATGTTCTTTTATGGAATATAATGCCTTGCGTGCACTGTAGGAGAAGTTACAATGAGCTTGGATTTTGTAAGAGATATTCAGCATCTCTCGGAGGGTTTTGGATTATGCCAAGAATCTGGTCACAACTAAAATTAGGAGATGGGTACATGCTCCATATCACCTATTCTTGGGGCAGCTGTTATGTTGGAACCATTATCAGCAGACACAAAATCAGCTTTCAAAGAGCTGGGTACTAGCCATTCCTCTATTACCTGCTCTAGTTTACTTACTATATCTATGGCTTTGTGGAATTGTCTCTGAAAACAGAATGCACAAGTTGGTGTTGCTCACTGGTGGTGAGAGGGAAACCCAGGGAGCAGCCACAGTCATACAGTCTATGCTCTGACCACTTGTCCATATATCTGTGGATTTTCTTGCCATTTGAGCTTTACAGCACTTTGCCCACCACATTAACCACCTGCTTGTACAATACTGCCACAGCTGTCCTGGAAAAATAACTGTGGATTCAGATATGCCAGGGAGAAGCTACATATGACATCAGTTCTCTAAATCCTTGGTTTTCAACAAAAGAATACGGAAGCATGTCCAAAGCCAACATCTTGGTAACCCTGCCAATCCACAGGTGTACCTTGTGATTGTTTTTGTGAAGTTTTTGTCACCTTCAGAAGAATAATCTGGCGACCCCTGTAACAAGATTACTAGAGGAGATTATTAGAGGAGATTACTTAAAGACAGCGATGCCCGTTTCTCTCTCCCCCTCCACTCCTTCAATCCTGGGATTGAAGGAGCGGAGGGGGAGAGAGAAACGGGCATCGCTGTGCTACATTAAAAAAATAGCCAGCCAAGGGAGAGCACCGAAACATACTCACTGGGAGAGAGAGACGTGCACCGGGAAGAGTAAGTGGAAGGGGGGTCAAGAGGGGATAAAGAGTCAGACGGGGGAATAAAAGTGTCAAAGGGGGAATAACAGTCAAGAGGGGACCAAGAGTCAGATGGGAGAGAGAGAGTTAAAGGGGGATCAAGAGTCAGACAGGAGAGAGAGAGAGTCAAAGGAGGGATCAATAGTCAAGAGGGGAGAGAGTCACATATAGAGAACATACACTCTGACACACTGATATACATATAGAGAAGCACACATACATACACACTGATATCCTTACAGAGACTCACACACACTGACACACTTATATACATATAGGGAACACACACTGACATACTTATATAAATACAGGGAACACATACTGACACACACATACACATATAGAGAACACACACACAAACACACTGACACTTAAACACATACAGGGCGGGACACAAGAGGCAGAGCCAAGGGGCGGCAAAATTAGGTTTTGCCAAGGGTGGCAAAAATCCTTGCACCAGCCCTGCCAGTAAGACTCTCATGGAGTAGCAGCAGCAGCTGGTGGTGGTGGTGATGAGGGTGATGGTGGAGAAGCTGACATGGAAGAGACTATGAGTACCTTTTTAGCTGAATGCAAGAATTAATAGGAGACTGAGACACAAATGGGGATGAGCATTACCACCACTACCAGCAGTGACATTGCAGAGTTTGCTGATGCTGTAATTCTAGCTGCTGCTGAGTTGCAAGAGCAGCAAGATGATGATGAGCAGGTTAGTGTGTCACAGAGGGAATGGGGTCTAGCAGTAGTGATGCGAGACTAGGACAGATTCCACTTGCCACCTGTAATCCTGATCCTATTTCTAGTGTTGATTCTGAGACAGCAGCAACAGCAGAATCATCCGCTGCTCCCAGTGAAATGGATTGTGGAGAAGAAGAAAGAAGCCATTCTTCTCCACCTTTCACCCTGAGGTTATTGTTGTGAGATTATTTTTCCCTTGGGGCAGGCACAATGCCATCATCATCAAAGGCACTGTGCTTTCTGTGTGATGCCAGTAAAGAGGGGAAAGGAGGCAACACACCTTAGCACAATTGCCCTCATAACACAAATGAAATATAAACAACATAACATTTCTGAGAAGCATGTTAAAGCCAAACCCCCACAAAGGAAATTGGGAGCCACTATCACTGTACCCCCATCTCTCCCAAGGACACCAAGAATGGAGGCGGAAATTGAAGAGGAAGAATAGAGAAACCCAGCGAGAGCATGAAAGTTTGATAGAGAACAAAACATCTGCCCTGTTTTCAGCTTCTTGTGCAAGAGTCCAGGTGCAGAAAGATGGAGCAACTCTCCCGACCCTGCCGTCACCCTCGGCACTCCTCCTCTTCTGGTGAACCCCCTCTGTAATCCTTGTCTCCCCAACCAGCTGATTCTGTACACACTCCCGCTCATGATTTTGGAGGAGGGGCAGGAGGAGAAGCATTATTGGACAACTTCTTTTCTCCACATAAACCTGAAGTGGGTGGGGCTACTTGTGTTGCTGCTAGCTACTTCTTTAGATGCATCACTAGAGATAGGGCAAGTGGACCATGATCATATCATTGTCAGTCTCATATCACTGCTGTTGTTGATCCCATTCCCTTGAAGTTGACTATCATCCTGCTGCTTAAACAACTCAGAAGCAGTAGAAAGAACAGCAGTCGCACGTGCTACAATGTCACCTCTGCATTTGCCAATAGCCAGTGGCCACTGTCCTCCAACATGACCTGTTGGCACTAAGCCAGTAGGGCATGTTTTATTTATTTATTTATTTTTTGTGTCAGGATTTAAAAAATAATTTTTGGGGGGCTTGTGCGTCTAACAAACCTAAGTGCTACAAATTACTGTTTCTTCAAGTCCTACAAATCAATTTCTTCTTACAGCCTGTATAACAGTGTAAATTTGCTGTCCTCCTCAAAATAACTCAACACACAGCCATTAATGTCAAACAAAAGTGAGTACACCCCTAAGTGGAAATGTCCAAATTGGGCCCAAAGTGTCAGTATTTTGTGTGGCTACCATTATTTTCCAGCACTGCCTTAACCCTCTTGGGCATGGAGTTCACCAGAGTCTCACAGGTTGCCACTGGAATCCTCTTCCATTCCTCCATGACTATATCATGGAGCTGGTGGATGTTAGAGACCTTGCACTCCCCCACCTTCCATTTGAGGATGCCCCACAGATGCTCCATAGGGTTTAGGTCTGGAGACATGCTTGGCTAGTCCCTCACCTTTACCCTCAGCGTCTTTAGCAAGGCAGTGGTCGTCTTGGAGGTGTGTTTGGGGCCATTATCATGTTGGAATACTCCTCCGAAGGGAGTAGATCCTGCTCTGCTTCAGTATGTCACAGTACATGTTGGCATTCATGGTTCCCTCAATGAACTGTAGCTCCCCAGTGCTGGCAGCACTCATGCAAGCCCAGACCATGACACTCCCACCACCATGCTTGACTGTAGGAAAGACACACTTGTCTTTGTATTCCTCACCTGGTTGCTGACACACGGGCTTGACATCATCTGAAACAAATAAGTTTATCTTGGTCTCATCGGACCACAAGGACATGGTTCCAGTAATCCATGTCCTTAGTCTGTTTGTCTTCAGCAAACAGTTTTCGAGCTTCCTTGTGCATCAACTTTAGAAGAGGCTTCCTTCTGGGACGACAGCCATGCAGACCAATTCGATGCAGTGTGTGGCGTATGGTCTGAGCACTGACAGGCTGACCCCCCACCCCTTCAACCTCTGTAGCAATGCTGGCAGCACTCACATGTCTATTTTTGCAAAGACAACCTCTGGATATGACGCTGTGCACGTGCACTGAACTTTTTTGGACGACCATGGTGAGGCCTGTTCTGAGTGGAACCTGTCCTGTGAAACTGCTGTATGGTCTTGCCCACCGTGCTGCAGCTCAGTTTCAGGGTCATGGCAATCTTATAGCCTATGCCATCTTTATGTAGAGCAACAATTCTTTTATTCAGATCCTCAGAGAGTTCTTTGCCATGAGGTGCCATGTTGAACTTCCAGTGACCAGTATGAGAGAGTGTGAGAGAGATAACACCAAATTTAACACACCTGCTCCCCATTCACACCTGAGACCTTGTAACACTAACGAGTCACATGACACCTGGGGAGGGAAAATGGCTAACTTTTGTTGCCAAGGTTTAGATATTAATAGCTGTGTGTTGAGTTATTTTGAGAGGGACAGCATTTCTTCAGTGTTGTCAGATGAAAGATAAAATAAAAATATTTACAAAAATATGAGGGGTGTACTCACTTATGTGAGATACTGTATATATATATAAATACATATAATAATTATCAACTGCAATGTAATCCAGGACCTCAATAGCAACCCTTATTTTAATTATTAGAGAGGGATGAGAAAAGTAGAAACATTTAACCCTTTGTGTACCAGAGGGGTACACAACTCATTGCAGAAAGCAAGTTTTTGAGTTATTAGAGTTATAGCTAAAGCTACATAAGGCAATAAATCAAATTATATAGAAAGCAGATAAAGCTAAATAAGGTATGCTATGCAAGAACTTCCTGTCTGGGCAATGCATCACTGAGCAGTGTCAGTGGATGGGGAGGTAATTGAGCGCTATGGCAGGATGTGCATGCACAGCAAGCCTTAATAAGTATTCACTATAAATATAAATAACGCAAAACAATTTATCTTAATAACAATGGCAAGTAACGACCTCTTTAAAGTTAATTCCACCTTCAAAAAATTGTAAAACAATGGAATGGAGACATCTCATGTATTCCTGGGTTAATGAGCTATGGAATTGATCGTGATCCTTAGATGTTCAGACAAAGTGATGGGTTCGAATTTTTGGTAAATGAATGAGGCTGGTACAATGAGCCATGAACAAAGGGTATTAGATTACATTCCTCTTCCCAGATTGTTATTTAGTAAGACAAATGGAGGCACCTAGAGCTGAAACCTGACAAATAGACGGGTGTGGATTTATTATTAACCCATTTACATTGTCAATACAGGTTTATTTACTAAGAGATCATTGGCTAAGATATAAGAAAATGTGTTAACACTTTCCATGCCAGATAGTACACAAGGCATTCCAGTGCATCCACACTTTAGACACTTGGACCAACCACCTAATACTGGGGAGCTTGAAGAAGTTCAACTGCTACTGCAAATGGAAAAGGCTTCTAGGTTAGAACATGTAATAAAATGGCAGACTTTAAAGGGGAACTATCACCCCGCAATAAGTTCACATTAATCAATTCTTCATCTGGCGACTAGCTGCTTAGTAACCCTAGTCGCCAGAAATATTACCTGGTTTCAAAGATATTCCAGTTTTTCGGAGGCTCACAGTAGAAGAAAGCACGGACATCTCATCTTTGATTAATGTGAACTTATTGTGTGGTGGTAGTTCCCCTTTAACTAACCTCACATTTTCTGGAGACATGAAACTTTCAGCACAACAAAGGAAAATAATTTTAAAAGTATAGCCCAACTAGAAGAGGAGCAACCTAGGTATAAGACCTTGTTGGGGCTAATGATCTCAAACAATTCTGAAATGGTATACAATTCCTTGCAAAAGTACTCACCCCCTTGGCATTTTCCTATTTTGTTGCATTGCAACTTCTGTAGCATCTTAAACTGAGCTTGATGTAACGTTAGCCCACAACAATACAGCTCTGAAGTGAAGCGAGAACGCGCTCGCTGGGGCAGCTGGGAGGGAGGTGGGAAGTCCCGCTATTCTGTGCTACATATACGTGGTGCCGCAGTATGCGGAAGTGGCACTTTTTAAAGATTAATATCTCCACTGCTAGGTAGGTAAAACAAAACCCAGCACTATTTTTGTCTTAGGGGTTAAAACCAGTGCTCCAATTTTTTTGTGATGTGAATGTTGCACTTTAAAAAAAGTTATCGTCTTCATTTCACATCACCAATTTGGACTATTTTATGTATGTCCACTACATGAAATCCAAATTAAAATCCATTTTAAATCCAGGTTGTAATGCAACAAAATAGGAAAAATGCCAAGGGGGATGAATACTTTTGCAAGGCATTGTACAATTTACAGGTAAAAAAAACAATAAGGAGAAAATGAAAGGACAAAGGATTACATGCCTAACTATTCAAGAGAGGCAGACCATATTCCATTCAAAAGAAGAGCAGTTTAGTATGAAAACAGTGAATCCTTAGTGAAGATTATAAGACTTGGCTATTATTAGTATCAAATAAAAACACAGTATATTCCCACCATTAGTAAGGACTGAATAATAAAACCAAGGTACCCCCACCAAGTAGAGATAAAGTATTGAAAAACATCAATGCATCTGTTTGTCATTTATGTTGATCACACACACACACACACACATCTTAATATATTAAATGAGAATCAGAACTATTTGAAGTAAAATAGTGCTAACTCACAGTTAAAGGGATAGTAACACTTCGTTTTATCTTTATTTTATTTTGTAGGTCAGTGCTTTCCAAACTGTGTGTCGCTACACGTTAGTGTGTCGGCTGCAGTGCGTAGGTGTGTCACAGGCAAAGGTGCCGTTTACACAGTGCGACTGTCATTCAACCCAATCACGAGCTACACTGGGAGCGGAGATAAAACACTACTACTTAATGGTCGCATTTACACAGCGGGAGATTGCCTCCGTGTGCTGCATACAGCTGGAGCACCACAAAAGATTTGTAACAGCTGGAGTGCCTCTGTGTGCTGTATACATAATATGTATGCAGCACACGGAGGCACTCCAGCTGTTACAAATCTTTTGGTGGTTCAGCTGTTAAAATCTTTTGAGATGCCACCTCCTCTATACCACTGCCCTCTCTTTGGGCCGCCAGGCTGGAGTGTCCCTGTGCACCGAGGCTGCCTGTCACATGGCTGCTGCTTCTACTTGTGTTGCCGATGAGACAGGAAAGATGGACAGTACTTCTAAAATCAGTTATGTGCTATCTATTTAATAATGCGACATGAGAATCCTGCGCTTATATGTAGAGCAGCATTCTCATGTCGCCCTTTTAAAAACCACACGACATGCTTAATGCCTTCTGCAGTATGAATGAAAGGAATTCATGAGATATGTTATGTCCCCATACATCTTCTTATTACAATTTATGTATGTGTCTGTATCTCTTATAAGGGATTATTAGTTTAACCTCCGGTTTCCTAGCAAAACTGAATTACTGTGTCACAAAATGATGCATGTCTAAAAAGTGTGTCACCAACATGAAAAGTTTGGAAAGCTCTGTTGTAGGTATTTAAAAGACATGAAGAACGATATAAGTCTTATCTC
Source organism: Rhinophrynus dorsalis (assembly GCA_037306005.1). Classification (NCBI taxonomy): domain Eukaryota; kingdom Metazoa; phylum Chordata; class Amphibia; order Anura; family Rhinophrynidae; genus Rhinophrynus; species Rhinophrynus dorsalis. The sequence goes on from CM074719.1 coordinate 601,324,891, forward strand.
TCAAACCCTTATGGTTTGAGAGATATTCACAAGCAAAGTGTTCCCCTCCTGTCCCTTTTACCTAGTGTAAGCCATCTCTTCTCAGATGTGGAATGCAGTCCATAGACCAGACAGATAACAGAAGGGGACAATCTTCTTCCTATGAGAACAATGAAAGCCCTGCCCACTAGACAAGTTTCTCAGGTTTTTCCCTTATCTTAATTGGAGATTGTCCCTCTCTGCAGTCTACCTGGGCACCTCCCTTCTGATCTGGCTGAACAGTGTTACATCAGTAAAAGGGGCGGGAGGGGGATACTTTGTCATTGAATTACTCTCGTACTACAACTCTGATAGAATTGAAATAACACTCTCCAAAGTACAAATACTATGATGATTAATTAGAGCTGCTTTTATTATGAAACATTACTATCCCTTTAAAAGGGTACAAGTTAAATAATCAACTAATATGGAACTTTCACCTCCAAGACACTTTATGTTATTGTATGTAGGTATTAAAATGTCTGTATATTGTACAATTTTTGTTTTTAAATCTCAATAGTTTAAGAGATGTAGCTTTTTAAAAATTCTCAGTGTCCTCATCACTTCCTCTTGCTGCGGTACTAGTTGTACTGCACAGCTCTGCATGACGTCTTCTGGTCTGAATTTCTCCTCCCTCCCAAGCTCTTTAGGAGGAAGCATGGTCCCTTCGTTATGTGTCTCCCCTCTCCTGTATTTAACGATTGGAATTGCCGCTCTGCACACTAGACATGTGCGAATTCATTCGGAGACATTCGGATTTCGTCGAAAATGGGGTAATTCAGAGACATTCGGCCAATCCGAAACTCAAGGGTCATTCTGAAAAAAGGATCTGACTCCGAACAGCCCAGGTCCGAAATTCGTCAAAACTTTCGGAAGTTTCAGCAATCGACACATTTCCAAAAGTTTTGACTACTTTTGACCAGGACTTTTTTGTACTTCCTGTGCGCGTTCAATTACATTCCCTCCATAATTTTCCCTCCATGTCTCTAGTCCAATTCCATTCTCCGTTTCATGCACTACTTCCCTCTTTTGTCTGTATTCGAATAGCCTTCTTCGTTTCATGATGGGGGTTGGACTAATGACACAGTCACACAGACAGACAGCCTGCATTTCCTCATTGGGTTGTTGGAGCTCAGAGAGAGAAGAGATTAGAGAGTGTACAGTTGTGTAGGCAGGCAGGTAGCATTAGGCTAGGCATAGGTAGGCAGCCAGCATTAGTTCCAGTTATTGCCACTGCAAGAGCAAGTAATATTTGTTCCTGTGCAAAATATAAAAAAATATTAGGTATTTGTTCGAATACAGGGCCGGCCCTTACATGGGTCCCAGTGGGTCCATGGACCCAGGCGGCACTTTGACAGGGGAGGCAATTTGCCGTCCCATAGCATGTTTATTTTGTGCTCTTCGCCATTTCTGTGTTGCAGGGTGTCCCATCAGTGTGACTGTCAGCAGCCGGGCAGCCCTATGCTCACTCAGTGGTGATGCCTGCTGGCTGCTTCAGTGACGTGAATTATGTGATAGTGAAACATTATGCCTATTTTGTATTGTTTATCGCCCACCTAAAGTCAAGACTTGAGTAAATAGGTCTACCGTCCCAGATTTGCTGGAGAGGTTTTACAAATACAGGAGGGTGCCCCCTGTACAAAATGAGTCTAAACATTTGGGATCCCTAGTATGAGTGCACAACAGTGCATGATGTGTCCTGAACAGGATTGCTGTGAGGTGTCTCCACCCAGAAGGTGCTGGCCGGGCTGAGCTTCAACATTGCGACAAGTGACCAACTAAGAGCACCGTGCCGGACTTAATCTGCAGCCATAGCATCACCCCCTCCTACTCTCCGGGTCCCGCTGACTGGCAATAACAGGTGAGTCACTAAGAGATCTGAAGCCTTTCTGGAAGTCCTTTCACTTGGAAAGGGGCTAGGTATTACTTGGGGAGTTGCCTTGTGTGTAAATAATTTCTAGGTGGGAGATGAATGTGCATCACTTATGTGTTTCCTAACAGTAGTTAGAATACAACTCCCATCATCCCCTGATTATGACATTGGGAGAAGCCCAGCAATTACCGTAGAGCCCTGTATTGCACACTCACGGAAAACGGTGATATTGCTATACTAAGACAATGCTGTGAACCCCTCTTCAGTATAGATGTCAAGCATTTTTTTTATTTCTCTCCTGTGTTGCAGTTTGTTCACAACAGAATGTCTCAATTTTTCTTTTTAACACATTACATCTATCACATTACAATCACTGATGTTTATTCTTGATGTAGTATGAAACTCTACAATGTATATACAAATAGAGTTATCTGATATGAGGGGAAATCAGGATAGGAAAACGAGAGAGAGGAATTTGGGTACTAAAGAGGGACAGTAGGGTAGGAGGCTGGTACCAGAAAATGAAACCTTAATCTTTACCCATGTACTAACATAGAATGTGACATGTAGTTTGTCCATGTTCGAGTCGACCACTTATGTTGAGTAGGATGTGACAGGCATGGGTTTTCGATGTCGAGCATATGCTAAATTGAATGACAGGCATGAGGTTTCGATGTTCAAACATATGCTATATTGAAGGACAGGCATGGGGTTTCAATGTTCGAACATGCTAAATTGAATGACAGGCATGGGTTCTCGATGTTTGACGTTTGCATTGTGACTGGCATCCCATGCTGGAGTAGAGGTGACATGCATAGACTGGCAATGTACGACAATGTCCATTTTTGGGATGGATCTTTTTCTGAATGCACACCCTGTCTGCAAAGAATGATAGCAGCGTGCACGGAGGCACACTGCTATAATTTAACCCATGTTAAATTCGGCCGAATAATTCGGAATGGATCAGAATTTCGTCCGAATCGAATAGGCCCGGTCCGAAATTAGGATCATCCGAATTAGAAAAAAAAAATTTGTCCGAATTCGAATTTTACCGAAAATTTTGCCCGTGCACAAGTCTACTGCACACTGTCATCCATATCTTTGTCAGCTATGTGCTTTTTTGCATGATTAAAGCTGTGATAGCTACAGTGTTGCTTAACCCAGACCACTTAAAGGGTTAAGTCAATATAGATGCAAAGGAATACCATAAGCCACACCAGTGGTGCAATGGGAACTCCATCTTTTCCCTGATTTTCCCTTTCAGTGCCAAAGAGTTATCCAACGGATTGTGCTGCAATGCGTTGGACACCTCTCTGGCATTTAAAGGGTTAGTTATATTATTTCATATGGTTTGACTGTCATGTTGGCAATGTGAGTTATGAGGAGTGGAAGCATCAGGAGAAGCAATGAGAAAAAGTGTGCACCAACTTGTCAGTACAATGATGCTTCTTATATATAAATACGGTGCCTGCCAGTGAGCTCAGCACTATCTAATGAGAGAATGAATGAATGTACTGCTCTACTATTATTACACATAGTTCCCTGCATTTATCATTGTATGTCTTGGCTTTTCTAAGCTTAACAACCAGCGGCACAAGAGCAGATGATCTCATAAACTTACCAAAGGGCATGTGGCTACTGGTTTCCCTTACTGAGTTCGGTAGATGTAGAGAGGAAAGCAGGAGAGGATAGGATGGACATGGTTACAATGTATCCTGCAGCTCCAGGAACCTGTTTGTGTCTGCTGCAATGTACCCACTAGCAGACGATAGGGACACTGGACACATAGTAGGAGTTCAACTCACTGAGATCACACGGGTGAAAAACTTTCATTGTTAGGTGTGGTGGAATCACTGACAAATGGTAGTTTAATAACCCTTTGAGTGAAAGAGAAGTATGCAATGTATTGCAAACCCCTCTAGCACTCAAGGGGTTAAGTTTTCAAGTTCTCAAAGGGAGACGTGTGCACTGCATTGCACGTATACATGGTGCTCAAATGAATAATTAATCATCTCAGCATTTGACTATGGGACTCAGGAATTTAACCCTTTGAGTTTAAGAGGAGTATCCAACGCATTCCTCTGCAATGCGTTGGATACCTTTTTGGTGCTCAAAGGGTTAATCCAAACCTTAGTATATTTTTTTTAACCAAGTATGATTATAGTGAATCTTTTCTACATGTTCAGCTCAAATAAACTCGGGCAAGAGAACTGGACTAGAAGGGAACAAATACATTTACTGCTATTTATGTAAATTGTTGGTCTCATTTCACACTGCTCCACCACTGCCTAGTAACAAACATTTTAATAGATAATTGGCAAGTTCTAAGCATGTCCCAGACATAGGAAAAACTTGGGAGCAGGCTTATAGAGGAGAGAGGGAGATGGCAGCACCCCCCCCTTCTTGCTTCTGAGGAACAAATAGGTCAAATTGTATCTTGGGGGATCAATAATTTAAATTAGATAGCAGTTTTAGCTTTGTTTGGGGGAGGTAGTTGGAACGTGACAGTTCCACTTAAAACAAATACAAATTTTATAATGCTTAAAGCATTAAAGGACATTCAATAATTTATCTTGAATGAAAAAATATAGAAGTAAATGGAATTTGTTCAAAAGTTTTTGGATAATAATATTCATCAATGTATAGTACTGGGTAATAAACACAAAAGGAACAAATTAAGACTCATGTGGTTTAACAATGAGAATGCAATAGAATCTGCAAACACGCTGTTAGTTAAAAATGAGAAAAGAATTGCAAAAATACAAAGGCAGATCCAAAAAACTTTTACACGTATGTAAATAGGAAAGAGCTAAAGTTTGATACTGTACTGCCTAATACTGAAACAGCTGAATTTATTAGGATAAGGCTATGGCTGATACTTTAAACAAGTTCATATTGCTTTATATACAAAGAAGCAACAATGATAGGCTTTGGCCAAACAGAAAGAAGCACAGCATTTTCTCCACCACAATCATGTTAACTGTGGACAAAGTCAAAAACAGACTTGAAAAGATTAAGTTGAATAAAGGAACATGATCTGTTTGCATGCATCCAATGGTACTTAGGCAATTTAGTAATAGCAAGGCCATATTTAAAATGTATTGATTCACTCTCATCAGCCATAGTGCCCATTGATGAAATAATGCAAATTTAGTCCCATTATTTTAAAAGGGGGATAGCCCTACACCTAAAGATTACAGTGAGTTTTACTTCTATTGTAGGTAAACTACAAGAAGGGTTACTAAAGTGAAGCTTTCAGAATTACATGATAACCAACAATATCATTAACAAGATCATGCATGGTTTCTGAAGAATAGATCATGTCAAGCTAATCTGCTTGTAATCTATGGAAGGGTAAGTTGTAAACTGGACAGGGGTGTAGCTGTGGAGTTAGCATAACCAGGGCCGGCACCACCTATAGGTGAGGTAGGCGCCAACCTAGGGTGCATATTCTCTGGGGGCACATCAGGGCCGCCCCCCCCTTGCTCACCACTTACTCCTCTAGGAGTCCAGAAAATGTTAGCCTGCACGTCTCAAATAAAAAGTATGTTTCGGTGCCCTCCCTTGGCTGGCTATTTTTTTAATGTAGCACAGCGATGCCCGTTTCTGTCTCCCTCTCCACTCCTTCAATCCTGGACCAGGATTGAAGGAGCGGAGGGGGAGAGAGAAACGGGCATTGCTGTGCTACATTTAATAAAATAGGAAGCCAAGTGAGGGCACCGAAACGTACTCACTGGGAGAGAGAGACGTGCAGCGGGAAGCACTGGTCAATATTTATACTCGAGAGAGAGGAGATGTAAGTGGAAGTGGGGTCAAGAGGGGATAAAGAGTCAGACGGGGGAAGAAAGTGTCAAAGGGGGGATCAACAGTCAAGAGGGGGAGAGAGTCAAAGGGGGGAAGAGTCACATATAGAGAACATACATTCTGACACATTGATACACATATAGAGAAGCACACACACATACACACTGATATCCTTACAGAGACTCACACACACTGACACTTATATACATACAGGGAACACACACTGACACTTATATACATACAGGGAACACATACTGACACACACATATAGGGAACACACAAACACACTGACACTTAAACACATACAGGGCGGGTATAAAGGGGTAGGACACATGGGGCGGAGCCAAGGGGTGACAAAATTAGGTTTTGCCTAGGGTGGCTTAAATCTTTGCAGCAGCCCTGAACATAACTGGATTTTACTAAAGCCTAGATATTGTGCCCCCACAAGAGATTACCTCATAAATGGGAAGGGATAAGCTTGACAGACAATATCTGCGCATGGATAGAAAACTGATTAATAGAATGAAGAGAGTTGTAAATGGAACTTTTCCATACTGGTCTAAAGTTGTAACTGATCTAGAAGTAGGCATTGAACATAACTTCTCAATATTTGCTGATGACACGAAACTACGTAAGGAAATACATACAGTGAAGGATGCTTTTTCCACTGCAGAAACATTAGGATAAACTGAGTGAATAGACAGAAAAGTGCAGATAAGGTTTAATATGGATGAATTAAAGAGCCTATATTTAGGTTGGAGAAACAATCATGCTACATATACACTAAATAGATCCTTGGTAGAGAAGGAATAGACAATAGACTTAAAGGGATAGTAACATTTCACAAAAACAGCAGCTCCAATTAATCTTCACAGTATTTGGGCCATGGAGAGTGTTATTTCAATACTGTCAGAGTTGTAGTTCAAGAGTAATTGAATAATAAAGTTTCCCCCTCCCGCCCCTTTTACCTAGTGTAAGTCACCTCCCCTCAGATGTGGAATCTGGTCCACAGACCAGACAGATCTCAGCAAGGGACCATCTTCTTACTGTGAGAACAATGAAAGCCCTGAAAGCCCTAACAAGTTTTTCAGGTTTTTCCCTTATGTTAATTGAAGATTGTCCCTCTCTGCAATCCACTTAGACACCACCCTGCTCTCTGAGGTGAGCAGTGTTACATCAGTAAAAGGGGCGGGAGGGGGATAATTTATCATTCAATTAGTGTTGAGCGAGCACCCCGATGCTCGGGTGTTCGGGTGCTCTGACCGAGCACCCCCTGAGGCTCGAGTGCTCGGCCGAGCACCCGAACCCCATTGCATTAAATGGGAGGACTCGAGCATTACACCAGGCACCCCCTGCTCTGATGAGGGGAGGGTGCCTGGTCAATGCCCCCCTTCATCTCCGCAATGTCCCCCTTCATCTCCGCAATGTCCCCCTTCATCTCCGCAATGTCCCCCTTCATATGTCCCCCTTCATCTCCGCAATGTCCCCCTTCATATGTCCGCCTTCATCTCCGCAATGTCACCCTTCATATGTCCCCCTTCATCTCCGCAATGTCCCCCTTCATATGTCCCCCTTCATCTCCGCAATGTCCCCCTTCATATGTCCGCCTTCATCTCCGCAATGTCCCCCTTCATATGCCCCCCTTCATCTCCGCAATGTCCCCCTTCATATGTCCCCCTTCATCTCCGCAATGTCCCCCTTCATATGTCCGCCTTCATCTCCGCAATGTCCCCCTTCATATGTCCCCCTTCATCTCCGCAATGTCCCCCTTCATATGTCCGCCTTCATCTCCGCAATGTCCCCCTTCATATGTCCCCCTTCATCTCCGCAATGTCCCCCTTCATATGTCCGCCTTCATCTTCGCAATGTCCCCCTTCATATGTCCCCCTTCATCTCCGCAATGTCCCCCTTCATATGTCCGCCTTCATCTCCGCAATGTCCCCCTTCATATGTCCGCCTTCATCTCCGCAATGTCCCCCTTCATATGTCCCCCTTCATCTCCGCAATGTCCCCCTTCATATGTCCGCCTTCATCTCCGCAATGTCCCCCTTCATATGTCCCCCTTCATCTCCGCAATGTCCCCCTTCATATGTCCGCCTTCATCTCCGCAATGTCCCCCTTCATATGTCCCCCTTCATCTCCGCAATGTCCCCCTTCATATGTCCCCCTTCATCTCCGCAATGTCCCCCTTCATATGTCCCCCTTCATCTCCGCAATGTCCCCCTTCATATGTCCGCCTTCATCTCCGCAATGTCCCCCTTCATATGTCCCCCTTCATCTCCGCAATGCCCCCTTCATCTCCGCAATGCCCCCTACCTCCAGTCCCTGGTGGTCCAGCGGAGCGTCTGCAAGATCTGTGCCTCCTCCGGCACAGATCCCTGCCACCCGAACATGGCGGGCGAGCACATGGCGGTACTCGTACGAGTACCGCCATGTGCCGAGCAGAGCGATGCTCGAGCCGATCCGAGCATCGGCCGAGCATGCTCGCTCAGCACTACATTCAATTACTCTTGAACTACATCTCTGACAGAACTGATATAACACTCTCCATGGCCCAAATACTATGAAGATTAATCAGAGCTGCTTTTATTATGAAACATTACTATCCCTTTAATAATAGTGTGCCGTTTCACTACTATCATTTTTAAAAAAGGGATACTGATGAACTGGATGGGAATTTAATTTAATTCTACCTATTTATAAATCCTCGGTAACACTTCATCAAGAATATGGAGTGCTGTTTTGTTATGAACTGGAAAAAAGTACAGAGATGTGAAACTAAGGTGATAAAGGAATTATAATATTTTGTTATAAAGAAAGACTAGCCAAACTAGGTGTATTTACATTAGATAAAAGGGGCTCAATTCTATTACCCACTCTAAAACCGGCGCTACAGTAAAAACATGCAACGTGTATTTTGCAAACATGTTACGTCGGTATTCTATTGCAAACCACCATTGGAATAAGAAAAGGGTTGAACTAGATGGACGCAAGTCTTTTTTCAACCTAAATTACTATGTTAGTATGTTACTATTAAAACAAAACCGCCGTAGACAGCACATTTCTACGAACTAACAAAACTGGCGCTGTCTGCTTCTATTCAACTAGCGCCTAAAAAACACATGCAAAATGTCAAAGAACAAGGAAATAGGTGTACATTTGATGACAGAAAGATCGAGTTTAGCGTTAGATGTGTTCCTCACATTATCGAAATCCGACATAGAGTGCCCCCCCTTCAACACATTAACCCCCCCTTTCAAATTCAACTTATAGTGCTTTCTTTCACCATTTTAATTCGTCAAATACTGTTCACATTTAACATTTTAACAAACCCTTTTAAATTTTGACTTATAGTGCTCCCAAGACTTTCTTTCTCTATTTTAATTTGACATTGTTTCTTGTTGTATTTTGTATTGCATGATTAACCCTGTGGGTACCAGAGAGGTAGCAACGCATTGCAATGTGTTTACTAACCCTCTAGTACACAGAGGGTTAATAGGCAAGGTATGTCCTTTGAATGCACGCCTATACTACTTACACTTAACTGTAGATACAGGTAGGCCTGCGTGGGCTGTAGCTTATTCTCTTTTAATGCAGGCCCATTTCACCCAGTTGTACATAACTTCATTTTAATGAATGTACACTTTACTGGGCAGTCCTTGTGACCGCCCATGTGAAGAACACCAAATAACTACAAAAAAGCCAGCTTTGGCTTCTTCAGTAGGTTGTAGTATTTTCTTCAAAGCTCAGTTTTTCAATAGGCTAAGTAGGCAGTTCCCTAGAACACTGATGTTTGAGATGCATCTCAACTGTGCTTGCCACACACACATTCTGAGTTGTGGGCATGGCCAAAACAAACATAACGCCACTGGTTTATGATGACCAGTTTCTGTAACAGTTTTCTCACTAAAATATTAGTCGTTGTTTAACCGTAGAGCCTAGAGAGGACACCAATGTATTGTAAAGCATTCTGTTCGATATTTCTCTAACCGCAAAGAGGTTAATAGTTCTTTGTTTGATTGTATGTTATAGGCTAAGTTTATTTTCTGTGCCAGGACACAGCGGGTGAGTCTAGAAAGAAAGTTAGGTGAGGAGTGAGGATGTGGTCAAATGTTGGGCTAAGAGCATCTTGGGTGTATTTGACTGGGAAAGACTTTGCTGTAAATCAGGCCTTGTACTTATTACAAATGACAGCTCACAAAAAAAAAAAATACAGTGCATTCATTCCCACACGTATTCTCCAGTCCACCATTGCTTACATGTCTTCTTTGTTCCTCCTCCTTGTAGGTTTTCGGGGATCCTGGGTTTTCTCCGAACCTATTTTAAGTAACTACTGCTTTACCCATTTAAAAACACACACCAACAGTTTATGTACATTTTTTACCATTAACAAATGTGGGTAAATCAAGCCTTGCAGCATGGGAATGTGTGTGTTACAGTGGCGTATCCTTGTATACACTCATTCATAAATCAACAAGTAAAAGTTAAGCACAGGAACATATTTTGTGTGCTAGTCACTAGTACTAGTCACTGACAATTTAGTAAATAAACCCCTATGTAGAGATAATAAATCCACACCAGTGCTATTTGTCAGTTCATATTTCAGTTTTAGATACCACCATTTGTCTTACTAGATACTCAACTGTGAAGAGGAATGCAATCTAAAACCCCATGTTCATGGCTCATTCTACCACCCTCATTAATTTACCAGAAATTCTAACCCATCACTTTGTCTAAACATCTACTGCTCTCCATAAGTACCTTAGTCATCAGTCTGCACACCCCAATCGCTCCAAACCAGATTGTTTTAATACTTCAAGACCCAATTATCTTTGTCCAAACAGAGCGCTAAGACAATATGTCAAATAGATGAGGCCAGTGAAGAAATGAGTCCTATCCAGGATTATTATCCAATGTAATCTTAGATGACTTCAAAGCCCTTCCATGGTGGGTACAATGATATAACCAGGCATTTAGCTGGAAAAGATACATGTGAACTACATCTGTTTGGTTTTTTTGTAATATATCTTTGTCCATGTAGCAGAATGTGTGATCTTTAACTAATATTGTGCCATGCTAGTTTATGTAGGGTTGTAATGATGCCACTAAACATTGAGGTTGATCTCTTTAAAAGAACTTGGGGGAAATTCACTAAAAGGTAATAAGGAGTTGATAAGGTGGAGATGATTTCTCCAGTGATATCACTTCTCCAGTTCCTATGTTATTCTATGGAGCCTATGCACTAAAGGGTCCTCAGCTCTGGAGATCTTAGTGAATAGGTTCCATAGAATAACATAGGAACTGGAAAAGTGATATCACTGGAAAAGTTATCTCCACTTTATCACCTCTTTATCAGAGCTTAGTGATTCTCCTCCCTGGTGTAATTCTCAAAACAACTGTACCAAAGGACTAATATAAAATTCCCATTAATTAAAATGCAGTTTTAACCCTTTAAGTGCTGGAGAAGTCTCAAATGCACTGCAGCTTTGTGAGCTCCAGAGGGGTGTTGCACTCAAACTGTTAACCCTTGCAAGATATATTTAGCTAGCCAAATAGTTTTTAACCCTTTGAGTGCCAGAGAGGTACTCAACGCATTGCTTGTCCGGACAGATCGCAATGAGGGACAATCTCATCTCTGTCTGTATAAGGACAACCCTGCCCAGCATGATGAAGGGGATCGGGGTTTTCCTTATACTGACACAAGATTGTCCCTCATTGTCATCTGTCCAGAATGGATTTCAGGTCTGAGGGAACTATGAGTGACGTAGGGAAAAGGGGAAGGAGGGGGAACTTTCAGCTTAAATAACAAGGGGAATATAACCATAAGGGCATTGAAATGGTACGGTTCATTATATAAGAGCAGTGTAAAAGCCCATGCACACAGGAATATCCTATAATATATAAGGCCAGCGCAGTAGAGACTGTCCGAATGCAGCACTAAACCTCCCAGCATTCTGTGCGTTCCAGCAGTGTGTACTGCACATGACCGCATCGGACAAACATACATCTGGCCTTTTATATTATAGGATGATAACAACCAATTGAATATTAGGGGTTTTTTTACATTAAAGGCATAGTAATACTTAATATGTAAAAAAACACATATTGTAGTGTTTATCCCCCTGAGTAAACCAGGGGTACTCCCACTGCTGAAAGGTGGTTTATTCAAAAGATTTTACAGCTCTAATTTGAATTTTTTAGGTGCAGTATCACAGTGGCCTGAAACTGTACAGTGGTGCTGTTGCTTCACCATCCTATGGAGATTTGTGGTCACAGAATGGTGTAGCAACAGCGCCACTGTAACATTGCAGGCCACTGTGATACTACACTTAAAAAAATTCAGCTTTGAGCTGTAATAACTTTTGAATAAAGAACATTTCAGCAGTGGGCGTACCCTTGCTTTATTCAGGAGGAGAAACCCTACAACATATTTGTTTTTACATCTCAAGTATTACTATCCCTTTAACATCCTTTTAATGAACTCCCCGTGCACAAACAGGGAAAACCTTAAGTTGTAACCTGTTATGGGTCCCGGCGGGCGGAAATGAGATCCACTGATTAAAGCTATACATATTAAGGCCCTGAAGTCATTCCTCATATGTTGTATTATTTAGACATGGGACCAGTTGGCTATCTAACTAAACAGACAAGGACCTCTACTAATTTCCAAACAATTTATGTCTATTGAAGCAGAGGACATGAAGCATTCCAGGGAATGCTACTGATAGAGTCATGCACCAGCACAGGCTGAAGGCCTGATGGTTGAAAAACACTGATTTAGACTATGCAATATTTTAGTAGAATTTATCTGAATAGTCTCTAACTCACGGATGTCTTTCAGGTTTCAAGATCTGTATATCACATTTTAGGTGAGGTTTAATTATGAGCTATTGTATAAAAGTACATTAGGTCCTCTATTTTCCAGCTTTTAATGGCTCTTTTTATCCAGCTTAATATCAGACTGGCATTTCCCACAGCTTTGCTTCATCACTTGCCTACCTTTACACAATCACATATAACTAATTTCCCTAACTCTGCTTTTGTTGTCAGTGAAGTACATCTAAGTCTTTATACTTCTTTTGGTGTTTGGTATCCTATATGCATTATTTTTAACTAGTGTAAAAGCCTGTGTACAAGGGTCCAAGGTCCAGGTGATGTTAACCCTTTGAGTGCCAGAGGGGTGCGCAACGCATTGCTTTGCAATGCGTTGCGCACCCCTCTGGCACTCAAAGGGTTCAGAGGCGAGGCCTGCTCTGTGTACTTTCGCCGACTCACTGGCGGCGCACGCGATGCAGTCATGTGCTGTAGAAATTGCCTGAATGCACAGAATGCTCCCAGCACAGAACTTCCAGCATTCCGTTCTCCCAGCATTCTGTGCGTTAGGGCAGTCTCTACTGAGCATGACTGCATCGGACAAACATTCTAGCGTTTTATTATATAGGATTTTGTGTTATATAGAACAAATATTGTAAAGCTAAAAATATGTCTGCAAAAAGCATTTATTTTTATTTTGTCCAAAGAAAATAATGTATAATTATCCCTTTCCTGTTATTTACAATTGATCTTCCAATCTACAGATGCAATTCTGGTCCATAGGAGACAAATTAAAATTCCTATTGATATGAATGGGGGTTATAACCCATTGAATGACAGAGGTTTGCAATGCATTCCTTCTCAATTCGTTGGAGACAAATTTTAATTTGTGCAGTTGATTTGGTCCAGAATTGCACTTCATATCCAATGGTTGTGAAAGAATTGCAGCAATATTGTATCCTCAATGTAAGGTATCTGTTTTCTATTGTATGGCTACAGAATGACATGTTTGTCTGATAAAGGTTAGTGTAACTTTAGCAGCCTCTATACATTTAGATCTTGCATCTTGACCAAGAGCAGACATGTTAGAATGTACAAAACTCAATGATCACAGGATATGATCCAGAGGGATGATTTTGCAGTCTGTCGATGTCGTATTTCAGTTCTGGATCAACTGCACGTCAGTTCACATCTCATTAAGAAAAGGCCTGGGGAATTATTTCAGCCGTGTCTTTTCCTTAATAAATCGTCTGGAAGGCTATTGCATTGCTAATTATAACCAGGTAGATATTAATTACAGGGAGGCTGATATACAAAGACAAGTGGTGCAATTCTTGGGGAAAAACTGTACCATTTCCACTGATTAAATTGGGGCTTTTAACCGTTTTAATACTAGAGATGTCTACAGCACATTGGGATGAAATGCATTAGACAACTATGTAGCCTTCAAGGGGTTAAAAATCCCATTTAAATCAATAAACATGTTTTGGAATTTCTATTTCGTCCCTATAGTGCACTTGGTTTGAACCAGAATTGCATTACTTTTACTTAGTACATCAGCTTCAGTGAAGCTCTCCCTTGGTATTAGAGCATTGCAATGTGTTGAGAAGTTTCAGGCACCCAAGGGGTTAAACATATAATTGTTCAGGTTTCTCAATCCACTGAGGGGCGTCCATCACAATGCAAAGCAAAGCTTTCTAGAATCCTCTCATGCTTAATGGGATAGTAACGTCAGAAAAAAAGTATTAACTATATGGTAGATACAATAAAAAGAGAGTACTTGCACTTATTCGTATGTCTCTAACCGTTATGGTTTGAGAGATTTAAGAAAATAAAGTTCTCTGGTCCCTCCCCTTTCTGCTTGACGAGCTGTAAAGCTGTCAGAAGCAGATTCTGGTCGGTTGACCAGATGCGGCTCTTCAGCAGCGCCGATATAATGATATCTAAAGACAAATACTTCATTTAGAATGGTCTACAAAGTGTGCCTGGTTTGCAAGCACACTTTGTAGACCGTTCCAATGAAGTATTTATTTCTAAATACCCTGATTTCAGCTCTGCTGAAGAGCCTCTGTTTGGTCAAATGACTGGAATCTGCAGCTATCAGCTAGATGGCAGACTTGAGTAAAACAGCCAGGAAAAGTTAACTTTAGCAAGTTATATCTCTCAAACCATAAAGGTCTGAGAGATAAGACTTATGTCGATGTTAACCTTTTTTTAATGTGTACAATATTAAATCAACTTAAAATTAATTATTACTATCCCTTTAAAGGGTGAAAGTATGAATCTGGTTATCTGGGATTTTATGGTGTTTTTTTATCTATCTATCTATCTATCTATCTATCTATCTATCTATCTATCTATCTATCTATCTATATCTATCTATTTATGGTCAGCTCCTGGAAAGTGAAGCCTGGAAATGAAGCGAGTGATGAGGTATGGCGAAAACCTAGGTGATTGAGCCTGATTAGAGGGCTCACCTAAAACAATGAATAATGAAAAGGGGTGTTGGGGGGGTGGGATTCACTGAGATGATGTGAACCAAAAGGGTCTTGACTCCCATAAATGCAGGCATAGCCTTATACATCCACACACGTTAGGGTCCGTATTAACATTGCTCTACAATACTCGCTCCAGGTCTCCAGTGCATTCCGCAGCACCTCATTGTAAAACAGAGAGGATCCCTTAGTGCAGAGAATAAAGTACACCACGTTGGGTGAACTATAACCACTGGATCTAACATTTACATCCAGTTTGCTTTACATTCTTGCTTCAGTATTTAATATTTTTTACACATCATTGCCCGTTTACACCTTACTAAATTAACAATACTATTCTAGACCTTAGTGCATTGTATATAACACCTGTCTTATATATATACATATTCTTAGATGGGTTACATCTATTGTCCTCTTTTTTAACCCCTTAGCGTCCGGTTACGTACCTGGACCGTCACGCTGGTCCGGCACTTAAGGATCAGGTCCTGCAGGAGCGAGGTGAGTAATACCGGGGACTGAATTTGATCGCTCCAAGGCCGAAGCTATCTCTTTCAGTCTCTCAGTTCGGCGTGCCGCCCCACGTGATCAGTCACGTGGGGCGGCACGCCGAAATTCTCTATCGGGTCCTTAAAGGACCACACACCCTGCAACCGCTGGTCGTTAAGGGGTTAAATTAGTTTATTTCTATTCATCAGCACAATTGTACGTGCATATTGAAAGAGATCTCTTCCTCGACATTTAAGTCGAGGGAGGGCATGACTGCTGGACCGAACATTCTTTGGCAATATTTTGCCTTTGAATGTTTGTTAGTGGCTGGCAGGGCTGGTGGGCTGGGTGGGAGTTTTTTGTTTATAAATATCACCCGTGCGGCTGTCTACGCAGTTTAATTTTTCCAGAGAGACAGCCGCACGGGTGTTTTTCTTGTGTTTCCCTCCCTCCCCCTTTTTTCCTTTTATTGTCACAGTGATTTGTCGGGGGTGGGTCCTCGAGGGTTATTTACCCTAATGGGGTTTTTTGGGGAGTTAGCCCCCTGCTCGCAGGCTAACGGCGCGAGTGGGGGCAGAGACTCTTGTTTGTTGATTGTGTTAATCGTGCCACTCGGCATCTGCTGAGATGCAGGCTTAATGTTTTACTGTTATGTTTTTAATAAAGCTGTGGCCTTTTCCTTCCCTGATTGTTGGCCGTGTTTTACTGGGGGGGATTGGGCTTTTATTATGTATGTTCATGCACATAGGCAGTTACGTGCATTATATATGTAATACAAATATAATGCACCTACAATTGTGCTGATAAATTGAAATGGCACTTTGCTCATTTCACTTGTATGTAGAATATGCACTGGTTGTTCACACTTGTAATTATCTAATTAGCACTAATACATGTGCCAGGTATTTGTGCCTAAAACACAGCATTGGGGTAATTAAGGGAGTCATTTTGCATTGTTTTTCATCCTGACAAAGGCTGCAATATCAGCAACCAAAACGCTGATCAAATAAACATGTTTTTTTTTTGTCACAAGATCATATGAAGTACTGAGTGTGCTAATGTTATCCGTGCTCCCAGCATTCCGTGCTCCCAGCATTCCGTGCTCCCAACATTCCGTACTCCCAACATTCTGTGCACCCAACATTCTGTGCTCCCAGCATTCCGTGCTCCCAGCATTCTGTGCTCCCAGCATTCTCTGCATTCGGGCAGTCTCTACCGCGCATGACGGCTTCTGACAAACATCCTAGCGAAAAATTATATAGGATTGCTATATCAGTCCTAAAGAGAAAAACGACTAACTGTAATTGGTTATGCCTTTTAAAGGACCAACTTAACAGTTCTTCGTAATGTGCAGAGCTTCTCAAACCACAAAGGTTTTTTTTCTTCAACTGTGTTCCTGAAGAAGAAACCTCCCTGGTTACAAAAACTCTGTACTTTATGAAGATTTATTATGTTGGCCCATAAAACAGTAAGTACCAACTGCAGCAGATTTAAAAACCAAACAAGTCTGAACTGTGAGAGTGCTCTCACTGCATAGTGCTACACTAGTATGTTTTCTCATAATAGAAAAGTGTATTGATTTAATGATTTTAGAATATTTAGAAAGTGTTTTTCCAGCAAGAATACATAGGGTGTTATGCAGTAAGGCGTGATAAATTGGAGATGACTACTTGCGTGATATCACTTCTCCAATTCCTATGTTAATCTATGGAGCCAATGCACTAAGATCTCTCCATAGCATAGAGCAAAGGCTCCATTGAATAACATAGGAACTGGATAAATTATATCACTAGAGAATTCATCTCCTCTTTATCACACCTTAGTGCATAACCCCCACTGAGTACTCTAATTTTTAAATCTATCTATCTATCTATCTATCTATCTATCTATCTATCTATCTATCTCTCTATCATCTATCTATCTATAAATCTATCTATCTATCTATCTATATATCATCTATCTATCTATCTATCTATCTATCATCTATCTGTCTATAAATCTATCTATTTGTCTATCTATCTATCTATCTATCTATCTATCTATCTATCTATCTATCTATCTATCTATCTGTCTGTCTGTCTGTCTATCTATCTATCTATCTATCTATCTATCTATCTATCTATCTATAAATCTATCTATCTATCTATCTATCTATCTATCTGTCTGTCTGTCTGTCTGTCTATCTATCTATCTATCTATCTATCTATCTATCTATCTATCTATCTATCTATCTATCTATATATCTATCTATCTATCTATCTATAAATCTATCTATCTATCTATCTATCTATCTATAAATCTATCTATCTATCTATCTATCTATCTATCTATCTATCTATCTATCATCTATCTATCTCATATCTATCTATCTATCTATCTATCTATCTATCTATCTATCTGGCTATCTATCTGTCTGTCTATCTATCTGTCTGTCCATCTAATTCATATCTATCTATCTATCTATCTATCTATCTATCTATCTATCTATCTCTCTCTCTCTCTCTCTCTGTCTATCACTAGAATTATCACAGCAATAGAAAGTTGCTTCTTAACCCTTTGACTGCCAGAACTCTCTGGAACTCAAAGGTTTAAATACTAGTCTGCCCGATGCTGGGGTATTTATTTCATGTGTCAGTGACTAAATCTCAACCATTAAGCCCTGGGAAGTTTGAGATTGTCTGGCTGTTAACCTTCTGATTGCCAGAGAGGCATCCAACACATTGCATTGCAGTGCATTGGATACCTCTCTGACTGCACCAAACAGAACCGCCTATTCAAAGAAGTGTAAAATCCTGTATACTCCTGGTTCTGTGCTACTGTATGTATATATATATATGAGTGCCAGTCTGCATGCTACTTAGTTTTGATTGGCTGTATTCTTGGAATCAACTTCATTTTGTGGTGTTTGTCGTTCTTCCCTTCCATGAACCAATTAATAGAGCTAGTGTATTGCTACTATTTATTCAGCTAATGAGATTCTGCCATACTACAGTACGCACCGATTTCAGTTTACTAAACAAACATTCTGAAATTTGATGTATTAGGAAGAGCAGAAACAATCCAGGGGCAACATAGGAAGGGAACACTCAAACTTGTCCTCAAGTCGCCCCATAAAGTGCAGGTTTTCCAGATCTCCTAACGTAAACACAGGTGAATCCATCAGTGGTTCAGTCATTCTGTCGCAAGACCTTGAGAACTGGTTTGAGAGCATCTACCACAGGGGACAATTAAAAATTCCAATACTTTGCATGGAAGGTTTTAAGCACTTAAATGCTAGTGAGGTCTCTAACACATTGCTCATCAGACCGTACTAGCATTCAGGAGGTTAAAAGTGCAATTTTAATTACTTGACCATAGCAGCATTAGTTTACATTTAAAGTGATAGTAATGTTTCACAAAAAAAGCAGCTCTGAATAATCTTCATAGTATTTTGGGCCATGGAGAGTGTTATTTCAATACTGTCAGAGTTGTAGTTCAAGAGTAATTGAATGATAAAGTTTCCCCCTCCCGCTGCTTTTATCTAGTGTAAGCCCCCTCCCCTCAGATGTGGAATCTGGTCTCTTGACCAGACAGATCACAGCTAGGGACAATCTTCTTACTGTGAGAACAATGAAAACCCTGCTCACTGAAGATTGTCCCTCTCTGTGATCCATCTGGACACCACCTTTCTGTTCTGAGGTGAGCAGTGTTACATCAGTAAAGGGGGCAGGAGGGTGATACTTTATCATTCAATTACTCTTGACAGTATTGAAATAACACTGTCCATGGGCCAAATACTATGAAGATTAATCGGCGCTGCTTTTTTTTGGGAAACATTACTATCACTTTAAAACTGTCAACCACTAGTTTTCCTTCCAGAGACAAACAAGTGGTTCATCCGTGAATTATTTCTGTTTCAATAGAAGCAACTGTGCTCTGTGCTTACTGAACTTTACCATTTCATGCTATTCTGCCTGTCACCTCATAGGGATGGAATGTTTGCTGTTTTCATCACAGGTCTGTCTAAAAGGAGGCCCAGAATTTGGCAGAAACATCTCTGGCTGGAATGAATGCAAAACTTTGTATTTAGCGATCTGCGGTTGAGGCAGAAATGGAAACAAATAAACGGAGAAAAAAGGAGAGAAACAAATTCTCTTGGGAAGTGAATAAAGGATTTTTTTTATTAGTAATAACACATGTCCTGGCATATGTTTCACATGTTGTGAAGCCTCCCTTGAAACCCTGTTTTATCTCTCTTTTGGATATTGAGTTATATTGCATTTGAAATATTAAAAAGCTTGACTGTTCTGGGGCCGTGTTCAACAAGTGGTGCAATGCTGGAGCAAACCATTTGCTTCATAGGGTAGAAATGATAATATTTATTGATTCCAATAGGGCTTTTAACCCCATGCTTAACAATACATTAGAGATATCTTTAGCATTTAATGATTTGAAAGCCCCCCCTTAAAAAAAAATCTCTATTTGGGGAATATTAATTTGTCCTGTTTTGTGCAGCTGGTTTGCTCCAGAATTACAGCTTATTGAATGCGACCCCTGGGTCATATTTAGATATCAGGAGTTCTAGGTGAGAAACTCTTGATGCCTCAAGTCCCGCTCATGACCACACCCAGTGCCTTCCATGACCATACCCCTAGACCACTTCACTGTAACCTGCCAAGCAGCAAAAAACACAAATTAATTGCACAGTACAGGGATATATAAACTGTTAATTTACTAGGTTCTGGCTGAGGGTATCATTTTATAACACTGCATGTAAAACATTGTACGGCTAAATGCTGCGTTAAGCATGTCAATGTGATGAAAAGGGTGAAATGAGAATCTTGCCCTGCATAATAGCACGGGATTCTCATGTCGCTTCCTTAAACATCGCTTCAACTGTATTAGACCTTTAATATAAAGTGCTGCATTTTCTATTCTATTTAGAAAAAAAATGCTTCTTAATACATGATATATTATCAGATGTAGTTCAAAAACGCTTCAGGGAGCTATATGGTTATGCATTTCTGAAAGTAAAACTAAAAAAAGAATTAAGTTTTAATATCCAGGGTTATAAAGTTAGCATTTGATCAGCATTTTGAGCATTTGGATTCATCTCTGGCATGTTACTCTGAGAAGTGCATAACCATATAGCTCTTTCTCCTGTAGAGTTTGAACTACATCTTATAATATATCACATACTGAGAAGCATTTTTTTTCTGAATAGAATAGAAATTGCAGCACTTTATATTCAAGGTCTAAGACAGTTGAAGCGCTGTTTAAGGATACAACATGAGAATCTTGTGCTTTCATGCCGGGCAAGATTCTCATGTCGCCCTTTTCATCACAGTGAAATGCTTAATGTGGCGTGTAGCCGCACAATGCTTTTCATGCAACATTTTAAAAGTGAACCCTTGCTGAAGGGGCTAGAGTCCAAATTTCATTCTTGAAGCCCTGGATCCTTTAGCAATCTTGCTGCATGTAATGGTGCTAATCTCCCTACCAGTAATGGTAATTGGAAAGCCCATTGCACTAATAATGCATTAGATTGGCCCAAACTCAGTATGTGGCAACCTTGATGGGTACCTGCATTGCCTAATTGGAAATCCAGGAGATGGGTGACTTTTATACCTATGTTCCATCACCAAATCTCTATTGGATTGGATCAACCATGTTCAGCCCAGAAAATGTACAGAAAGATCAGATCACCTGGTTGCCATTTCAGCAGGAAGGTGCAGTAAGGTGAGAGAAGGATGAGAGAACCTCTCTAGTGAGAATATTCTAAACATCTTCCTTTTCCTGTTGAAGGCATCTTGGGAAGATGATAAGCAATCAAAATTCACTGTAGGTGCCATATATATATATATCAATTTCACAAGAGGGCCACATTTTATAGCAAAATATTCTAAACAGGGGTTGAAAATGTTGATTATCCTCACTGATGCTAGAGAGGTCTCCCTTGCATTGCTTTACAATGATCTCAAGACCTCTCTTGAAACCTAAGGGTGAAGGTGAAACATTGTTCTTGTTTGAAGAGATAAAAAGAGGCAAAAGAATGGGGATGTGTACTTTTTGGGGAGAAAATAGTGTACATGCAGAGTAATATATTGGGAAATGATCTCAGTTGTCTCAAACTGTACCAGAGAACCGAATGGGGAGTGTAAGAGAAGACCTAGAAGGCCGATTGTCGTTCCAGGGCCTACCGTTGCCCACCACTGTCTCAGTGCATAGACACAATAGAATAACATAGGAACTGGAGAGCTTATCTCACTGGAGTGGCTTCTCTCTGTCTCCGTAGTTCCCCCCAATGCCAGCCGAGCAGTTTTTGGTATTGTTTCTCTTGCCAGTTTGTCTAATTTTGTGGTTCTCAATTTTTTCTAAGTGAAGGCACATCTAATACAAAGTCTGGAATTTTTGTGGCACCACTAACATCTTATAGGTCATTTGTCAAAGGTGTAGTGAAGGGGAGAGGTACATAACTGAATAGTTGTTCTAAGGCACTACTTACTCCTTGAGGAAGTGTCGGAGAGACAAGAAACGTGTTGGATAGTTTAGTATATTTTATACTTTATTTTTTGCTCACTATTATAATTGTGCAGAAACTGCAATCTACAAAAGAAAGTGAGTCCAACCGCGTGGTACATCTATCAGAAGCATAATAGCTCTAATCAGTAAGGACTTTAAATCTGTTTGCTGACCACCAGGGGTGGCAAAGAGGTTACCATCTATACGAATCCAGCTGACTACCAATGGAGATAGCTTTCAGAGAGGGAACGTATACACTGCAATTCAATACCAGGTATGTATATAAAAATTCTATGCAACTTCTGCCTGCGGTCCATTGATACTGTAGAAGCAGATAAAAGTGGAGGGATTCAGCAGATGAGGGAATGCTTATTAAATCAATAAATTTAGCTGTATAACACAAGAGGCTGTTAAAGCAACAACCACAAGGAGACAGGAAGCACGAATAGACAGGGGAAGACCTGCAACACACACTACTGTAAATCAGCTGGAGAGGTAACCTATACTTATAGTTATTACCCTAACCATCTTGGCGGACTAGATCAACGCATTAACATAACCCTCTGCATTGAATTCCACTACGGACTATGTTGATGCAAATTTGCACTGCATCTATGGACTTTAGAATATTTTAGTGAATGTTATATATTAGGAGCATTGATAGTTATAGAAAGAGGGGTTTAAGACTTTTACATGTGAATATTTTTTTATATTACTATCCGGGTTGTCTGTAAGAATTTGTCTCTCTGCCTCACAGGTCCATTTATAACTAGGTTTATGTACAGCTCTCTCCAATTTTTGGTTTCTAAGACAGGGATAGCCAACCCTTATCTTAAAGAGCTACCAATAACATATTGTCAGGATATCCCTGCACAAGAATAGATACACCAATTAACATTTCTGAGCCACTAATTAGTGCACCTGCATACCCGCTGGAAATATGGGGTATCCTGGAAATGTACCCCTGTTCTAAGGTTGCACAGTTAGATAACAAAAACAAACATATTGAGCATAACAATTTCCATAAATATAAAGCTGAAACTTGTGATGTGTGAGGACTGTGGATTTGCATGAACATTGCAGGGGGGACATTTGCCATGAGCTTCTTAAGCAATATACTGGATTATTGCTTATAACCCAGTGCTTTAGCATCATTCATTATGGACAGCAACTCACCATTCAGCACCCCAAGGCTGGACAGCTCCCTGGACAGATATGTTGCCACGCGCTTGGGTAGGCTTATCTCTGTCTGGGGGGTCTGATAAAGGTTAATCCTTCCTGTGGAGCAGGCAGCCCAACTCCATGATTCCCCAGTCCCATGCTGGGCCTCTAAGTCTATTGTGCATATACAGGGAAGGACATGTGTGTGGGGACTGTACTTGCATATTATGTTAGATATAAATTACAACTAACAGAATCCAAGTGTGTGGCTGAATATTCATTGTACTTTAGTTTATTGAGTTTGTGATATTTGTTGCAGTAATCCAATTTGACGCAGCTTTTGGGCTGCCTCACTTAAGACCATCAGATAGCGAGTCAGTGTGTATGCAGGCAAACCATGCACTCAGTGTTTGTGGATTGCCGCTGGGACAATGAGAACCCCCCCTCCCCCAGAGGGCCTTTCATTGTAAAAAAAGACTTGACAGCAGACAAGGGGGAGGAAATGTCTGGTGCCTGAGAGATTGTCAGCTTCTTTCCTATTGGTTAAGTAAAAATTCCAGCAATGACTTGTTGGATTCAGATCTCCCAGCTCAGAACCAGGCTCCTGATTGGCCCTATCATCCCTGGAACCTTTAGAGGGGGAGAGTTGATTGTCGTGGGTGATTCAGAGTACCAGGGGCCTGGGTATAAAGTGTGGGTCTGTGTCCTAAGGCTGTGGCCCCATCACAGCAACGATCCTGTGAAACAAACTCAACTGTGGAAAAGCAACACAAATCAAGAAGTACATATCACTGCGACTAAAAAAAACTCAATTAGCTAATTTGGAGTAATGAGGCACTACCTTCAGTATCCAGAATCATTGCTGCCAGATTAAATCTGACAGCCAGAGAAGAATGTCTCTACTAGTTACTCTTAGTGTGTATTTTGGGGTGGATGCAAGCTCCTACTGCATTCCAGTGCCCCAAGAATGTGGTGAAGATGTGAAGATGTGGTACCTGTCTTAGTTGTACAATGTCTGGATCACCAGAAACTTGGGATTGATGATTAGAGAGTCATGCTTGGGTTCACAGCTGGTCACCATATTCCCTTGTGGCAGCTGAAGCTGGGTAAAGGTGCTGCTCCAAAGCCAGATGTCTGACCCCAGTTGAGCCAGGGCCCAGACCTGGATGGGAAACCTGGTGTCCCAGAGGAGTGATCCAGACCTAAGAAATAGGACCTCTAATGCAGAAAGTACCAACTGCATGCAAAGTAGAGTTGAGAGGATTGTGCAAGAACCAGTGTAGATCCAACAATGGCGGAGCAAGACTGCTATACCAACCAGGGGTGCAGAAATGAGAAAAGCACTTAATGTCAGGGCAAGAGTGCAATAACGTGGGCTAAGACCACTATATACCAAAGAGGGGTGTGCAGAAATGAGACAAACACCTAAATGTCAAGGAGAGCCTGCAATGAAGTGGACTAACACCACTATATACTACCTGTACTGGCCTGCGGTATGTCAGCAGAGAGGAATCTGCCTGAAAGAGAGTGGGGTTAAACTGCAATATCAATGAGGCATAGACCACTATACCAATGGAGGGTGTCAAATGATACTGGCACCTCAAGGACACTAATGGTATGTCTGAATAGCTGTTCAACTCCAAGCCCAAGCTAAACCTTAGGCTGACCAGGTAAAGACCCACATAAATGCTACCACGGGGATACATGACATAAAACAGAAAGCAAGGCTGAACCTGGTGCAGGCCAAAGAGAGGTGTGCTGGGCAGAGCCTGCAACACAAACAGGGCTTTGAGGTAGTTCACCACCCCAGTGGAGAAAAAGCTCTGTAAATCTGCACAAATCTAATGAGAACACTCACAGCTAGTGATCTCCAAGCATTCTGTAGACAACAGAACGGAAAAGCCAAAATTGTGCTCAAATGGAAAGCCGAGATCCAACGGGAGCAAAAGGAACAATGAAGTAAGATCATCCAGAGTCAGAAATAAGTCAGGATGTACCACCAGTGGACAATCACATCAAACACTGGAACCAGCAAAACTCAAAGCAATGAAGATCGATAATCTGTCAATGATGGATAGGCAGGTAGACCTTTAAGGTCTATTTAACCAATAGGAGGTCAGAGGGGAGGATAGGATACCAATCAGAGAAAGAATAGTTTCAAAAAAGGAAACAAGGATGATAGTGACAGTACCCTCTATGTATGCACTTGGTGTGCTGCTCAGTAGTGACAGTACCCTCTATGTATGCACTTGGTGTGCTGCTCAGTAGTGACAGTACCCTCTATGTATGCACTTGGTGTGCTGTTCAACCTGGAATAAACACTTTGATGCTTATATTCAGCTTGATCTCAAATTCTTCCTATTCTGAACCCACAGTGGACTCCAGTCAGGCAGAAGGACTTTCACCACAAAACTAAACATTCAAATTTTTGTGAAAGCCTTATAGAAAAAGAAGGGCGATGCTAAGTTTAGGTCCACAGCACACTAAAATGACATTGGTCTAATCTTCCGAATGCTAGAGGGTATATAGGGCATTGCTTTTCAATGAGAAAGATACCTCCCTAGCAGAGTTAACTTTGTGACTAAACTGGACTCTCTGCAACATGTCTGGTCCCTTGCATTTCGAGCCTGTGACTGGATCGCACTGCAGTTTCCAGAAGATGAGTTCTATTGAAAACAATATGTTTCTGCTACTTCAAAGATGCTGGAATATTTAGCACATTTGATGTCATATAGAGGGAATGCAGCAAAACACATCAAATACAATAAAGCTGATGGAAAAAAACATCACAAGCAAAACATTTATTTCAGTGATCATGAGAATGGAGAATGACCAAAACAAATAAATAAGCAAGTAAATAAATATGTAAATCTTTCTTCAGCTTTCTTGCATTTGGTGTACTTTGCTACATTCCCTGTATGCACGCGCTGAGAACAATGAATAAATGGCATGTTCTATGGGATGCTTCCCACCCACGCAGGAGCCGCTAAATGACTTTTTTGTTCTCTTTTCCATTACAGAGGAAAAATTTCCATTTGTATGTATATATCTAATCCTGCCAATAGGAACAGTCCATCTGCACAATGGCAAACAACTCTCTACATGAGATAAGCAGCAAACGCCAGATGTTTTTATTAGTCCGTTATTGGCCTTGTCAGTGAGGTTCAGATGATCTCTCTAAGTACAAGGAGAAAAGGATTCACGTCAGGAACACCCTTAATAACTTAGGGAGACAAAAAATTAGGAGTGATAAAGGTCACTGAGAATGAACAATGCATAAATGGCTTATTCTGTAGGATAGTACCCACTTAGGAGTTGCTAACTCATATTTTTTATCCGTGTATCAGTACTGAAGAGGATAACATATCAATCTAAGTTTCCCATAAGGGGAGACCTGTAATGGTAGGCAAATCTCTCTTGTGAAAGCCAGCAAACCCAAGCTATACATTTTTACCTTTTATAGGCCTTATCAGTTAGGTGCAGCTGAACTCTCTAAGCACACAGAGCACAAAGCTCTCATGATTATAGTACCCTTAAAGGGATAGTAATACTTCGTTTTAACTTTATTTTGTAGGCATTAAAAAAACATGAAGAACGATATAAGTCTTATCTCTCAAACCTTTATGGTTTAAGAGATATTCACAAGCAAAGTTTCCCCTCCTGCCCCTTTTACCTAGTGTAAGCCATCTCTTCTCAGATGTGGAATGCAGTCCATAGACCAGACAGATAACAGCAGGGGACAATCTTCTTTATATGAAAACAATGAAAGCCCTGCCCCCCTTGACAAGCTTTTCAGGTTTTTCCCTTATCTTAATTGAAGATTGTCCCTCTCTGCAATCTACCTGGGCACCTCCCTTCTGATCTGGCTGAGCAGTGTTACATCAGTAAAAGGGGCGGGAGGGGGATACTTTGTCATTGAATTACTCCTGAACTACAACTCTTGACAGAATTGAAATAACACTCTCCAAAGTCCAAATACTATGATGATTAATTAGAGCTGCTTTTATTATGAAATATTACTATCCCTTTAACTACTTAGAAAGAAAAAACTAGGGATAAGAGAAAAGTCAGAGAAATTTATCCGCAGGACTTTTCACAAAAAAAGATTTTTCACTTTTTTGGCAAAAGTTTTTGCCAACTGAAAATGCATGCTATTTTCTCCTTTTTGCCACTGCCAATACATTTTTAGCCTATGTCTTGACTGCAACATTTCTCATCACAATATTACTTCTTTTGAGGGTTGAAGTGGAAAAATCAATAGCAGAAAATCAAAATTGTGAGTCCTACAGCAACCTATACCTTGAAAAAATTGTTAGCAGGCTGAGTATCACGGTGCCCCTGCTCCCTTGTTTTGTTTTGCTGTCAGTTATCCTGTGTTATGCTCTCATAGGTTGCCCTGTGTTGAGCCCGCCCAGTATGGCCTTTATATACTGGGCTCCTGCACCCACACGGTGCCCTTTCGTGGTGTTCCTGTACCAGTGCTAACTAACTGCTCAGAGTTCCCAGTGTACTGACTTGGCCTGCCTGACTACTCTCCTGTTCCTGCTCCTGTGTACCGACCCGGATTGCCTGACTACTCTTCAGTATCTGCTCCTGTGTATCGACCCGGCTTGGTTGACGTTCCTGCTCCTGTGTACCGACCCGGACCGGCTGACGTTCCTGCTCCTGTGTTCTGACCTGGCCTGGCTGACGTTCCTGTTCCTGTGAACCGACCCGGCTTGATTGACGTTCCTGCTTCCCTTGTCCTTGTCGCCTCGGCGACATTCTTACATCCGGTTACCATAGGCTTGTCCTATGCCTCTGCTCCGGCAGGTTGCCAAGTGTTGTCTCAGTTACTGCTCCGGCAGAGCACCTCTGGCCTAGTCCTCCGCTACTGTCATACCGGTTGCAAGTGTTGCCTCCATGATTGCTACGGTAAAGTGCCATTGGCCTAGTCCTCCGCTACTGTCATACCAGTTGCAAGTGTTGCCTCCGTGATTGCTCCGGTAAAGTGCCATTGGCTTGTCTTCCGCTACTGCTCCGGCAGGTTGCCAAGTGTTGTCTCAGTTACTGCTCCGGCAGTGCGCCTCTGGCCTAGTCCTCCGCTACTGTCATACCGGTTGCAAGTGTTGCCTCCGTGATTGCTCCGGTAAAGTGCCATTGGCCTAGTACTCCGCTACTGTCATACCGGTTGCAAGTGTTGCCTCCGTGATTGCCCCGGTAAAGTGCCATTGGCTTGTCCTCCGCTACTGCTTCAGCAGGTTGCCAAGTGTTGTCTCAGTTACTGCTCCGGCAGAGCGCCTCTGGCCTAGCCCTCCGTTACTGTCATACCGGTTGCAAGTGTGTGCCTCCGTGATTGCTCCAGTAGTGCTCATTCTACCTCAGTTTGGCTGGCAGTTCACGTATGTTTGCTGACCTTGGCTTGTTAAAGTATAATTCCAGTACCTTCACATATGAGACTGTTCACCATCAGTGATGAACTTTAACGCCTGCAGTGCCGGAATCCTGGGAATCTATTTGTCCGCCTGACCTGTGTCAGTATATACTGTCTGTACCTTCATGTTATGCTGGACCTGTGTGGGCATTGAATATATTACCTGTCGTGTGTCTGTACTATACTGTTGTATATTACAGGACCTGTGAGGGTTCTTACTGTATTATCTTATTCAATAAAACTGTTTTGTATCCTAAACCCTGTGTCTGTGAGTCAAACAAACCGTTACACTGAGTGACTTTGCCCACAACACTAGCTTCCTGCTTAAGTAACACTGGCACAACCATCCTTGAAAAATAACTGCTGCTTGGGATATTCCAGCAGGGTGCAACACATGACATCTGTTCTTTAAATACTCTGTTTTCAACAAAAGTAAAGGTCATCATGTTAACCGCCAACATTTTGGCAAGTTTACTTTTCTATAGGAATACTTTTGAAAAATTTTTGATCAGGTTTTGACTATTTTCTAAGAACTTAGTAACTGTGGTATAGCAGTACATAGTAGAAGAACCGTGTACTTTTATTGACTTAATAACATGACATGTGGAGGTGGCGGTATGTGTAAGGACGCTATGACTCTTGTAATGTCAGAGTCATACTTGTCAGCAGCAGGAGCAGAAAATCTCCGCATACTCTCTAATACATCAAAAGTAGGGATGGGCGAACATTTTTGCCTCAAACCAAAATCAAAGAAAATTGCCACTATCCGCTAGGCAAATCATTTCCAGAGAAAAGTGCAGTTTTCCTACTTTTTTCGCCTACCTTATTGCATCGAAATCAATGGAAAGAAAAATATTTCCCCACCACGTGAAAATTTTCCCTAATTTTCCTGCAGGCATATAAAAGGGTGTCAGGCTCTCACAGCATGCCATTCTATATTTGTTAGAGGAGAAAGCTGTAAATATTTGAGCTAGACAAGACTGGCAAATAAAGGGGAATTGAAACTCAGTTTAGGGAGTATTTTAGGTAGGAAATTTGTTCTCTATATTATGGCATTCTGGGGGCACTTTGGAAGAGAAGAAGTGAGGATGGATGGTGAACCCAAATACCCCAAATTTTGGTGTGACTGACTGGCAAGACACAGGCAGCTGGGGTCCAGTTTGCTTGCTAATCTTGCTATTATTGTCTCTGTGTTGAGGAAGTCTGGGGAAAGAAATTGTTGATTTTGTTTTTCAATTATAATATTTTTTTTACAGACTGTGATAATAAAGGGCGGGCAACTTAAAAAACAAACAAAAAAAACGTAAGTAATAAAAAATAAACAAATAAATAAATTAGGTGACAGTCAGTTGACTGGGAGCTTGACATGAACTGTGTGACTGAGGCAGACTTGATTGACAGCAGATGACATTGGGAATTTTGTTGAGGGCCAAGGCAAGACATCACACTCCATCAGTTGTGTAATGGAGAGATTAACACGCACAGTAGTTGAGTAATGTCCAGCAACTGCACAAGGAGCAGGAGGAGGGGTAAAGGTGGAGCAGTGCAGGTGCAGAAGTAAAATGGTAGTTCAAAAACAAACTGACTCCATGGTTGTTGCAGCATGTGTAATAAATAATGATGATGCCCTCCTCCTAGGGAGGATACAGCACTAGCACCAGTACAAAAAATATATAAAAAGACACTGAAGACAACAACTAGTCACATTCTAGCGTTGATGATGGTAATGACATAATTATTATTGTTATCATTTATATAGCATCAACTAATTCCGCAGTGCTGTACAATAGGGTAAAATGGAGGAGGGTATTATTATTATTATCATTCTTTATTTATATAGCGCCAATTAATTCTGCAAGATGTCATTTTTCTTGAAAGAACAGTAGCTAATGACTACAGTAGGGATTTCCAAAGATTTCAGCACATTTGAAGGGGTGGAAATGTTAAAAAACAGCAATTTCTTTCCTTTAGCACCATCTTCTAGAAACATTTGTGCAAATAAGTCTGAAAACAGGAAAGTTACCTCTCATTTGATGGAGTGGGATATCTACTTTCAGTAAATACATGCTTTTATGTAGCTATTGATCTGCTTTAGGGTAGGTTTACCATGTAATCAATGGAATGTGAAATGTTAATTAGAGGTCTGCGCAGGCCATGCATGTAGGTAAAGCTCTATATATATATTGTTGAACTCACTGGGTTCAGGGCTTTTAAAAATAATTGAAACTTTCACAACCAACATAAAAGTTTTTGATCTGTAGCTTGTGATTTTAGCAAAATATGCATATTTTATTTTTTTTATTTTGTGACATCATAGCTTGTTGCCCAATGTCACATTTATTTCATGTGAGGCACAATGCGAAAGTTCAATTTGTTCTGAAAAAAAAGTGTGTGTGTGCATGCGTGTGTGTGTATATATATATATATATATATATATATATATACACACACACACACACACATATATAAATATATTGTATATGTGCGTATGTGTTCATCAAGAATTACAATTATACCTTTGTGGGAGAACATCTCAGCTATGTCAAAAATGTTATTTCAATCAGTTGATTACAATTCCTGGAATTGCTTACTGGGTAAAAATATTTGGAAATATAAATAAATACGAAGATAGGTTACACTAGTTCAAATTGCGTTCATGGGAGATAGAATATATATTATATTACAATGGAAGAGAAAACATGTTTACTAGTTAATGATGTTCAGAGACTGAATAAAATATGTATAGATGAATCATGTATCTCACTCACTCACTCTAATTTTTTTTTTAATATAGACCACTTGGCTTTATAGTAAATAAGGGAAACATCTAAATTAATTAGATTTTTTGTTTGCAATGATATTGGACAAAACCTAAAATATGTAATACTAATAGTATAAGTGCACTCATAGGTTAACAACCATAATGAAAAAGAATAAAGGACAGTCAAAAGGTGAAAGCACCAAATGCTCACCCCCCACACACCAAAAAAGAGCCTAATTAAATGAGGCACTCAAAGGATGTCCCAGAAATATATATATATATATATATATATATATATATATATATATATATATATATATAAACAAGCTTTATTGATAATATAATAATGAAAAGACAGTTAAAAACATTTAGAAACAGTGCCAGCAGGCACAGATCATGATAAATAACATATCCTATATAATAATTCTCTAGGATGTTTGTCAGAAGCCGTCATGCACAGTAGAGACTGCCCGCTCTGCAGTCATGCGCAGTACTGACTGCCCGAACGTGCCACAGCTGATACAGAGCGGGACGTTCCAAGTTCAGACCGAGTCCTCTCTGCACACCTTGGTGCACAGAAAGGACTACGGTCTGAATTCAGAGCGTCCCGCTCCGTATCAGACATGGCGCGTTCGGGCAGTCTGTACTGCGCATGACTGCAGAGGGGCCACTGAGAAGACAGGATCCGGGCACCAGCTGAGGTTGCTGGGTGGCACTGTGGCCCGTGTACATGGGCTTTTCAACTAGTTACCAACTAATACAATAATCTAGTCATAGATCAAGTATACCACAAAATATATATATATATATATATATATATATATATATATATATACTGTATACTAGTTGAACAGCCCGTGTACACAGGCCACAGTGCCAGGCAGCAACTGCCGTGGTGCAGTCATGAACAGTACAGACTGCCCGCCGCGGCTGATAATGGATCCGGGCGCTCCGAATTCAGACTGTAGTCCTGGGGCTATGGTCTGAATTTGGAGCGCCCCGCTCCGTTATCAGCCGCGCTGCGGGCAGTCTGTACTGCACATGACTGCAGCACCCGCAGCTGTCTGTACTGCACATGACTGCAGCACCCGCAGCTGTCTGTACTGCACATGACTGCAGCACCCGCAGCTGTCTGTACTGCACATGACAGCTTCCGACAAACATACTATCACGGTTCCTGTGATTCTGGGGCTCTTACTGGCCTATTCACTTTCTTGTGATTGCCTGGCGGCCGCATGGCGGGTGACTACTTCCTGGTCACTCGCGAGTCACTCTGAGCTCTCTCTATTTTATAGTTTCCACCTTGATTGACCTATGTGGACTCCGCCTCCTAGAGATGCCTTATATGCTGCATCCTATCATTGCCTCAGTGCCCTTTTGTGGTGTACCTGAGCGCTTCCTGAGTCTTCCGTTGTGAATGATTCGTTCCTGGCTGCTGAATCTGATTTGTGTATGACCCTGGCTCTGTCTGACTACCGATTTGTGCCTGAACCTTTGCCTAGCTACTGACCGCTCCATACCAACTTTGGCCTTGTCTGACTACCCGCTCCATGTATGACCTTTGGCCTGGCTGACTAACCACTCCGTGCTGATCTTGGCTTGTCCAACTAACCTCTCCATGTATGACCTTTGGCCTGGCTGACTTCTCACTCTGTACTAAGTACTGTGTCTTGTCTTACTTACTGCTCCGTGCTAAGTACTTTGGCTTGTCTGACTACCCAAATCGTTTGACTATTGTCTGGTTAGTCTCTCTTACTCCCTGAGGCCTGGCTTCCCCTGGCAGGTTCTCATTCTCAGCCCTTGGTCGGGTAAGTCCTGTCAGTAGTGCAGCAACACCTAAGTCCTCTGGGGCTTGTTCTGTCTCTAGAGTTCTAGGGTGAGCTGTGTTCTGTGACCCTAGCGTTCTAGGGTATTGTAGTTGTGTCCTTGCATTCTAGCTGGTGAGCATCCTGTTTCCGCTCCGCAATAGAGCACACTTACCACTATCGCTACCTCTGTGGTTCTGCTCTCGCTACTGGTTCGCTGCTAGCTGGTGCATCAATCTGGCTAAGGTTCAGTGTCAGCTCCTGGTAGTGGACTGCACCCTGTCCCCACCCTTGAGCCCCGGAGGGTTGGGGAAGTGTCTATATTTATTTTTCTTGTATCAATTTCAATAAAGTGGAATTGATTTTATGTACCTGTCTGAGTGGTTATTTAGAAAGTATCCTGTGACATATACATTAGCAAATTACTATATACGATATGGTTCTCAAAAAAAGGAGAAAACCTACTAAAGTGCATAGTGAAAAATATAAATTACAAGAGAGTGTAATTATGGATAGAACATTTAAATCAGGACTGCCACGTCTCCACACAATCAACTCGGTGGGAGCATCCATCTTGACAGTATTTACATGATTGTTAGTTTGTCAGTTTATAAAAATTAGCAAGTGCTGGACATCAAGGAGTGGCAAGTGGGAGGCAGAGCAGTGTCTCATACTAGTATCTATCAGGCAGAGAGAGGCAGATGGGACTTAGAACTGTGTGGAATGTTAATATCTGACTGAAAGGGAGAGGCAGGTGGGAGAGGGAATTGTGTGAAATGTTAGTATATGGCAAACAGTGGCAGGTGGAAGGGTAAGAAGTGTGAAATATTGGTATCTGGCAGGGAGAGGGATATGGGAGGGAGAGCAATGTGGAATGTTAGTATCTGGTTGGAAGGGAGTGGCAGTTAGGAGAGAGAACAGTGTGCCATTTTTTTTGTACCAATAAACCATTCTCCACATAATGTGATAGAAACTGCTGAGTCATACTGTCAGTTTGGACTTTCAGGAAGTAAGTGTGCTGTAATTCCCTTCCTGATATCTGAACTGTTATAACATTTGAATAAAACAACTGACACCGGTGGTTGTGCCTTTGTTTTACTCAGCAGGAAAATCTCTATAAAATAGGTTTTCATAAAAAAATGACTGCTTTAATCATTAGAATGTAGGGGTGGTGTAATGCTGGTGATGTGTTGAGTAGGGGCAAATGAGGGGCGGAGAGGATGCCCTCACATTTCAGTCATGCAAATATTCTATTTATGTGAATCAGATGATTGACCGGTAATCCGCAGTGGATTTAAAATAGCTGATCAGGAGGTTCAGTAAAGACAGAACTGGCAGAGAAGCTGTTTCATTTAACAGTTGCTTTGATGCTTCTCCATGTCTGTACATGACTGATGAACAGTGGCAGAGACTCTTTAGGTTATAATTCCATCTGTGCTATAAGGTGTTCATTACATCCCTATGGTACCCGTAGGGTTAAGGGAGGACAGCAACTGTCTCTATTCTTCCATCTATTCACCATCATAGTGCGGTGAGTTGGTACGGTGAATTCAGACAGCATAATGAGTTGCTGGAATTTAATGTGTGTATCAAACAGCCATATCAACACACCCACAGTAATATGACAGTGGATCATTAAAGGGATAGTAATACTTTGTTTTAACTTTATTTTATTTTGTAGGCATTAAAAAAATATGAAGAACAATATAAGTCTTATCTCTCAAACCTTTATGGTTTGAGAGATATTCACAAGCAAAGATTCCCCTCCCGCCCCTTTTACCTAGTGTAAGCCATCTCTTCTCAGATGTGGAATCCAGTCCATAGACCAGACAGATAACAGCAGGGGACAATCTTCTTCCTATGAGAACAATGAAAGCCCTGCCCCCCTTGACAAGCTTTTCAGGTTTTTCCCTTATCTTAATTGAAGATTGTCCCTCTCTGCAGTCTGCCTGGGCACCTCCCTTCTGATTTGGCTGAGCAGTGTTACATCAGTAAAAGGGGAGGGAGGGGGATACTTTATCATTCAATTACTCTTGAACTACAACGCTGACAGAATTGAAATAACACTCTCCAAAGTCCAAATACTATGATGATTAATTAGAGCTGCTTTTATTATGAAACATTACTATCCCTTTAAGCTGTATGTCAATATGCAAATAGGTCATTGTCAAACTAGACACTGCAAAATCATAAACCTGCACAGGCAAGAAGAAATCATGGTGACGTGGGACTATTTGCAGCACATTCGCAGGGATATGATGGTGAAGACATCTTAATGCATATGAAGAGATGTAATCAAAGCCAATATACCAACATATTGCCAACATATTGCCAACCTCAGTGAGAGATTTTTCACATATGTGCTTCTTGCTGTAAGCAATACACGGATATATTCACTGGTAGAAGGGCTACACTGCCATAGTAGTGAGTAGTAGTGAGAGTAAACGAGTCTGAATTGCGCTAAATGGGATACATTTATGATATGTATCATAAGGTCATCTATTCTTTTTCATTTCCTTTGATTGTGGCAACTAATAAACTACCCATGTAGGGCACATTGTGGGAGATTTATATAAGTGGAGATACAATGGCTGTAACAGTGTCCGATATTTATAAACTTAATAACACCAGTTTAAGCAGACTGGATGCCTTGTAGTATGTTTTTTTGTAAACGATGTTTGTAAAAAGTTGTGCAGTAAATTTATAAAGAAATTTTTGTGACAGAATTTTCACTAGAATGTTAACCCTAGGTATATACTGTCCTTAAGCATTCCAGGAGTTAAAATCAGCATAATAATGTCATATTTACAAAAAACGACTTTAAACAGTTATAAATCAGACCTGACGTTATCTCCACTTGCCAAGCCTTAAAGGGATAGTAATGTTTCACAAAAAAATATGCTCCGATTAATCTTCATTGTATTTGGGCCATGGAGAGTGTTATTTCAATACTGTCAGAGTTGTAGTTCAAGAGTAATTGAATGATAAAGTATCCCCTCCTGCCCCTTTTACCTAGTGTAAGCCACCTCCCCTCAGATCTGGAATTTGATCCTGGGACCGGACAGATCACAGCAAGGGACAATCTTCTTACTGTGATCATAAGGAAAACCTTGCCCCCCTTGACAGGTTTTTCCTTATGATCACTGAACATTGTCCCTCTCTGCAATCCATCCGGACAGTCTTGCTGTTCTGAAGTGAGCAGTGTTACATCAGTAAAAGGGACAGGAGGGGGATACTTTATCATTCAATCACTCTTGAACTACAACTCTGACAGTATTGAAATAACACTCTCCATGACCCAAATACTATGAAGATTAATGGAAGCTGCATTTATTGTGAAACATTACTATCCCTTTAAGGCCAGTTCTTTTAAAAGTAATAAGAACAGTTTTTATAAATCTCCCCCATTGCTACTTATCTGTGGTTTTTATTTCTAGAGTCTTCTGGCATCTGGCATTTCAAAGTACTTACTGACCTCTTCACAGGGCAGAGTGGGCAGCTGCCTAGATCACCCACGTTTTAATGGCTCCTCAGTTGTGCTGGACATTCCCACATTCTGAGTTGTGGGTTTGGCCAGGGAATCTCAATGTCCCTGGAACAGTTTTATATCCCATTACAGACTATTATTGAACTCCTTGGATGCTGGAGAGATCTGCACTGCACTGTGAAGCTTACTGCCCTTACTTGTTATAGGCCATGGGTATTTTCTGTGCCTTGAAAAAGAGGATGGGACTAGGGGAAGGGCTATGTAAGGAATGGGAATGTGGCCTTGGGTGGATCTACATTGCTTGTCTAGGGATGCCTGAGGTGCGAATCCAGCCCTGCCTGTTCCTCAAGGACTAAAGGCCTCACAACACGTTGGAAAAAAACAGCATAAGTGGATTGAATGGTGAGCTGAGACAAACACAAAAAGCGACTATTGCACAAAAGTGAAGGCTCATACAAAATATAATCACCTGGAAGAAGATCCCGGTGAGAGGAATAGAAGACACCAGAGATAACAACCACAGATAAGCATCTAACGTGACCACATTTCAATTCTGCCATTCAGGTTCTCTGAAGAGATGAGTGTACTGCAGAGTTCTAAACACTGACTGCTGTGACAGAAAGTGATACATTTGGTGGTCCAAAAGATTATGTACATCACACCCAAAACCATAGACTAATATTACACTACAACATAAATGCACTGTCAGTCATGTCTGATGTCAGGATCCAGGCTCAGTTCTCTCTCTCTTGTGTTTAGATCTCTGTCTGGAAGCCATTTTCCTGTAGCCCAGCAGAGGCCTCACTTCCCGTCACAGTAGGCAATGAGCAGTTCTTCTAGTGTTTAGGCCTCTGTGCTCTGGAGTCTTAATTCAGGGACATTGTATTGTCCCTGAAAGAGGTTGCCCGGGACATGGGACACACATTTAAAATTTGGGACTGTCCTGGGCAATCCGGGACATGTGGTCACCCTATAAGCAACAATAAACTCAAGTGTTCAAGGATTTTATATTTTGAGTGTCATAGGGATATGCAGTGCATTGCAGGGAAATGCACTGCGCACCCCAATGGCATGTAAATGGTTAAAATCCCATTTAAATGAACTGAATTTTTTTTTTCATTCCCTATGGTGTCATCAGCTTTTACATTTGTGCGTATGGCCCTGTGACTCAACTGTATGCGCAATGGATTGGAAAAAAGTTCTGTGTGTGTGTGTGTGTGTGTGTGTACCACACCCTAGTCTCTATTCAGCTGAACAGCCTGCAAAAACAATTGCTATTACAATTCATTTTTTTTATTTATAAAGCTTCAACATATAGCATGGTGCTGTACAAAGATAGAAAACAAAGGCGACATCCATGTACAGATGAATTCACATGGAAGGAGTATCCTGCTACTTACAGCTTACATTCTAGAGTAGAGATGGCCTAAATACTGTGCTTTAAAGGGATAGTAATACTTAAAATGTAAAAAAATATATGTTGTAGGGTTTATCCCCCTGAGTAAAACAGTGGTACTCCCACTGCTGAGAGATATTTTATTAAAAAATTATAATCGCTCAAACATCAATTTTTTATGTGCAATATCACAGTGGCCTGAAGATTTAGAGTGGCGCTGTTGCTACACCATCCTATGGACTGCTCTGGTTTGTAGACCATAAATCTCCATAGAATGGTGTAGCAACAGTGCCACTGAAAAGTGTGAGCTGTTATAATTTTTTAATAAAATATCTCTCAATGGTGGGAGTAGCCTTGTTTTAGTCAGGGACATAAACCCTACAACATATATTTTTTTACATCTTAAGTATTACTATTCCTTTAATGAGGCCTTAGGGTTTGGTTGGCTGAACACGGACAGCAGATAATGAGCACATCACTTCTGGCTGCAGAAATCAGGCCACAATTTAACAAAAAGCATATGTTTTATATAAAGAATCTTTCTGACAAGCAGAACTTTGAGAAGAAACATTGCCCTCTGTGTAAAGTAATTGCCTACTCCTGTTCTAGGGGAAAGATACACCAGCAGAGAAAGGAATGTGCTAAGGGTTGGATTTACATCTCTGGCTCACCTAGGCAAAAGCAACCAAGGTATCCTTTGCCTCTGCTGTGACCAAACACACACATCTCACTGGACAACACCACTATCTCCTCCCACCGATGCCTTGCACAGATTATACTCTTGGCTACTTAAGTAAGTCATTTTGCTACACACAGTAATTATATAGATATAACTGACTGTTGTATGATGAACTTTTACATATGTAAGTCCTTCTGTTACACACAGTTATTATACAAATAGATCTGACAAATTATGATGGACTCCAATCTCTAGGTAAGTGTTTCTGTAGATATGGCTGACTGCTGTATGAAGGACTCCTACCTATATAAGTTCTTCTGTGGCATACCGTTATTATATGCAGTAGATATACCTGACTGCTATACAATGGAATCCTACCTTACGTAAGAAATTCTGTTGCACAAACTAATTACATGGATATACCTTACTGCTAGGTAAGTCCTTCTGTTACACACAGTAATTACACAGATATACCTGACTGCTGTATGATGGACTCCTACCTAGGTCAGTGCTTCTGTTACACACAGTAATTATATAGATACACCTGAGAGCTGTATGATGGATTCCTACTAGTGATGAGCGAGCACCCCGATGCTCGGGTGCTCGGGTGCTCTGACCGAGCACCCCCTGAGGCTCGAGTGCTCGGCCGAGCACCCGAGCCCCATTGAAAAGCATGGGAGCACTCGAGCATTAAACCAGGCACCCCCTGCTCTGATGAGCGGAGGGTGCCTGGTCAATGTCCCCCTTCATCTCCGCTATGCCCCTCTTCCACAATGTCCCCCTTCATCTCCTCTATGCCATAGAGGAGATGAAGGGGGACATTGTGGAAGAGGGGCATAGCGGAGATGAAGGGGGACATTGTGGAAGAGGGGCATAGACTCTATGCCCCTCTTCCACAATGTCCCCCTTCATCTCCGCTATGCCCCTCTTCCACAATGTCCCCCTTCATCTCCTCTATGGCATAGGAGATGAAGGGGGACATTGTGGAAGAGGGGCATAGCGGAGATGAAGGGGGACATTGTGGAAGAGGGGCATAGCGGAGATGAAGGGGGACATTGTGGAAGAGGGGCATAGAGTCTATGCCCCTCTTCCACAATGTCCCCCTTCATCTCCGCAATGCCCCCTTCATCTCCGCAATGCCCCCGTACCTCCAGTCCCTGGTGGTCCAGCGGAGCTTCTTCAGATCTGTGCCTCTTCCGGCACAGATCCCCTTCACCCGAACATGTCGGGCGAGCACATGGCGGTACTCGACGAGTACCGCCATGTGCCGAGCAGAGCGATGCTCGAGCCGATCCGAGCATCGGCCGAGCACGCTCGCTCATCACTAATTCCTACGTAGGTAAGTGTTTCTGTTACACACAGTAATTATATAGATACACCTGACTGCTGTATGATGGACTCCTACCTAGGTCAGTGCTTCTGTTACACACAGTAATTATATAGATACACCTGACTGCTGTACGATGGACTCCTACCTAGGTAAGTGCTTCTGTTACACACAGTAATTATATAGATACACCTGACTGCTGTGTGATGGACTCCTACCTAGGTAAGTGCTTCTGTTACACACAGTAATTATATAGATACACCTGACTACTGTATGATGGACTCCTACCTAGGTAAGTGTTTCTGTTACACACAGTAATTATATAGATACGCCTGACTGCTGTATGAAGGACTCCTACCTAGGTAAGTGCTTCTGTTACACACAGTAATTATATAGATACGCCTGACTGCTGTATAAAGGACTCCTACCTAGGTAAGTCCTTCTGTTACACACAGTAATTATATAGATACACCTAACTGCTGTATGATGGATTCCTACCTAGGTAAGCACCTCTGTTACACACAGTAATTACATAGATATACCTGACTGCTGTATGATGGACTCCTGCCTAGGTAAGGCCTTCTGTTACACACAGTAATTACATAGATATACCTGACTGCTGTATGATGGATTCCTACCTAAGTCAGTGCTTCTGTTACACACAGTAATTATATAGATACACCTGACTGCTGTACGATGGACTCCTACCTAGGTAAGTCCTGTTACACACAGTAATTATATAGATACACCTGACTGCTGTATGATGGACTCCTACCTAGGTAAGTCCTTCTGTTACACACAGTAATTATATATGTACACAAGACTGCTGTATGATGGACTCCTACCAAGGTAAGTCCTTCTCTTACACAGAGCAATTTTATAGATACACCTGACTGCTGTATGATGGACTCCTACCTAGGTAAGTGCTTCTGTTACACACAGTAATTATATAGACATACCTGACTGCTGTATGATGGACTCCTACCTAGGTCAGTGCTTCTGTTACACACGGTAATTATATAGATATACATGACTGCTGTATGATGGACTCCTACCTAGGTAAGTGCTTCTGTTACACACAGTAATTATATAGATACACATGACTGCTGTATGATGGACTCCTGCCTAGGTAAGTGCTTCTGTTACACACAGTAATTACATAGATACACATGACTGCTATATGATGGACTCCTGCCTAGGTAAGTGCTTCTGTTACACACAGTAATTACATAGATACACCTGACTGCTGTATGATGGACTCCTACCTAGGTAAGTCCTTCTGTTACACACAGTAATTATATAGATACACCTGACTGCTGTATGATGGACTCCTACCTAGATAAGTGCTTCTGTTACACAAAGTAATTATATAGATACACATGACTTCTGTGTGATGGACTCCTACCTAGGTAAGTACTTCTGTTACACACAGTAATTATATAGATACACCTGACTGCTGTATGATGGACTCCTACCTAGGTAAGTACTTCTGTTACAGACAGTAATTATATAGATATACCTGAATGCTGTATGAAGAACTCCTACCTAGGTAAGTGCTTATGTTACATACAGTAATGATATAGATACACATGACTGCTGTATGATGGAATCTATCCTTGGTAACCCAAAAATTACATACATACTGCAGCAGAGTTTGTTGCAAAAAAGGTCTAATAAATATAACCAAATACTGTCAGGACAAATTCCTAAGCAATTCCATGTATTAAACAATGTGAGAGCCACTCATTTCCCCCTTAAAATGAAAAATGTTACATATTGAATAGAATTCTGACTTAATACCCTTAGATGATAGAGATGTTGCAAAGCAATGCACTAGGAACATTTCTATCGTCCAAAGAGTTTAGAAAGTTACAACCAAGCAATTTCATTTCAAACGCCTCTAGAACCATTTAACAAATATATATTGTTTTAGTATTACTTATCATCATTATAGTGTTCATAGTTATTTTGATTTTGCAATTTTTTTTTATTCTCGTGTTTCTCAAATTACACGCATAACATTAGATATCGGCTCAAAGTATGTAAAGTATTTAGAAAAATTCTGATATACATTAGGGAAGACAGAAAATTTGAAATATTGTTGTTGTTTTTTTTGTTTTTTTTTTAAATACTGTGCTACCAAAATAATTAGAGATCTTAAAATCTCTGCAGCTGCTGAAATTCTCAAGAAATTGGCAGCTGTTAACCTCTGTTCAATTAGTTTTTGGGTAGGGTCATTTAAACACAACTTCTTTAGTGCAATTACAGGGTATCAGATTAAATTGGTGTTTTTTCACTGTAGACCAACACAGAACATAACTCTTCCAGGTCATGTCAAAGACTATTCATTTAATAAACGGACATCTGCTAATGAATTAACTGACAATGAATGTGTTTTGTTTAGCGCTGAGCAATTCCGAGTCACTTATGTAATACGATGCTTTGTGGATGGTTTTCACACTTTTTATTTGCATACCATTCCAGCAATCTGACCGAGGTATAACTCACTGGAGAAAATAGCAAGAATTTTTAGACTGTAATGTTTGCCAATAAATTGCAGAATTTATTCGATGTGTTTCATAGAGTGTAAGGTGAACTGGACAAAAAGAAAAAAACATTACATTAAAAAAATAAACTTTTTTTTATGAAAAAAAGTTATTTTTTTCAGGTGAGTAAGACTTTGGGAGATTTTTTTATTCAAAAGTAATTGCAGTTCAATGTTTATTTTTTTAATGAAACTGCATTTATCTATTGTGATCAGCAGGTGGTACTGTGATGTTCAGGTGGTATCCTATCACCTGCTATGGAGGGCTGAAGTCTTTGACTCAAGATCTCCCATAGAGTGCCTTAGTCACAAACAATAAGCAATTCTATTGCAAACCAACTGGATCTTATGGAGGATTAGTAAACTCCATTGATTTATGCAGGGTTATTAAGCCCTTGAATGCTTTTCAATGCTTTGAAAACTTCCCGAGCATTCATTGGTGTAAAGCACCTTTAAATCAATGGGAATGTGGGAGATTTTTAACCCTTTGAGTGCCAGACGGGTATGCAATGTATTGCTTTGCAATGCATTGCATACCCCTCTGGTACTCAAAGGGTTAATTGTTCTCTATGGTGCAGTTGGCTTGACCCTGAATCATCCAGTTCTCCTTAAAGGGATAGTAATGTTTCATAATAAAAGCAGCTCTAATTAATCATCATAGTATTTGGACTTTGGAGAGTGTTATTTCATTTCTGTCAGAGTTGTAGTTCAAGAGTAATTCAATGATAAAGTATCCTCCTCCCGCCCCTTTTACTGATGTAACACTGCTCGGCCAGAGCAGAAGGGAGGTGCCCAGGTAGATTGCAGAGAGGGACAATCTTCAGTTAAGATAAGGGAAAAACCTGAAAAACTTGTCAAGGGGGGCAGAGCTTTCATTGTTCTCATAGGAAGAAGATTGTCCCCTTCTGTTATCTGTCTGGTCTATGGACTGGATTCCACATCTGAGAAGAGATGGCTTACACAAGGTAAAAGGGGCGGGAGGGGAAACTTTGCTTGTGAATATCTCTCAAACCAAAAATGTTTGAGAGATAAGACTTATATCGTTCTTCATGTTTTTTTAATGCCTACAAAATTAAAATAAAGATAAAACAAAGTATTACTATCCCTTTAATACTTCAACCTCAGTGTGCAGTATTAAAAAAGTGCCAGTTGGCACTGTTGCCAGTTGGCACTGTTGCCAGTTGGTGCTGGTGCCAGTTGGTGCTGGTGCCATATGTTCATGCTGCGTGCTACTGTTGTCAGTTGGTGCTGTTACAGATTGATGCTTTTGATGGTTGGTGGAACTGTAGTCAGTTGGTGTTGTTGCAGGTCGATGCTGTTGATGGTTGGTGCTGATCTTTCCTGTTATCTGCCCTCCGCTATTCTTTCCACTACATGCAGGGTTCTGTGTTCTGAAATTGATATTTAACTTGCTGATATTTAACTGAATGACCTCTTGTTATTCTTGTAATATTTTATATCTTTATACATAATTTTCATACATTTTCAAACTTTGTGATACATTTCAAACTGGTGTTACAAACATACTAAAAAACTGTGATACATACATACAAAAAATGTAATAAAATGAAATTGAAACAAATTAGGTAGCAATGTCACTATGGGTCACTCTTGGGTGGCCAATATGTACTATGATGTCTTCAAGAATTTTTACAAATTGATTCTCACTAATGGCAGTTAACAGGACAATTAAATTTAAATATCAATGACATTAGTGGAGGGCAGATAACAGGAAAGAGCTGTTGGTGCTGCTGTTGTCAGTTGGTGCTGCTGCTGTTAATGGTTGATGTTGTTGATGGTTGGTACTGCTGTTGTCAATTGGTGTTGTTGCTGGTTGGTGTTGTTGATGGTTGGTGCTGTTGATGGTTGGTGTTGCTGCTGTTGTCAGTTGGTGCTGTTGATGATTGGTGCTGCTGTTGTCAGTTGGTGCTGTTGTTGCTAATGGTTGATATTGTTGATGGTTGGTACTGCTGTTGTCAATTGGTGTTGTTGCTGGTTGGTGCTGTTGATGGTTGGTGTTGCTGCTGTTGTCGGTTGTTGCTATTGCCAGTTGGAAATGTTATCAGAGCTGCTGCAAAGAATTTGATTAAAGAAATAAGTTGTGAATGAAAAATCACCAGTCAGTGGGGAGTATCCTTGTTTTACAATATAAAGACCTTTCTGGAGAACTCTTTAATCAAAAGCTGAACAAAATCAAGGGATAATACAATAAGACCAGAGGAAAGGCGCTTTTGACTAAAACAAAGACCTTTTGGCAGGCCTTCAGTACTGAATGTGGATACCTCTGCTGTACAAACTTTAAAACACATTGGAACAGGTTTCAGTGCAGATAGAATGTTGATCCAAGGAGACGTTTGATTGCCATTTGGAATCAGGATGGAATTTTTTTATATCTACTTAGGGCATAATCGTAA
Organism: Rhinophrynus dorsalis; assembly: GCA_037306005.1. Classification (NCBI taxonomy): domain Eukaryota; kingdom Metazoa; phylum Chordata; class Amphibia; order Anura; family Rhinophrynidae; genus Rhinophrynus; species Rhinophrynus dorsalis. The sequence continues at coordinate 601,369,869 of CM074719.1, forward strand.
CAGTAACATATTTAATAAGGTTAAAAGTTCAAACTCTGTTATATTATCATTTTTTCTTGATACAGAGAAAGGCAAAAAAAAGACTCTAGAAATCAGTCTGAAATTTCCCTGGATCAATATTCTAACTGCATTCACAACTTAATTATCATAATTATATATATTGTTCTATGCTAAAAAAAAGTATCCACAATATCTGCAAACGCAGCCTCCCCTGGCAACGAGCTCCACTTCTTTACTGCCCTTGATGTTAAAAATCCCTGCCTTTGATTAAGTTGAAAGTGCCTTCCACTAGCATTAATGTATTCTTACTTGTTTTTTGCTCACCTCTTTGCGCAAAGAGTTCCGTAGAGAGTGCCTTGTATTGGCCTTGAATCTATTTGTAAATGGCAATCATATCAACCCTTAGAGTCCTTTTCTCTAACATAAACAAACCTAGTTTGGTTAGTCTTTCTTTCTAAGTACAATTTTCCATACTCTTTACCAGTTTTGCTAGAAATGGATTCAATGGAATTTTTATTTTTCTTCTGGATCAAAGAAGAAATGGCAAAAGCTGAATCTCATCAACTATGTTGCTATGTTATTATTTTTTCATATGCAAGTTTACAACTTCTTTAAATGCACTGTTAAAAAAATTGTCTTCTTTGAATCTTAACTCCTTAATGACCAGCCACGCAGGTCGTTATTTTTTTTCATTTTTTTGCAGATATGACTCAGGGCTCCATGATGAAATGAAATCCATGATGGTCCTGGTACGTCATGGGTCATTCAGTCACTTTTACCCATGACGTACCAGGACCGTCAAGGGTCGTTAGGGGTTAAGTAATATTGGAGGCATTTCTAAAAATAATAAACAATTCTTACATCTGGCAAAATACAGTATGCACCTGTAGCAAGACCTATGCTGTGGTCTTTTCCATTGTTATTAGGAAAGACTCCAAGACCTTTTTATGTATAAACTAGTTGAAGAGGCCATTACACAGGCCACAGTGCCACTGCCAGCCGGTCGCGGGTCAGTCATGCGCAGAAGAGACTGCCAGCACCGCGGCTGATACAGAGCTGGACGCTCCTTCGGAGCTCTGTATCAGCCGCGGCATGGGCAGTCTCTACTGCGCATGACTGCAACACGAGCAGCAGTCTCTACTGCGCATGACTTTGTCGTTACATATGTTTTAGCGAATTATTATATGGAATTGAGGGATAAAAAGGAGAGGACACAAATTAAGGTTTAACGCTTTGAGTGCCAGAGGGGTACACAAAGCATTGCTTTGGTACTGAAAGGGTTAAATAGAGCTCAGTGGAAAAGAACAGGATCTAAAATGGAAGAGGATTGGCATTAAGGGTCAAATGTACAAAGGAAGTAGAGTAAATCCAGATCAAACCAAGTGTACAGTCAGAAGCAAGTAAACATTCCAAAAATTCACACTCATTTAAAGCGGAACTACCACCATAGGTAACGTCGTCCTGCAATAATTAGGCAGGTGGCGATTAGCTTAATAATAGTTATATTACCTCTCAGAATGACAAGATTCTATAGAAATCCTTAATCTTCCGAGACCGGAAGCCAGGCATCAGCGCAGACATCTTGTCTGTGCGCCTGTGCCATCAGTCCCAGTCTCCCTTCAGAAGCATTGCACTGTCCCGTAAGGCACCGGAAGGGACTGACGGCACAGGCGCGCAGACTGCACTAACCTACCTATCAGTCTCGGAAGAGTAAGGATTTCTGTACAATCATGTTGTTCTGAAAGGTAATATAATTATTATTAAGTTTGTCGCCACCTCCCTAATTATTGCAGGGTGACTTTAACTATGGTGGTAGTTCCACTTTAAATAGGGCTTTTAAATCCTTGAATATAAGAGAGGTTGCCAACACAGCGCAAAGTAAGGTTTTAACATCCCTGTCTTTATGATCACTAAATAACATAAAGCCAATCTGTGTATATACACTGTAACAGTATTGCGCCCATTACTTGGAACCCTGGGTTTAACACTCTTGTCCTGCTGGTTGTAACTAGAGGTGCTTTTGAATGCCCTAGAACTAGGTGGAAACAAGGGGATTGCCCCCGGAAATTTAAAATGTAGGCGGCCAAATGATTGGCCAGTACTGTTCCTGTGTGTTGCATTGTAACTTGTAGGCTAAACAGGTAGGAGCTGCTCCAACTGGTCGCTGCTTGTCAAGTAATGCCACGAAAAATGTGACGTTGCTTCGAACAGCAGGCAGCTCAATGATTGGTCACCTCCTGTCCACATTCTCTTGCCTCATTCACATTGGCTGGGGGGACCATCATCAACAGAATTTAATTAGTCTGCCGATCCCTGGTAGTTTGATCAGGATACAAATACAATAGCCCGGGTCCGGATTGGTCACTTGATCTTTGCCTCTCCTATCCTCATTGGCTGGAGATCGGAGCAGCAAGATTGAATTGTGCTATAGTGTTTCTTTGTTGTTACTGTATAAAATGTCCCCAAAATAAGTTCACCATGGAATGACATCTGCGTGCTGTACTTTATTTATGAATTTTTGATAGGGTTCACTTTGACTCCCGTTCATGGATGTTTTGTTCCATTGGTACCAGCTCGGTTACCCCCTTTGTAGCCGCATCAGGGAAGAGGAGACTCAGCACGATGGACAAGGACAACCCAGCGTCTTTGGTTTCCATTACATACATATATTTATTTATAAGAGGAGTAGCTCCACTGCAGGTCTTATTTAACCAATATATGAAAGTGAGAAGAGAGTGGGCGAAAAAGACGCCATTAATTCCAGAGGGGAATCCCCAGTCCACTCAATAGAAAGACCAACTCAGTGTAATAATTATACCTGTTTCATGAGGGTCATAAGACTTAGCTTTTACTCATAACAATTAAAAAAATGCAATGTGATATAACTTGTTAATCTGGATAATACAAATAAAACCAAATCCATTCCATCACAGAAGAATAATGAGGACATACATTTTAAACCATAGCTTGCCAAGTTCAGGAAATGTGGGATGTTATATTCTTAATAATAACCCTGACTAGTGCCCTTTTGCCCATTGTTTCACTTGCATTGATTTAAAAAGATAGTAATACCTCTATTAAAGCTTAGCTCCCAGTCTTCATTACAATTTTACAGTGTTGTATTTCAAACACTATTCAAGATTAAAGGATCCCTCTCCCGCCCCTTCTGGCCGCCTCCCATTAAATCTGGAATCCAGTCATGGGACTGGATGGATGCAGCAAGGGACAATCTTCACACAGGAAGTATAAGGAAAACCCCACCCCCCTTGATGAAGGAGGACAGGATTTTACTTTTGCTTACTGAAGATTGTCCCTTGCCATGCGCCATTCAGACCAGACAGAGAATCAGCATGATGCAGGGAAAAGGGAGGGAGGTGGATCCTTTCTTCTTGAATAGCGTTTGAACTACAACACTGTAAGTAACTAAATATAGCGCTACATGCTAAAAAAAATGTAAAGAAGACTGGGCGTTAAACTTTAATGGATGTATTCCTAGCCCTTTAAGAGCACAGCATGTCGAAACAGTTCAAACTATAGTCTTTTTAGCCACAGTGCCCTCTTGTGTCCAGACTGTTCACCTGGTGACCTGACAGTTATTCTATTCCATTCTATGAGATATGTGAGTCACTAGATACAGTTCTCCATAGAATGTGATAGTAACAGCTCCAATATTTTGTGGCAGTATTAATATGTAATAGCATTTTAATAAACCAGCTTCTAAAATCTGAGTACCTTTACTTTACTCTGCATAAAATGTCTTACACTATATGTTTTTTCACAATAAAACATTTTCTTATATTTTACAGTGAAACTGAAACTTTGTAACAAATAGGTTATTTTTCAAAATGTATTTGTCAGTCAGTGCAAGTCTGGCAGACACTGCTACACTGCTCCCCACCCTAACTTTCACTTCCTACACATCACTACTATCTAATTTCTTTTAAGTAGCCAACAAATAAAACTAAATGGCTCAACTATTGTTCGAAATAAGAAGCGGATAACATAAATATATAGGTACTTCTGAAAGCATTTTTAAAATCTCATATTTCTTACAAAGTTACAATTCCACTTTAAGTCAAATTTATTTTTAATTTGTTTAGAGGGAAGTGCCTCCTATGAAAAGAAATGAGATAAGTAAAATGTTAAAAGAAGAAAATAAAACAGATGGGTGTTTTTATTGTTGTACTCAATTCTCTTATTCACAAAAATATAGTAAAAAAAAATTGTTCCTATTGCCACAACACATCAAGCTTAGAAGGTTCCTGCCTCTCAGTTCCATCTTTTTGGTGATGTCAGTTGTGGAAATCCCACTCAGTCCTCCCTACTCATTTAGCTCTTTCAAATGTCCTTTTGTGGGCTTGTCTTTGAGTTGGGGGTGGGGAGAGGTTTAAAAAGCATATGGAAAGAGAGAGAGGAGAAAAGCTGAATTTACTGGACCCAGATTAATAAAAAGAGGTGTAGATGTACACAATGGTAGTATTATTCTACCTCTATATAAATCCCTGGTTAGGCCTCATCTGGAATATGGAGTACAGTTTTGGCCACCTGTTCTTAAAGGGATAGTAATACTTGCAAATTACTAATCCCCATATTGTAGCTTTGTTAAAAAGAAACTTATTGCCCCCAGTGTCATCTCTCAAACCCTTATGGTTTGACAGATGATATCTCTCAAAGTTCCCCCCTCCCTCCCCCTTCCCTGACTGAACGCTGACTGCAGGGATATCCGGTATTACTTGCATCAGGCGGCTCTGCAGCATTGCTGAGATTGTGTTTATAAAAAGAAATCTTTCACTAAAATGGTCTTCTACGTGTGCTTGCAAACCAAGCACAAACCAAGCACAAACCAAGCACAAACCAAGCACAAACCAATCACAAACCAAGCACACGTAGAAAGAATTATTTTTTATAAATGCGATCTCGGCTCAACTGCAGAGCCGCCTAATGCACATAAGACTGTCGTACGACAGCTTAACCTGCAGTCAGCATTCAGCGTTCAGTCACGGAAGGGGATGGGAGGGGGGAACTTTGAGCGCTATCATCTCTCAAACCATAAGGGTTTGAGAGATGACACTGGGGGTAATAAGTTTCTTTTTAACAAAGCTACAATATGGGGATTAGTAATTTGCAAGTATTACTATCCCTTTAAAAAAAAGTAATTGTTGAACTGGAAAAAGAGCAGAGATGTGCAGCTTTTGTTCATTTGAGTGAGAACTTAACTGTAGCTTTAACAAACTTTCTTAACGTTTGAATTTGAGTTTTTAAAATGTTCAAATAAACAAAGTTGGTTGGCTCCAGAACTGCACCACATTTCTTAAAGTGGTGCAGTTCTGAACCAAGCCAACTGCACCACAGGAATAAATAAAAACCCCTGTTGCTTTAAATGGCGCTGAGTGTTAGAGAGTTCTCAGAATGGGGTGGAATGAGGTCAGTGAGTTGCACTGAGAAGTGATATGGGGCTTAGACTGCAAGAGAGGATGTTGGAGTCTGTGACCGCATATCTAAGTGAAACAAATTAATGAGCGTGGAGGAGATCTTGAACACCTCAGAATCCAGTCTTATTAACCCTTTGAGTGCCAGAGGGGTATGCAACGCATTGCTGAGCAATGTGTTGAGTACCCCTCTGGCACTCAAAGGGTTAATTGTCAGTATATAACGTCTATAACATAAATAATTACCTACAGTGACATTCTCTCTCATGAGCATGTGCACCAATTACATTATGGTCATTCATTATCTTGTTTTTTTTAACTTTAAACACTAATATCTCCAGTTCACTGATTTGATTTACTAGTTAAAAAACAGAGCATGCATTACCTTTCAGATCCCATTCTCCCTGCTGATTTTGGTGACACTCCATATACTGGTTTGGACTGTAAGACTGACTAAAGTTTTTCATAGCCCTCAACTGGAAACACTTTTTTTTTTTTTTAGCAGTGTGGTACTCGGAAACTACACAACCAATTATTATGAAACTTGCAAGGTTTGAAGGGATTGCCAATCTGAACCGGAATCCAAAACTGTTAGCCAATTTTGCTGTTGCAATCAAAAGTATGGCCAAAACAAATGGCCAAATAATACAGAACCATCATTCAAACTCAACTATAGATGCAGTGTACCCTCTAAGATGAGTAGTGCTGAGCATCCTAGCTTTGAAACAGTTAAAAAGAGTAATTAAAACAGGGCAGAGCTACATATATATCATATAGAGACATTTGTTAGCTATCTACAGTGAATTGATGTATGAGATTTTAAGCTGCAAACAATTAGCTTAGAAGTTATAAAGTTTAACTCCTGATTTCAATTATAAAGTTGCTGCTGATTTAGTTGAAGGAGCAGGAAACTTTTTTATGAAAAAATATTTATTTTAGGATATTTCCTGTTGAGTAAAATATGGCTACGCCCACTGCAGAGAGATGCATATTTCCAGAGTTATGACCATTTAAACCTGTGTTTTTTTTACATTAGCAGTTTCCTCTAGTGGTCAAATTCCAATTATTTATTCTGTTACATTCTAATGGAGAGGAAAGTCAGTGACTTACAGTTTTCCATAGAATGTGATAGAAACTGCAGAGTCACTTCCTGTCAGGACAATCAAGAGGTAAACACAATAAATTCACTTCCTGGTTATTTGAACTGTTATAACATTTGAATTAAACAACTGGCAGCAGTGAGGGTGCCCTTGTTTTACTCAGAAGGAAAAGCTGTATAATTTTTAGGTTTTCATAAAAAAAAACAGTTTACTGCACCTTTAAAGTAAAGAGATAGCTAGGTCGATCAATTAATCAATATATAGATGTATATAGAGTTAGATATCGATAGAGAGATAGATAGAAGTATTTAGAGATAGATAGATAGATAGATAGATAGATAGATAGATAGATAGATAGATAGATGCTTTTTTATTATTCAACCTAGGCTGCAAATACTATAGAGACATTTGTTAGCTACCTACATTGAACTGATGTACAAGATTTTACCCAGCAAACAATTAGCTTAGAAGCTATAAAGTTTAACTGCTGATTTAAATTATAAAGTTGCTGCTGATTTAGTTAAAGTAGATAGATAGATAGATAGATAGATAGATAGATAGATAGATAGATAGATAGATATAGAGAGATAGATAGATAGATAGATAGATAGATAGATAGATAGATAGATAGATAGATAGATAGATAGATAGTGCAGGATAGAAGTACATTTCAAAGGAGTAAAAATGTTAGGACAAGAGGCCATAGTCTAAAACTAGAACTCCCTGTGAAGAATAAGAAGGGGAGACATGTCTTAGCTGGGGGAGGCAAGAAAAAAGTTAGAGGGTAGGGACAGGAAGTGAGGTGAGGAGGAGGTGGGTTAATACATATAGAGTTTGGAAGTTGTCACTTCCTTTATAATGCTAAGATGGAACAGCTTGGACGTGCGTTACATCTGCTCGTTGCATCTAGCCTATCTATTGATGTTGGAGGATGTGTTGCTGTTGGAGGTGCGGTGGCTGCTAGTGGTGGCAGAGACTTGCAGCGCAGTGCTCACCTGGGGCAGCGGCGAGGTGAGATGCAGGGTGTTCCGGTCCGGCCGGTGCGCTGCCCACGCGCACAGCCTCTTCTGAGTTGAGCCCATCCACTGTTCATGGGAGGAGTGGGATTGTTCGATCCGTCTCGGCGGGGTGCAGTGGTGCGGCGATTTGGAATGGCCATATCTGACCAGTGGAGTGTCAACGTGTCCTACCGGCGGGATGATCTCCGTGGCCTCGGAGCCAGCAGTGGGGGAAGGGAGTGGTGCCCGGAGGAAGGTGCAACGAGTCCGGTGCTGCATGGTGTGCTGGGTGTCTCTCTGCTCGTCCTGCCAGGTGACTGTGTGGTATGTGTGGGGCTGCGGGGTCGCTCCTGTCTGGACCATGTGGTGTCGATTGGCCCTGATGTTCACCTTCACTTTCCCTTCCCATTACCTACCTTTTCCTCATTTCTCCCTTCCTTCTGCTACCTCTCTGTCTTGGAGTGTCCTCCTGGTTCTCTATCTGCTTCCCCCCCCCCCTTTTCCTCCGTTTCTTGCAGGTGGTGTCCTGGTGGCTTGGGTTCCCTCCCCCCCCCCCCTCTCTGGTTCTTTATAGGTAGTGGCCAGATGGCCGTCAGTGGCCTGGGTTCTCCTTTCTGCTCATACCCTGTTTCTTTGCAGGTTGTGGCCTTGTGGTTGGCAGGGGCCTGGTTCCCTTTACCCCTCCCCCCCCCCCCTTTTCTTTACAGGATGAGGCCTGGAGGCTGGCTGGGACCTGGGTTCCCCTCCCTGTTTCTTTGCAGGTGGTGTACTGGTGGCCGTGTGACCTGGGTTCCCATTCACAAGGGGGTGGTGTGGTGATTCTGGGGCTTCCCGCCAGCGGGGGGTGGGGGTCAGGTTGAGCCCACAGTTGCCCTGTGATGGTTATCTGGCTTGTGATCGTATGAAATTGCTGATGCAGGGTGCTAAATGTCAATTGTATATATTTCTTTCAGTCACACAAGAAAGAAAAAAAAAAAAAAAAAAAAAAGCACATAAAGACACAACACTTGTGAACTACTGTGGTGGGGGGGGTTGTTTTATTGTGTGGGCCCTGGGGGTTCCCTACTGGGTGGTGTGTGTGGGCTGTTTGGTGGGTTGGTACTGCATGTGCTGTCATGTGGGTTTTTTCCTTCAGGTCCTGGACGGGTTATGCTGATCAGGGACGGTGTCCGGAGGACCAGCGGTCATGCCGATGTCTCAGATGGTGATTCTGTGCCACAGTCCATACCGGCTGTTCCTTCGCCGGGGGCAGGTATGGGGCTGTCCGGGTTCTTGGGCTCTGCTGGGTCGGGAGGACGGCCTCCCGCAGTGGGTCTCTGTGAGTCTCATTTTCGGGGCTCGGCTGGTTGCTGGGTTCGGCCTGGGAGCAAGAGGCTTCGCTGTCTGGAGACGGGGGGTTTTTGTTCCTGGGGGGTGGTTCGGTGGTTCCTCCACCTGTGGCTGGGTTTCCGGGGTTGTCTGGTGGTGTGCCAGGGGGTGTGGGGCGTGGCGTCAGTCGCTGGGGTCTCCGATGTTGATGGGCTAGGGGTTCTGTCTTCATGCGCGGGGGGGGACACTTGTTCCAAGCGGCGTTGTTGATTCTTTCTGTGGCCGGTTGGGTTTACTGGGACGGAGGTTAGTGGGGTGGACTTTGGGCCTTCAGGTAAGGGCACGCTTCTGCTACCCGGTTGCGAGTCTGGGGTGGGTTCGGAGCTCAGACACTGGAGTCCCCCCCCCCCCTCATCAAGGCCTGGCTGGTCGAGGGGCAGTTTTTCCGGGGATGGCTACACGGGAGGGGTCTGCGGCTGCCTTGGGGGACGCTTAGGGGGGTTGGTCAGGTCCTCTAGGCATCCATTTGTGTTGTAGGGATAACTCAGTGTATATTTCCGTGATATGGCGTAACGAGTTTGGGGTCCATTTGTCCTTCATTCAGCTTGAGGGGTCGCCTCTGGAGAAGGGCGTGGATGCAAGAGGTGACAGCCTGTGATATCAGGATACCTCAGCTGTTTGGTACTTGGGTTCGTGCTTTTTCTGTCTTGCCCAGTGTCCTCAGGGTACCTTATCCTTTGATCTGCTTTGTGTTATTTTGTTCTTGGGACACCATTTGGGCGCCAGCTGTATCTCCTGGGGGGTGGCATGGGGGGATTCAGTCGAGCAGTGTGGATGGTGTTACATGACTATATCCTTGGACCGGTTGGCCTTCTGTCAGTGGCTTTATATGCCCAGCCATCCGGATGGTTCTCCCGTGGGCGTGCGGTTCTTTACTTTTCCCGGGAGGTTGCGGTTTCCCGCCTCGCTCATCGCCAGTCGGGGACATCTGGGTCTGCTGGGGTTATGCAGCGGTATGGCTACTGTGGGGGCCCTGTTAGTTTCCAATGCAATTTTCTCGGCGTGGGGTACAGGGGGCTGGGTGTGCCGGTGGTTGTGGCCCACATTGCAACTGTTTTGCTCGGACTTTGTGGTTCTGCTGTGTGGTGGGGAGGACTGTTAGTCTGGCTATTGCCCTGTGCTTCCTACAGATCATACGGAGTTGGCTCCTTGGTGTAGGCTGCAGATGACAACACCGGTCCTTTAAAGGAGGTTTGATTGCTTGCCGTCCGGCTCAGCCGTGGCCTTTTGGGTTTTTAGTCATGGTAGGCACGCTGTTTGTCGACCGTTTTCTTTAGATGGGTGGTGTGACGTCCGGTGACTGGGCGCGGGCCTTGGGGGGCGCCTCAGGCCCACACCGTACCATTCGGACTACGTTGCTTTTGTGGGACGCTGTGAAAGTATGGATGTTGTTCTTGGTGGCCACAGGAGCCGGTCTTCCTTGCGTTTGCCGGTGTGGTCTGGAGTGGACTGGGGGTTTGCACACTGTTGCTGCGGGATCGTTAAGTTTGGGGTCATTGTTCGGTGCTCTTGGTATTCTGGGTACAGGCGGGTTTGAGGTGTATTATTTTGGCCTGGACTGATTGTTGTGGTACCAATGACTCGGAGGGGTGACTTGAGGAGGGGTACCCGGGTGGTGGTAATTTCTGATCCCTTGGGGGTTCCTGGCGGTTATATGATCTCCCTTCTCCATCCCCTCTGGTTCTATCCCATTTATGGCATCTAGCCTTCTCTTGTTCACGTCTGTTTGTCTTTTTGGAGAGTCTGATCCATGGAGTGTGTCGCATTGCGGATGCTGTGTTTCCAGCTTCCGGTTGGCGGCGTTTCGGGGGGCGTCCTCGGGGGTTCGTTCAAGTGGCATACCTTTGGGGGATTTGTGCTGTGACTCAGCTCCTGGAGTGGTGCCGCCCTCGTTGGCACGGTATGCTGTGGCTTGAATGGTTGTGCCTTCCTGGGAATGAGTAGATGGCTGTCTGGGCTCAGATTCTGAGCCGAGTGCTGGGGTATTGTGGTTGGTATGGGCTTGTTATGCTGGGGGCTTGTCCTCCTGGGCTCGTCCGGGTGTAATGTCAGGTTTGGCCTAGGGCTTTCACCTTTCGGGGTAGTACGAGGTCCCAAGGCCTTTGCTGTTTACCTGGTTCTTTGGGGTTTGCAGTGGGTTTTTTGTCATCCTATTTCCTTTCCTTTCTGGAGTAGGCGGTCGGAGGTTCAGGTCCTCTCAGTTGTTGGCCTGAGGCGTGTTATTTCAGAGGGTCTTTACCTTTGCCTTTTTCGGACCGTTGCGCATCGATATGGGTTGGCATGAGCCAGCTCGTCCAGGGGGCTTTCTTTTTGTTAATGTGATGTTCGGGTGTGTCCACTGATTTCAGTTGCGGAGGTCCGCAGCCGTTTCATTTTTCTGTTCGGGGTGTGTCTGTGTGCTCGGTAGCTGTCTCCGGCGTTCTCTGTCGGCCTCGGTCTTTGATGGGGCTCTGTTTGTGTCCACAGTGGAGTGGTTCCTGTTAGTTTCCGTTTAGCGGGTTACTGCGGCTGGGATCTTGAATTTGTCATCCCTCTGGCTGTCTTTTGGTGAGCATTCAATTTTGGTTTGGAATTGTCACAGAGGCGGCGCGGATGGGTTTGGGTTGTTGTCCATTGTGAGGATGGGTCCGGTGGGTCTCTGTGGGATTTCAGTCTTATGTTTGGCCTGGTAGAGTGCTTGTTGGCTTGTGGTGTGGGGTCATTCTGTTGGTTATTCTTTGTTTGGTTCTGTGTTTCCGGTGCTTGTCTCGGCATTGGGGATCGTGGCCATTCATCTGTATTTTGGATGGTAGGTGGGCGGCGGTGCGGGTTCGTGGTTTTTCAATGTATGGCGCTGGCTCATTTTTGTCAGGTTGCTTGGTTTGGTTTCCAAGGTGTTTATTGGTCACCACTTTCCTTGCAGTTTTGGGGCCTGGTGGGTGTTTTGGGGTGGTGTCGCTCATTTTGGTGGTTCACTTGGGGGGTAATGATTTGAGGTTTTCTCCCGTCTTGATTGTTGGGTGCGGACATTCGCGGGAATCTAGGCAAGTTGTGGTGTTTCATTTTGTGTTTTGTTTTTCCGAGTTTTCGGATAGTATAGGTGGAATTCATCACTGGTCGGTGCTGTGTGGGGACCAGGGAGCAGATCATGTTTAGCGGAGGTTTTATTCCTCTACATCGGTGGTTGTTGGAGCTTTTGCCAGGCAAGGGTGTTTGGCTATTGGGCGGAGGGTGTTGGGGGCTCTGGCCATCGATTTTTCAGGGTTGAAGGGCTTTTCACTTCCTGTGCTTGGGATGGATTTTTTTTCGAAGCAGGCCACAGCTTTGGTTGGGGGGGAAGGGCCTGTATGTGTAGGTAAACTCATCAGGCCCTTGTGGCGCTTTGGGCCCTTGCCAATGTGGAGAAGGTCATTAAGTTGGATATGGTTCCATGATGATGGTAGGCCAGCGGCCTAGGGGCAATGACACCCGGACTGTGTCGCGGGTTTAGACACCGGCCTCATTGAGCTGCATTGACCAGCTAATGGGGTGCGGTAAGGTAAAACAAGATTGGGGTGAGCCTAGGGGCTCAAAAGGAGGGATAGGCAGGTAAGGCCTATCAAATGGTGGATTGGCAAGGGCTTAAAGGCTAGGTTAAAATTTATGGTAAAATGTGTATTTTAAATAAAGCTGTGGCCTGAGTTAAAACCCATAATTAGTTGTCTGTGTTTTTTTTGAACCATTACCCCATGCATAAGACAAGAACTCCCCGTGAAGAATAAGAAGGGGAGACATGTCTTAGCTGGGGGAGGCAAGAAAAAAGTTAGAGGGTAGGGACAGGAAGTGAGGTGAGGAGGAGGTGGGTTAATACATATAGAGTTTGGAAGTTGTCACTTCCTTTATAATGCTAAGATGGAACAGCTTCCCTCCCTCCCTCCCTTCTGGCTGTACTAAGGGGTGGTTGTTCTGCATCCTCACTGGTTGGGGCCTGTATGTTTTTCTATGTCACAGCTTGTGGGTGCTTTGGGCCCTTGCCAATGTGGAGAAGGTCATTAAGTTGGATATGGTTCCATGATGATGGTAGGCCAGCGGCCTAGGGGCAATGACACCCGGACTGTGTCGCGGGTTTAGACACCGGCCTCATTGAGCTGCATTGACCAGCTAATGGGGTGCGGTAAGGTAAAACAAGATTGGGGTGAGCCTAGGGGCTCAAAAGGAGGGATAGGCAGGTAAGGCCTATCAAATGGTGGATTGGCAAGGGCTTAAAGGCTAGGTTAAAATTTATGGTAAAATGTGTATTTTAAATAAAGCTGTGGCCTGAGTTAAAACCCATAATTAGTTGTCTGTGTTTTTTTTTGAACCATTACCCCATGCATAAGACAAGAGGGACACAGGTTTAGATGTAAGGTAAGAAAGTTTTCCTTCACTGAGAGGGTAGTAGATAAGTGGAATAGACTACCAGCAGAAGTGGTAGAAGTTAGTACAGTGACAGAATTTAAGCATGCATGGGATAGGCATAAGGCTGTCCTTAACTTAAGAAAAGACCAAGGACCAAAAAATGTTTGAGGTTTTTACTGTAGGAAAATGGGCAGACTAGATGGGCTGAAATGGTTCTTATCTGCCGTCAATTTCTACCTTTCTATGTTTCTGTGATAGATAGATAGATAGATAGATAGATAGATAGATAGATAGATAGATACCATAGAGACATTTGTTAGCTATCTACAGTGAATTGATTTATGAGATTTTAACCTGCAAACAATTACCTTAGAAGTTATGAAGTTTAACTGGATCAAGGACCAAAAAAGGTTTGAGGTTTTTACTGTAGGAAAATGGGCAGACTAGATGGGCCGAAATGGTTCTTATCTGCCGTCAATTTCTACCTTTCTATGTTTCTGTGATAGATAGATAGATAGATAGATAGATAGATAGATAGATAGATAGATAGATAGATATAGGATATATAAATAGATAGATAGATAGATAGATAGATAGATAGATAGATAGATAGATATGGGATATATAAACAGATAGATAGCTAGATAGATAGCTAGATAGATAATAGATAGAGATAGATAGATAGATAGATAGATAGATAGATAGATAGATAAATAGATAGATAGATAGATAGATAGATAGATAGATAGATAGATAGATAGATAGATATGGGATATATAAACAGATAGATAGCTAGATAGATAGCTAGATAGATAATAGATAGAGATAGATAGATAGATAGATAGATAGATAGATAGATAGATAGATAGATAGACAAATATAGATAGATAGATAGATAGATAGATAGATAGATAGATAGATAGATAGATAGATAGAGACAGATAGATAGATACCATAGAGACATTTGTTAGCTATCTACAGTGAATTGATTTACGAGATTTTAACCTGCAAACAATTAGCTTAGAAGTTATGAAGTTTAACTGCTGATTTAAATTATAAAGTTGCTGCTGGTTTAGTTAAAGTAGTGTTTTATTCATGGATTTAACACATCCCAGGGAATGCAGGCCTCATAGATATTTATTACAGATGTCTATCGTATGCAGTGTATTGAGAGGATCGGGTCAATGGGCAGTGAGCATGGAAGTGCAGTGAAGCAGTAACAGAGTTTACATACCCAGAATGCAGTGTTTTGTACCATTTTCAGAGGGCAGAAAACATTATGGAACATTAGCAGGAATACAGGCAGAACCAGAGGAAAGAACATGGTGCATCCACCAGATGTGCCCCCAAGTGAGTTGTTTATATTCATTCACTGTGAGCGCCATCATTGTTGGCAACCTGCCAGATAAGCACAGTCTGAAATACAAATATACTATTTTTTGATATATGAATGCATGTACATTAATAGTGTTTCTGACTCACTGGGGCATATGTATCATAGGAAAAGTGGAGCAACTCTGAGGCACACCAAATGCCCCATTCAGAGCAAATAACAATTCCTATTAATTAATAAGGGTGCTTTTTAACTCCTTTGTACACTAACACTCAACAGTTCCCGTTTAACCCTTGGAGTGACAGAGCAAAGCAATGCACTGGACAACCCCTCTGACACTCAAAGGGTTAATAAAACCCACACATGGAAATTGCAAGGTAACTATATAATGTGATTAACATATTAATGCCTTTAGCACCAGCTAAGTTTTTGAAATTTTAAAAATTGCAATGCTCCTTCAAACCAGACCTGGGAACGTTTGAAATGAGCTCACCCTGAGATATTTGATATATTAACCCTTTATACTAGCAAGAATGTAGATTCTCCGTGCTGTGTCAATGTCAGCTGTAGCCCAGAAATGATCCAGTAAGTCCTCAAGGAACATTAACATGCAACAATCTTATACACTATAACATTCTACAGTTCTAGTATCACTTCTTATACACTATAACATTCTACAGTTCTGATATCTCTTCTTACACACTATAACATTCTACAGTTCTGTGATATCACTTCTTATACACTATAACATTCTACAGTTCTGATATCACTTCTTATACACTAACATTCTACAGTTCTGATATATCACTTCTTATACACTATAACATTCTACAGTTCTGATATCTCTTCTTACACACTATAACATTCTACAGTTCTGATATATCACTTCTTATACACTATAACATCCTACAGATCTGTGATATCACTTCTTATACACTATAACATGCTACAGTTCTGATATCACTTCTTATACACTATAACATTCTACAGTTCTGATATATCACTTCTTATACACTATAACATTCTACAGTTCTGTGATATATCACCTCTTATACACTATAACATTCTACAGTTCTGATATATCACTTCTTATACACTATAACATCCTACAGATCTGTGATATATCACTTCTTATACACTATAACATTCTACAGTTCTGATATATCACTTCTTATACACTATAACATCCTACAGATCTGTGATATCACTTCTTATACACTATAACATGCTACAGTTCTGATATCACTTCTTATACACTATAACATTCTACAGTTCTGATATATCACTTCTTATACACTATAACATTCTACAGTTCTGTGATATCACTTCTTATACACTATAACATTCTACAGTTCTGTGATATATCACCTCTTATACACTATAACATTCTACAGTTCTGATATATCACTTCTTATACACTATAACATTCTACAGTTCTGATATTACTTCTTATACACTATAACATTCTACAGTACTGAGATATCATTTCTTATACACTATAACATTCTACAGTACTGAGATATTACTTCTTATACACTATAACATTCTACAGTTCTGTGATATCACTACTTATACACTATAACATCCTACAGCTCTGTGATATCACTTCTTATACACTATAACATTCAACAGATCTGATATCACTTCTTATACACTATAACATTCTACAGTTCTAATATCACTTCTTATACACTATAACATTCTACAGTTCTGATATTACTTCTTATACACTATAACATTCTACAGTACTGAGATATCACTTCTTATACACTATAACATTCTACAGTTCTGAGATATCACTTCTTATACACTATAACATGATACAGTTCTGATATATCACTTCTTATACACTATAACATTCTATAGTTCTGTGATATCACTTCTTATACACTATAACATTCTACAGTTCTGATATCACTTCTTATACACTATAACATTCTACAGTTCTGTGATATCACTTCTTATACACTATAACATTCTACAGTTCTGTGATATCACTTCTTATACACTATAACATTCTACAGTTCTGATATCACTTCTTATACACTATAACATTCTACAGTCCTGTGATATCACTTCTTATACACTATAACATTCTACAGTTCTGATATCACTTCTTATACACTATAACATTCTACAGTTCTGTGATATCACTTCTTATACACTATAACATTCTACAGTTCTGTGATATCACTTCTTATACACTATAACATTCTACAGTTCTGATATCACTTCTTATACACTATAACATTCTACAGTCCTGTGATATCACTTCTTATACACTATAACATTCTACAGTTCTGATATCTCTTCTTATACACTACTAGCAATGTGGGACGGCGTTGCCCGTCATGTTATGACCATTGGGCGCACGTGTGTGAAATGCAGACACACTGATAAACACAGACATATGCAACACACAGGCAGACACATACCATACATCCCAAGTGTCCCTCTTTAGGAGGGACAGTCCCTCTTTGAGCGCCAAATCCCTCTGTCCCTCTTTCCCACCCTGTTGTCCCTCTTTTTAGGAGGTCAGACTGTGTGCAGGGCCGGCTCCACCTATAGGCGAGGTAGGCACCAGCCTAGGGCGCACACGTACTGGGGGTGCGGGCATGCAGCGGAGAAGAGCTGCGCCCGCACACACCACGCCGGGAACCACAACACAGTCAGATCTGTGTTGCTACAGCGCTCCCTTATTGGGTCGGATCTTTAGTAATGCAGAGCGCGCTGGGATTCATGCCGCGCTCTGCATTACTGAAGAGAAGACTGCGCGGGAGCTACAGGTATGTGATGGGGGCAAGTTGGAGCTGAGGGGGTAAGTTGGAGCGGATGTGGGGCAAAGTGGAGATGATGGGGGCAAGTTGGAGCTGGTGGGGGCAAGTTGGAGCGGATGAGGGTCAAAGTGGAGCTGAGGGGGGGCAAGTTGGAGCTGAGGGGGGGCAAAGTGGAGCTGAGGGGGGGCAAAGTGGAGCTGGTGGGGCAAGTTGGAGCGGATGGGGGGGCAAGTTGGAGCAGATGGTGGCAAGTTGGAGCTGCTGGGGGGCATAGTGGAGCTGATAGGGGAAAGTTGGAGCTGAGAGGGCATAGTGGAGCTGGTGGGGGCAAGTTGGAGCGGATGGGGGGCAAGGTGGAGCTGATGGGGGTAAGTTGGAGAGGATGGGGGTCAAAGTGGAGCTGATGGGGGCAAGTTGGAGCTGAGGGGGCAAGTTGGAGCTGAGGGGGCAAAGTGAAGCTGAAGAGGGGGCAAAGTGAAGCTGGTGGGGGCACGTTAGAGCAGATGGGGGGCAAAGTGGAGCTGATGGGGGTAAGTTGGAGCGGATGGGGGGCAAGGTGGAGCTGATGGTGGCAAGTTGGAGCTGATGGGGACATAGTGGAGCTGAGAGGGCATAGTGGAGCTGGTGGGGGCAAGTTGGAGCTGGTGGGGGCAAGTTGGAGCGGATGGGGGGCAAGGTGGAGCTGATGGGGGTAAGTTGGAGAGGATGGGGTTCAAAGTGGAGCTGAGGGGGCAAGTTGGAGCTGAAGGGGCAAAATGGAGCTGGTGGGGGCACGTTAGAGCAGATGGGGGGCAAAGTGGAGCTGATGGGGGCAAGTTGGAGCCGATGGGGGGCAAGGTGGAGCTGATGGTGGCAAGTTGGAGGTGATGGAGGGCATAGTGGAGCTGATGGGGGGCAAGTTGGAGCTGAGGCGGCAAGTTGGAGTTGATGGGGGACAAAGTGGAGCTGATAGGGGCAAAGTGGAGCTCGTGGTCCAAAGTGAAGCTGATAAGGGGCAAGTTGGAGCTGGTGGGGGGCATCTCTTACAGGCATCTCCAGACCAGGGGCAGACTGGCTCAGGGGGCAGAGAGAGGACAATCATGAAAAGAGGTTGAGTATAAGTAGGCAGGGTATAAAGGGGTGGGACACAAGGGGCGGAGCGAAATGGGCAGCAAAATTAGGTTTTGCCTAGGGTGGCAAAAATCCTTGCACCAGCCCTGACTGTGTGGTGTGTATTACTTTGCTCTACAGCAATAAAGCAATAAACGTCAGTATATGTGTTTATACATTAGTCTGTGCAAATAAAATACTTTGGTCTTGCACGAAATCGTTTATTCAGTTACATAAATAACCAGTAATAGGTCATGAAATAACCTAAAAATTATTACTAATGCCCCGCCCACCAGCCACGCCCCCAACAATATCACCTAAAACTACAGTGTCCCTCTTTGGCCATGTGAAATGTTGGGAGGTATGCACATACACACAGTGAGCGGCAGAAACATGCAAAACACATACACACACACAGACACACCGGAGATGCACACATTGACACACATATGTAACAGAGATGTACACAAACACACACGCAACATATATGAGCAGAAACACATGCGCTCATGAGTTGTGCACCCCTCTGGCACTCAAATGGTTAAGGTATAGAGAGGCATGTGAGAGTTAAATAGCAGTGGGAAGTGCTTTCATACCTGTGAACATTGACTTGTGTAGTCCCTAGAGGGGACTGATGTGGTGCTGATGTGGAGAGACAAATGGGGCAATCTGGGTTAAAAGTGGGCGGGGCTTAATTGGGAGTAGGGGGCGGGGCTTAACATAAATGAGGAAAAGTGTTAGTAATAGGCTGGGGAAGGAGGAGAAGTGGGAGAGAAATGCAGGTTTACAGTGTGAGGGGTTTGAACACACTCCCTGAGGGGTAAAACTTGATACAGAACCCTGTGGCAGTCAGTGGGTTAAGTGTGTACCTGATGGCTGTCTGTCCTGTGTCTTGCATGGCAAATGATGACAGTGAAGAAATAATTCAGTAAAGAGGACCTACTTTAACCCTTTGAGTGCCATTTTGTTCCTCAGTGGCTGTAGTACAGGCCCTGCTGAGGCCACTGGGAGTCAGGGTAAGTGACTGTGTGTCAGCCATATTTATTTCTGGCTTTGTGTGTGTGTATGGGAGTTTGGTGCTGTGTGAGTGGGGCATGTGTGTGTAACATCTGGGAACGTTAACTTGTGGAGTCCCTCATGTGGTGCTGATGTGGAGAGAGCAATGGGGCAATTTGGGTTAAAGGGGGCGGGGCTTAATCACGAGTGGGGGCGGGGCTTAACAAAAATATGGAAAAGTGTTAGTAATAGGCTGGGGAAGGAGGAGAAGTGGGAGGGAAATGCAAGTTTACAGTGTGAGGGGTTTGAACACACTCCCTGAGGGGTAAAAGTTGATACAGAACCCTGTGGCAGTCAGTGGGTTAAGTGTGTACCTGATGGCTGTCTGTCCTGTGTCTTGCATGGGAAATAATGACAGTGAAGAAATAATTGAGCAATGAGGGCCTACCTTAACCCTTTGAGTGCCATTTTGTTCCCCTGTTGCTGCACTACAGGTCCTGCTGAGGACACTGGGAGTCAGGGTGAGTGTGTGTGTGTGTGTGTGTGTGTCAGCCATATTTATTTCTGGCTTTGTGTGTGTGTGTGAGTGGGGGCATGTGTGTTTGGTGCTGTGTGAGTGGGGCATGTGTGTGTGTGGTGGTCTGTGTGTGGTGCTGTGTGAGTGAGGCATGTGTGTGTTTGTCTGTGGTGTAGGAGCAAGTGGCGGCCATATTGTTTTTTTCTGACTTTGATAGTGGTGGGCGGGCTGCATAGTGGGGGCGGGCCAACTCCCTGCATGATTGAATCACCCAATAGGAGTAGTAACTCCTGCTTTATGCCTCCCCTGGGTGTGTTTTGGCAGACACAAAGTCTTCTTTTATATATATAGATAACATTCTACAGTTCTGTGATATCACTTCTTATACACTATAACATTCTACAGTTCTGATATATCACTTCTTATACACTATAACATGATACAGATCTGATATCACTTCTTATACACTATAACATGATACAGATCTGATATATCACTTCTTACACACTATAACATTCTACAGTTCTGTGATATCACTTCTTATACACTATAACATTCTACAGTTCTTATATCACTTCTTATACACTATAACATTCTACAGTTCTGTGATATCACTTCTTACACACTATAACATTCTACAGTTCTGTGAGATCACTTCTTATACACTATAACATTCTACAGTTCTGATATCACTTCTTATACACTATAACATTCTACAGTTCTGATATATCACTTCTTATACACTATAACATTGTACAGTTCTGTAATATCACTTCTTATACACTATAACATGATACAGATCTGATATCACTTCTTATACACTATAACATGATACAGATCTGATATCACTTCTTATACACTATAACATTCTACAGTTCTGTGATATCACTTCTTACACACTATAACATTCTACAGTTCTGTGATATCACTTCTTATACACTATAACATCCTACAGTTTCTTATACATTATAACATTCTACAGGTCTGAGATATCACTTCTTAAACAGCTTTAAAATCAGCTTTATGATGTATTTTTTGTTTAGAAAACTAGTTTTTGAGTTATTTAGATTTGTAGGTTATGCAGGAATTTCTTATTTTAGCTCCACATTACATCATATTACCTACACATTGGGGGAGATTCACTAAGCGGTGATAAAGAGTTGATAATGTGGAGATGTCTAGTTTATCACTTCTCCAATTCCTATGTTATTCTATGACACCAATTTCTTCAACTTTGGAGATCTAAGTGCATAGGCTCCATAGAATAACATATGAACTGAAGAAGTAATGTCACTGGAGAAGTCATCTCCACTTTATCACCATTTCGTGAATCTCCCCCAATGTCTTTTACCCATTCAGTGCTGCGGATGGAGAATGCATTGATGAGCTGAGTCAGTGGGGAAAGTGATGTATGGCTCAGTGCTAAGACACAGCTCACATGGCATTTTCCAAATACTATTTTTACCACATAATAAAGGTATGAAATAGAATGCACTGGATTGCATGAGGCTATTCAGACAAGCACTCAAAAGGTTTATCAGAGAGCACTATGAAAGCTAACACTGCTTGCCAAAGATTAACCCTTTGAGTGCCAGAGGGGTGTGCCATGCATTGCTTCTCAGTGCGTTGCTTACCCCTCTGGTACTCAAAGGGTTAAAGGGATAGTAGCATTTAATATGTAAAAAAATATATATATACATTGTAGGGTTTATCCTCTTGCGTAAACAAGGGTATTCCGACTGCTGAGAGGTGTTGTATTCAAAAGTTTTTGAGTTTTACGTGCAGTCTCTCATTTGCCTGAAATGTTAGTGGCGCTGTTGCTGCACCATCCTATGGAGATTTATGGTCAACTGACCAGAGCTGTCCATAGGATAGTGTAGCAACAGCCCCACTGTAATATTTCAGGCCATTGAGATACTACACCTAAAAGATTAATGTTTGAGCTGCAACAACTTTTGAATAAAAACACCTCTCAGCAGTGGGAGTGCTCTATTTTTTTACTCAAGGGGATACACCCTATGATATATAGTTTTTACATGTTAAGTCTTACTATCCCATTCAGGGATTTGATGCTTTAATAGAGTTATAAATGTACAATGGATTCAGTGGACACACATTAACATCATGTGTGAAACTGTGTTGAAACTGCATTGTGATATCAGCTCCTGCCTTAGCAAAATGCAGATAAATAACATTTTAAAAAGCCCCACACTTGTTAAATGCCACTTTTTTTCACACGATTCTCATGCTGCAAAAATACAGCTCTTCATTGCCAAAGTCAATGTAAACCTAACTTAAAGGGATAGTAATACTTCATTTTAACTTTGTTTTATTTTGTAGGCATTAAAAAAACATGAAGAATGATATGTCTTATGTCTCAAACCTTTATGGTTTAAGTGATATTCACAAGCAAAGTCTCCCCTCCCGCCCCTTTTACCTAGTGTAAGCCATCTCTTCTCAGATGTGGAATGCAGTCCATAGACCAGACAGATAACAGCAGGGGACAATCTTCTTCCTATGAGAACAATGAAAGCCCTGGCCCCCCTTGACAAGTTTTTCAGGTTTTTCCCCTTACCTTAATTGAAGATTGTCCCTCTCTGCAGTCTACCTGGGCACTGCCCTTCTGATCTGGCTGAACAGGGGGGGATACTTTGCTTGTGAATATCTCTTAAACCATAAAGGTTTGAGAGATAAGACTTATATCGTTCTTCATGTTTTTTTAATGCCTACAAAATAAAATAAAGATAAAATGAAGTATTACTATCCCTTTAAGACAGGAAGTGCCTTCCCTGCATGCCTTAAGTAGCATAACCTGTAACACTAAATAACTCAGAAACAAATTTTCTTAAGAAAAATTGGCTAATACAGCATATAGGTGATTTTGAAAGCTCTTACAAGATCACAAAAGTTGCTTTTAGGTGACAGGGTCACTGTAACGCAGACATGTCACTTACATATAGAAAAGTCTATTTATTCTATATAATAATTTGCTAAAAGGTTTGTCACAATGCAGTCATGTGCAATAGAGATGGCTGCATGTGCTGCAGTCATGCGCAGTAGAGACTGCCTGAACGCGCCGCGGCTGATACTGAGCGGGGCGCTGTGAATTCAGACCAGAGTCCTCTCTGCGCACCTTCCTGGGACCTCTTAGTCCCACGAAGGTGCGCATATAGCACTATGGTCTGAATTTGGAGTGCCCCGCT
The DNA here is from genome assembly GCA_037306005.1 of Rhinophrynus dorsalis. NCBI lineage: Eukaryota > Metazoa > Chordata > Amphibia > Anura > Rhinophrynidae > Rhinophrynus > Rhinophrynus dorsalis. The sequence goes on from CM074719.1 coordinate 601,393,035, forward strand.
CCGTATCAGCCGCGGCACGTTTAGGCAGTCACTACTGCGCATGACTGCAGCGCCGCCAGTGTCGGCCCATGTACACAGGCTTTAAAACTAGTTATAAATAAAAAGTCAACTGTAGGTCTTATTTTTCCATTTTTCCTAAGATGTTTTCATTTTAACTATTAAAAATGGAATCTTGTATGACCTATTGGCCTCGTCTGAAATGTCAGACTCCTGTCATCTCCTTTTCTACATGAAATTTTATTTTGAAACACTCAAAATAGTTCTACCAGCAGAACCCAGTAGGAGCCTGACATGTCAGACTAAACAGAAGTCATACAAAGTTACATTTTTAACCCTTTGAGTGCCAGGAGTATCCAAAGCATTGTAACTCAGCCCTGTGACTCTTAAAAACACAACAAAAACATGTCTAGCTATGAGCAAAAATCTACTGATATACAGTAACATTAAGAAAATAAAAAAAAGAAAACATTGGTACCATGTCTATAAAAAATATTTATATTTTAAGTTTAACCCTTTGAGGGTTAAGAAACGTAAGACAGTATTCATGAAGTAAATAAAGGAGTCATTTTGAAACAATTCAGCTTCACCATAGGGGACAAATAAAAATTCTCATTTTCCCATTTAAAGGAGCAGTATTTTTTTTTTTTTAATGAAAGCCTGCATTAGATATCTTTTCTTGATTAAAACAAAGTTACTTCCTGTTGTTATAAAGATTCAGACAGTTATATTCGTTAAAAAAAAGTGATCCGAGCAGCTTACTTCCTGCACTGACAGGAAGTAACTCAGCAGGTGCTATAACATTAAATGGCAGTGACATTTTAAACTGTAATTACTCTTAAAAGAACCCCTGTGTTACTCAGCAGGAAAAGTTGTATACAGTGTATGATTTTCCCTAAGAAATACTGCTGTATCAATTAAATGGAGTTTATAATTCTGCGACTGCTAGAGAGGTCTCAAACAAATGTAACGCAGAGCAATGTGTTGCAGTCATTTCTAGAAACCAAGGGGTTGGAGTCCAAAGTTAATTCAATGGGAAATTTCATTTGTTCACTATGATGTAGTTGGTTTGCTCAAAAACTGCATCTTTTTTAGCTCCCTGAATACTGTCCTTGGAACAGAAGTGTCCAAGTTCGATCCTCAAGGGCCACAACAGGCCAGGATTTAACCGTCTGAGTGCCAAAGCAATGGGTTGTGCACCCCTCTGGTACTCAAAAGGTTAAGGGTTTCAGGGATTAAGCACAGATGAGTTAATGAGTGGCTCATTCATTCTGATTGGCCCACCTTTTGATTACAGAGGGAAATCCTTAAAAGAGTAAAAACTTTTTTATGAAAAAAATATATATTATAGGGTACTCCTACTGCTATACGAATGTTTGTGTCTGAAATGTTTGTTCCATTCATAAGGACAAGAGACAAGCAGACACTTAGATAAAAGTATAATAATTAAGGAGCTCATCCTATATAATAATTCCCTAATGTATGTTTGTCAGAAGCTGTCATGCTCAGTACAGACAGCTGCATGCGCTGCAGTCATGCGCAGTACAGACTGCTCACACCGCAGCTGATAATGGAGCGGTACGCTCCGAATTCAGAGGTGCGCAGAGAGGACTATGGTATGAATTTGGAGAAACCTGATTTGTTATCAGCCGCGGCGCGGACAGTCTCTACTGTGCATGACTGCACCGCGGCAGTTGCTGCCTGGCACTGTGGCTGTGTACACGGGCTGTTCAACTAGTCTATTAATACTCAAATTTTTAGCTCAACCGTACATATCATGTATGAGCTGCAGTGATCCCCCTAAGAAACATATGTAATATCCATGAAGACTAGCAAAAGATGGGGATCTCATATAGCACTCAACCACTTGTTGTACCAGGGCCTGGAGGCTTCTAGTTACGCCTCTGACTAAAGCAATCCAAATAAATGTATAAAAATAAAAAATACATTTATTAAGAAATCAAAAATACATTTATCTGTAGATGGATATCGATGCAAAACACCCCCACCTCCCAACCACCTAATCTCAAACAAAATAATAAGAATAAATGAAAAAAATAAATCCCATAATAAAACCTAAAAACAAATAATAACGCTCAAGTCCCTGATCAAAACACAAAAACTACTGGTGCCAGTATTAAACAAAAATAGTTCAGATAATTAATACTGAGTATATGTCAAAGCGCTAGAATGGGATGATGAATATGATGATGAATAGATGAAAATGGAAATGATGAATTCAAACTGATGAGATGAAATGGAATCATGATGTAAAGAACCCATACACATGTCTCCTCCCATCACACATGGATCATAATTATAACTGCAGTAGGATGAAATATCAATGAAGTAAAGAGGTCTTGTACTCACAATAACAACTGAGTCTGGCCATTCTGGCATATACAGCCAGCCAAAGGGTTAACTCCTTAAAGGGATAGTAATACTTTGTTTTATCTTTATTTTATTTTGTAGGCATTAAAAAAACATGAAGAACGATATAAGTCTTATCTCTCAAACCTTTACGGTGTGAGAGATATTCACAAGTAAAGTTTCCCCTCCCTCCCCTTTTACCTAGTGTAAGCCATCTCTTCTCAGATGTGGAATGCAGTCCATAGACCAGACAGATAACGGAAGGGGACAATCTTCTTCCTATGAGAACAATGAAAGCCCTGCCCCCCTTGACAAGTTTTTCAGGTTTTTCCCTTATCTTAATTGAAGATTGTCCCTCTCTGCAATCTACCTGGGCACCTTCCTTCTGAGCTGGCTGAGCAGTGTTACATCAGTAAAAGGGGCGGGAGGGAGATACTTTGTCATTTAATTACTCTTGAACTACAACTCTGACAGAATTGAAATAACACTCTCCAAAGTCCAAATACTATGATGATTAATTAGAGCTGCTTTTAATTTGAAACATTACTATCCCTTTACGCACCGGCCACATGTGCTCATGGCCTGCACTTATGGAGCACGGAGCATTTTTTTAATCCGATCCAAATCAGGGCTCCCCGAATGGCGTGCAGCCGCATGGGGAGCCCTGAAATCCATGATGGTCCCTGGCACGTCATGGGTCGTTATCGCATGTCCAGCCCATGATATGCCAGGATTGCCATGGGTCCTTAATTGGTTAAAATGTCTTAGAAAGATTTTATTGATGCAGTTTATTTATTTAGAAAATGTTTTACCTGTAAGAATACATTGAGATTTCTCTTGTTTTCAAGTATGTCCGAGAGAGCATTTACAATACAGAGTTACACACAGACACTAAGATTGGTAAGGGGTGTACTGTTTAGATATTATTAATTTTTTTCAAGCTAGACACTTTTCCTCTGGATTTAAATGAACAAATGGCCTCAGAGGTGTTTTTCATTTCCGACAGGCCCATTTCACATTGTGAGGTTGCCCTCTTTGTCCTTCTGCACACATATTGAAAAAAACGAGACTGCGAGGCAGATGTACAAAGGTGATCTGGAGTAATTCCAGAGACTGCCGGCATCATAACACAAAACAAATACTTTAAAAATGTATTATATTGATTTACGTGGGGCCTGTATACCCTTGAAAGCTAGAGATATCTCCAATGCAATCATTTCAGTTTTTCTCTGTACATCATACTGGATGGGCCATATAGTTCTTTCCTGAATCAAAATATATGTTTCTATATTTCTTTTTGTGTACCACAGCCTGTACGTTTTAGCCTGGATTCCATTGCAGGGGTTTCTCTACAAATTTCTCCATAGACTTCCATGGGTATGTGTTAGATCAGGGCTGTCCAAGTTCAGTCCTCAAGGGCCATCAACAGGCCAGGATGTAAGGATTTTCTATTTTAATCACAGGTGAGTCAGTCACAATGAATGATCCACTGATTAACTCACCTGGGAAATCCTTACATCCTGACCTGTTGGTGGCCCTTGAGGACTGAACTTGGACAGCCCTGGTTTAGATAGATAGATAGATAGATAGATAGATAGATAGATAGATAGATAGATAGATAGATAGATAGATAGATAGACAGATAGATAGATGGACAGTCAGATAGACAAACAGACAGACAGATGGAAGGATGAATGCATGGATATGAGATGATGTTTAGATAGATACTTGGATGCTTGGGAATTGTCTCCAAAGCATGGTCTATGTACATAAGCTAAGAATGGGGAGTCTGTGTTACTCTAATTGTTGTTGCACTACATTTCCAGTCATCCTCAGCTGGCCAATTGCTGAAAAATGCAGGTTGCCCAGCTCTCCTATAAGCATATTTGTAATTACCGATGGGTAAGAATGTTTACCACATCCTTTTTTTTTCAATTTTTTTTTCCTTACATTGAAATCAATGTTGTTAGTTTGTGATTGAAAGAGAGAGACAGAAAGCCGCTGACCATTTGATGCTAGCTTGTGTAGAGGCAAACAGGCAAAGAGAGACAGCTGGAGTTGCTGGTGGTAGCCAGTTATTCTGTGGACATCTGGGGTGCAGAAAGTGTGCGTGTGAAGAGAGAAAAGAGTATAAACTTTAAAAAAAAAATAACTTCGGTGACAGTGACAGTCATATATGCAGGTGATCCTACCTGAGCTGAGAGTGATAGTGAAAGATACTAGCGACAGTATTGGTGTTGCTACTGTTCTGTTGTTCTGTGCAACTGACTACACGCTGCAGCTGTATTGAAGTCATCAGCTCTGTCATGTACTTTAGAGTAAAAATTAACACTACAATCATTATGTCCAAAAAATTGGTATTTGGTGGTTGTAAAGCAAACTAAAAAAATGAATGCAGCCATGGTTGCTGCACCTTGTGCAATATATGCTGATGATCTTCTTCCTCCTGAGGAAGCTGTTTGTAAAAGTGATATGAAATCTTCCATCAGTAGTAGCACTAAAGCTTTTATCAATGAAGATGATAACGAATCACATTCTAGTGCTTTTGCCACAGAGTAGGAGGATTAGAAATAGTGAGACTAACTGCTGGTGCATCAGATATTGACAGTGACACCCTGCTTCAAACTAGTGGTCAAAGTCTTTGGTCAATAAGTAGACAGAAATGTTTTCAGACTTTAAAGGGATAGTAATACCTTATTATTACTCTCCCTCATATTGTAGGTATTTGCAAAATAAGTTAATAGCCCCAAGGTTCATCTCTCAAACCTTTAGGGTTTGAGAGATAACCGAAGACAAAGTGCCCCAGCTCCCTCCCCCTTCCCATTGTGTTGTCTGCAGGGGAAGTCTGATGTATGACAGGCTTGCAGCTCTGCAGCAGAGCCGCGATCGCGTTAGTGACAAAGAATTATTTCACTGAAACGGTCTTCTACATGTGCTTGCAAACCAAGCACAAACCAAGCACATGTAGAAGACCTTTTCAGTGAAATAATTCTTCTTCACTAACGGGATCTCGGCTCAGTTCCAGAGCCGCAAGCCTGTCGTACGACAGACTTCCCCTGCAGACAGCACAATAGGTAGGGGGGAGGTAGGGGGGGACTTTGCCTTCAGTTGGTTTGAGAGATGAACCTGGGGGCTATTAACTTATTTTGCAAATACCTACAATATGAGGGATAGTAATAATAATTACTATGCCTTTAAAAGCTACAGGAACACCTGTTCCAGAGGATCCAAGTAAGTGGGTAGTGTAGCAGACAAACGATTGGAAACATCATATAGCAAGAATGTTATAGACCTGCAAGCCCCTTATGCCTCCTCCATACCATGAGCAGTAGAATGGAGAAAGGTTATTCCATTTTCTCTGCTACTTGTTTAATACAGGATGTTAAAGGGATAGTAATGTTTCAAAATAAAAGCAGCTCCAATTAATCTTCATAGTATTTGGGCCATAGAGAGTGTTATTTCAATACTGTCAGCTCACAGCAAGGGACAATCTTCTTACTGTGACATAAGGAAAACCCTGCCCCCCTTGACAGGTTTTTCAGGTTTTTCCTTATGCTCACTGGAGATTGTCCCTGTCTGTGAGCCATCTGGACAGTCTTGCTGCTCTGAGGTGAGCAGTGTTACATCAGTAAAAGGGGTGAGAGGAGGGATAATTTATCAATCAATTACTCTTGAACTACAACTCTGACAGTATTGAAATAACACTCTCCATGGCCCAAATACTATGAAGATTAATTGGAGCTGCTTTTGATTTGAAACATTACAATCCCTTTAAACACTGAGCACTAGAAAGAAATGCTCCAAATCCTTTACAGTTTCCCACTTCTCTTCTTCTTAGTGCAAATGTCATCAAGGTAAGAATGTTCAGATTAAGTAGCTTAACTTGGCAGGTGATAGGCATCCTCTTAGAATATTTCACAGCCATCAAAATGTAAAGGAATCTTTGTTTTGCCTTTACCTTTTTTTTTACACTTTTATGGTCCTGAAAGCAAGTTATCTGTTTTTCCTTTCAGAGAGCTTTCTATATTGGACTGTGAAAGCAGACAGAGTGCAACAATGTAAAACATATACAGTGTAAAAAAAACAGTGAAACAAAGTAGAAAATCCACCTGTACAGCATAAAGATCAATCAGTGCTGCATGGAGACTTGCATTATTGTATACATATCCCTACTTTCACTGTTAAAGGCAGAAAACTCTTTAACAGTGAAAGTGGACTCTCTGTTAGGGACCTAAAGGTTGTAAAATAAATAGTAGGATATGAAAAAAAAAATAAGTATACACAATTTGACTTTACATATTATGCACGTCTTTGGACGTCTCTGCTATAGATAATAATCTCAATATTCATAATAAAATACAACATAACAGAAACACAGAGATATTATAAAGAGCCGTAGGAGACTTGGATCTCACTTTCTTTACAGACGTGCATCTAAATCAAACTGTTGAGCTGGACTCAATAACAAATGGGAGATGTAAGTAATAATGATTTCCATCAGTTCCTTTCAGTGGAGTCATCTGGAAGACCATCTGTGCTTTAATAATTTTTCAATGTCAGATGCAGTTCAGTTGGTTGCATGCAATTGTGACACACCATAGCTGTATGCTGAAAGACTAACACAAAAATGTCTGACTTCATTTAACCAAACCGCAAAAGGAAATATGAAAATTTGTTGACGGAGGAAGACCAGCTTAATTCTTTTAAGGCCATGTTTTCAATAAGCTCATGGGAGGCAGTATCTGTTGAAATAACATAACTGTTAAATAACTGATCTGTAGGTCGAGTCCTGTGATGTAGTTGGATCAAAGCTTTAGTACATTCACACGAGGTCAGTTTTTCCCATTAAATAAAGCAGGCATCGACTAAGAGTGGTAGTAGGTAAGCTTGGGGTTTTCAGCTGTTGGGGACTGCTGGTAGGGTGACCACATGTCCCGGATTGCCTGGGACAGTCCGGAATTTTAAAGGGGAACTACCACCCTGCAAAAACTGTATGTTAATTAAGTCTTCATCTGGCTTAGTAGTGCTAGTCGCCAGAAATATTACCTGGTTTCAAAGATTTTCTACTTATTCGGAGGCTGACAGTTGCAGGAAGCATGGACATCTTGCCATAGTGACGTCCGTGCACCTGTGCTGTCAGTCCCTTTTGGGACAGTTTTTGCGGGGTGGAAGTTCCCCTTTAAATGTTTGTCCCATGTCCCGGGCAGCCCCCTTCTGGGACAGTACAATGTCCCGGAATGAAGATTCCTGAACTCAGAGGTTTAAGCACTAGAAGAACAACCCATAGGCTACTGTCACAAAGTGATGTCTCTGCTGGGCTACAGAAAAATGGCTTCCTGAGAGAGCTCTAACACTGGAAAGAGAACTGACCCTTGATACTAACATCAATTAGGACCTGCAGTGCAATTTTGTTGTAGTGTAATGATTTGGCCTTCATATTCATTTTCTTGTAGACCACCACAGGTATTGCTTTTTGTCACACCAGTCAATTCTCTTTCTAGTGTTCAGAAGTCGGTGGTGCGCTCTTTTCTCTGCAGTGTCCCTGAATGGCTGAAGTGAAATGTGGTTACTCATGCTCCCATCATTCCCAACTAGCCAACAGCTGAAGAGACAAAAGGTGCCTTCTCCTGGCCTAGAGTATTGAATTTTGAGAAAAGGAGCCTTAGTTGTATGGGCCACACCCAATTCTGAGGTGTTGCTGTGGCCAGAGCAGTTCCACTGTTCCTGTTTCAGACACCTGATTTGGTTTATTCCCTAGTGTAGACCATTTTGGATGGTTTATATACACTTTTACAGACATTTTTAACTCCTTCGATAGAGTTCTCAAAAAAATAGAGCTTTTCTCATGCTTGTTTGTTACAGGATAAGGTCACTTTCTGCATCCAGCAACAACAGCTGTTTGAGAATGATGGCAGGTGTACGTCCCAACAGAGAGCGGTCCAAACATTAAGTAACCCTGTACTAGTTGGGCAGAGAACAAGAGACGACGCGTTTCTTACATTCCTGAGATTGTATGCAAAACCCTAACAAGAACTTGTGGGTGGAATAGGAAGAGCAGTGTCCCATTTGAGTAGGACATTATGAAGGTCAGAGGAGGGAGGGGGAGCTCTTGTGTATTTTGTTTTGTGAAGACTGTACTCACATTTAGATAACTTGGTTAGATGCAAGGACAAAATGGCTGCTAAAATCACTGCAGCTTTCACAACTTATTTTGCATTAGCAGCAGGGACAAAATGGCTGCTCAAATCACTGCAGCTTTCACAACCTATTTTGCATCAGCAGCAGGGACAAAATGGCCGCTCCCAGCAGTAAAGCTTTCACAGTTTCACCAACCCATAAATAAAGAGTGGGCAGTGACTAAAGAAAATAAGAACATGTTTTCAGAGGCTAAAAAGGACTGGTCTTTATTACACTGCAGATGATATCTTTATCAAAGTGTATATCTACACATTTCTCCATAGACTTCAATGGGAATCTGCTTAAACCAGTTATAACATTTATCAACTGCTATGAAATGTAGGTCATGGTCAAACAATGTGTTGCGTACCCCTCTGGCATGCAAAGGGTTAAGAAGATGCCACTTCCTTCGAATTTGCTACCCATGTATACATTTTCTTTTCAGCAACTTAAAGGAGCACTAAATTTTTTTCATGAAAAAATATAAATTGTACGGCTTTTCCTATTGAGTAAAATAAGGGTACTCCCACTGCTGAGAAATTTATATTTCCAGAGTTATTGCAGTTTAAACCCATGTTTTTTTACATTAGCAGTGCCCTCTAGTGGTCAAATTCTAATTAGATTTCCTGTTAGATTCTAATGGAGAGGAAAGTCAGAAAAGTCAGAGACATACAGTTCTCCATAGAATGTGATAGAAACTTCCTGTCACTTCCTGTCAGTTAGAACTATCAGGAAGTAAACACAGTAAAATCACTTCCTGTCAGTTAGAACTATCAGGAAGTAAACACAGTAAATTCACTTCCTGATTATTTAAACTGCTATAAATTTTGAATAAAACATCTGACAGCAGTGGGACTGACCTAGTTTTATTCAGCAGGAAATGCTCTATAAAATATGTGTTTTCATAAAAAAAGTTTACTGCTCCTTTAAAATGGCCATAGTACCTTGAATTCAAGTGTTTACATATTTGAAAACAATTCAACACTGCCTATGCATCATGTTATCCAAAATACCAGCAGATGCATTGTATAGGTGAGATTATTACCATGATTTTTGAAAAACGAAAACAGTTCTTTATGTTGATAAACAACTTTGTGACTAAGCCTAAGTCCTGGCACTAAGCATGCTTTCCCACTTCTGTTGCCTTTTGACATCAAATGACAATATTTGGTGCTTTTCTGTGGTTCACTTTTAAAACGTTGCATTCAAAACATTGTGCGGCTAGGTGCCGCATTATGCATGTCGCCGTGATGAAAAATACGACACCTTGCATAAAAGCGTGAGATTCTCATGTCGCGTCCTTAAACGGCACTTCGACTTTGATAATGAGGACTCTAAAGGACAGCATGTAGAATATAAATATCCCATCTATATAGCGTGTTTGGTTTCCACTGGTTGGCCCCATATTTTATTTGACATACTGCTGATTGGAGGAATATTTAAACATGGGTTACTCCTTTCCTTGGATTTTAAATGTATTGTCATTTTCTGTCTGTTTTCTGTCTTTTTTTTTATCTTAGACTTCGTATATAAAATTGGGGCATGTGTATATGTATATATGTATAGGCAGATTAGATCGGTCACATATATCAAGATTTTTTATATAGCTGTTACAAGCAACATTGGACGTTACAATTGTAGCATGGTTAACCCTTTGAGTGCCAGAGAGGTTCTCAATGATTGGGGAACTCTCTGCACTGAAAGGGTTAACCATGCTACAATTGTAACTTCCAAGGTTGCTTGTCATTCCATAGGTATTCAGGCAATACTGCAGGTTGAGCTGAAGCGTCGTTTAAGGACACAACATGAGAATTAACACTTTTATGCAGGGTGAGATTCTCATGTCACCCTTTTCATCATGGCAACATGCTTAATGCGGCATGTAGCCGCACAATGTTTTAAAAATGACGTTTTAAAAGGATACTCTTTTGTGTGAACAAACCATGCCATACACTGTTTCTTTTCCAACAGACCCTGCACTGTTAAAAGATACCACTGGTTGTGGCTGTCCCCCACATGGCCAACAACATTTTAGCCAGATTGCAAATAAATATATATATATATATATATATATATTTTTTTTTTTTTAATTGGAATTCCAATAAATTAAATAACAAACAACTGTTGTGGAGTGTATTTTTGTAATATTCCACTATCAAATGTTTATAGTTGCAAGTTTAATATTAAATTGACTTTATAACACAGCAACATGTGTGTTTTATGCATAGGTTTTCCTATAAAAATGATTAACTGAAAAACATTTAAAATTGTCTTTTTTTTTTTTTTTTTCAAATTTGCACCATTCTGCATTAGAGGCAAAATAATGGGAAATAAATAAACAGTGTAAACCTAAATGCTATTTATTTTTCAAATGTACACCACTTCCAAGTTCAGGGACTCTGAAGCAGGGATGCTGATACAATATAACACGATCCTTGCAGCAGAAAAGCCTTATCCCCAGCAGCATACAGAGCGCTCAATGCGGCAGGGATAGCATTACACTGTATCACTTTCCCTGCTTTAATAGTCCACAAAAGAGAGTTCTCTGGAAATAGAAATTCAGTGACCTCACTGCCACTACCAAAAAAGGGTAAAAGAAAGTGAAAATAAAGAAAAATAATAAAAAAAAAAATAGGTATAGGGGCCATTTTTTCATAATATAAGGGGAGTAATTCTGACAAACCATCTGCGTCCTAGAGAACAAATACATTTTCTCATAATTTTTATTGGTCACTTTTGGGAACTTTACTGGTTAATTAAATCCCCCATAGATTTAAATGGGATTTTAAAAGCCTAATTTATAATGGTACTGTTGATTCACTCCATGACTACTCGAGATGGGAGGTGCACTAAGGCTTGATGTAGTGGTAAAGAATGCTAGGTGAAGTGTGGAGATTACTTTTCCATAGAGAATACAATACACTTCACAATATGCACTAAGAATGATCTATGCAAGCGGTGGAAAAATGCTGGCGATATGTTATGGAGGGCAAGTGGGGGAGCAGAGGGAATGCGCTCAGACTTCAGAAATAAGAACAGCACTATCCCTCCCTTGACTCTTCAAAGGGATAGTAATACTTCGTTTTATCTTTAATTTATTTTGTAGGCAATAAAAAAAATTTGAAGAACCATATAAGTCTTGTCTCTCAAACCTTTATGGTTTGAGAGATATTCACAAGCAAAGTTTCCCCCTCCCACCCCTTTTACCTAGTGTAAGCCATCTCTTCTCAGATGTGGAATCCAGTCCATAGACCAGAGAGATAACAGAAGGGGACAATCTTCTTCCTATGAGAACAATGAAAGCCCTGCCCCCCTTGACAAGTTTTTCAGGTTTTTCCCTTATCTTAATTGAAGATTGTCCCTCTCTGCAGTCTACCTGGGCACCTCCCTTCTGATCTGGCTGAACAGTGTTACATCAGTAAAAGGGGTGGGAGGGGGACACTTTGTCATTGAATTACTCTTGAACTACAACTCTGACAGAATTGAAATAACACTCTCCAAAGTCCAAATACTATTATGATCAATTAGAGCTGCTTTTATTATGAGAAATTACTGTCCCTTTAAGTGCCATACAGATGGCACTCAAAAGCATATAATATACAGAGTCCCCCACCATACTTAACAGCTGAGTCAAGTACACACATATTGAGATCAGCTGTTACATGTAATATCTGATCTGCCGGTTCTGTGTTTACCTGAACCTGAAGATCAGCTGTTACATGTACACAGTGGACTATTCGCCAGTCAGCTGGTTCATTTAAACAAAACTGTCACACTCTCCAAGGCAAACTAAGTGGCTTGAGTTGAGTGACAGAGTCTTTTGTTTACAGGACTCAGTTGATCAGCAGATAGAATTCTGTGTACATGTAACAGCCGATCTGCCAATCAAGATAAACACAGAACTGTCGGAAAATTGCTCAAATTCTCCAGAAGCATTAGTTATGCTTCATAGATTTCATGCTTGCACTGGCATACATTCAAAGCTGGTATTCTCGCCCAATTGGGAAATTCCACCTCTGGCACTTACTTGTCTTCAATCCACTGGAGATCTGAGGTCTTATGAAGTCTCACAAGGGGTACAAACAAACCCTCTGTGTTGATAGCAAAGCCTCTTAATTTGTATCACTTGGCTGCATGAGATGGTACTCACACACACCCCAAAAACTCTAGGGATATACTGTATATTGAAAAAATCTTTGACTAGTGAGTATAATATATATTGAGAGGATCTAGGGCTTGTAAAAACAACTTATTTATTTAAAGGGATAGTAATACTTAAGATGTAAAAAATACATGTTGTAGGGTTTTTTCCCCCTGAGTAAAACAAGGGTACTCCCACTGCTGAATCCTATGGAGAGTTATGGTCTAAGACCAGAGCTGTCCATAGGATGGTGTAGCAACAGCGCCACTGTAAATTTTCAGGCCACTGTGTTATTGCACCTAAAAAATCCAAGTTTGAGCTGTTGTCATTTTTTAATAAAATATCTCTCAGCAGTGGGAGTACCCTTATCTTACTCAGGGGATAAACCCTACAACATTTATTTTTTTACATCTTAAGTATTACTATCCCTTTAAAACAAACAAACAAAAAAAACAACAACAAAATACCAGAATAATGAAGTAAACATATTATGTATAACTATATATATTTTAAATATAGTATATATATATATATATATATATATATATATAATATTTGCTTCGGTCATCATTATGATGAGATAATGGCAAGTAATCCACCCATTCACACATATTGACTATTGATGGTGTGAAATAGACGGTGAGATTGGAAGGCCAACTTTTGATCATGATTAAGCATCTCTACATGAGAAACAGGTTGATCTGTTGGTGCCAGCACCTACTCACGAAGACATCTCCTGGTATGTAATTTTTCTTTACTTTTCAACAGCCCTATATCTATGTTCACATGTTTTTAAATTGAATGAATGAATGAATATGTTTATTTATATAGCGCCACAAGTGTACGCAGTGCTTTACAATTTCAGGGCTTAAACAATACAGGGTTACAGGTGCTTTGTAGAGTGAAACATTGGGTACAAGGTCCCTGTCCAAAAGCTTAGCGTTGTTTTTAAAGTTACTGCATAAAGCCAGGCTTGTATATTATTGGTGCAGCCGGTGTGTTTGATGCAAGATCCCAAATTCCTCATTGTCAGGTTGGCAAATTTGGCTCTGTGAACTCCAGCCGCATAGTCAGCTATACCCAAAGGAATACGACAATGGCTCAGTAAGCTACATTTCAATATGCAAATTAACCATTGTCAGATGAGGTACTGTATCAAAGGAAACCCAGCAAAGATATGGTAAAAGCATGGAAAAGCAGGTATATTTGCAGGGCTGGATTTACATCTCAGGAGCCTGTAGGCACAGAAATCTGAAGCGCCCCCCCCCATAGGCCATCTCCACTGGACACCTCCACAATGCTCCAAATCTCCACATTACCCCCCATATCCATATTGCCCTCACATCAGCTCCACCTTGCCCTCATATTACCCCCATCATCGCCACATTGCCCCCATCTACTCGACCTTGCACTCACATTGCCCCCATCAGCTCCAACTTGCCCCCACATTGCCCCCATCAGCTCCAACTTGCCCCCACTTTACCCCATCAGCTCCAACTTGCCCCCACATTGCCCCCATCAGCTCCAACTTGCCCCCATCAGCTCCAACTTCAAACTTGCCCCATCAGTTCCAACTTCCCCCCATCAGCTCCAACTTGTCCTCACATTACCCCCATCAGCTCCAACTTGCCCCCATTAGTTCCACATTGCCCCGTTTCTTACCTCCCTGGTGGTTCAGTGGTAGGAGAAGTCTGTGCCTGCTTCTACACAGATCTGTAGTTCCTGTTGCTACCGCACGGTCTACTCTTTAGGAATGCAGAGCGCTGGGAGATGATGTAATCTCCCAGCGCTCTGCATTACTAAAGAGCCACCGAGGGAGCAACAGCAGGATCTCACCGGACGGCAGGCAGGCAGCAGGTATTTATTTTTATTTAAAAAAAAATACTAATTGATTACAATGACAGGCTCCCCTCTGTGGAGTGCGCCTGTAGGCAGATGCATACTCTGCCTTATGGCAAATCCGGCCCTGTATATTTGAAGTCTAATGGTTGGGACTAGATGCGGAAGACAGCTTCTTGCATACCACGAGATGGATTTGCATCCAGTTCACCAACATATCGATGAACTGGACCCTTATTAATCCATAGTGCATGTCCCTCTTGCTTTCTTTTGTACCGGATTAAATTGTAGATGATAATAATCTCTGGTTTATTTCCAAACTTCCCCATAATAGGAATCTATGAGAAAAAGGAGTGATCAGCAGTTATCACCTTAGATGGAATGTTATGTAGGTGTTGCACTGTGAGCTTAAAGGGATAGTAATACTTCGTTTTAACTTTATTTTATTTTGTAGGCATTAAAAAAACATGAAGAATGATATAAGTCTTATCTCTCAAACCTTTATGGTTTGAGAGATATTCACAAGCAGAGTTTCCCCTCCCGCCCCTTTCACCTAGTGTAAGCCATCTCTTCTCAGATGTGAATCTGGTTGTATGACCAGACAGATAACAGAAGGGGACAATCTTCTTCCTATTAGAACAATGAAAGCCCTGCCCCCCTTGACAAGTTTTTCAGGTTTTTCCCTTATCTTAATTGAAGATTGTCCCTCTCTGCAGTCTACCTGGGCACCACCCTTCTGATCTGGCTGAGCAGTGTTACATCAGTAAAAGGGGCGGGGGGGATACTTTGTCATTGAATTACTCTTGAACTACAACTCTGACAGAATTGAAATAACACTCTCCAAAGTCCAAATACTATAATGATTAATTAGAGCTGCTTTTATTAAGAAACATTACTATCCCTTTAATTAGGATTCAACATTGCACTCAGAAATATCACATTTAAAAAATAAAAGTATCAATACCTCATACTCTGCATCTTGTTGTGTTTCTGCTAACATGATACACTGGCAGTTTGGAAATATGCAAACTTAATTCATTGTGACGAGTCCATTTCAAATAACTTGACAAAAGATTTATCTTATTAGGAATTGTTCAAATTTATGGAAAAATGGTGTCAGTTGGTGGTATAGGAAAAACATGATTCAAATGCGAATGACAACTGAACTTTTATTTTCTAATGATCCCATGTCTAATTTACATAAATATGTGCACATGTTATGCCCATGGCTATCCAAAAATTGAATAAATGTATTTTGTGTCATTCAGTACTATACATCGACTAATAAAAATTGATCCAGACGGGAGAATATTTTTGACCTCATGTTAAACAAATAAGATCATGTTTTTGTACTTGTTGATGCAAATGCTTCAGAAAATACAGAAATTCCCTAAAAGGCACTGGTGTTGTTTTATACCAGAATGCTTGGGGGCTTATTCATCATGTTAAAGAGGAACTGTACCTATAGGAATAAATGGTTCTTACTATTAGGATGTTGCCTTTTGCAGTCAGGAAGGATTTTTTTACACACCTGGGGCTTCATCTGGATCAACAGGAGTGATATGGTATGGGCTCAGTATGATGAACACTTCTTTTTCAGCCTCATCAACTTACTGTGTATTAAAGGGATAGTAATGTTTCACAAAAAGCAGCTCTGATTAATCTTCATAGTATTTGGGCCATGGAGAGTGTTATTTCAATACAGTCAGAGATGTAGTTCAAGAGTAACTGAATGATAAAGTATCCCCCTCCCGCTCCTTTTACAGATGTAACATTCTAACCTCAGAACAGAAAGGTGGTGTCCAGATGGTTTGCAGAGAGGGACAATCTTCAATTAGCATAAGGGAAAAACCTGAAAAACCCGTTAAGGGGGGCAGGGTTTTCATTGTTCTCACAGTAAGAAGATTGTCCCTTGCTGTGAGCTGTCTGCTCTTAAAGCGGAACTTTCACTTCTGTTTGAGTGTGGTTCTATCTGTTCCATTGTGTCTCCTGTTACTATTTATGTGTGTATGTTGTAAATGAAATTCGTATAAACGGAGCTTTTCTTATTCTATAAAAATACCTAGTGACGTAATCGCTTCATTCCCTCTGTAGCCGTCCACCGTATGGTGCATAAGACACTCCCACAGGGCTTGTGTTCGACACCTCCGTCCTACCCCTGAATCTGACGTCGGTCCCTTCCATGACATACGGTGGACGGCTACAGAGGGAATGAAGCGATTACGTCACTAGGTATTTTTATAGAATAAGAAAAGCTCCGTTTATACGAATTTCATTTACAACATACACACATAAATAGTAACAGGAGACACAATGGAACAGATAGAACCACACTCAAACAGAAGTGAAAGTTCCGCTTTAAGACCAGATTCCACATCTGAGGGGAGGTGGCTTACACTAGGTAAAGGGGGGGATATTTTATTATTCAATTACTCTTGTACTACAACTCTGACGGTATTGAAATAACACTCTCCATGGCACAAATACTATGAAGATTAATTGGAGCTGTTTTTTTTGTGAAAAAATACTATTCTTTAACCTGAATTACTTATTTTGGTTGGTGTCCTTCATACAGCAGACAGATATATCTGTTAATATATTTTTGCACAGTATCTGTATTTGTTGTGCGCCATTTTGGGTCTGTATTTAGTTCACAGCTCCACAAATTAAATAGTGAAATGTGCCAGTGTTTTGAAATAATTTTGGTACCACACATACTGGTTTAGTATGAAGTATTGGCGAAATTTTGGAGCATACCAACACAATAGTGGATAAATCCCAATTCCCCAAATTCTCCTTGTTTTAAATGATTCTTTTTTACCTCTTGAATGCATATTTCAAAGCAGTGCATTGGAGACATATGTAACATTGAAGGCGTTAACAGCCCCATTTAGCTCAACAGAATTTAACCCATATGAAACAGATGGTTTGCCCCAGAAGTACACCACATTTCCTTTGTGTGTAAGACCCTAATTATTATCACTTGGCTCAAGGTATTACATTTTAATGCAGAATCTTTTTCTCTCTCTCTTATTATTATATATAATATATTAGTTGAACAGCCCGTTACATGGGCTACAGTGCCCGGTCACAGGGCAGTCACACGCAGTAGAGACTGCCCGCGCCGCGGCGGAAACAAAGCTGGACGCTCCTTCAGAGTGCCCAGCTCTCTATCAGCCGTGGCGTGGGCAGTCTCTACTGCGCATGACTGCAGCACGCGCAGCAGTGTCTACTGCGCATGTCGCGGCGTTACACAGGATTTAGCGAATTATTATATAGGATAGTTATTTTATATATATATATATATATATATATATATATATCCTATGTAATAATTTGCTACAACGTGTTTAACGCCGCAGTCATGCGCAGTAGAGACTGCTGGGGGTGCTGCAGTCGTGGGCAGTCTCTACTGCACATGACTGCACAGCGACCGGCTAGTAATGGCACTATGGCCTGTGTAACGGGCTCTTGAACTAGTATATATATATATATATATATATATATATATATATATATATATATATATACACACACACACACACTCACATATACAATAGGATCCAAAAGTCCAATACCAGAATCTGCTTTTCTTTCAGCATTTTTGAAAACTTAATTTGTTTGACAAAATATACAGTATTGCTCAAACAAAAAATACTTAATTTTCAATAATAAAAGTAAAAAAAAAATGTTTGTTAGTTCATACTGGAAATCCAAAATTCTCAATATTTGTTAATGGCTACTTTAACTCTGACTGTCATTGTCCACATAATTCCATCCTCCTTTAGAGCATCTCAGAGAGTCTCTAGAGATGTCACAGTGTGTTTCACCTTTTCCTTTTTCATATGTTCCCAAAGATGTTCAGTGGGTTTGCGTTCTGGAGATTGTGGTAGGAAAGCCATGCAGACTGGCACTCCATTGATCTTCCTTGTACATCATATACACCTGGCACATTTTGTGGGCTTCTTCTCCTGAGTAAAACAAGGGTTCCCTACTGGTGAAGAATGCTTAACTCAAACCTTATTGCAAATCAAACTTTATTGCAGTTTGTACTAGCAAATGGTGAACGCCATTGCCCATTGGATTGGGCACACAGTGCACGTTGGATGCCCACTGGATTTTCACCGCCAGTCCTGATTTGTTGTATGCGGCTGATCTCCATCCTGGGGTGGGTAGAATGGGTACCAGAAACCACTTAGGTTTATATATATATACATATATAAAGCTTTGTGGTTTCCAAAAGCACTCACTAAGACCAATCTTCAGTGTCCAGGTACACAATCCCAAAATTAATATTTTAAAATAAATAAAGAGGGCAGCACCCGTGGGACTTTCAAATAGGTACATTTTATTGGTCGGACCAATAACATTTGCCTGCTGAAAATCCCACAGGTGCTGCCCCTTTATTTATTTCATATAAATATATATATTAGAATGTTGGAGCACTCGCAGGACTTTTTGTTTCGGCCAGACTGAGCTGGCCTTCCTCAAGACCTTGATGAAGGCCAGCTCAGTCTGGCCGAAACGTCGATATTTTTTTTCAATAAATTTTGATTCTTTGTATATATATATGCTTCAGCCACATGATAGCACCCAGGCAATATACTCTAGAAATGCGAGTGCTTCAACCCTACGAAGTGTATATATATATATATATATATATATACAGGAAAGTTGAGCTCCAGTATAAAATTCTCCATAGAAAGTAACATCTTCACTTTGTGAAAGTTTAAACTGTAATTAATTTTGAATAAAGCAACTGCCAGCAGTGGGAATACTCTTGTATTCAACAGGAAAAGTCCTACAATGTATTATTTCACATATTAATACTGTACTGATCCTTTAAGCTCACATGAGTACAAGCAAATCAATCAGTGGCTCAGTATCTCTGACAGATCAGACTGTGATGATTGATCCACCGGTACACATGTGACTAGATCCTTTAAACCTACACTGAAGCTTGGAACCTCTGATCTTTAAGCTTCAAAAACAAGCCTGTCTGGAACTGACTGCTTCTTATGTTTTCTCTAAATGCTGACTATGAATTTTACTTTAGAAGAACTGCATCATCAGTGAAATAATGGTAGAGTAGGTGTGAGAGAACATTCAGTCAATGATCAACCTGATCTTTCATTGCATTAAGAAATGTATGTGGTATATTTGTTAGCCGAAATTTGTCTCTAGAGAAACATCTAATTGAATTATTTAGCTATTTAAATACTGAATGTCAGAAAGCTCTTGCAGTTTTGCAAGACCTTCAATCTCCAAGGTGGGCAGCAAAAACATGACCTAATGTTTCTACTAATGATTCTCTTGAGATCACTTCTCATATATGAGACTTTTCCTTGCACGCTTGCCAATGCAGTCTAATCATTTCCTATCCTTCAGAACATACTGGACAACTCTTTATTAGAACACAATCAGAGAAATTATCAGTTTAATGCTTACTTGTTTGGCAGAAGAACATTCATGAGTGAGAAGCTTTAAGGATTGGGGGCTCAATCCAAATGAGGAAGTAGAAAAATGTTGTTAGGTCAAAATGGATACCGACCAACAAAATAAAATGTCTTGGTTGGTATTCAAATGCCCTACCGACATTTAGCACAACGGACGTTAGGACACAAAACTGGTGTTGTGTCCAAACATCCGTTTTGTGCGTTAAGTTCCCAAAACACCAATAAATAGTTTGGGGAACTTAACAGTAAAAAAACTAACGATCGGTGCCTGACATACTGTCGAGCACTGATCATTAAAAAGTCTGTGTTAAACTTACCTGTCATCCACTGTCTGTCTCCTTCTGTCGCCATTCTTTCTTCTATCTTCTCTTGTATCTTCTATCTGCTATCTTCTTTCTTCTCTTCTATCTTCTTCCTGTACAAGACAAATAATAAGTTTGAGTTGAAAGCATAGATACGTTAACCCCTTGAGTGCCAGAGGGGCATCGGCTCATGAAGAAGAAAAGGGGAGGGGTGAGCCACCTTATTCTGTCTCCGCCACCACTCAGCGCCTCACACAGCGGCGGAGACAGCAACCTTGAAAAGCTATGTTGGCTTTTTATTTTTCTTATACAAAATAGACATACCATTTCATTATGATGTATAGCAAACATTTCATGACATGTTTATCATTACATATGGGGGATCTTTATTTGAAAACGTGGCACACTACTATGTACTTTAACCCTTTGGGCTCCAGAGTGGTACTCAACGCATTGCTTTGCAATGTGTTGCGTACCCCTCTGACACTCGAGGGGTTAAAGTATCTATGCTTTCAGCTCAAACTTATTTTTTTCTTTCACAGGAAGAAGATAGAAGAAAGAAGATAAAAGAGAAGAAAGAAGATAGAAAAGGATAGAATATGACTAGGAAGCTAAGGACTGCTCTGGACATCAGGATTAATTGTAAGTGTTACTTGTAATGTGATTTTTTTAAACGTAGTCGGGTTAACCCTATGAATGCCAGTGGGGTAATTATACCCCACTGGCACTCTTAGGGTTAATTCTACTAACGTCTGACACATTTTTCATCCTTTGGATGTATTGATATGGGTCTTAAAGCCCCATATCAGTACATCCACTGAGGACTTTTTTTTAACTTCAAATATCTGTGTCGGCTGTTTAAACAGACAATAAGGGACTCAAGTTGAAAAAAAATAGGTGTTACCTTTCCTGCGATAACTTTAGTCCCTTATCGCCTGTTCTTGGCTAACTCGGACATTTGAATTGCAATTTATGGCGTTTTCATCCTTTTCCATGGATGAAAATAGCTCTTAACTTTATCACACGACGGCTCTTTTTTTGCCGGTATTTTTTCACAGCACAGACATTTGAATAGATTATTGTGCTGGAAAAAATGCCATCGGCAGAAAAAACAGCCGTCTCCAATATTTGGATCGAGGCCTGGGTGCTTTAATCTACTATGATGCAGACCATTGTATTCTCATTTAAGAAAAATGTTCCTCAATATTCTTGTGATGGCAGCATTATACCTGCCTGTTTCTTAATTTGATGATAAATGTGACATAAAAGATAGTTATGGTCTACATTTTGATAACACCAGATACAATGCAAAATTTAGTAACTCTAGAGAAACGTATGCCTTTTATCTAGATTTATCTAGATTTGCCAAACATTAAGAACTAAAATGATTTGGTAAAGTTAGTACTCATACAATACAGAATATTTTGCAAGACTCAAAACATGTCTTCTTAACAAGCTGTTTAATTTCAAGTTTCATTTGCCATGTAAACCAATCAGATAGCAGAAAAAATTATTGTGTTATGTCCCCTAACAACAGCAGGTTTTCATATTCTCAGTGTTAATCAATATATGTTCTTGTCTGGGTTGCTACTCACTTAGACAAAGCAGGCAAACTGCTGGAATGGGTTACTAATACTTACTCTGTGAACACTGCAGAACTGCTGGAATGGGTTACTAATACTTACTCTGTGAACACTGCAGAACTGTTTGAATGGATTACTAATACTTACTCTGTGAACACTGCAGAACTGTTTGAATGGATTACTAATACTTACTATGGGAACACTGCAGAATGCTAGAATGGATTACTAATACTTACTATGGGAACACTGCAGAACTGCTGGAATGGATTACTAATACTTACTATGGGAACACTGCAGAATGCTAGAATGGATTACTAATACTTACTATGGGAACACTGCAGAATGCTAGAATGGATTACTAATACTTACTATGGGAACACTGCAGAATGCTAGAATGGATTACTAATACTTACTATGGGAACACTGCAGAACTGCTGGAATGGATTACTAATACTTACTATGGGAACACTGCAGAATGCTAGAAGACTTTCTATCTCTCTCTTTCTCTTCTCTACTCCCCTTGTCCCCTTCTACCACTCTCTTTCTCGCACTCTCTCCTGCTCTTTCTGACATGTTCTTCTCTGCCCTTCCAGGTTTTCCTGTCATTTCTTGCCATGTGTTCTATTTTTCCTCTGTTCAGTTTTCCCCGCCTTGTTGTCTGACTGTTTCTGAGCCTTTATCATGCAATGGCACCTTGTGTCAGTGCGAGATCAAACTTTTCCGGTCATGACCTAGTTCAGTAATGTTTCTGTGTTTTCTGTGATTCCAGTGTTTGACCCGGATTTCCTTCAACTCCGTTTACATCTTCTGATGGTTTGACCTCAGCTGCGATGTATCGACTCCGCTCCTGTCTGCTTCTAGTGTACTGCTTTTGCCCATCTGGCTTTGACCTTGGCTTGTTCAACTATTCTCCTGTCATTCCTGGTACCGTCTCTGCCCACTTTGTTACTGATCCGGCTTGTCGACTATTCTCCCTTCGACACCAGAAGTTCTCCTGTAGACCACCTTTGGGGAATTCGACTTCATCAACCTCCCTTCAGGTTCGACTCTTGTGACTCCTCAAAGCAACAACTTGTTGTTCCAGTACTTCAACAGAGACAGCTGTACTGCTGGGAGGTTCTATATACTTATTCCTGTCTCAGTGAGTAGCTGTCTGTGTCTAGGGTTGTCATCCTGTTATCTGGCTTCTCGGCCAGCACCACTAACATGGCCTAGGCTGCAGCAAGGCTGCAGCAATCCTCCACCTGCTAGATATGCTCCTCAGTCAGTGGACCCTAGCATCTGGATCACTGAGGCCTACTAAGCAGTATATATTGTGTTGTATATATTGTGTTGCTTTAAAGGGATAGTAATACTTCGTTTTAACTTTATTTTATTTTGTAGGCATTAAAAAAACATGAAGAACGATATAAGTCTTATCTCTCAAACCTTTATGGTTTAAGAGATATTCACAAGCAAAGTTTCCCCTCCCGCCCCTTTTTCCAGTGTAAGCCATCTCTTCTCAGATATGGAATCCAGTCCATTGACCAGACAGATAACAGCAGGAGACAATCTTCTTCCTATGAGAATAATGAAAGCCCTGCCCCCCTTGACAAGTTTTTCAGGTTTTTCCCTTATCTTAATTGAAGATTGTCCCTCTCTGCCATCTACCTGGGCACCTCCCTTCTGATCTGGCTGAACGGGGTGGGGATACTTTGCTTGTGAATATCTCTTAAACCATAAAGGTTTGAGAGATAAGACTTATATCGTTCTTCATGTTTTTTTAATGCCTGCAAAATAAAATAAAGATAAAATGAAGTATTACTATCCCTTTGATCATATTAATAGCAATCTGTACACTCTTTGTGGGGATTCCACTCTGCAAAGCATAATGCAGGCATCTTACATTGGGCACTAGTAGTCTGATCATCACACTTTCCTACTCCCTTCCACTCTCTCCCTCTCCCCTTTCCCTCTCTCTGGCTCTCACCCTGTTCTTTTCCCCCTTGGTCTTCCTCTTTCCAATTCTGACACTTTATTCCAAATGAATTTGGACAGAATTAGAATTTACTCAAGGTCCGCTGAACTGGTCATGAAATAAACTGTAGTAAATGTCCTTATTTTTATTAAGGTCATTTAAAAAAATATATCAGTGCATACTGTATTGTCCTTAATTGAAGCCTATTCGCCTGAAATGAGCACAATTCCCTGAATTCCCTGTTTTCAGAAGTTCACTTCATCTCCTGATAAAACCACGATTTAACAAACTAGTTGACAGCTAAATTAGAATATTCCATTGCAGCTCATCTGGATTTCTGGGGTGAGATGCACTAAGGTGTGATAAATAGGTGATAAAGTAGAGATAATGTATCCAGTGATATCACTTCTCCATTTCCTTTGTTATCCTATGGAGCCTATGCGCTAAGATTTCTCCGACTTTGGAGATCTTAGCGCATAGGCTGTATACTGTAGAATAACATAGGAAGTGGATAAGTGATATCACTGGAGAAGTTATCTCCTCATTATCTCTTCCTTATCACACCTTAGTTCATAACCCCCCCCGATGTACTTAAGCTTCTGACTGCACATGTTCTGCTTTTGACAACTTCAAGGGATAGTAATACTTAATTATTACTAATCGCTATATTAGAGTCCTATTAAAAATGAATGTATTGCCCCCAGTGTCATCTCTCAAACCTTTATGGTTTGAGAGATAATCGCTCCTAAAGTTGCCCTCTCCCTCCTCTTCCCCGAAGTCAGCATTGTAGCTGACTGAAGGGAAATCCGGTCTTAGATCATCAGGCGGCTCTGCAGCACAGCCTCGATCTCGTTAATTAAAAAACAAAATTCACTAAAACAGTCTTCTATGTGTGCTTGCAAACCAAACACAAACCAAGCACATGAGCACAATTCCCTGAATTCCCTGTTTTCAGAAGTTCACTTCATCTCCTGATAAAACCACGATTTAACAAACTAGTTGACAGCTAAATTACAATATTCCATTGCAGCTCATCTGGATTTCTGGGGTGAGATGCACTAAGGTGTGATAAATAGGTGATAAAGTAGAGATAATGTATCCAGTGATATCACTTCTCCATTTCCTTTGTTATCCTATGGAGCCTATGCGCTAAGATTTCTCCGACTTTGGAGATCTTAGCGCATAGGCTGTATACTGTAGAATAACATAGGAAGTGGATAAGTGATATCACTGGAGAAGTTATCTCCTCATTATCTCTTCCTTATCACACCTTAGTTCATAACCCCCCCCCCCCGATGTACTTAAGCTTCTGACTGCTCATTTTCTGCTTTTGACAACTTCAAGGGATAGTAATACTTAATTATTACTAATCGCTATATTAGAGTCCTATTAAAAATAAATGTATTGCCCCAGTGTCATCTCTCAAACCTTTATGGTTGAGAGATAATCACTCCTAAAGTTGCCCTCTCCCTCCTCTTCCCCGAAGTCAGCATTGTAGCTGACTGAAGGGAAATCCGGTCTTAGATCATCAGGCGGCTCTGCAGCAGAGCCTCGATCTCGTTAATTAAAAAACAAAATTCACTAAAACAGTCTTCTATGTGTGCTTGCAAACCAAACACAAACCAAGCACATGTAGAAGACCATTTCAGTGAAAGATTTCTTTTTTATTAACGCGATCGCTGCTCTGCTGCAGAGCCACCTGAAAGTCGTTCGACAGGCTTCCCTGCAGCCAGATAGAACGCTGACTACAGGGACGGGGGAGGGAGAGGGAGAGGGAAACTTTAGGAGAGATCATCTCTCCAATCTTAAAGGTTTGAGAGATGACACTGGGGGCAATACATTTATTTTTAATAGGACTTTAACCCCTTAAAGACATGTGCCGTACTATGACCGCCACGGTCCTTGAAATATTCAAGGACCGATGACGGTCATAGTACGTCACGTACTTTTTACTTACAGTGCTCTACCGGGAGCGCTGTAAGTAAAAATGGGGCCTGAAATTGACCGCTCCAAGATCGGAGCGATCTCTATCAGGCCCCATAGTGACGCGCCGATACACGCAACAGGTCACGTGTACCGGCGCGTCCACGTAGTTCAATGTGGTCCTTATGGGACGGAAACTTCCCAGGACCACCAGTCGCTAAGGGGTTAATATAGGAATTTGTAATAATTCAAAGGGTTTAATGATCAGGACATGAATTTTCAATGTAGCTGTATGGAAAGCATATATTACATGTGCATTACAGACATTAGAAGGGTGATTAATGAGGGTTTTATGCACAAATAAAACTAGAGCAATTTTGGGGAACAATGGTAACATGGGAAACTAATAATTCTAATTGAATTAAATTGGACTGCCATAAATTGCCAAAGAATTTGATTGCTTTGAAGTGTATTGAAATACTATCATTCATGGAGTGGGAGATCTAGTTTAAATCAATTAAAATATTAATCAATAGTAGCAGTTTTACTATGCTTATCTTTCCATGCATTTTTGATTTTGATCCGACTGTCAGTAAATACAATTAACCCCTTAAGGACTATGTTGTCCTTTATAAACTGCATTCTTTTTGTACAGTCCAACCTGGGCACAATTTATAATTGGACTGGGGTCAGTGTCAGCAGTAACAGTTCTCCCAATCAATGTCCAGGAAGCTCAAACAGGAAGTGCCTAACAGCCAATGAATGGGTGGGGATGATGTAAGTTGTAGTTCCCAATAACTGGATGCTGAAGGGTTATAACCACTTCTCTGTAAAGCTACCAATATGCTCAGTGCTCACTCCAGTTCTCCATACAAACCATAACCTCTGCTCCACGGCTAACAGCTCACTGAGTATTCCACTCTATAGGAAAGGAGCTGTCAATCTGCCTTCTCCTTCAGAGCTCCGAAAGTCTGGAATAACCTGCCTGAAAAATCAGATTTTCTCCCAGTCAAAAATCCTTAAAAATAACTGCTTCTTTATGTCTAAAAACAATATGTTTCTCTGTTTATGTAAATACTCAACTCTTTGCTGCAACCACTCCAGGACATACTTGAAAACTAGAGAAATCTCAATGTATTCTTCCTGGTAAAACATTTTCTATATAAATAAATAGAAATAAAAGTCTCCTACCCTGTTTGTTACTGTTGGGCTATCTATCTATCTATCTATCTATCTATCTATCTATCTATCTCATATCTATCTCATATCTATCTATCTACCTGTCTATCCCATATCTATCTATCTATCTATCTATCTATCTATCTATCTATCTATCTATCTCATATCTATCTATCTATCTATCTATCTATCTATCTATCTCATATCTATCTATCTATCTATCTATCTATCTATCTATCTATCTCATATCTATCTATCTATCTATCTATCTATCTATCTATCTATCTATCTCATATCTATCTATCTATCTATCTATCTATCTATCTATCTATCTATCTATCTGTGTGTCTATCTATCTATCTATCTATCTATCTATCTATCTATCTATCTATATGTGTGTCTATCTATCTATCTATCTATCTATCTATCTATCTATCTATCTATCTCATATCTATCTATCTATCTATCTATCTATCTATCTATCTATCTATCTATCTCATATCTGTCTATCCCATATCTATCTATCTATCTATCTATCTATCTATCTATCTATCTATCTATCTATCATCTATCTATCTATCTATCTATCTATCTATCTATCTATCTATCTCTTTGTGTAGCTATCTGTCTGTCTATTTATCTATCTATCTATCTGTCTGTCTTGTTAAACTGAGTGTTTCCAATTGGTGATATGTTCATAACACATATTTTAAATAAAGTTAGTTGCTAGTTTAACATAGCCAGGGTATCATACTTGTTTCTGTGTTCCAATATGTGAGTAGAGTCTTATTGGAACTGAATGGTTGAAACACTTTCCTACAAATCCTCTATTGTATCAGAAGATTGTGCCAAGACAATGGTTTTCAATCTATCATGTGGATTTTCTTTTATCAGTTACTCAGTTTGAAATGTTTGTTTATGCAATCAGTCCCTGTTTATATACCTCACTGAAAATATAATTATTAACATATGTGTTGTAAAAAATATGTATACAGAGAGGCTGAAAAGCAGCCAAAGACATTCATAATAATAAATGAAGGCACCATGAGAGGATCAGAATTTTTTATCATTAGCTTGCATGTCAAGTTTTTTTTGTTGTTTACAAGTCTAATTTTGAGGTTTAATGTTTCAAACACAGGTGAATCCTGAGTTACTGCACTCAGTAACTCCTTGAATGCTATCGGGTAGCGATGAGTGAAACATCCACAATTCATACAGGTCCATTCAAATCAATCTAGAATGAATGAAAGAGGGACAGGGCAAAGGGAAAATAGGGTGAGGGAGGGAACGGGTAGATCAGAAGAGGCAAGTAGCACTACATGGCAATAATGGTTTGAAGAGTAAATGGGGGCCAGGGTGCAGGTAAGTGAGAGGGGGCTTGGGGCAATAGTGGGCCGTGAGCAAGAGTGGGTCAGGGTAAAGGAGAGTAAGAAGCCACCAGGAACAATAAGTGGCTGAATGCAGAAGAGAAAGAGGGCTGACCATGGAAAAGAGGGAGGGTAATAGGTCATAGGTCAGAGAGAGGGTGTCTGATTCCTGGAAAGAGAAGTGAGTGACTGAGAATGAGGAGAGAAAGAGAAGTGAGTGACTGAGAATGAGGAGAGGCTTCAGCTGTCAGTGAGCCATCCAGGAGGAAATGGGAAAGAGGCAGTCTGAAATTTGTAACTGGATTTGAAGTGACACATAGGGAGTATTGAATGAGAGTCCTGTTTCTGGGTCAGGATTTATACCCAGTGTGCCCATTAGCTGTTCTGTCATAATGTCACTACAGGCGGAATAGGAACCCTAGTAGCCTTGGCACTGGTTTGACGCTGGGGTGCGACACTAAGGAACGATGCTTGGGTGTGGTGACAGCGTGCCAGTTACTCCCTTACTGCAGCCGAAGCTGAGTAAAGTGCTAGTCATGAAACCAGATTGCTCCACTCCAGTTGTGCCGAGGTGAAGCCAGGATGGGAGTAACTGGGAACTGTATAGAACTGAGTCCAGAAGGCAGGAAGAGGGGAGGGGGAACAGGAAGCCAGAGGACAAGCGGAGAGTAGTCAGACAAGCTGGAGTCAGGTAGCCAGAAGTCAGATCAGAATTGTCAGCCAAGCCGGGGTCGGGAAGCCAGAAGACAGATCAGAATGGTCATCCAAGCAGGGGTCAGATTTTGAAGCCACAAGTCAGATCAGAATGGTCAGCCAAGCCAGGGTCAGGTAGCCAGAATTCAAATCAGAATTAGCACAGGCAAGGAGTACTGGATGTGAGTGATTTAAATAGTATGTTTGACCAATAGAAAGCAGGACTAATCAGAGCCCTGCTGGTGTGTGGAACCATGTCCAATGGGAGATTCGAATGCTGCAAAAACTTTATTGAGGCTGAAACTGGAGACACTGAGGTCATTTGGGAAGTAATTGATGATGTTATCAGCAAAGCACACATGGTGTTTAATTTCTGAATGCCACTGGTGGGAACATCAGTCAAGATATTGGTAAATCCCAAGGTATATATGAAAGTTGATTATATATGCAAGCAGTAGTTGTAGGAGTCACTATGGGGGGAATGCTAACTTTGCATCTGTATGCACACACGGTCATGTAGAAACTGGGAGAGTGCATGCGCGGCACTCACAGAAGCAGGAAGTGTGTTTGCATGCGCAGAACACTGGGCTCAGCGGTGGCCATGAACTGAGGGGTGGCCGAGCAGGGTGACACCACCCCCTGCAATGGGAGGCCCTCGGATGACCAGGCTTAGATGGAAATGCAAGATTAAAGGCATGCCATAGGGCAGAAGCAGGCACTTTAAAGGTAGGAACCGAAGGCCTTTCTTCAGGGCCGTAGCCACGCTAATCCAGCAGGTACTGCAGAGAACCACAGACAAGGCAGAAGTCCAACAGTTTCCGGACAACATACTCCTCTTGCCCATTGACAAGAAGAGGAGGAAAGACCACAGAGGGGTCTAGACACAGTTGCAGAGAAAAGGTTTGAGGAGAGAAACGTGGAAAGAGTCTAGTATCCACATAGAAGGAGGAAGGTCTAAGACGTACATCACCGGAGTAAGCAGAGCACGGGCATGGAACGGACTGACAAACAAAGGACCAAACTTAGCCGAGGGTTGACGAAGCTGGAGGTTTTTAGTTGACAACCACACTTCATCACCTAAGGCATTGGGAGCACCAGGGATCCGATGACGGTCAGCCGCCCTCTTAAACCTTGTGGCAACTGAAACAAGACAAGTGTGTATATGAAGCCAATGTCTTTCTAGGTCATCCAGATGGGTGTCCATGGCCAGAGGAGGATGGAACAGGAAGGGAGTCGGGATGGCAACCACAGGCCGCAAAGAAGGGAGAGCACTGAAGCAACTTGTGATGGCTGCTGTTGAAAGCGGATTCAGATAAAGGCAGAAGGTTAGTCCAGTTGTCCTGCAGGGGACCAATGAACAGGAGCAGGTACTGCTTAAGCGACTGGTTGGTTCATTCTGTCTGCCTGTTGGACTGGGGGTGGTAGGCTGAAAACAAGTGGATTGAGATGCCCAACTGGGCACAAAACCCCTTCCAGAATCGAGAGGAGAACTGGCTGCCTTGATCGGAGACCACTTGTAGAGGCAAGCCATGGACAGAATCAGACACAGAACCAGAAGTCCATCTGATGGTTAGGGGTACATGGCCCCGAGACGACAGCTGGAGAGACTGGGTCTTGGGGCTTAGCGAACTGCCTCCTTGGTTGGCTAAGCAGTGATGTTTCCCAGTCTAGTGGGGAACTGTTGGATCCTGCAAAAACTTTATTGAGGCTGAAACTTGAGACACTGAGGTCATTTGGAAAGTAATTGTTGATGTTATCAGAAAAGCACATAAAGGTATGTACTTTCTGAAACACGGTCTTTAATGTCTGTATGCTACTGGTGGGAACATCATCCAAGACATTGGTATTACCCAAGGTATATACATGAAAGTGGGTTATATATGCAAGTAGTAGTTGTAGGTGTCAATATTGGGGAAATGCTAACCATACATCTGTAAGCCCACACAGTCAAGAAGTAACTGGGCAGATGCATGTGCGGCACCCACAGAAGCAGGAAGTGTGTGCTCACGCACAGAAACTGGGCTCGGAAGCCGCCGCAACTGGAGCAGCGGCCGAGCAGTGTGACACATATTTATGATAGATAGCCAGTCCAAATTGTGAGTACCCATGTGTGAGGTGTCTTGAGGGAGTTTTACTTGTTCAACTTCTTTTAATTGCACTAGGGTGCTTCCCTGTGCTCTACCCCCTCTTTTTGTCCTCGACATATATAGGCAAACACCCAGTGTCATTTCCTGACACACAGTCGATTTCACAAAAAGGCACATTTTGTTTCACACAGACACACAGAACAAACACTCATTCTCACACACAGTCACACCACATGCACACACTCAGACACACGCAAACACAATTAGTGTCAGACACACACACACACTCAATCAGACATGCTTTTGCTCACAGACACTCATACTCATCTTTACACAGGCACAAGCTTACACTCACAAAGATACTCCCAAAGACAAAAAACATTTACACTCAGGTGCACAGACTCTTACAGATGAATACAGAACTTGAGGTACAGTTGAAAGACTAGAGAAAGTCTGTCCCACAACGATGGAACATGAATGGTGAATCATCAGGGACACTTTAATTCATCAGTTGTTGGCTTGAGCTGCTTCCCACACTGTGCTACTTTAGGGTGTGATGCTTGTGAGAATTAGCGACTAATAGCTGCAGTTTTGCCATGATTGAAGGTGCCATCTGCAAGACTGGATGCCAAATATTAGTTAAACTGGTGAGTGGTAGTGTAACTGTGAACATGCTCCAGGAAAAAGGTGAGCACAAGAGAAAACAGCAGAGGCAATGCCCTTTTGAGGTCACATGATCGTGCAGGATGTAGTATTAGAGACATCCAGAGGGTGAGCCCACTGGTAGAATGGTGGACAGGATAAGAAGTATAGCCCAGTAGGACATGGTTGAAGCTGCTGAGAAATACTAGCCTTCCAGTACCTGGATGAAGAAACTGAGAAGGATTGCTAATCAAGGACTGGCTAGAGAGGCTGAGTAGCATTGCCCTTCTGAGATCTTGTTGGAGAGGATGAGAAGTATTGAGCTTATGGGTCTTGACAGAAGAAGCAGATAATTATTATTGCCCCTCCAGGACCTGGCTGAAGAGGAGGATAAGTATGTCCTTCCAGGACCTGACAAGAGAGGCTGAGAAGTACTTACCTTTCAAGACATGGCTGCTGGATAACACATATGAATTGACAGCAGCACCTAGTAAAGATACAATTTAAGACCCCTAAGGAAAAGTGGCCAAAACCCAGAGGAGCTAGGTAGAATCCAGGTGCTGAGAAAAAATACTGAGGTTGGCAAGAGGAAAACTCAACAGGTAGAGAATCCAAATCAGAAGACAAAGAAGTAGTCAGAGAAGCAGAGGTAAAAACTGGAAGCACAGGCTCAATTTGGAGAAGGTCATACACTGGAGTCCGGTAAGAGGAATTTTGAATATACACAGAAGTATTCTGCTATCTGGAGATGAGAAGATGAGAAAAACGAAGCCCTGATTAACAAAGAGTTGGGTCTTATAAAACTGAAAGCCAGGAATCAGAGTTGGATCTTAATTATACCCCCCTTTAGGGCTAAGGAGAAGACTTAAAGGGATAGTAATACTTCGTTTTACCTTTATTTTATTTTGTAGGCATTAAAAAAGCATGAAGAACGATATAAGTCTCATCTCTCAAACCTTTATGGTTTGAGAGATATTCACAAGCAAAGTTTCCCCCTCCCGCCCCTTTTACCTAGTGTAAGCCATCTCTTCTCAGATGTGGAATCTGGTCCATAGACCAGACAGATAACAGCAGGGGACAATCTTCTTCCTATGAGAACAATGAAAACCCTGCCCCACTTGACAGGTTTTTCAGCTTTTTCCCTTATCTTAATTGAACATTTTCCCTCTCTGCAGTCTACCTGGGCACCTCCCTTCTGATCTGGCTGAACAGTATTACATCAGTTAAAGGGGCAGGAAGGGGATACTTTGTGATTTAATTACTCTTGAACTACAACTCTGACAACACTGAAATAGCACTCTCCAAAAAGTCCAAATACTATGATGATTTATTAGAGCTGCTTTTATTATGAAATATTACTATCCCTTTAAAGGGATAGTAATACTTCATTTTATCTTTATTTTATTTGTAGGTATTGGAGATATTCACAAACAAAGTGTCCCCTCCCGTCCCTTTTACCTAGTGTAAGCCATCTCTTCTCAGATGTGGAATGCAGTCCATAGACCAGACAGATAGCAGAAGGGGACAATCTTCTTCCTATGAGAACAATGAAAGCCCTGCCCCCCTTGACAAGTTTTTCAAGTTTTTCCCTTATCTTAATTGAAGATTGTCCCTCTCTGCAATCTACCTGGGCGCCTCCCTTCTGATCTGGCTGGGCAGTGTTACATCAGTAAAAGGGGTGGGAGGGGGATACTTTGTCATTGAATTACTCTTGAACTACAACTCTGACAGAATTGAAATAACACTCTCCAAAGTCCAAATACTATGATGATTAATTAGAGCTGCTTTTTTTATGAAACTTTACTATCACTTTAAAGGAAAAATCCTTATAAACATTTAACTGGGGCATGAGCAAACACATCTGAAGCATGTATCCAGGAACAGTCCTAAGGATTAAAACCTTTCCAGAATGGGACAATATAATGAGGAGACAACTTGTAGGGGTTTGACAAACTTTGGTATTCTTAGGAGAAAGCAAAATCTTGATGAAGCAGGAGCTTGAACTTTTGTCAGAAGCCCTCTTCAGAGAGATCAGAGAAAACAATAGGGTTCTCTTAAAGGGATAGTAATACTTTGTTTCATCTTTATTTTATTTTGTAGGCATTAAAAAAACATGAAGAACGATATAAGTCTTATCTCTCAAACCTTTATGGTTTAAGGGATATTCACAAACAAAGTATCCCCCCCCCTGTTCAGCCAGTTCAGAAGGGAGATGCCCAGGTAGACTGCAGAGAGGGACAATCTTCAATTAAGATAAGGGAAAAAGCTGAAAAACTTGTCAAGGGGGGGCAGGGCTTTCACTGTTCTCATAGGAAGAAGATTGTCCCCTTCTGTTATCTGTCTGGTCTATGGACTGGATTCCACATCTGAGAAGAGATGGCTTACACTAGGTAAAAGAGGCGGGAGGGGAAACTTTGCTTGTGAATATCTCTCAAGCCATAAAGGTTTGAGAGATAAGACTTATATCATTCTTCATATTTTTTTAATGCCTACAAAATAAAATAAAGTTAAAATGAAATATTACTATTCCTTTAACACCTTGCCAAAGATCAACCAGGGATGCAGCTCTTTTGTTAGCTGTTGTAATTTCTGAAATTGAGAGTCTACACAAAAGATTCTTGGATATTGCCTTCAAGACCAGCAAAAAATGGATAGAAAGCAAAAGCAAGGGGAAGAAAATGTACCTAGTTATTTTGTTGATGTTCACATTAGCAACAGAGAAATTGCTAGAAAATTTACTTGAGAAGTCCAGTCTGTCCATTTGTTTGCTTATGATATGATGAAGAAAATTGGATTTCAGACTCAACAGCCACAACCATCATTTCAAGGGATAGTAATACTTCATTTTATCTTTATTTTATTTTGTAGGCATTACAAAAACATTTAGAAGGATATACGTCTTATCTCTCAAACCTTTATGGTTTGAGAGATATTCACAAGCAAAGTTTCCCCTCCCACCCCTTATACCTAGTGTAAGCCATCTCTTCTCAGATGTGGAATGCAGACCATAGACCAGACAGATAACAGCAGGGGACAATCTTCTTCCTATGAGAACAATGAACGCCCTGCCCCCCCTTGACAAGTTTTTCAGGTTTTTCCCTTATCTCAGTTGAATATTGTCCCTCTCTGCAAACTACCTGGGCACCTCCCTTCTGATCTGGCTGAACAGTGTTACATCAGTAGAAAGGGCGGGAGGGATACTTTATCATTCAATTTCTCTTGAACTACAACTCGGACAGAATTGAAATAACACTCTCCAAAGTCCAAATACTGTGATGATTAATTAGACCTTCTTTTATTATGAAACATTACTATCCCTTTAACATAATCAGCGTAGGGAGTCTGTGTAGACGAATGATTTCCTTGACAAAATGTTCTGCAAGGCCAGAAGAGAAAGGAATAATCCATAAGAAAAAAGATATCTAATAGAGGACATGATTACTGTTTCCAAATATACTCAAGGGGCATCCAAACAACTCTCTGGGGAACAAAACAAAAGAGGCATCCATTAAAATTTCAGAAAAGGCACTTTCCACTAAAACAAAGGCAGGGATTTTGTCACCGTAAGCAAATAAGGATATGGAATTATTTCTCAAGGAAGGCTGCGTTGGCAGATACTGCAAATATTTTCTAAAAACAAATTGATACCTTGCTAAAACCAATATAGAAAAATTGAGACAGTTAATTTCAATGCAGGGAGGATGTTGATCCAGGGAGAATGTGTATTGCCGTTAGAAGTCAGGTAAGATCTTTTGCTCAGGAGAGGCATAATTAGTAAGATTTAGGGAGCAACGTATGAAGTAAAAATATCTGGATAACTCTCCAACACTTATTACAATTCCTATACAATATCACATTTGCTGTTTTTGTTGAGTTATAGCATTGATTTATTAAGTGGCTAAAAATGATAATGGCAGGCATATTTAGTATCACCCCAAAAGAAAATGTTTTTACTTTAATATTTCTCCAAGCCAGAAAATATTAACTGATTTCTCAATGCTGAGGCTTGTTAGCATGGGAATAATGGAATTGAATTACAATGTGTACAAAAAAAAAATCAAACTCAACATAAGGTTTTGAGAAATACTAATAGTTCGCACATCATGTTTCACTATGTGAGCTTAGCAGGGCCAAACATCACATGAAGCTCTTTGATATTAACTACTTTTGCCAGTATATTTAGTTTAACTGAATGCCTTGTGGTCACTTGTGCATATATTTTATGAAAAAAAATGTTTCAAATTTTTCAAAAAGAATACGCGGTCCAAACATAATTCACTTATCCACTCAGTATCTTGTTTTAATTATGATTTGTTTCAGTTAAATGATGAGAAAATTGACCTGTAATTAGCTGATGACTTAGGCAGATTAACAGTATGACTGCTGTTTGGATTTTGAAAAGATCCTTTCATAGCAAAATGAATATGATTTCTGGCAACAAATGAACATTCTTGATATTAGTTCCTGACAGATTTACATTCTGTAGCTTTGTGATTTGCATTGCAAAATATGGCACACTAGATGAATAGTGGAACAAAATCTAAGTCAGTGGTTCTCAACTCCTGTCCTTGGGACCCACTAAGAGGCCAGGACTTAGGGATTTCCCTGCTAGAGCACAGGTGTGGTGATCAGAGGCTCAGTCATATTGATTAAGTCACCTGTGCACTTAAAAGGAAATTCTCAAATCCTTGGGCTGTTAGTAGCCACTGAGGGCACGGGTTGAGAACCACTGCTATAGAGCCAATACACTAAGACAGTGGTTTTCAACTCCTGTCCTCAGGACACACTAACAGGCCAGGACTTAGGGATTTCTCTGCTAGAGCACAGGTGTGGTGATCAGAGGCTCATTCACACTGATTAACTCACCTGTGCTCTAACAAAGAAATCATCAAATCCTGGCCTGTTAGTGGGTCCTGAGGACAGGAGTTGAGAACCACTGATCTAACTGGACTAATATAAATCCAAGTATGTAACTGGTCAGTATTTGATATGTACTGGCTAGTATATGCCTGTTTAATTAAGATAAACCCAATACTCAGAGAGGTGTAGACTGATTTAAATCAGAATATACCTTCAATGATCTATTGATCTTTAAGAACACTAGCACCTGAACAATAAATATGTTTAGAGACAAATAAATATGCCATATCACAACTAGCATCTTTAAATATCCTCTGGTACACAAGGACTGGAGTCTAACCTTAGATATGCCCTGGTTAAGCACTCACTTATTCCTTGGAAGGACAAGAGATTTGTGAAATGATTCTGAAAATGTGTTTTTAGTGAGAAACAGGCTATTTCTCAAGACCTGAAATACTTCTTGCACAGTGGCATAACAATAGGGTTTGCAAGGGTCGGACCTGTGACCGGGCCCACTCCATGGGCCTGGCCACCCCCTGCAACCCCCCCGCGACCCCCCCGCCTGGTACCCACAACATTCTGATAGGATGAGGTCTGTGCCTTCTTTGGCACAGACCTCTAGCAGCTGCTCTCCCTCCAGCACTCTAACAATGCAGAGCACTGGGAGATGACATCATCTCCCAGTGTTCTGCATTATGAGAGGACCGCGCGGAAGCTCCATCTGCATAGAGATCTGTGCGGAAGGAGGCACAGACCTCTCCTGCCACACCACTGGACTACCAGGGACGTAGGAGATGGGCAATGTGGATATTGGAGGCAGTTTGGTGTCAATGTGGAGATGAGGGGCAATGTGGTGTCAGTGTGGAGATTGGGGACAATGTGGTGGTGGCCAGTGGAGATGGCCAGTAGGGGGGGCAATGTCATCAGAGCGGGGCCCATGGCATTTCTTTCACCAGGACCCGGTGGCTTCTAGTTACGTCTCTGCTTGCTAAATAGCTGTTTTGATTCTAAATTTTGTAAAAAAGAAAAATTCTTTAAATTTAGATGTAATTCACAGCATGTTCCCTTCTAGGGCAGTTGTCTGAACAAGATCAGGAACTTCTCCCCCCTGCCGTTTTCCCCCTAATCAATTACCAGTGCTTCCTTGCTCACCCCAGGCCAACTCCCCTCCTGTCACCTTGGTCTGCTTCCATATCTTCCATCTCCTTGGCACGTTTCGCTCTTTGATGTCTTCCAAGTAGTGATGAGCGAGCATGCTCGGCCGAAGCTCGGTTCGGCTCGAGCATCGCTCTGCTCGGCACATGGCGGTACTCGTACGAGTACCGCATGTGCTCACCCGCCATGTTCGGGTCTCCTCCCCGCACGTGTCGCGGCTGCTGCGCAGCCAATAAACGTGCGGGGAGGCTCTGACATCAGTGTAATGCCAGCAGCCATGTTGGCTGCTGGCATTACACTGATTGGCTGGCCAGAACCCGTGATCGGGTGCTGTATAGCACCTGACTCACGAGTTCGGCTCATTCTCAGCCAGGGAGAGATGCGATCAGGCAGGGAAAGTCAGTGTAGGGAGAATAAAAGTGTTGGTACTCTTTCAAGACCCAAAAGTCCTTTTTAGGACTGTTGTGTGTGGGGGCAGCATTTATATTTTGTTTTGGGGGGGGCACAATTTCATTTTTTTTCTGGGGGGGATATTAGTAAGGTGACATTGTACTAGGTGCACAGGGACAAATATTTTACAACGCAGCGACAAAAAGGGCCATTTTAAACGTGTGCCTAGCCATAGATTATTGTCACATTCTGTTTAGTGTGCAAATTCACAAATTAACGTCACATATTCCGTTCACTGTGCCTAGCCGCAGATTAGCGTCACATTCTGTTTCGTGTGCCTAGCCGCAGATTAGCGTCACATATTGTTTAGTGTGCAAATTCACAAATTAACGTCACATATTGTTTAGTGTGCAAATTCACAAATTAACGTCACATATTCCGTTCACTGTGCCTAGCCGCAGATTAGCGTCACATTCTGTTTCGTGTGCCTAGCCGCAGATTAGCGTCACATATTGTTTAGTGTGCTAAGCCGCAGATTAACGTCACATATTGTTTAGTGTGCCTAGCCGCAGATTAGCGTCACATATTGTTTAGTGTGCAAATTCACAAATTAACGTCACATATTGTTTAGTGTGCAAATTCACAAATTAACGTCACATATTCCGTTCACTGTGCCTAGCCGCAGATTAGCGTCACATTCTGTTTCGTGTGCCTAGCCGCAGATTAGCGTCACATATTGTTTAGTGTGCAAATTCACAAATTAACGTCACATATTGTTTAGTGTGCAAATTCACAAATTAACGTCACATATTTTTTAGTGTGCAAATTCACAAATTAACGTCACATATTCCATTCACTGTGCCTAGCCGCAGATCAGCGTCACATTCTGTTTCGTGTGCCTAGCCGCAGATTAGCGTCACATATTGTTTAGTGTGCAAATTCACAAATTCACGTCACATATTGTTTAGTGTGCAAATTCACAAATTAACGTCACATATTGTTTAGTGCGCAAATTCACAAATTAACGTCACATATTCCGTTCACTGTGCCTAGCCGCAGATTAGCGTCACATTCTGTTTCGTGTGCCTAGCCGCAGATTACCGGCATATATTCCGTTTAATATGAAGAAGGCGGGTAAAAAGGGACGGGGAAGTGGACGTGATCCTGATAGTTCAGGGCGCGGGTCAGGACGCGTAGAAACTGTGCCTGGTGCCAGAGCACAAGACAGAAAGACATCCACCATACCTAGCTTCATGTCTCAGTTTACAGGGCGTCGCAGGACATCACTCTCGAGGTCAGACCACTGCGAACAGGTGGTTGGTTGGTTTTCAGCTGATACTGCTTCCAGTCGGTTAAGCACCACCCTGTCTTCCACCAAGTCCACTCTCACTAGCCAAGAGTCTGGTCAACATAATCCTCACCCTGATCATCCTTCCTCCCACCATAGAGGGTCTGGCCAAAGAAGTGATCCCACACTGGGATATAGTGAGGAGCTCGTCTCATCACCAATCCTTGATTTGAACCTCTCTCCAAGCACGCTTGCAGAAGAACATGAGATCTTGTGCCCTGATTCACAACCTCTAGAGGGTACCCAATCACAAGAAGATGACAGAGGGGAACGGCATTTAAGGTCAAAGGAAGTGGATGATGATGATGAGACACAGTTGCCATCAAATCAACCACAATTACTGTCTCAAGACCTTGATGAGGAGGATGATACACAGTTGTCAATGACTGAGGATGTGGTGGGATCAAGAAATGAGGAGGATGATCAGAGTGAGGAAGTGGAGGAGGACTTGGTGGACGATGAGGTCACTGACCCCACCTGGGAAGGTGGAGAGCCGAGCGATGACAGCAGTCCTGAGGGTGAGCCATCTGCAGCACCGCAACAGGCTGGAAGAGGCAGTGGTGTGGCTAAAGAAAGAAGGCGGACCGCACCAAACCGGCCCGCAAATGTTCCACGGAGCACCCCCTTGCGTAAATCTCCCTTGCCAAGGGCTAGGTGTTCCGCGGTATGGCGTTTTTTTAAGGAAAGTGCGGACGACAAAAAAATTGTAGTTTGCAACCTGTGCCACACCAGAATGAGCCGAGGCATGAACACTAGAAACCTCACCACCACCAGCATGATCCGACACATGGCATCCAAGCACCGTAATAAGTGGGAGGAACGCCCGGATCGCCAATCTGTGTCTGCAGGCCACACCACTGCCTCCTCTTCCCCTGTTTTCGGTGCCGGCCAATCGCCTGTCGAAGGCGCAGGCCCGCATACCTCCCTCCCTGCACCTGTACCATCTGAAGCACCATCAGCGACCACATCCACTTCCCTGTCCCAGCGTAGCGTCCAAATGTCGTTACCCCAGGCATTTGAGCGCAAGCGAAAATACCCAGCCACCCACTCACAGGCCATAGCACTAACCTCACACCTTTCCAAATTACTGGCCATCGAAATGCTGCCATTTAGGGTTGTGGACACTGAGTCCTTCCGCAGCCTGATGGCAGCAGCTGTCCCTCGGTACGCAGTCCCCAGCCGCCACTACTTTTCCCGGTGTGCCGTCCCCGCCTTACACCACCATGTGTCCCTTAACATCACCCGTGCCCTGACCAACGCAGTTACTGGGAAGGTCCACTTAACGACTGACACATGGACAAGTGCTTGTGGCCAGGGACGCTACATTTCCCTGACGGCACACTGGGTGAATGTCGTGGAGGCTGGGAGCGACTCGGACCCTGGGATGGCACAGGTGCTACCCACGCCGAGGATTGCGGGCCCTACCTCCATCAA
Organism: Rhinophrynus dorsalis; assembly: GCA_037306005.1. NCBI lineage: Eukaryota > Metazoa > Chordata > Amphibia > Anura > Rhinophrynidae > Rhinophrynus > Rhinophrynus dorsalis. The sequence continues at coordinate 601,433,935 of CM074719.1, forward strand.
GGTTTCCGCCAGCACCTACGTTATTGGCTCCTCCTCCTCCTCCTCCGTTTCCACCTCCGAATTCTCTGCGCGCAGCACCACTCACCCATCAGCCGGTAGCTGGAAGCAGTGTAGCACTGCAGTGGGGAAGCGTCAACAGGCCGTGCTGAAGCTGATCTGCCTTGGGGACAAACAGCACACGGCCTCAGAGCTGTTGCAGGGGATTAGTCACCAGACCGAGCAGTGGCTCTCGCCACTCAACCTGCAACCAGGCATAGTTGTGTGTGATAATGGGCGTAACTTGGTGGCGGCTTTGGAGCTCGGCAAGCTCACACACGTACCATGCTTAGCGCATGTATTTAATTTAGTGGTTCAGCGATTTCTAAAAACCTACCCCAATTTGCATGATCTCTTGACCAAGGTGCGCCGCGTGTGTGCACATTTCCGTAAGTCATCTACAGCTTCAGCCGGCCTGTTGAAGCTGCAGCAGCGCTTACAATTGCCAGCTCACCGGCTGCTGTGTGACGTGAGCACGCGCTGGAACTCCACCTTCCACATGTTGGCCCGGCTTTGTGAGCAGCAGAGGGCAGTAGTGGAGTACCAGCTGTTACACGGTCGTCGCCTCTCCGTTCAACTTCCTCTAATCAGAAGTGGGAATGGATGTCAGACCTCTGTGAGGTTTTACGCAATTTTGAGGAATCGACACAGATGGTGAGCGGCGATAACGCTATTATCAGTGTAACCATCCCACTTCTGTGTCTACTGAAACGCTCGCTGCTCACAATTAAAACCGACGCTTTGCATGTGGAAGAGGTGGAAATGGGGGAGGAAGAGCTTACACAAGGTGATAGCCAGAGCACCCTCACTTCGTCTTCTCAGCGACAATTGGAGGAGGCGGAGGAGGAGGAGGAGGAGGAAGACACGGTTGCCTCCGCTACAGAGGGTAGCCATGGAACTTTATTTCCATCTCTTCAGCGTGGGTGGGCAGAAGAGGAGGAAGAGGATGAGGATATTGAGAGTCATCCTCCTGGTGAGGACAGCGAAATCTTGCCTGTTGGTACACTGGCACACATGGCTGACTTTATGTTAGGCTGCCTTTCCCGTGACCCACGCGTTATACGCATTTTAGACAACACGGATTACTGGGTGTTCACCCTTCTGGACCCCCGCTACAAAGAGAATTTCTCATCTCTCATTCCTCCGGTGGAGAGGACAAGCAAAATGGTGCAATACCAGAAGGTTCTTGTCGAAAAATTGCTCCAAAATTTTCCATCTGACAACGCTGGCGGCAGAGTACGTGCTACCTTGGCCAGCCGAGAAAGGGAGAAAAGGGGAGCACACAGCAGTTCCGACAAAGGCAGGGCAACACTCTCCAAGGCGTGGGACACCTTCATGACACCCCGCCAGCACCCTCACCCTGATGCGTAGCCTAGTGTCACAAGGAGGGAAAAGTTTTGGAAGATGGTGAAGGAGTACGTAGCAGACCGTGTCAGCGTCCTCAATGATCCCTCTGTGCCTTACAACTACTGGGTGTCCAAGCTGGACACGTGGTATGAACTGGCACTCTACGCCTTGGAGGTGCTGGCCTGCCCTGCCGCCAGCGTTCTGTCTGAGCGGGTATTTAGTGCTGCTGGTGGCATCATAACAGATAAGCGTATCCGCCTTTCCACCGAAAATGCTGATAGGTTGACACTTATAAAAATGAACAAGGCCTGGATTTCCCCTGACTTCTCCACTCCACTGGAGGAAAGCCCCGGGTGAACATAAAGTCACTTTAGATATGTTATTTACAATGATGGGAATACTCTGTATTCCCATTCACCCCTTCCACCCAAAAAACGGGTATATGGTTGACTCTTAATCTTCTCATCCTCCTCCTCCTCTTCCATATACCCTGTGATATAATTTTTATATAGGGCCAGCTCACCAGCAGGCCCTGTGATATAATTTTTATATAGGGCCAGCTCACCAGCGGGCCCTGTGATATAATTTTTATATAGGGCCAGCTCACCAGCGGGCCCTGTTTGACAATTTTTGTATAGGTCAGCTCACCAGCGGGCCTTCTCATATAATGTTTTATTGGGTCAGCTCTCTAGCGGGCCCTCTCATATAATGTTTTATAGCGTCAGCTCACTAGCGGGCCTTCGCATATAATGTTTAGGATGGTCAGCTCCGCAGCAGACCCTCACCCATAATCTTTTAGATGGTCGGCTCAGCAGCAGACCCTCATTCCTAATGTTTTAGATGGTCAGCTTAGCGGCATGCCCTCGCCCCTAATGTTTTAGAGGGTCACCAGCAGGCCATTAATCCTAATTTTTCAAGGCTGTGTATGATGCCCTCCTTTATGTGTAATAAAGGGTGTATTGGAGTGACATTTCAGTCTAATTTTTGGCAGCCCTTTCACTTAGTGCATAGGCTTTATGAGTGTTGGACCACTACCTGAACTATTGTACCACAATGTGAATGAGGCCCTCCATTTTGTGATATACAGGTTGTATCGGAGTGCCTCAGGTCCTCCCATTGAATTAAATAGGGCTTGGGTGTTCGACAGAGCAGAAGGTAGTTCTTGGCTTCATCCACTAAGTCACTTCGTCACTTTTACTCAATGGATCAGACCCCACTGTTCCGACTATAAATTTTGAAATTAACAAGGGCAAACGGACATGTTGTAAAACCTGTGGTAGCTGCGGCCTCCGTTCCTGAATGCTGTACCTTACCCGGGCCATAACCACGTTGAACACCTGCTTTACGCTGCGCACGTTTCCCTCTTAATCATGGCCCCAGTTCCGAAAAATCGATGAAATTTTTTGCAGAATTTGCAGATGATATACAAGTAAATATACAGCAAATACTGTTTGGTAAAAATTTTTCGCCTAAAGTCGTTTTTATCTTCCTTTTTGTGTGTTTTACGGTCAGTCTGTAAAAATGGCGTACTACGGGCGAAACATCGTTCCCAGCAGCGACGTTGGAGTCCAAGATGCATCCAGACATCCTCCCTATGCTGTCCCTGAACCATTTCTGTGGTGTTTCCATCATTTTCTGCCCTTTTCCTATGGACCAGGCACCCTCCCCTCATCAGAGCAGGGGGTGCCTGGTGTAATGCTCGAGTCCTCCCATTGACTTCAATGGGGCTCGGGTGCTCGGCCGAGCACTCGAGCCTCCGGGGGCGCTCGGCCAGAGCACCCGAACACCCGAGCATCGGGGTGCTCGATCATCACTACTTCCAAGCCTTCTCCCCTCCCTTTTATCTCCTCTACTCTGTTTCCCTTCCATGCCATACACTCAGTCCCCTCCCTTCTGAGTCATTGGCCACTACCCTCCCAATCATTTCTTTGGCTCTCTCCTTTATGGCACTCATCCCTTTCCCACTTCTATTGGCTTATCCTTGTCCTGTAATTATTCACGTCAGCCAGCCCACTCAACCCCGTGCCCCTCTCTCACCCTGTCCTCTTTCCCCTTTGTTGATCTGTGAATTGGACAGATCTTGAATGTTTCCACATCCTCTGGATCAAATTGTTGCTTTTTTGCTCACCCCAATGCAAGACTTTAGGATCTCATTAGCACCGCAATCTAGATAGTAATTACCAAAGGGAGCAATGTGTGAAGTAAAATATCAGGATCATTATTTTGTATTTCTGTTTTATATCCTGTAAGGGATTTCAAACAAACAAACAAAAAAATCAGGATAACACATATGGGTCCATATTCGCAAAGAAGAGGAACAATTCAGCAACAAAGTGACTGCGACGTAGAGAACAAATAAACATTTTCCATTTATTAAACAGCTTGAATGCAGGAGAGGTCTCACAATGCATTGGAAGCCTCTCTAGCATTCAAGAGTTAAATTGGGTTATCCCCTATGATACGGTTGGTTTGCCACAAAATGTCCCCTCTTTCTTTGGGTATACAGTGCATGATAAGGTACAAATGCAATAAGGATAATTTTAGGAACTCAGATGGGACAAATATGGATTATGTTTCCAGTCCTCAAGAACCTCTAACCCATGGGTAGGCAATCCTTGGTTCTGTTGAGGGCTACATTTCCTATGATTCCCCTCTTTCATCCCATTGGCATTATTAGTATTATCCGTTCTAGCATTGTGTCAATTACTCTTCTATTTCTTATTTAATTTGCTGTATTAGTTAGCTCCCTGACTGATTCAACTTTTTGTCTCTGACCATCTAACAGAATTTGTATACTTGATCTAATCCAAATATGTATGATGTGCCATCAACATTCTCTTGTTCAATGTATTATTGTTCTCTTGGAAAATCTTGGAAAAACTGGATTGGGTCTACACTACTGATACTACAGAGATTACAATTTAAGTACAGCTAAATTAGTGACACCTTAGACCTTGAAAGGGAAATGGGATAGGCTAGCTTCATTTGAATTGAAGCTCTATGATATTAATTGTGTAGCTCCGTTTTGGCTGTATCAATAGTATAGTTCCATTTACAGAATAAATCAGGATATTGAGTGAAGCAGTAGCCAAAAGGCCCAGGCATATAATCGGCCCAGGGGTCAATTGCCACCCCTGCCCCCCAGGCCAGCCCTTCCATGCTGTGAAAGCTGGATAACAATAAAAATTGAAAGGAGAAACACACTAACAAATCTATTCTGAATCAAATCAAAGCAGCCTGTTCTCTGGAAGCCACCATGTTGAAACACAAGATGAAATTTTTTGGACATGTATTGCAGTCTCACAATTCCCTTGAGAAGTCTCTCATGTTGGGCAAAGAAAGAAGAAAAGGTAGGCAACGTGTGAGATGGAATGATGGAATCCAGGGGGGTTACAGGACTCACAAAGCAAGAGTTGTGCCAGAACACCCAAGTATTCACAACTAGGGATGGGCGAAAAATTTTGGCTCAAACTGAAATCGTTGACTAATGGCACTTTCTGCTTGGTGAAAAATTTCCCACGAAAAGTTCCATTTTTCCTCTTTTTTCCGCTTTTCCGCCTATTGAAATCAATGGGAAGAAAAATATTTCTACAGCTCACAAAAGTTTTCTCCAGCCATATAAAAGGGTGCCAGGCTCTCACAGCAGCCATTTTGTGTTTGTGAGAGGAGAGAACAGCATGTTTTTTAGCTAGAGAAGATAGACAAATAAAAGGGAATTGAAGCTCAGTGTAGGGAGTCATTTAGGTAGGACATTTGTTCTCTGTATTAGGGCAGTCTGGGGGCACTCTATTTTATAAGAAGGGAGGAAGAAGGTTGACACCCAAATACTCCAAAATTCCATGTGACTGACAGGCAAGCCACAGGCAGCTAGGGATCTATTTGCTTGCTGATCTTGCTGTTATTGTCTCTGTGCTGGGTGGGGAAGTCTGAGGAAAGACATTGTTGATTTTGTTTTCGGTTATAATTTTTTTGGATAGACTGTGATAAAACAACAGGGTGGACAACTTAAAAAAAAATAAAAAAATATAAAGAAAATAAAAAAGAATAAAAATAAATATCTTAGGTGACAGTGATAGACAGTTGACTGGGCTTAGGCAAGGCATCATACAGCTCCATCAGTTATGTTGTGTACCGTACAGTAAAAAACACAGTGTAATTGCTTAAGGTTCAGCAAATGCACAAGGGGAAGGGGAGGGGTGGAGCAGTGCAGGGACACGAGAGTAAAGTAGTAGTTAAAAAACTGACTGCAGCAATGGTTACTGCAGCGTGTGCAATCAATGATAATGATCCCTCTACTCCAAGTGAGGATGCAGTTTGTCAAGGTCCCAGCAAAACTAGTGTCAGCACCACCAGTGTCAGTAGAAATATAGAACCATATAAGAAGAGCACCGAAGATGACAACAAGTCGCATTCAAGTGTTGATGATGCTGGCAACAGCATAATAGAGGAATGTGTAGAAACCCTATTTCTCAAACCGCTATGGTTGAAGATATAGGGATTCAAAGTTCCCCCTCTCTCCTTCTCCTGATGTCAGCTGTCAACAGGAGATCCTGGTCCGGGGACCAGCAGGAGGCTCTGCAGCTTGCAAACCAGGCACACTTTGTAGACCTTTCCAATTAATTAATCCTTTTTAAGTACTGTGATTTCGGCTCTGCTGCAGAGCCTCCTCGAGTCGTACGACTCGATTCTCCTGCTGTTAGCTTTACAGCTGACATTAGGAGAAGGGGAGGGAGGGGGAACTTTGTTGCAAATAGTTTATTTTTTCAATATCTATCTAAGTCTAAATATTGTTTATGGGACATTACTGTCCCTTTAAGAAGCATGCGTGTGGAAAAATGCCAGGAAAAGACTCAAGGCTACCCCACGGCCAAAATCACATGTAAATAGAGACCTAAAAGAGCTGTACAATCCTTAAGAAATTCCACAGGCAGCAAAATAAAACTTGTCAAAATGTATTGATACACAGTATAAAAATAAAATAACGTGTCTGAGGCATGAAATAGAGACTCGCGACCTCCAGATCCATCGGTCCACTGCACCAATCCTCATCTACGCGTTTCTCATTTCTAACACTTAATCATGAGGTATCATCATGATTAAGCGTTAAACATATGAAATGTGGATCTGGAGGTTGTGAGTCTCTATTTTATGCCTAAAACACGTTATTTTGTTTTTATACTGTGTATTGATACATTTTGGCAAGTTTTATTTTGCTGCATGTGGAATTTCTTAACCCCGTAATGACCCATGATGTGCCAGGACTGTCATAGGTACATTTCCCATATGCATAGAGCGTATTTTATACTAGCGTAAAAGCCTGTGTACATGGGCCAAGGTCTGGGTGATGTTAACCCTTTGAATGCCAGAGGGGTATGCAACACATTGCTTTGCAATGCATTGCGTACCCTTCTGGCACTCAAAGGGTTAAGAGGACGGTCCTGCTCTGTGTCCTGCCGCCAACGCAGTCATGCACTGTAGAGACTGCCCGAAAGCACAGAATTCTCCCAGCACAGAACTCCCAGCATTCTGTGCTCCCAGCATTCTGTGCTCCCAACATTCCGTGCTCCCAACATTCCATGCTCCCAGAATTCTGTGCATTCAGGCAGTCTCTACTGCACATGACTGCTTCTGACAAACATCCTAGCAAATAATTATATAGGATTATTTTATATAGCTGGATCTATCATTGCTAAGTTTTATTTTACTTTATTTTATATAATTCAATAAATCAGTTTCTGATAACACATACCTACGCTGTTACATTTGTTACGATACTTGAGGTGGCATGGAGACCCCCACCTAAGAATCCCTCTCTAGCTATAGATCCCCAATCTTTTTCCTCAGAAGTGGATTGTATTGGGAGAAAGACGGGAGCTCCAGCCCACTGAGTCACCGAAAGTCAAAGACGACCCATAGAATTGGGAAAAGGCGCTTTTCCACACAACGCCATATACGTTTTTCATGAACACAGAGGTAAAAACAGTTCTGCAAGTTTCACTGGACACACGTTTCTGGCAATAGTACTAAAAACTTGAAATAGTATAATAAAAATACATCTGTTGGTTTCTAATATTTTTCTTCTTTTAATAATTGAGAGGAAACATTTTGATCTTCAAAACAAATATTATTTTAAGTAAAAACACAGAAGAATGAAAGAGAATCCCTTTTGTTTATTGCAGCGCCAATAGAGCATATTCAGATAATTAATTTCATGTTATTATAAATGGAACATGTTTACAGCAAGATGATTCAGTGTTTCAGTTTTCACCCTTTGAGCGCTGGAGGGAAGTACAACACACTGCTTCACAATGTGTTCTGCTCCCCTCTGGCACTTAAAGGGTGAATATGAGATAATGAGGCTAATGTACTAAGAGGATCTAGAGCAATTCTGGGATAGACCAAATATATCATAGAGGACACATAAACATTCTCAAAATTCCCATCTATCTAAAAAGGGCTTTTTACATTTTTTTTTTATTAATGCTTTTTATTGAGTATAAATTACTACGAAAACAACACGTAGATGACATAATATACAAACCATACATTGTTCTTGAAATATCAAGGAGAAACAACACCCACAGAGAGAAGGCAACCCCAGAGCCAGCGCCCCTGGTACTAGAGAAAAAATACCACCACCCAGTAAAGTAGTAGGCAAGTCATACACAGACCATATCCTATATAATAATTCACTAGGATGTTTGTCAGAAGCCGTCATGCACAGAAGAGACAGCCCAAAAGCACATAATGCTGAGAGCACAGAATGCTGGGAGTTCTGTGCTGGGAGCATGGAATGCTGGGAGCACAGAATGCTGGGAGTTCTGTGCTTGGAGCATGGAATGCTGGGAGTTCTGTGCTTGGAGCATTCTGTGCTTTCGGGCAGTCTCTACAGTGCATGACTGCGTTGGCGGCAGGGCGCAGAGCAGGACCGGCCTCTTAACCCTTTGAGTGCCAGAGGGGTAAGCAATGCATTGCAAAGCAATGTGTTGCGTGCCCCTCTGGCACTCAAAGGATTAACATAACCCAGACCTTGGCCCGTGTATACGGGCTTTTACACTAGTTGAATTATAATATGGGATAGAAGGAAGTGGAATAGAAAGGATATCACTGGTAATGTGGTGAGGTGGATCACTGGACACCCCGTAAGGCGCACAGTAAGGTCACTCCACACTCAGGCCTGACCTGAGCGCTATGTCAAGTACATGAGAACAACACAAAAAAATAAACGCACCAACAAGCAAACATGTGCATGCCCCAAGGGAAACCAGGCCCCAAACCCCACCCAAGCCACCCCCAATACCAAAGGTTCAAGATATTTACTGAAGTACGCCAACCACTATCCGGTCCCCCACCAAACCTTCATCCAAGAGACATGGAAATGATGATGTAGCCACCCCAACTTCCATCTCTATAAGAGACTCCAGAGCTACATCCGCCAACAGCCTCTCTCCCAGCCACAAATTATATTTAAAGCATCAAAAGAAATCAGCCTGTCGAGAAGAAGGTAGGGTGAGAATGAAAGGTTCCCATAGGGTGATTAAGAGGGCGCACAAAAGCTCCTTATCGGAAAGGGCCAACATCCAATGCATTCTGGTTAAATGGGGCTTTTTAAACCCACTGAATACTAGAGAGGTCACCAATGCCATGCTTCTCAAGGCATTGTACTCCTTTCTTGCATTCAAGGTGTTTAAAGCTCCATTTAACCCTTTGATTGCCAGAGAGGTATCTATTGCATTTTGTTGCAATGCTTTGGATACATCTATGGCACCCAAAAGGTTAAATCAGCAGGAATTTTGTATCTCTCTCCCTGTGGTGCAATTGGTTTGCACCAGAATCAGTTTGATTTTCCTTACTATTTCAGCCCTGTTGACCCCTGATCCATTCACAAAGCATGCCCAAACAATGACAGCATGCCCCAACATGTATAACAGAGAGCACTTGTTGGGCATTTCTTCATGCCTCTGTATCACCCAGCCTGCACTGTGGACAACCTGATCTACTGTGAATTATGCAGTTTTACTGACACCTATCAATTATACCTAATTAGGCTGTAAGTTCTTCTGGACAGGGTACCTTGGCGAGGTGGGCAATCCTGGACATGCTCTGGTCAAATTATGCAACATTTTGAAACATATCACACATTGGTTTAATATATGCTTTATAAAGGGTTCACATTTGGGTAACTTGTATAGAAAAGCACAGGTTTGTTACCTAGGTAATTGTTTCTTGCACACACAGTAATTACATAGATTCATCTGACTGCTGTATGTTGGACTCTTGCCTAGGTAAGTCCTTCTGTTACACACAGTAATTATATAGATATACCTGACTGCTGTATGATGGATTCCTACCTAGGTAAGTGCTTCTGTTACACACAGTATTTATATAGATACACCTGACTGCTGTATGATGGACTCCTACCTAGGTAAGTCCTTCTGTTACACACAGTAATCATATAGATACACCTGACTGCTGTATGATGGACTCCTACCTAGGTAAGTGCTTCTGTTACACACAGTAATTATATAGATACACATGACTGCTGTATGATGGACTCCTACCTAGATAAGTACTTCTGTTACACACAGTAATTATATAGATACACCTGACTGCTGTATGATGGACTCCTACCTAGGTAAGTGCTTCTGTTACACACAGTAATTATATAGATACACCCGACTGCTGTATGATGGATTCCTACCTAGGTAAGTGCTTCTGTTACACATAGTAATTATACAGATATATCTGATTGCTGTATGATGGACTCCTACCTAGGTAAGTGCTTCTGTTACACACAGTAATTATATAGATACGCCCGACTGCTGTATGATGGATTCCTACCTAGGTAAGTCCTTCTGTTACACACAGTAATTATATAGATATACCTGACTGCTGTATGATGGACTCCTACTAGGTAAGTGCTTCTGTTACACACAGTAATTATATAGATACACCTGACTGCTGTATGATGGACTCCTACCTAGGTAAGTCCTTCTGTTACACACAGTAATTATATAGATATATCTGACTGCTGTATGATGGACTCCTACCTAGGTAAGTCCTTCTGTTACACACAGTAATTATATAGATACACCTGACTGCTGTATGATGGACTCCTACCTAGGTAAGTGCTTCTGTTATACACAGTAATTATATAGATATATCCAGGGGCGGATTGTAAGGGAATACCGGCCCGGGCTCCCCCCACACACACACACACACACCCCCGGTGCGCACTGAAAGAATTGCAAATAAATTACAAGTGCTGTACAGCGCCGGACATCTCTCTCCTCCACTAACTTCCTTTAGTGCCCTCATTCTGCACTCAAGACAAGGTGGAGCGGAGGGGTAGAGAGATGGCCAGCGCTGTACAGCACTTCTATTTTAATTGTAGTTCTTTCAGCGCGCACCGGAGGGGGAGAGAGTCTGCACAAAGTGGATTGCGACTTTTTAAAAGTGAGCCGATATAGCGGCCCACCGGGGGATGCCCGATCCCCCGATAGGACAATCCGCCCATGGATATATCTGACTGCTGTATGATGGACTCCTACCTAGGTAAGTGCTTCTGTGATACACAGTAATTATATAGATATATCTGACTGCTGTATGACAGATTCCTACGTTGGTAAACCATTCTGTTACTCACACACACACAGTAATTATATAGTTATACCTGACTCCTGTATGACTACTACCTAGGTAAGTGTTCCTGTTACACACAGTAATTATATACATATATCTGAATGATGTACGTAGTACAGAGACAGCACTAGAAATCCATTGGTTATCTCTATCAAGGGATTTCTAATGGTGACAATTTTGGTGCACTATTGCCAATTTTCATGGTACAAGACATAGTATGTGTCTTGGAGCACCATTAGATTTGGCCTTCAAATCACCATTAAAGGTGTTGCAGTTTACATTTTATTAATAATTTTATCTTTGTAAATATTTATATTATAATATTTGTTGTTAATCTCTTGTCACTGAGAAGCAGGCTCATTTTATATATTGGGAGGTTAATGCTGATAATTCAAGTAATCAGTTCATGTCTTTCTATTCCTTGGGCTGCTGAAATTGGGGAATGGTATTTTATTTCTAATAAATGGAATCCATTTGGGTTCTCCAATGGTTCATTTTTGTTGAGGGCCGAATAGTCTTGCATATATGGTAGAAGGTAAAAACATTGTAACATTGTGATTTCCTTCCTTTACTTTGATTCATTTGATTGAATTGAAGGCAGTGATCTCCTCTATTTAGAGTCTGTTTGGTGATTGGTTTGGTGATAACTAAATCTATGAGTAAGCATGTTTCATACAAAATGAGTTAGATGGTTTGTGCTTGGCGTACCTGTGTCTGTCTCCAATAAAGATATGTTTTACTTCTTTGAACATCATTGAAAGTGAGTGTGGCTAATTCTTATCGAATGCATGTAGGACTCCTATTCAGGTAAATCCTTCTGTTATACACAGTAATTTCATAGATATACCTGACTGCTGTGTGATGAACTCCTAACTAGATAAGTGCTTCTACTAAACACATTGTTTCTTTAAGTATAATTCCCTTTCTAGCCCTTTGAAATCTAGGTGGGTCTTCATTGAATTGAGCTGTTCACTGGAGAGCATTCTAGTATCCAGTGAGTTAAAGAGTTTGATTGTAAAGGTTCCACCGGGAATTAATTTGATACAAAAGGGTTCCAGCCAAATGAAATTGGGAAGCACTGATATAACGTATGGCAAAGAACACCTCACCAAAAGTTTCAGATCTACTGCTTACTATGTCTGTTTTTTATTTTGAGCTCTGTTTATATTAATTATTCATGTTGTATATCTGTCTGGATGTTTATATTGCAAATTTAAGTGAAACTTTTGACTAGATGAATCATATCCCTTAAATCTTGCAAATGAAAGATCTGACCTTGGTTTTGGAGATACTTCAGATGCATAGTCATGGAAGGGTATAATGTGTGTGATAGTAATTAGGGAAGGATTTGAGATGTTTATGCAGGATAAATACCAGCTAACATATGTTTATCAACTTTCGTTGATGGAAATATATAAATTGAAGGAAATGTCCATTGATGAGATAAATTGTGTAAGTCCATGCTTCTTAACTTATACAGCCCTAATAGTGCAGGCCAGGAGTAGTCAATTATTTGACCTCCAGCTGTTCGGGACTACAGCTTCTATCATCCCCAACCAGTCATTCGCTGGTTGGGAATGATGGGAGCAGTAGACACCAACAGGTGGAGGCTCAACAATTGGCTACCTCTAAGATAAAGTTTATGGATAGTCCAATCTAAGCACCAGAGTGTTAATTAATAGCTCAGTTACTAGGCCTAGTTCATATGGTCAACTTTGTTGCAGCCACTTTGTTTCAAGCTGTTGCAACAACACAAGACCACTACTGAAACTAATTGCAGCTATAAGGTTCCTTTCATACGGTTGACACCAACACATGAGTTTCATCACCCACTGTTAAAGGTTCTATGCTGGGCAGTGATTCCTTTCATATTAGGGGCTATCACCTTGTATAAATGTCCAGCAAGTTGCAACTTTACTGCTTCCCCTCAGGAACTAAGGAAGGTTGCATGTCAGCCCATGGTGCAGCCTGCAGACATTTTCCCAAGCTCTTGCAGAGGTTGTGATTCTCATTGCCACCTCAAATGAGCAGCCAACCCACTTTGGCACCAGTTAGTAATACTGGCTTCCACACATGAAGGACACACTTCTCCTATGTCTGCATTGGTGGTAGAACACAAGAGAATTAGACAGGGAGCAACATTCTAGCAGGGGGCTGCCGCAGTTCTGTCTCCCATGTAAAAGAGGCTTAAAGTGATAGTAATACTTCAAAAAAATATTTTATATTGCAGCCATTTAAAAAAACATGAAGAATGTTAAAAGTCTTATGTCTCAAACCTTTATGGTTTGAGAGATATTCACAAGCAAAGTTTCCCCCTGAGTTACGTCACTCAGCTGTCGTTCTAGCTGACAGATTTGGAATCCGGTCCGCAGACTGGCTGCGTCTCTTCAGAAGAGCTGAGATGGAGAGATCTAAAAATAACTACTTCATTGGAATGGTCTACAAAGTGTGCCTGGTTTGCAAGCACACTTTGTAGATTGTTGCAATGAAGTAGTTATTTTTATATCTCTCGATCTTGGCTCTGCTGAACAGCCGCCTGCTGCTCTGCAGACCGGATTCCTAATCTGACCGCTAGATGGCAGACTTGACCGTTTTGGTCACTGAGGGGGAAACTTTACTTGTGAATATCTCTCAAACTATAAAGGTTTGAGAGATAAGACATATCATTTTTAATGTTTTTTAAATGACTACAATATAAAATACATTTTTGGAAGTATTACTATCCCTTTAGAAGTCACCCATGGGAACAGCTCCATAGAAAACAATGACATCTATTCTGTGCAACCTCTCCTTGCAAAAAAGTTGATGGAACAGTCACCCCTGTGAATCAGGCCTTAGAATAATTTGCTTTTATTTATTTATAGCAATAAGTCTTTAAAGGAACATTAACACCTCCTAAAAACTTCCTCACTTAACTTAATCTGGGTAGAAAATCCCAGTGGCTACTATTAATCTTTATTACATAACTCAAGGATCCCACACTCTGCCCAAAAAAACTTTATTGGAAACGGTTTGGTGTCATGGGGAGATGCACTAAGATACAATAAGGAAGTGATATAGAGGTGATAAATTCTCCAGTGTGGCAAACTCTCCACTTCCTATGTTATTGCATGGGGCCAATACACTACCGTCACTTTAACATGAGTATATCTCTTATTCATCACACCTTTATCACACCTTAGTGCATCTTTCTGTACATGCTATCCATTGCTAATTAAACAGTAATTATGGAGAACCAGTCCAAGCAAAAATGATTCTAGTTTATATTAATCATTTATGGTAAAATTAATGTAATGGTGCGTGGTGTGTGTGGTGTGTGCGTGGTGTGTGTGTGTGTGGTGTGTGTGTGTGTGTGGTGTGTGTGGTGTGTGAGTGGTGTGTGGTGTGTGTGTGTGTGTGGTGTGCGTGGTGTGCGTGGTGTGTGTGTGTGTGTGTGTGTGTGGTATGTGTGGTGTGTGTGTGTGGGGGGGTGTGTGTGTGGGGTGTGTGGTGTGTGTGTGTGTGTGGTGTGTGTGTGGTGTGTGTGTGTGGTGTGTGTGTGTGTGTGGTGTGTGTGTGTGGTGTGTGTGTGGTGTGTATGTGGTGTGTGTGGTGTGTGTGGTGTGTGTGTGTGTGTGGTATGTGTGTGTGTGGTGTGTGTGGTGTTTGTGTGGTGTGTGGTGTATGGTGTGTGGTGTGTGTGGTATGTGTGTATGTGTGTGGTGTTTGTGTGGTGTGTGTGGTGTATGGTGTGTGGTGTGTGTGTATGTGTGTGTGTGTGTGTGTGTGGTGTGTGTGGTGTGTGGTATGTGAGGTGTGTGTGCTGTGTGTGTGTGTGTGTGTGTGTGGTGTGCATGATGTGTGTGTTTGTGTGGTATGTGTGGTGTGTGTGGGTGTGTGGGTGTGGTGTGTGGTGTGTGTGTGGTGTGTGTGTGTGTGTGTGTGTGTGTGGTGTGCGTGTGTGTGTGGTGTGTGTGTGTGTGGTGTGTGTGGTGTTTGTGTGGTGTGTGTGGTGTATGGTGTGTTTGTGTGGTGTGTGTGTATGTGTGTGTGGTGTGTGGTGTGTTTGTATGTGTGTGTGGTGTGTGTGTGTGGTATGTGAGGTGTGTGTGGTGTGTGTGGTATGTGTGGTGTGTGTGTGTGGGGGGGTGGTGTGTGTGGGGTGTGTGGTGTGTGTGTGTGTGTGTGTGTGGTGTGTGTGTGTGGTGTGTGTGTGGTGTGTGTGTGTGGTGTGTGTGTGTGTGTGTGTGTGTGTGGTGTGTGTGTGTGGTGTGTGTGTGGTGTGTATGTGGTGGTGTGGTGTGTGTGTGTGTGTGTGGTGTGTGTGTGTGGTGTGTGTGGTGTTTGTGTGGTGTGTGTGGTGTATGGTGTGTGGTGTGTGTGGTATGTGTGTATGTGTGTGGTGTTTGTGTGGTGTGTGTGGTGTATGGTGTGTGGTGTGTGTGGTGTGTGTGTATGTGTGTGTGGTGTGTGTGGTGTGTGGTGTGTGTGTGGTATGTGAGGTGTGTGTGCTGTGTGTGTGTGTGTGTGTGTGTGTGGTGTGCATGATGTGTGTGTTTGTGTGGTATGTGTGGTGTGTGTGGGTGTGTGTGTGTGTGGTGTGTGGTGTGTGTGTGTGTGTGTGGTGTGTGTGTGTGGTGTGTGTGTGTGTGTGTGTGTGTGTGTGTGTGTGTGTGTGTGGTGTGTGTGTGTGTGGTGTTTGTGTGGTGTGTGTGGTGTATGGTGTGTTTGTGTGGTGTGTGTGTATGTGTGTGTGGTGTGTGGTGTCTTTGTATGTGTGTGTGGTGTGCATGTGTGTGTGTGGTGTGTGTGTGGTGTGTGTGTGGCGTACGTGTGGTGTGTGTGGTGTGTGTGTGATGTTTGTGTGGTGTGTGTGTGGTGTATGGTGTGTGTGTGGTGTGTGTGTATGTGGTGTGTGAGTGGTGTGTGGTATGTTTGGTGTGTGTGGTGTGTGTGTGGTGTGCGTGTGGTATGTGTGGTGTATGTGTGTGTGGTGTGTGTGGGTGTGGTGTGTGTGTGGTGTGTGTGTGTGTGGTGTGTGTGTGTGTGGTGTGGGTGTGTGTGGTGTGTGTGTGTGGGTGTTTGTGGTGTGCGTGTGTGTGTGTGTGGTATGTGTGGGGTGTGTGTGTGTGTGTGGTGTATGGTGTGTGTGTGGTGTGTGTGGTGTGTGTGTATGTGTGTGTGTGGTGTGTGTGTATGTGTGTGTGTGGTGTGTGTGTATGTGTGTGTGTGGTGTGTGGTGTGTGAGTGGTGTGCGGTGTGTGTGGTGTGTGTGTGTGTGTGCATGTGTGTGGTGTGTGTGTGTGTGTGTGTGGTGTGTGCATGTGTGTGTGTGTGTATGGTGTGTGTGTGTGTGGTGTGTGTGTGTGTGCGTGTGTGCGCGTGTGTGGTGTGTGTGTATGTGTGTGTGCGTGTGTGGTGTGTGTATGTGTGTGTGCGTGTATGGTGTGTGTGTGTGTGTGTGTGTGTGGTGTGTGTGTGTGTGCGTGTGTGTAATCTCATGTTCTACAACCTGATACTTGCAGGTAACAAATCATAATACAAGTTTCACTGGGCATATTGTATATGTATAAGTGATAAATTATATGAAATGCAAAGAACGACTGTGTTGAGAAAACAATGAACAATGCTGAGAAAAGCAAATGTTAAAGGGGAATTTTGACCTCTAATACACTTTGCCTCATGTGATTAAGCTAGGGAAGTTTTATGTGGATTAGCTTTTTTTTCTACTTAAATACTTTAGTAGATATCTCTCTAAAATGTAGACTGGATGTGGGCACTTCTGTGTTCTGCTGTACAGGTGTAACGTTGACACACCAGTGCAGGACATTCCAATCCTCAAATTCTCCTCTCACCTCCATCCCAGCTCTCCCAAGGAGAAGTGGCGTAACATTAGGCGACTGTGCCCATCATTCCAGGGATCCCGCCCCCCCCGCGACCCCCCTGCCTGGTGCCCGCAACAAGATGAAGTCTGTGCCTTCTTCACACAGAACTCTATTAGAAGCTGAGCTCCCTCTCTGTCTTCAGCATTCTAGTGATGCAGAGTGCTGGGAGGTATGTGTGGTGTATGTGTGTGTGGTGTGTGTGGGTGTGGTGTGTGTGTGGTGTGTGTGTGTGTGGTGTGTGTGTGTGTGGTGTGTGTGTGTGTGGTGTGGGTGTGTGTGGTGTGTGTGTGTGGGTGTTTGTGGTGTGCGTGTGTGTGTGTGGTATGTGTGGGGTGTGTGTGTGTGTGTGGTGTATGGTGTGTGTGTGGTGTGTGTGGTGTGTGTGTATGTGTGTGTGTGGTGTGTGTGTATGTGTGTGTGTGGTGTGTGGTGTGTGAGTGGTGTGCGGTGTGTGTGGTGTGTGTGTGTGTGTGCATGTGTGTGGTGTGTGTGTGTGTGTGTGTGTGTGGTGTGTGCATGTGTGTGTGTGTGTATGGTGTGTGTGTGTGTGGTGTGTGTGTGTGTGTGCGTGTGTGCGCGTGTGTGGTGTGTGTGTATGTGTGTGTGCGTGTGTGGTGTGTGTATGTGTGTGTGCGTGTATGGTGTGTGTGTGTGTGTGTGTGTGTGTGTGTGGTGTGTGTGTGTGTGCGTGTGTGTAATCTCATGTTCTACAACCTGATACTTGCAGGTAACAAATCATAATACAAGTTTCACTGGGCATATTGTATATGTATAAGTGATAAATTATATGAAATGCAAAGAACGACTGTGTTGAGAAAACAATGAACAATGCTGAGAAAAGCAAATGTTAAAGGGGAATTTTCACCTCTAATACACTTTGCCTCATGTGATTAAGCTAGTGAAGTTTTATGTGGATTAGCTTTTTTTTCTACTTAAATACTTTAGTAGATATCTCTCTAAAATGTAGACTGGATGTGGGCACTTCTGCGTTCTGCTGTACAGGTGTAACGTTGACACCAGTGCAGGACATTCCAATCCTCAAATTCTCCTCTCACCTCCATCCCAGCTCTCCCAAGGAGAAGTGGCGTAACATTAGGCGACTGTGCCCATCATTCCAGGGATCCCGCCCCCCCCGCGACCCCCCTGCCTGGTGCCCGCAACAAGATGAAGTCTGTGCCTTCTTCACACAGAACTCTATTAGAAGCTGAGCTCCCTCTCTGTCTTCAGCATTCTAGTGATGCAGAGTGCTGGGAGATTACATCATCTCCCATCTCTCTGCATTACTGGAGAGAGGACTGCGTGGGATCTCCAGCTGCTAATAGCGGTCTGTGCAGAAGGAGGCACAGACCTCTCCTGCCACACCGCTGAGATGAGAATTTCGCGCTGTCATGCAGTGAGATTCTCATGTTGCCATTTTCATCAGGGTGACATAGTTAATTCTTCATGAGGTCGCACGCTCTTTTGTGTGCGACCTTTTAAAAGGATACAATTTTATTCATACCATTAAACACAAATCGCAGGTGTGAAAAGGAACACAGAATTTAGGAAAGACGAGAACAGTGCACCTAAAGAGTTTTGTGAAATAAATCACTTTTTAACAGTCTTCAAAAGACCTGGATGACTCGTAAGGGTCATCACTGTTTACCAGATTGTAAACAGAAATAATTAGCCATAGACTACAAAAGATATCAAAGACAGAAAAATATGTTATAAAGATGTACTTGACTGCTATATGAAAGACACTTTCCTAGGTAGATCATTCATTTATACAAAATAATAGTTATGTATTCCTAGGTGAAAGTTCCCCTTTAAAGGGACTCTACCACATAAAAACAATGTTAGTGATACTAAAAGCTCTTTAAAAATCACCTACACAGAGGCGTTCAATGCATGTGGCAATGAGCTGGTTAACTCTTTGGATTATCCATTTTTGCATCAAATTGCAGGATGGAAGTACATTTCAAAGGATTAAAAATGTTAGGACAAGAGGCCATAGTCTAAAACTAGAGAGACAGAGACTTAAATGTAATGTAAGAAAGTTTTACTTTATTGAGAGGTGGTAGATAAGTGGAATAGCCTACCAGCAGAAGTGGTAAAGGTTAATACAGTGAGGGAATGTAAGCATACATGGGATAGGCTTAAGGCTGTCCTGAACATAATACAAGACCAAGGGCCAGATAAGGTTTAACGTTTTTACAATAGGAAATGGGTAGACTAGATGGGCCGAATAGTTCTTATCTGCCATCAAATTCTATGTTTCTATGTTTTGTTATTTAGAAAACACGTATTTGATTTATGTTTATAGATTAAGCTAATTAAGCCATGCCATGCAATCACTTCCTATCTTATCTCCACATTACCTCCCCTACTCATTGACAGTAAATGTTCCACCCACCTCATCTAGTACTGAAAGGGTTACAGGTGAGTGAGTGGGTCAGGTGATGTGGGGTTAAGTCAGGAAGTAACTGCAGGGCGTGGTTTAATTTGCACCAGTGGCGTAACAATAGGGGTAGCTGGGGTCACACCTGCAACAGGGCCCATCACTCCAGGGGCCCGGCCACGCCCTGCGACCTCACCGCCTGGCGCCCACAACATTCTGATACCTGATCTCCCTCCAGCACTCTAGTAATGCAGAATGGGGGAGATTACATCATTTCCAGCACCCTGCATTACGAGAGGACCGCGCGGGAGCTCCGTCTGCATAGAGGTCTGTGCGGAAGGAGGCACAGACCTCTCCTGACTCCTGCCATGCCACTGGACCACTAGGGAGGTAGGAGATTGTCAATGTGGAGATGAGGGGCAATGTGGAGATGGGGGGCAGCATGGTGGCAATATGGTGATTGGGGGCAATGTGGAAATAGGGGGGCAATGTGGAGAATGCAATGTGGAGATAGGGGCATTGTGGAGATCGGGAGAAATGTGGAGAATGCAGTGTGGAGATTGGGGGCAATGTGGAGATAGGGGGCAATGTGGAGATGGGGGGCAATGTGGAGATAGGGGGCAATGTGGAGATGGGGGGCAATGTGGAGATGGGGAGCAATGTGGAGATGGGCGGCAGCATGGTGGCAATATGGAGATTGGGGGCAATGTGGAGATTGGGGGCAATGTGGATGTAATGTGGAGATGAGGGGGCAATGTGGAGATGGGGGGAAATGTGGAGAATGCAGTGTGGAGATAGGGGGCAATGTGGAGATAGGGGGTAATGTGGAGATAGGGGGCAACGTAGAGATGGGGAGCAATGTGAAGCCAATGTGGAGATGGCCAATGGAGGGGCCAATGTGGTTGAGGGGACTCCACTGATTTGCACAATCTATTCATATAAATAATTTAAAAACTAGTTTTCTAACTAAAAATGGCCAATACAACATAATAACATTTTTGAGAGCTCTTTCAAAATCACCATAGTTGTGTTTACTTGATTGGGTTCCTTTAAATCAGCTTCTAACAATATAGCTTTCAAAATGCACATGTTTGTAATTGGACTTCATATATAATAGGAGTACATGAGTAGACTGAGTTGACGTTGCATGTGAATTATAATAGATACTTTGGTACTAACATTTAATCAAGCAAATCCAGTTGTTTGTAGAGTACATCCTGAGTTCTGTATAAACATCTAGGTAACAGGAATAGTTGGCTCCGAATAAGGATGGTTAATACCTTTCAAATCAAAAGAATTACTATAAATTCAACATGACCTTCAGCTGACATATTGAGACTGACGGGCAACGTGACTAACGAGACATGGAAACACTTAAACAGCATTGAGTTTGTTATGTACGAAAAACAGGATCTAAATGAACACAGGGTTATTTCTGTGGTTCCATAGATCCATCCATATTATTACAGAGAGCAGAACAAATCAGATGCATAATGTAAACGAAATTATATTTACATTTCATAGCACATATTTATATTTTGGGGCTATGGTATGAACTTACGATGATGCCTTGGCTTTAAAGGGATAGCAATGTTTCACAAAAACAGCAGCTCCAATTAATCTTCATAGTATTTGGGCCATGGAGAGTGTTATTTCAATACTGTCAGAGTTGTAGTTCAAGAGTAATTGAATGATAAAGTATCCCCTTCTCGCCCCTTTTACCTAGTGTAACACTGCTCACCTCAGATGTGGAATCTGGTCACTTGACTGGACAGCTCTTGGAAAGGGACAATCTTCTTACTGTGAGCATAAGTGAAACCCTGCCCCCCTTGACAGGTTTTTCAAGTTTTTCCTTATGCTCACTGAAAATTGTCCTCTTTGTGATACATCCGGACAGTCTTGCTGATCTGAGGTGAGCAGTGTTACATCAGTAAAAACGGTGTGAGTGGGATACTTTATCATTCAATTACTCTTGAACTACAACTCTCACAGTAATGAAGTAACACTCTCCATGGCCCAAATGCAATGAAGATTAACTGGAGCTGTTTGTTTGTGAAATATTACTATCCATTTAACACATTCCAGACAGCAAAGCTGATGTACTAAGAAAAGTTGCACATTTATGGAGCAAACCAGTTACCCTACAGGGGACAAATAATATGTCACAGAGATTTTATACCATATGAATGAAGTTTGGGATTCCTTAGTAGAGTCACACACACACACCTTTTTTGATTGGCAACAGAAAATGTTGCTTTTTCCTATTGGATAATTTGTCATTTTCTGGCACACAGGACAATTTCAGTCTCACACCCAGAGGAAAAGATCTTTATGTTCTAGAAACCACATTAATGGTTTGTATTAATTAAATAATTTACCACTACATGATCTGGTCACATATTAGATTATTATGTTATTTCCCTGATACATCTTAGCCAGTGAACAAGGGACACTACACAGGCCGACGAATAAGTTAGTAAATACATGAACCAACATATACACATATATTTCATTGTAATGTCCCCTTGGTTTGGGGATTTTCTGTGGTTCTGGATACGACATTCTCTTCTTTAACCCTTTGAGTGCCACAGGGGTACACAATGCATTGCTTTGTGTTTGGCAGAAGTACCGTTGCACACATTTAAATATTACTGACTATTCGTGACAAGAAGTGGTAGCCTGTGAATGCAGGAGAGAAAGAGGGGCTGTAGTGCAAGAGTGGAAAGGAGCAAGAATGCTTCAAGTATGGGAGAAGGGGTTAAGGCTGGGAAAAAGGGTAGGAGCATGGGAAAAGAGGGTGGAAAATTAAGCAGGTAGAGTAGTCCAAAGGGTCTTAAATTTAACTGGGGAGGGAGCGACTGAGAATAAGAACAGGGGTACAGTTTGAAGAAGGAAAGTGAAAGAGCAGGGGAAAGCAGGAGTGAAAAATAAATGTATTGCCCCCAGTGTCATCTCTCAAACCTTTATGGTGTCATCTCTCAAACCTTTATGGTTTGAGAGATAATCGCTCCTAAAGTTGCCCTCTCCCTCCCCCTTCCCCGAAGTCAGCGTTGTAGCTGACTGCAGGGAAGCCAGTCGTACGACTTTCAGGTGGCTCTGCAGCAGAGCCGCAATCGCTTTAATAAAAAATAAATCTTTCACTAAAACGGTCTTCTACGTGTGCTTTGTTTGTGTTTGGTTTGCAAGCACACGTAGAAGACCGTTTTAGTGAAATATTTTTTTTTTATTAACGTGATCGCAGCTTTGCTGCAGAGCCGCCTGATGATCTAAGACCGGATTTCCCTTCAGTCAGCTACAACGCTGACTTCAGGAAGGGGGAGGGAGAGGGCAATTTTAGGAGCGATTATCTCTCAAACCATAAAGGTTTGAGAGATGACACTGGGGGCAATACATTTATTTTTAATAGGACTTTAATATAGGGATTAGTAATAATTAAGTATTACTATCCCTTTAATATGTGTCTTG
Organism: Rhinophrynus dorsalis; assembly: GCA_037306005.1. NCBI lineage: Eukaryota > Metazoa > Chordata > Amphibia > Anura > Rhinophrynidae > Rhinophrynus > Rhinophrynus dorsalis. Next base: position 601,456,669 of record CM074719.1, read on the forward strand.
TGTTTTTATTCACATTAGGCTGATGTTGTTTGCAAAATGTTTGTGTCGGGTTCACGGGTTTGGTTATGGAGGTGTGGTGTGAGGAAAAAGTAGACAGTGGTGCTTTACCATTTTAGCTTTTTTATCCATTAATTTGAATGTGTTTCCAGTTATATGATTGGTTAACTAAGTAAATGAAACATATAAACAAAACACCTATTTCAAAAGATGTGATCTGGGTCTTTCAAAATGATCTGTTATGTACAAAAACCAAAATTACAGATTTGTTTCACATATCTCTAATTAACGCGCAGCTAGAAACAAAGTTCTCTAAAGGAAGATTGCACATTAGTTTGAATTTAATAAATGCTAAGTTATATCTTTGTAGTAGTCTTCCTTTAAGAAACTTTCCATTTTGCTGGTGAGATGGCTCAGATGGTTAATGCGCCAGCTGTAGAATCTATTCAAACCGCAAGGTCACAGGTTCTAGTCCCAACAGGGTCAATTCAGCCTTTCATCGTTATGAGGTAGATAAAATGAGTACCATTAAATTGAGTAATAATATCTATACCCCCAGGACAAACTTGAAAATGAGAGACAATCTCAATGTATCCTTTTTGGTAAAATACTTTGATATTATAATTTTTATAACAATCTTTAAACCCCATTTGAGTGCCAGAAAGGTATTCACAATGCATTGTGTTACAGTGCATTAGATACCTCTCTAACACTCAAACGTTTAAAGGGATAGTAATGATTCATAATAAAAGCAGCTCCAATTAATCATCATAGTATTTGGACCTTAGAGAGTGTTCTTTCAATTCTGTCAGAGTTGTAGTTCAGGAGTAATTCAATGACAAAGTATCCCCTTCCCACCCCTTTTACAGATGTAACACTGCTCAGCCAGATCAGAAGGGAGGTGCCCAAGTAGACTGCAGAGAGGGACAATCTTCAATTAAGATAAGAAAAAAAAGTGAAAAACTTGTCAAGGGGGGCAGGGCTTTCATTGTTCTCATAGGAAGAAGATTGTCCCCTGCTGTTATCTGTCTGGTCTATGGACTGGACTCCACATCTGAGAAGAGATGGCTTACACTAGATAAAAGGGACAGGAGGGGAAACTTTGCTTGTGAATATCTCTCAAACCATAAAGGTTTGAAAGATAAGACTTACATCGTTCTTCATGTTTTTTTAATGCCTACAAAATAAAATAAAGATAAAACGAAGTATTACTATCCCTTTAAGATAAGGCTTATTTGACAAACACTTTATCTTCTCAGAAAATTCAGTCAAGACTCTAGAAATGTACATTAAAAGATTGATTATTACATCGAGACCATGTTCCTTAAAGAGGAAATTGAAACCAGCCCTGAACAAAATGTGTTTGCATATGTGTCATGGCATTTATTTATTATCTTGCTCTGTAAGAATATTTGGAGAGCTAATATTCAGATAAAATATTTATAAATGCTACATCGTTTTCCATGAAATATTTTTGGTTAAGCATTGTTCTCTATAGTCAATATAAACATGTAGTTTTTCCCATTGTTTTTTTTTAAGGAAGATTCCAAGGTTAACATATTTTTTCCGATATGGGGTTATCCAGTCTCATATTAATACTAATCTATGTCCAGTTCTGCACACACCTAAAATAATTTATTGCTGTAATATTGCTTTAATATATGTAAAGCAAGTTATGCCAGGACTGGATTGTTATGTAACATTAATCATTAAAAAAACATGTTCAGAGAGAACAACATCTGTGATTCACTTAGGAAATTGATTCAGAGGACCCACATAGAATTTGGGCCTGTCAGAATCAGCTCTGAACAAATCACATATGGAGAGAGAAGGATAGGGTGACCACATTTCCGTTCTGCCATTCCGGAACGTGGTCACCCTACCATAAAGCCTCTCATCGCCACATTGCCCCTTGATGCCCTACCTTGAGTCCCTGGTGGTCTAGCGGCGTGGAAAGTGCTCTGTGCCTCCTCCGGCACAGAGCTGAAGCTCCTGTGCGCTGTGCTCAGTAATGCAGAGCGCTGGGAGATGATGTCATCTCCCAGCGCTCTGTATTGCTAGAGCGCTTGCCTCCAGGAGACCAGGCTCAGCTGCATTGCCGCCCTGGATGTCAGCCTGCATGCGGTGTGTCATATCATGGATGCCGCGAGGGAGCGCTAATTTATGCTACCAAGCGCTCCCTCGCGGCGTCCATGATGTGACACACCGCTTGCAGGCTGACATCCAGGGCGGCTTAGCTTCATTCCGGGACACTTCATTGTCCCGGTTGGAGATAACCCGGGACGCGGGACATAGCCCTGAAATAAGGGACAGTCCCGGACATTCCGGGACCCGTGGTCACCTTAGAGAAGGACAAGGGGACTGAGGAAGGAAGCAAGAGAGAGAGAGAGAGTAGGTGGGAGCAGAAGAGCTTGAGAATCAGAAATATAGAAGGGTGGGAGTGCTAGGGTGTTTTGGAGAGAGAAGGGGGCAAACTGTGGGAGAGAAAGGGGCAAGACCTTGGGAAAATGTGAGAAAAAAGAGTGGGAGAGAGCGGGAGAGACAAAGTGTGGCGAAGGGGAGCGACATGTATAGAGTGTAGATGAGAGAGCAAAACAGAAGGCGAGAGACAAAATTGGAGAGAGAGTGAGAGGGAAGTCCTAGGGCTGGATTCTATTGCAGGTGATAAATGTTAACACCCGTTTTATCAAACATTTTCCTATTGAAGTCTATGAGGAAACATGGAGATAAATGCAGTGACAAAATTACTACCTGCAATAGAATCTAGCCCCTACTTGTCTACTAACCTGCAGAAGAAGCTCTCCTACCTTGATGAGATGTTACCCAGACGAGAACCTGTTTGAGTGATATCTGAAGGTAACATAACCTGTCTTTTTATTTTCTGGACATCCCATGATCTCCTTTGTTGCAATCTGATTGGTTAAGTGTCTCTCTGCCTGGTCAACAGAACAGACGCACAAAACATGACACACACACATACTCAGCGGATGTCCAAACAGCATGCCAAATTCATGTGCACCATCACCACACCCCAGCAGAAAGGCACCACCATATTTCTGGCATGCATTTAAGAAAAAAAGGAAGCACTGGATATATTTCTGCAAATCATGAAACCCCAGCAAAATGGCACCACCATATAAATGGTATTTATTCAAAAACTTTTCATTATGATAAAATATATATTGTAGGGATTTTCCTATTGAGTAAATTAAGGGTACTCCCACTAACGAGAGATTTTTATTTCCAGAGTTATTACAGTTTAAACCCATGTTTTTTTTACATTAGCAGTGCCCTCTAGGGTTCAAATTCTAATTAGATTTCCTGTTAGATTCTAATGGAGAGGAAAGTCAGAAAAGTCAGAGACATACAGTTCTCCATAGAATGTGCTGAGTCACTTCCTGTCAGTTAGAACTATCAGGAAGTAAACACAGGAAATTCACTTCCTGGTTATTTGAACTGCTATAAATTTTAAATAAAACATCTGACAGTGATGGGAGTGACCTTGTTTATTCAGCAGGAAATGCTGTGTAAAATATGTGTTTTCATAAAAAAGTTTACTGCTCCTTTAAGAGGAAAGTTAAGGAAAAACTAGATCCACTCCCAGCCATACCAAGACCCCAGCAGAAGGTGGAAAAAAAGGGGAGGGGGGCATAACAGTTACACCCAGACCCTCCAGACCAAAAAACATTGGTATCATGGGACATGAGAAAGAGAAATAGGTGGACATTACTAAATAATCCTCTCAAAATATAATATATCATTACCTTATACCCAGTCACCTATAATCTAAGTTTCTAATATATAAGTAAAAAGTTAACCTAAATAAAAAATAAATCATCCTATAGAATAATTCACTAAATCGTGTGTAACAACGCAGTCATGTGCAGTACAGACTGCCCGCACCGTGGCTGATACAGAGCTGGATGCCCTTAACGACCCTTGATGGTCATAGTACATCATGGGTAGATCTGACTTAAAGGGATAGTAATGTTTCATAATAAAAGCAGCTCTAATTAATCATCATAGTATTTGGACTTTGGAGAGTGTTATTTCAATTCTGTCAGAGTTGTAGTACAAGAGTAATTCAATGACAAAGTGTCCTCCTCCTGCCCCTTTTACTGATGTAACACTGCTCAGCCAGATCAGAAGGGAGGCACCCAGGCAGACTGCAGGGAGGGACAATCTTCAATTAAGATAAGGGAAAAACCTGAACAACTTGTCAAGGGGAGCAGGGATTTCATTGGTTTCATAGGAAGAAGATTGTCCCCTTCTGTTATCTGTCCAGTCTATGGACTGGATTCCACATCTGAGAAGAGATGGATTACACTAGGTAAAAGGGGCGGGAGGGGGAAACATTACTTGTGAATATCTCATAAACCATAAAGGTTTCAGAGATAAGACTTATATCATTCTTCATGTTTTTTTAATGCCTACAGAATAAAATAAAGTTAAAATGAAGTATTACTATCCCTTTAATGACTCATGATGTATTATGACTGTCATGGAATTCCGGGCTTCCCCTGCGGCTGCACGCCGCTCCGGGAGTCCGGAATCCGAATGAAAAAAAAAATGCTCTGTGATCCTTTAGTGACCGCGGTCGTTAAGGGTTTAAAGTCAATATATATATATATATATATATATATATATATATATATATATATATATATATATATTTTTTTTTTTATTTTATTTTTTTTTTTTTTTAAACAAACAGACTGTTAACTTCCTTCATTGATGTTTGCTTCATAGTAAAATAATTTGTACTTCTTCTCAATAATGTTTTAATTTGAAACATATTTTTCCTTTTTACTGTATGGGCCTGCATGCTTTTTAAGAATAACATTATGTATATGACAATATATATTTGGCTCTAGAATAAATAAAATATATTTTATATATTTATTTTATATATGAAAACCTTGCCCCCCCCCCCCGAGACCGTTTTTTCAGGTTTTTCCCTTATGCTAATTGAAGATTGTCCTTCTCTGCAAGCCATCTTGACACCACCTTTCTGTTCTGAGGTGAGCAGAGTTACATCAGTAAAAGGGGTGGGAGAGGGATCCTTTATCATTCAATTACTCTCGAACTACAACTCTGACAGTATTGAAATAACACTCTCCATGGCCCAAATACTATGAAGATTAATTGGAGCTGCTTTTATTGTGAAACATTACTATTCCTTTAAACTGTTTAAGTGTTATGGTTCCATTGAATTCATTTGAAACAAAAGGGTTCTGTCATTGCAAAAAGCTTGAGAAACACTCTCCCAGCATAAATCACTCCAACCTGAATTGTGTTATTACTTAAAAAAAAAAAAAAAAAAAAAAAAATACTGTTTTGTTATTTTTTTACCTGAAGAATAAGTTTTCTATTGGGCCCAAGATCAAGACAAAATGTTGAATTTGATCAGCTCTTTCTCCAGGACAGATATACCTCCCAAGTGTCCCTCTTTAGGAGGGACAGTCCCTCTTTGAGACCCAAATCCCCCTGTCCCTCTTTTCTACTCTGGTGTCCCGCTTTTTAGGACATTAGTGCTCCACAGCAATGAAACTCCCATTAATGTTTAGTTAATCTTCAGTATATGTGTTTGTAAATGAATCTGTGTAAATAAAATACTTTGGTCTTGCTCTAAATCCTTTATTCAGTTACAAAAGAGGTGTCAATAGGTCACACAGTAACTTAAAATTTCTCAGTAATGCCCTGTGCACAAGCCACGCCCCCAGAAACACAACCTAAAACACAAATGTCCCTCTTTGGCCATTTGAAATGTTGGGAGGTATGCAGATTACTGTGATGTGCTTTCTCTGTTTGAATGCTTGAAGCACTGGAGGGGGCCACTCACTAAAGTGTAATAAAGAGGAGATAATGTTGAGATAACATCACCACTGAGATACATTCTCTCTCTACCCTGAGAAATCGTACCGGATTTACTCCATAGAATAACGTAAAACATTTGCGAATTTATCACATTGTAGAAGTTACCTCCATATTATCACCTCCTTATCACGCCTTAGTGCATTTCCCACAATTGTCAGTGTGTAGGAATTTTCTGTTTTATTCGATATTTCCTCATTAATCATTAGTTTCTGATCTGTGCTATTCTGAATTAGTTTACCATTGTTTTTTGAGGACTAAAGGCTGTGTACCAAAATGTAATTTTGTGAAACTATTGAAAAGGCATTTTGCAAAAAAATAAGTGTTCATACACAGTGTAATTCTATCAGAGTCTGCTGACCAATCTGGTCAAAATTGGCCAGATTGGCTATCACACTGTGTATGGGCTACATTAATCAAGTCAGGTCAACCAAACCCAGCATTGTTCCACTACACTAGAACCACAAATACAGACTCCCAGTCTTGTCCCACAGCAGTCATAGAACCACACCTACTAATCCCCAGTGTTATTCCACAGTAGCCTTAGATCTACGCCTACTGACGCCAGTCTTTCTCACAGCAGCCATAGAATCACACCAACTAACCTCCAGTCTTGACCCACAGTAGCCTAAGAACCACACCTACTGACCCCCAGCCTTGTCTCATGGCAACAATAGAACCACACATACTGACCCCAAGTCCTGTCCCATAGCAACCATAGAAACATGCATACTGACCCCAGGTCTTATACCACAGCAGCCATATAATCATGCATGCTGACTCCCAGTCTTGTTTCATAGCAGTAACAGAACCACAGATAGGGAATCCAGTCTTGTTCCACAGCAGCCATAGAACCACACAAACAGACCCTCCGTCTTGTCCCATAGCAGCCATAGAGCCACACATACAGACCCCAGTCTTGTCTCACAGCAGTTATAGAAACACATATACTGACCCCCAGTCTTGTCCCATAGTAGCCTTAGAACCAAACATACCCCATGCACTGTCCCACTGCATTCATTGCCAGAGAACTGCACATACTGACTCCCCCCGGCTTGTCTTATAGTAGCCAAAGAACCACACATACTGACCAACCAGTCTTGTCCCATGGCAGTCAGATAGTACCCTGGCTAAACATAGATTCACTAACATCGACTACCAGTCTTGTACCACTGTACTGGTAAACATAGATCAACCAACACCGACCAACAGTCTTGTACCACTGAACTGGTAAACACTGAATCGCTAACACTGACCACCATTCTTGTCCCACTGAACTGGTAAACATAGAACCACCAATACTGACCACCAGTCTTATCCCACTGAACAGGTAAACAGAGAACCGCTAACAATGACCACCAGTCTTGTACCACTTCACTGGTCAATATAGAACCACTAACGCCGACCACCAGTCTTGTACCAATGCACTGGTAAACATAGAACCACTGACACCAACCTCCAGTCTTGTACCACTTCACTGGTAAATATAGAACCACTAACACCGACCACCAGTCTTGTCCCACTTCACTGATAAATACAGAACCACTAACACCAAACACCAGTCTTGTACCACTTCACTGGTAAACATAGAACCACTAACACCGACCACCAGTCTTGAACCACTTTACTGGTAAATATAGAACCACTAACACCGACCACCAGTCTTGTACCACTTCACTGGTAAATATAGAAACACTAACACCGACCACCAGTCTTGTCCCACTGCACTGGTAAACATAGAACCACTAACACTGACCGCCAGTCTCGTACCACTTCACTGCTAAATATAGAACCACTAACACCGGCCGCCAGTCTTGTCCCACTGAACTGGTAAACATAGAACCACTAACTGACCACCAGTATGGTACCACTTCACTGGTAAATATAGAACCATTAACACCGACCACCATTCTTGTACCACTTCACTGGTAAATATAGAACCACTAACACCGACCACCAGTCTTGTCCCACTGAACTGGTAAACATAGAACCACTAACACTGACCACCAGTCTCGTACCACTTCACTGCTAAATATAGAACCACTAACACCGGCCGCCAGTCTTGTCCCACTGAACTGGTAAACATAGAACCACTAACACTGACCACCAGTATGGTACCACTTCACTGGTAAACATAGAACCACTAACACCGACCACCAGTCTTGTACCACTTCACTGGTAAATATAGAACCACTAACATCGACCACCAGTCTTGTCCCACTGCACTAGTAAACATAGAACCATTAACACTGACCACCAGTATTGTACCACTTCACTGGTAAACATAGAACCACTAACACCAACCACCAGTCTTGTTCCCACTGAACTGGTAAACATAGAACCACTAACACCAACCACCAGTCTTGTCCCACTGCACTGGTAAACATAGAACCATTAACACCGACCACTAGTCTAGTACCACTTCACTGGTAAATATAGAACCAGTAACACCAACCAACAGTCTTGTCCCACTGCACTGGTAAACATAGAACCACTAACACCGACCACCAATATTGTACCACTTCACTGGTAAACATAGAACCACTAACACCAACCACCAATATTGTACCACTTCACTGGTAAACATAGAACCACTAACACCGACCACTAGTCTTGTCCCACTGAACTGGTAAACATAGAACCATTATCACCGACCACCAGTCTTGTACCACTTCACTGGTAAACATAGAACCACTAACACCGACCACCAGTATTGTACCACTTCACTGGTAAACATAGAACCACTAACACCAATCACCGGTCTTGTTCCACTGAACTAGTAAATATAGAACCACTAACACCAACCACCAGTCTTGTCCCACTGAACTGGTAAACATAGAACCATTAACATCGACCACTAGTCTTGTACCACTTCACTGCTAAATATAGAACCACTAACACTGACCACCAGTCTTGTCCCACTGAATTGGTAAATATAGAGCCACTAACACCAACCACCAGTCTTGTCCCACTTCACTGGTAAATATAGAACCACTAACACTGACCACCAGTCTTGTCCCACTGAATTGGTAAATATAGAACCACTAACACCGACCACCAGTCTTGTCTTACTGAACCCTGAAACCACACAAATTAATTCTAACCCCCCTGCATTAACTTTTGGAGGGGTTTCTCTATGGGTGGAATTTTCATAGGAAAAGTGGCAAATTGCTGTTATTTACACAAGGAATCTTAGGGGAAAACTGGACTTTTTATCTATCCCTAGAGCTTAATGCACTGGTACCACCTTAGCATTCAAGAGGGTTAAATAACCATCAAATAGTTTTCATCCAAACAATCTTTGTTTGGTAAATCTGCTCAACAGAGATGTATATAAAGAGCAAACCTTAATTCTTAACAGACACTGTGGATAATTAAAATAATAATGGAAAATATTTTTGATTACTTGCTTTGATTGAAAATAACAGATCACCATAATTATAGACAAAAGTTACATTAGATTATATGCTAAATAAAAACAATTCAGTATATTAAATGATCTGTAGACAATAAGCTCACACACATCCAAAAAGAGTGTCCAATATGTGATTTTCTTATTGCTATATTTCACACTGAGTGACGCATAAGGAATTTAATAAAACACCCCATGAATCGGATTCTCAGATGTGGTCTACTAGTTCTCTCACATAAATGAAAAGAATTCTTCATCTTTCTTTCACATTTCAGTTCATATCCTTAATGTGAATTCAGTCGTCATTGTAACTGATGAAGTTCTGAGAAAGGCGGCTAAACAATTCCTGCCTATTGTTTCTCTAAAGCTGAGCGACACAGTCTGGATGGACTCAGCAACTTTGTACGTCGGCTTGACCCTTTGAGTGCCAGACAGGGCCGGATTTACCATAAGGCAGAGTAGGCATCTGCCTACAGGCGCACCCCACAGAGGGGCGCCTGTCATTGGGACCCTTTTTAAAAAAAAAAAAAAAAAAGTAGCCTCACCACCTGCACTAATATGGCGCTGATGGGGGGCAATATGGAGATTATGGCAATGTGGAGATGATGGGGGCAATGTGAGGGTAAGTTGGAGCTGATGGGGGCAATATGGAGTGGATGGGGGCAATATGGAGATGATGGCAATGTGGAGATGATGGGGGCAATGTAAGAATAAGTTGGAGCTGATGGGGGCAATATGGAACTGATAGGGGCAATATGGAGCAGATGAGGGCAATATGGAGATGATGGCAATTTGGAGATGATGGGGGCAATGTAAGAATAAGTTGGAGCTGATGGGGGCAATATGGAACTGATAGGGGCAATATGGAGCAGATGGGGGGCAATATGGAGATGATGGCAATTTGGAGATGATGAGGGCAATGTGAGGGTAAATTGGAGCTGATGGGGAAATATGGAGCTGATAGGGGCAATATGGAGCTGATGGGGGCAATATGGAGATGATGGCAATGTGGAGATGATGGGGACAATGTGAGGGTAAGTTGCAGCTAATGGGGGGGCAATGTGGAGCTGATGGGGGGCAATGTGGAGGTTAGGCGCATTGTGGAGGTGTCCAGTAGAGATGGCCAATGGGGGGGAGGGGGGCGCTTCAGATTTCTGTGCCTACAGGCTCCTAAGATGTAAATCCGGCCCTGGTGCCAGAGAGGTATCCAATGCATTGCGTGGCAATGCATGGGATACCTCTCTGACACTCAAAAGATTACGGTGCCTATGTATAAAGACAAACCAATTCCACCCCAATGAACATAAAAAAAATCACAGTGATTAATGCTTTGCGTGCTAGAGAGGTTTCCCATGCATTGCAAAGACTACACTGTTTCCTATGTAGTGATTTATAATATAACAAGATTAAAGGGATAGTAATGTTTAATTTTAAGTTTGTAAGTATTAAAAAAAAATTAAATTAATATAAGTCCAGTCTCTCAAACCTTTATGGTTTGAGAGATATAACCAGCTAATATAACCAGACCATTTCAGAAAGTCAGCGCTCTAGCTGACAGCAGCAGATTCCGGTCATTTGACCAGACGGAGGCTCTTCAGCAGAGCCGAAATAGTGAGCACTAGAAATAAATACTTCATTTGAACGGTCTACAAAGTGTGCTTGCAAACCAGGCACACTTTGTAGACCATTCCAATGAAGTATTTATTTCCACATCGCGCTACCTCAGCTCTGCTGAAGAGCCACCGGCTGGTCCCGGGACCAGAATCTGCTGCTGTCAGCTTGAGGGCAGACTTCTCTGAAATGGCCTGGAGGGTTTAGCTGGTTATATCTCTCAAACCATAAAGGTTTGAGAGACCGGACCTATATCAATTTAATTCTTGTTTTTAATACCTACAATATTAAAGGGATAGCAATACTTAAAATGTAAAAAAAAAATATGTTGTAGGGTTTATCCCTCTGAGTAAAACAAGAGTGCCCCCACTGCTGAAAGGTGTTTCATTCAAAAGTTATTCATTTTCAAAGTTGAAATTTTTAGGTGCAATATCGCAGTGTCCTGAAATTGTACAGTGGCGCTTTTGCTACATGATCCTATGGGCAGCTCTGGTCCCAGGACCATAAATCTCCATAGGATGGTGTAGCAACAGCGTCACTGTACAATTTCAGGCCACTGTGATATTGCACCTAAAAAATTCAACTTTGAAAATTAATAATGAAACACCTTTCAGCAGTGGGAATACTCTTGTTTTACTCAGGGGGATAAACCCTACAACATATTTTTTTTTTACATTTTAAGTATTTCTATCCCTTTAAACAAACTTAAAATTAAACATTACTATCCCTTTAAGTGCCTATGCACCAGCAACCTGGATGACATTCAGGTGGGTACTGGAAGTCAAACAAAGACATCAAACTCGGAGTCAATCTGAAAGCAATAGCACACATGGAAGATTAAGAAAACTAAGAGGTGCAGAAGTTGCCATAAATTATTTAATCTTTCAAGATGAATTGTATAATGTGACACACAACTTACCCAACTAGAGACATTTGCTCACTGATATTTGTAGCAGCATTCACATATGATGGTTTAGCTCAATAGAACGTACAGGTTCCGGTATTAATTAGTGTTAAGGCTGCTGTACAATTCTGGACTCAATTCTTACCAATGTATGGGATTAGATCCCTCTTTTATATTAGATTTTATTGTGGTATCCACATTGGAAGTGGTATAATAATATATAGGATATTCTTAGACCTGTTCATTTGCCCATGATGAGTATGGGTCAAATTACTTTATAACACAACTTAATCTCAGATAATATGCTATTGTTATACACTTGTGCGTGTGTGCCATCAGTTTTACATGTGTACTAGCTGCTATGGATTTATATAAAGCTTTCTAAGTATCACTAACTGCTGTTCAAGGGCATTTGTAAATCTACGGTTATATGGAACAGGCATCAACAGCAATCAGCTACTTACTGCTTAACCCTTTGAGTGCCAGAGAGATAGCCAACGCATTGCGTAGCATTCAAAGGGTTAATATATTGTTTTGTAGTGCAACTATTTATTACTTTGTGGTTCTGTATATATATATATATATATATATATATATATATATATATATATATATAATATGGGGGGGGTACTTTTTTCCCCACCATAACCTTTTCAGTTTGTGCTCTAGATATATATATATATATATATATATATATATATATATATATATATATATATATGAGAAATGTACTCAGAAGAAAGATTAACTTTATTGCAATACTAGTATAAATGCCTGTGTACATGGGCCAAAGTGTCACCCAGCGGCCTCGGCTGCTGCCCCGGAGCCAGGAGCGGAGACAGGTGGTGGGCCGTTCAGAGCGCCCCTCTCCAGATGGAGGCCTGCGCCTTAGTCCAGTCTCTACTGCGCATGACTGCATCGTTTGGCCAGTCTCTACTGCACATGACTGCATCGTTTGGCCAGTCTCTACTGCACATGTGCATGTTACGCACACAGGGAGGGACGCATCCTAGCACATTATTTATATATTGGCTAGTATAAATGCCCATGTACACGGGCCAAAGTGCCACCCAACGGCCTCGGCTGCTGCCCCGGAGCCAGGAGAGGAGACAGGTGGTGGGCCATTCAGAGCGCCCCTCTCCGGATGGAGGCCTGCGCCTTTGGCCAATCTCTACTGCACATGACTGCATCATTTGGACAGTATCTACTGCACATGTGCATGTTACGCACACAGGGAGGGACGCATCCTAGCAAATTATATATATTGAAGTGTTCCATACACCAAATGTTTTCAATCCCCTAAAGGACCTCGGTAGGTAGATAGTGTATATAAACTAGTGACAGTGTAGATGTGCTGGTCACCCTGACGAAGGTCCCTTAGGGGACCAAAAATGTTTGGTGTATGGAGCACATATTGGAAATAAAGTTTGTTTTTCTTCTATCAAGTATCCGGAGTGCTGTCTCTTCACTGCAGCCCAGGCTGAGTACATTTCTTATACACATTTTATGGGACATGTACCTTATTATGATTTGTGCTTAATTATAGGAGTGCCACTGCCCTCTTCTATTGTCACTATATATATTTTTTTAATATATATAGTTATATATAATTTTTATATATATATATATATATATATATATATATATATACCACCTGTTTTAGCAGAGATATATTCCTTTTTTAAGTATAGATTATTCAACATTTTCCTCTTATCTTTTCTGTTTTTTGTCTCCTTAGGAACCTAAAAAATGTGCACAGCTCAGGTCTGGGAGAAGATGGGTTCAATGTTGTAGTAAATGAGATGGGTAGGGGGAAATAGTGTTGAACTGCACAATGCATTCCTTCATAACTACCGTAGTTACCAAGAGTTTAATTCTCTCCCCAGTGAGCCTAAATTATTACTTCCTCCATCATCACACCAGAGCATGCTACCGTGACACCAAACAATTATTATCTAACAAACCCTGCTGACTACTAGATATCCTAATCAATACTTATAGATTAGCTTCTTAGTCCTGTATTATTAACCCTCAGAGTTCCAGAGAGATATCCAATGCATTGCATTGAGTTGCAATGTGTTGGATACCTCTGTGGCTCAAAGGTTAAACTGAAATACATGTACTGAGTATGAGAACAATGTCAAATGATGTCCTGTAAATGTTGTGCTTAGATTCACCACTGCCACCCAAATATTAACAGCTCTACATCACGTTGGGAGTACAGACCTGAAACTATTAGACATGAGTTAAAATCTCCCAAGGAGGCTAAAACCACAGGTTTCATGCTTAAAGGGATAGTAATGTTTCAAAATAAAAGCAGCTCCAATTAATCTTCATAGTATTTGGGCCATGGAGAGTGTTATTTCAATAGTTAGAGTTTATTTCAAGAGTAATTGAATGATAAAGTATCCCCCTTCCACCCCTCTTAGTGATGTAACACTGCTCACATCAGAACAGAAAGGTGGTGTCCAGGTGGCTTGCAGTGAGGGACAATCTTCAATTAACATAAGGGCAAAACATGAAAAAACCTGTCAAGGGGGGCAGGGTTTTCATTGTTCTCACTGCAAGATTGTCCCTTGCTGTGAGCTGTCTGGTCTTAAGACCAGATTCCACATCTGAGAGGAGGTGGCTTACACTAGGTAAAAGGGGCGGGAGGGGGAAACTTTATCATTCAATTACTCTTGTACTACAACTCTGACAGTATTGAAATAACACTCTCCATGGCCCAAATACTATGAAGATTAATTGGAGCTGCTTTTATTTTGAAACATTACTATCCCTTTAAGGCCCTGGGCTTTGTTGGCAGTTTGGGATATGTAATTATTTCAATCTCCCTTAGAGTAATGGTGAAACCGGGCTGCATGGTGCACTAAACATTCATTAGGTTGGCTCAAGTCCTGGGTCTTTATGGTCTTTTTGAAACAAAGCCACTCTCCTTCTCATATGGATCGAGTCCAGCGCCAGATACCCCCATCAAGTTTGAAAATAAATATGAACAGAAGAGCAGATACACTAAGGAGAGATATGTCAATCATGTGAGAGAAAACTTCCAATTCCTTTTATTCTATCTCATTAGTAAGCCAATGCTACGACAACAATTCTCAGATTGTGGTAGGTTGTGCTTTATTTTATTACTAGTGTAAAAGCCCGTGTACACAGGCCAAGGTCCGGGTAATGTTAAAAGGCCGATACCTCACTTCTCCATGCGATGTAGTCTTGTGTCGCCTCACTCATGCTATGCAATCATGCGCAGTAAAGACTGCCCAAATGCAGTCAGTCTCTACTGCACATGACTGCATCGTGACAAACATCCTAGCAAATTATTATATAGCATGCCATTAGAACCAGTGCTTAAAGGGATAGTAGCATCCTTTGAAAACATAACTAAATATTGTAGCTATTAAAAAATAAACTAAATGATCCCAGTCCCATCTCTCAAGCCTCCTTGGTTTGAGAAATATAACGTTTTAAAGTTCCCCCATCATTTATGTCGGCTGTAAAAATGACAGCAGGAGATGCGTGTCGGCCGACTTGAGGTGGCTTTTCAGCAGAGCTGAGATCCCGACATCTAAAAAGATATACTTTATTGGAATGGTCTACAAAGTGTGCCTGGTTTGCAAGCAGACTTTGTAGACTGTTACAATTAAGTATTTCTTTTAAGATTCAGTATGTTGGATCTGCTGAAGAGACACCTGCCGGTCCCCACACCAGGGTCTCCTGCTGTCATCAGGTTTGAGAGATGGGACTGGGATCATCTAGTTTATTTTTTTAGTAGCTACAATATTTCATTATATTTTAAAAGGACATTACTAACCCTTTAACCCCTGCCCTTATGTATGTGGAGATTTACATATAAAGATGGAAAGAGATGGTCTTCCAGGATCTGCTAACAACAGACCTGAATAGCGCCATATATCGCCATCTTCCTGCACCTCCAAAGGAACATCACATTGTTTCACCCAGAGCAGAGGTATGTAAGTCAGTATGTATTTATATTTTCATTTATACAGCACCAAAATTTGTTCTTAGTGCTTCACATTTTACATTACAGTATTGGGAATATATTGTAAGTGCAATAGTTATATGGAAATTATCTTAGGAAGTACAGATAGCTGCCCTGTGGAACTTACAATCTAATAGGAATAGGAGACATACAAATACAGTTGTGAAAAGGAGTAAGTACAGTTTGACAGTACTGTTGAAGGACTCTGACATACTTAAAGGGGCAGTTCCTCCTTTAAAAAAATGTTCTTAAAGGGATATTAATATTTCACAAAAAAGCAGCTCTGATTAATCTTCACAGTATTTGGGCCATGGAGAGTGTTATTTCAATACTGTGAGAGTTGTAATTGAATGATAAAGTATCCCCCTCCCACCCATTTTACCTAGTGTAAGCCACCTCCCCTCAGATATGGAATCTGGTCCTGGGACCGGACAGATCACAGAAAGGGACAATCTTCGTACTGTGAGCATTAGGAAAACTCTGCCCCCCTTGACAGGTTTTTCCTTATGCTCACTGAAGATTGTCCCTCTCTGTGATTTATCTGGACAGTCTTGCAGCTCTGAGGTAAGCAGAGTTATATCAGTAAAAGGGGCGGGAGGGGGATACTTTATCATTCAATTACTATTGAACTACAACTCTGACAGTTCTGAAATAACACTCTCCATGGCCCAAATACCATGAAGAGCTGCTTTTATTGTGAAATATTTCTATCCATTTAATAAATAAAACAGTGTTAATAACAGTGTGGGGGTGGGGGTATGTGTGTATACACTAAAGTTATAAAATGTGCTCATATCTTAAGTGTCGGCAAGGAAGTAGGAAGTCATGTCTAAGCTCAGAAAATAATCTGTGCCGGTTGATTCATACATTCCAGCTAGAGTTTGTTTGATGTAAAGAAACTACTAGTGATGATCGAGCACCCCAATGCTCGGGTGTTCGGGTGCTCTGGCCGAGCGCCCCCGGAGGCTCGAGTGCTCGGCCGAGCACCCGAGCCCCATTGAAGTCAATGGGAGGACTCGAGCATTACACCAGGCACCCCCTGCTCTGATGAGGGGAGGGTGCCTGGTCCATAGGAAAAGGGCAGAAAATGATGGAAACACCACAGAAATGGTTCAGGGACAGCATAGGGAGGATGTCTGGATGCATCTTGGACTCCACCGTCGCTGCTGGGAACGATGTTTCGCCCGTACTACGCCATTTTTACAGACTGACCGTAAAACACACAAAAAGGAAGATAAAAACGACTTTAGGCGAAAAATTGTTACCAAACAGTATTTGCTGTATATTTACTTGTATATCATCTGCAAATTCTGCAAAAAATTTCATCGATTTTTCGGAACTGGGGCCATGATTAAGAGGGAAACGTGCGCAGAGGCAAATTCTGCAAAAAATTTCCTCGATTTTTCGGAACTGGGGCCATGATTAAGAGGGAAACGTGCGCAGAGGCAAATTCTGCAAAAAATTTCATCGATTTTTCGGAACTGGGGCCATGATTAAGAGGGAAACGTGCGCAGAGGCAAATTCTGCAAAAAATTTCCTCGATTTTTCTGAACTGGGGCCATGATTAAGAGGGAAACGTGCGCAGAGGCAAATTCTCCCAAAAATTTCCTCGATTTTTCTGAACTGGGGCCATGATTAAGAGGGAAACGTGCGCTGAGCCGACCATCTAAAACATTATGGGTGAGGGTCTGCTGCGGAGCTGACCATCCTAAACATTATATGCGAAGGCCCGCTAGTGAGCTGACCTATACAAAAATTGTCAAACAGCGCCCGCTGGTGAGCTGGCCCTATATAAAAATTATATCACAGGGCCCGCTGGTGAGCTGGCCCTATATAAAAATTATATCCTAGGGTATATGGAAGAGAGTCAACCATATACCCATTTTTTGGGTGGAAGGGGTGAATGGGAATACAGAGTATTCCCATCATTGTAAATAACATATATAAAGTGACTTTATGTTCACCCGGGGCTTTCCTCCAGTGGAGTGGAGAAGTCAGGGGAAATCCAGGCCTTGTTCATTTTTATAAGTGTCAACCTATCAGCATTTTCGGTGGAAAGGCGGATACGCTTATCTGTTATGATGCCACCAGCAGCACTAAATACCCTCTCAGACAGAACGCTGGCGGCAGGGCAGGCCAGCACCTCCAAGGCGTAGAGTGCCAGTTCATACCACGTGTCCAGCTTGGACACCCAGTAGTTGTAAGGCACAGAGGGATCATTGAGGACGCTGACACGGTCTGCTATGTACTCCTTCACCATCTTCCAAAACTTTTCCCTCCTTGTGACACTAGGCTGCGCATCAGGGTGAGGGTGCTGGCGGGGTGTCATGAAGGTGTCCCACGCCTTGGAGAGTGTTGCCCTGCCTTTGTCGGAACTCCTGTGTGCTCCCCTTTTCTCCCCTTCTCGGTTGGCCAAGGTAGCACGTACTCTGCCGCCAGCGTTGTCAGATGGAAAATTTTGGAGCAATTTTTCGACA
The DNA here is from genome assembly GCA_037306005.1 of Rhinophrynus dorsalis. NCBI lineage: Eukaryota > Metazoa > Chordata > Amphibia > Anura > Rhinophrynidae > Rhinophrynus > Rhinophrynus dorsalis. The sequence continues at coordinate 601,474,947 of CM074719.1, forward strand.
AGAACCTTCTGGTATTGCACCATTTTGCTTGTCCTCTCCACCGGAGGAATGAGAGATGAGAAATTCTCTTTGTAGCGGGGGTCCAGAAGGGTGAACACCCAGTAATCCGTGTTGTTTAAAATGCGTATAACGCGTGGGTCACGGGAAAGGCAGCCTAACATAAAGTCAGCCATGTGTGCCAGAGTACCAACAGGCAAGATTTCGCTTTCCTCACCAGGAGGATGACTCTCAATCTCCTCATCCTCTTCCTCCTCTTCTGCCCACCCACGCTGAAGAGATGGAACTAAAGTTCCATGGCTACCCTCTGTAGCGGAGGCAACCGTGTCTTCCTCCTCCTCCTCCTCCTCTGCCTCCTCCAATTGTCGCTGAGAAGACGAAGTGAGGGTGCTCTGGCTATCACCTTGTGTAAGCTCTTCCTCCCGCATTTCCACCTCTTCCACATGCAAAGCGTCGGTTTTAATTGTGAGCAGCGAGCGTTTCAGTAGACACAGAAGTGGGATGGTTACACTGATAATAGCGTTATCGCCGCTCACCATCTGTGTCGATTCCTCAAAATTGCGTAAAACCTCACAGAGGTCTGACATCCATTCCCACTCCTCACTTCTGATTAGAGGAAGTTGAACGGAGAGGCGACGACCGTGTAACAGCTGGTACTCCACTACTGCCCTCTGCTGCTCACAAAGCCGGGCCAACATGTGGAAGGTGGAGTTCCAGCGCGTGCTCACGTCACACAGCAGCCAGTGAGCTGGCAATTGTAAGCGCTGCTGCAGCTTCAACAGGCCGGCTGAAGCTGTTGATGACTTACGGAAATGTGCACACACGCGGCGCACCTTGGTCAAGAGATCATGCACATTGGGGTAGGTTTTTAGAAATCGCTGAACCACTAAATTAAATACATGCGCTAGGCATGGTACGTGTGTGAGCTTGCCGAGCTCCAAAGCCGCCACCAAGTTACGCCCATTATCACACACAACCATGCCTGGTTGCAGGTTGAGTGGCGAGAGCCACTGCTCGGTCTGGTGACTAATCCCCTGCAACAGCTCTGAGGCCGTGTGCTGTTTGTCCCCAAGGCAGATCAGCTTCAGCACGGCCTGTTGACGCTTCCCCACTGCAGTGCTACACTGCTTCCAGCTACCGGCTGATGGGTGAGTGGCGCTGCGCGCAGAGAATTCGGAGGTGGAAACGGAGGAGGAGGAGCCAATAACGTAGGTGCTGGCGGAAACCCTGATGGAGGTAGGGCCCACAATCCTCGGCGTGGGTAGCACCTGTGCCATCCCAGGGTCCGAGTCGCTCCCAGCCTCCACGACATTCACCCAGTGTGCCGTCAGGGAAATGTAGCGTCCCTGGCCACAAGCACTTGTCCATGTGTCAGTCGTTAAGTGGACCTTCCCAGTATCTGCGTTGGTCAGGGCACGGGTGATGTTACGGGACACATGGTGGTGTAAGGCGGGGACGGCACACCGGGAAAAGAAGTGGCGGCTGGGGACTGCGTACCGAGGGACAACTGCTGCCATCAGGCTGCGGAAGGACTCAGTCTCCACAAGCCTAAATGGCAGCATTTCGATGGCCAGTAATTTGGAAAGGTGTGAGGTTAGTGCTATGGCCTGTGGGTGGGTGGCTGGGTATTTTCGCTTGCGCTCAAATGCCTGGGGTAACGACATTTGGACGCTGTGCTGGGACAGGGAAGTGGATGTGGTCGCTGATGGTGCTTCAGATGGTGCAGGTGCAGGGCGGGAGGTATGCGGGCCAGCGCCTTCGACAGGCGATTGGCCGGCACCGAAAACAGGGGAAGAGGAGGCAGTGGTGTGGCCTGCAGACACAGATTGGCGATCCGGGCGTTCCTCCCACTTATTACGGTGCTTGGATGCCATGTGTCGGATCATGCTGGTGGTGGTGAGGTTTCTAGTGTTCATGCCTCGGCTCATTCTGGTGTGGCACAGGTTGCAAACTACAATTTTTTTGTCGTCCGCACTTTCCTTAAAAAAACGCCATACCGCGGAACACCTAGCCCTTGGCAAGGGAGATTTACGCAAGGGGGTGCTCCGTGGAACATTTGCGAGCCGGTTTGGTGCGGTCCGCCTTCTTTCTTTAGCCACACCACTGCCTCTTCCAGCCTGTTGCGGTGCTGCAGATGGCTCACCCTCAGGACTGCTGTCATCGCTCGGCTCCCCACCTTCCCAGGTGGGGTCAGTCACCTCATCGTCCACCAAGTCCTCCTCCACTTCCTCACTCTGATCATCCTCCTCATTTCTTGATCCCACCACATACTCAGTCATTGACAACTGTGTATCATCCTCCTTATCAAGGTCTTGAGACAGTAATAGTGGTTGATTTGATGGCAACTGTGTCTCATCATCATCATCATCCACTTCCTTTGAACTTAAATGCCGTTCCCCTCTGTCATCTTCTTGTGATTGGGTACCCTCTAGAGGTTGTGAATCAGGGCACAAGATGTCATGTTCCTCTGCAAGCGTGCTTGGAGAGAGGTTGAAATGAAGGATTGGTGATGAGATGAGCTCCTCACTATATCCCAGTGTGGGATCACTTCTTTGGCCAGACCCTCTATGGTGGGAGGAAGGATGATCAGGGTGAGGATTATGTTGACCAGACTCTTGGCTACTGAGAGTGGACTTGGTGGAAGACAGGGTGGTGCTTAACCGACTGGAAGCAGTATCAGCTGAAATCCAACCGACTACCTGTTCTCAGTGGTCTGACCTCGAGAGTGATGTCCTGCGACGCCCTGTAAACTGAGACATGAAGCTAGGTATGGTGGATGTCTTTCTTTCTTGTGCTCTGGCAGCAGGCACAGTTTCTACACGTCCTGACCCGCGCCCTGAACTATCAGGATCACGTCCACTTCCCCGTCCCTTTTTACCCGCCTTCTTCATATTACACGGAATATGTGCTGCTAATCTGCAACTTTGCACACTAAACAGAATGTGCTGCTAATCTGCGGCTAGGCACAGTGAATGGAATATGTGACTTTTATTTTTTACACTTTGCACACTAAACAGAATGTGCTGCTAATCTGCGGCTAGGCACACTGAATGGAATATGTGACTTTTATTTTTTACACTTTGCACACTAAACAGAATGTGCTGCTAATCTGCAACTTTGCACACTAAACAGAATGTGCTGCTTATCTGCGGCTAGGCACAGTGAACGGAATATGTGACTTTTATTTTTTACACTTTGCACACTAAACAGAACGTGCTGCTAATCTGCAACTTTGCACACTAAACAGAATGTGCTGCTTATCTGCGGCTAGGCACAGTGAACGGAATATGTGACTTTTATTTTTTACACTTTGCACACTAAACAGAATGTGCTGCTAATCTGCAACTTTGCACACTAAACAGAATGTGCTGCTTATCTGCGGCTAGGCACAGTGAACGGAATATGTGACTTTTTTTTTTTACACTTTGCACACTAAACAGAATGTGCTGATAATCTGCAACTTTGCACACTAAACAGAATGTGCTGCTTATCTGCGGCTAGGCACAGTGAACGGAATATGTGACTTTTATTTTTTACACTTTGCACACTAAACAGAATGTGCTGCTAATCTGCAACTTTGCACACTAAACAGAATGTGCTGCTTATCTGCGGCTAGGCACAGTGAATGGAATATGTGACTTTTATTTTTTACACTTTGCACACTAAACAGAATGTGCTGCTAATCTGCAACTTTCCACACTAAACAGAATGTGCTGCTAATCTGCAACTTTGCACACTAAACAGAATATGCTGCTTATCTGCGGCTAGGCACAGTGAACGGAATATGTGACTTTTATTTTTTACACTTTGCACACTAAACAGAATGTGCTGCTAATCTGCAACTTTGCACACTAAAAAGAATGTGCTGCTAATCTGCAACTTTGCACACTAAACAGAATGTGCTGCTAATCTGCAACTTTGCACACTAAAAAGAATGTGCTGCTAATCTACAACTTTGCACACTAAACAGAATGTGCTCTAATCTGCAACTTTGCACACTAAACAGAATGTGCTGCTAATCTGCGGCTAGGCACAGTGAACGGAATATGTGATGTTTTTTTTTTAAACTCTGCCCCCCAAAACAAAATATAACTGCTGCCCCCACACACAATAGTCCTAAAAAGGACTTTTGGGTCTTTTTGTTGTTCAAACGCACTTTTCTTCTCCCTACACTGACTTTCCCTTCCTATCCTCATCTCTCCCTGGCTAAGACTGAGCCGAACTCGCTGGTCAGGTGCTATACAGCACCCGATCACGGGTTCTGGCCAGCCAATCAGTGTAATGCCAGCAGCCAACATGGCTGCTGGCATTACACTGATGTCAGAGCCTACCCGCACGTTTATTGGCTGCGCAGCAGCCGCGAAACGTGCGGGGAGGAAACCCGAACATGGCGGGCGAGCACATGCGGTACTCGTACGAGTACCGCCATGTGCCGAGCAGAGCGATGCTCGAGCCGAACCGAGCTTCGGCCGAGCATGCTCGCTCATCACTAGAAACTACCTCTTCTTCCTACTATATGTAACTGTGGCCCTAGGGACTCCTGTTGCTCATCACAGACAAAGCTGAATTTTTGATGATAGTATGGAATTCTTTGCCTCGGCATGTTGTACTTGCAGATAATGCAACTGCTTTTAAAAAGGCAATGGATACCTATCTAGCACCGAACAATATTGAAAAGTATGACAGATGGCTTCAATGTAGATCCATGTTGATACAGGGAAATATCTGACTGCCATTTGGAGTCAGGAAGGAATTTTTTTCACCCACGTGGGGCTAAATTAGAAATTGCTCCGGAGGGCTTTTTTTTCCTTCCTCTGGATCAACACGGGTGTTTTTGGCATGGGCTAGACTTGATGGACACATGTTTTTTTCAGCCTCATCAACTAAGTTACTGTGTATGTTAGTATTTAGTTATTATTTAAAATGTTGGAACAAACCCCTTAAATCTTACAGTTATGTAAATAATAGTAACAACCATCACACACACAGACCAGTTTTTATCATCCGGCACTATTCCAAACTAGTCACTACTGAATACAGTAGAACAGACTTCCGAAAAGCAATTTCCTCTCACTCCATTTCCTAATTCTTTTTCCCCACTCACTTTCTCTCTGTTTCACAGCGTGAAGTCAATAAAACACAATCACTCAAGAAGGAATGGAAACATGGTTTCAATTCTACATTTACTGTATGTTTTGTATAAATGGAAAGCAAACGCTTGTCACTGGAATGATGATAGATCTTTCTGAACACTTGGAGCCGACTCAAGAATCTGAGCATTTTATTAGATTCCCAACTGCATCGTAGGGGAGAAATTATTACTCCAATTGATTTGCATGGGGCTTTTAACCATTTGAATGCGCTAGCATTCAAAAGGTTAACCCTTTGAGTGCCAGAGGGGTACGCAACGCATTGCTTTGCAATACGTTGCGTACCCCTCTGGCACTCAAAGGGTTAAAAACTCCATTGAAGTCAATTAACATTTTGATAATGTGTATTTGTCCCCTACAGTGCAGTTGGTCTTGTTCCGGAATTGCCCCTCTTTAACTTATTGAAGTCAACTGGAGCAATTCGGGACCAAACCAAGTATGCCATAGGGGAAAAATAAAAGCTTCTAAAATCCCCCTTTGACTCAAAAGAATCTTTTCACCCTCTGAATCGTAGAGAGGTCTCCAACGATTGTTAACAGTTTTGGAGGTGTCTGGCACTCAAGGGGTTAAAGAATCCCCATTTAAATCCGTGGTCATTTTCATCTCCTATGGTGCATTTGGTCTATCCCAGAATTGCCCCAATTTATTTTTATACAAGTCCCTTGTTATGTTTTGCAGTATATCAGATTAACCCTTTATGGACCCAGGACGTGCCAGGACCGCCATGGGTAAACTTGTGTTAAAGGGATAGTAATGTATCACAATAAAAACAGCTCCAATTAATCTTCATAGTATTTGGGCCATGGAGAGTCTTATTTCAATACTGTCAGAGTTGTAGTTCAAGAGTAATTGAATGATAAATTATCCCCCTCCCTCCCCTTTTACTGATGTAACACTGCTCACCTCAGAGCAGCAAGACTATCCTAATGGATCACAGAGAGGGACAATCTTCAGTGAGGGGTGGGAGGGGGATACTTTATCATTCAACTACTCTTGAACTACAACTCTGACAGTATTGAAATAACAATCTCCATGGCCCCAAATACTATGAAGATTAATTGGAACTGCTTTTATTTTGAAACATTACTATCCCTTTAAGGACCTGGCATGTCATGAAATTCAGGTTTCCCCCATGTGGCTGTACGCCTCTCAGGGACCCCTGAATCAGATTTGCAAAAAACAAATAAACCAAAAGCTCTGTGGTCCTTAACTGCCGGCCACGTGGCCGGTCGTTAAGGAGTTAACAGAAAAAAATGTAAACAGGTCGGATTGTTCATGGCCTTGTTTCTCTGTCCATGGATCCTGTCATCTCAGGTTTTAACTCTTTGAGTGCCAGAGTGGCATCCAACACATTGCAGCGCAATGCATTGGATACCTTTCTGGCACTCAAAGGGTTACATTTGAATCTAATTTTAATCATATACCCCCATCTCAACAATCTTTTATTACCATTAAACCTTTGTAATATGTTGCCCACAACTCTGGTCCTTAACCCTTTGAGCACCAGAGGGGTTAGCAACACGTTGCACAGCAATGTGTTGTGTACCTCTCTGGCACTCAAACAGTTAAATGGTAAATAAACCGTGTACTTCACACCATGCACTGGTTTTAACCTCTTGGTTGCTAGGGAGATCTCCATTGTATTGCTTTGCAATACACAGTAGCTCTCTCTCCCATCCAGCTGTTAAAGGGTTATAAAACTGGCTCAGGGAAATTAATATTCTTCTGGCCACACCCACTATTTAGAATGTGGGTGTGGCCAGCACTGCTTAGGAGCCTCTCAAAATTTGGCTGTCTAAACAGTTGCCTACTCTGCCTATTGGGAAATCCAGCCCTGCTTGGGGGACCTGCAAATAGTTATAGGCAAAAATTTGCTCCTCAAACCAAAATAGGTGAAAAATGGCACTTTCAGCCTGGTGAAAAATTTCTCGTGCTATTTACCCACTTTTTACACCTAGCTCATTGCATTGAAATCAATGGGAAGACTGAATTTTTCCCCACCACATAAACATTTTCTCTTCTTTTCCTGCACGCATTTAAAAGGGGGTCAGGCTCTCACAGCATGCCATTCTGTGTTTGTGAGAGGAGAAAACAGCACATTTTGAGCTAGAGAAGACAAGGGAATTGTATTTATTTATTTATTTTCTTATAATATTTATTTATTAAATAAAATTAAGTTGAAGCTTAATTTATGACATATGTTCTCTATATTGTGGAGTGTGGGGGCACCCTCGGGGAGAAGAAGGGAGAAAGGAGGTAAGCATAAATGTCCAAATAAACTGACTGGCAAGAGGCAAGGAGCCGTGATCCAAACTCCTTCCTGATCTGGCTGTTATTATCTTTGTGCTGGGGAGTCTGGGGGTGTGAGAAGGGAGCAAAGGAGGTTGATACCAAATACCCCAACTCATTTGATTTGAAAGACACAGGCAGCTGCGGTCCAAGCATTCTAGTGTTGATGATGTCATAATGGAGGAAGGTGTAGCAGCTGAACCAAATGCTGCATCTGACAGTGAGAGAAACAAGCACCAAGACACCTCTCCTCAAAGTAGTTAGGGAACTTTTTGAAAGTAAAAGTGAAAAGAAATTGTTTGACACCTCTAAAAGCTTAGAGGAATATAAGGGTAGTGGTCAAGAAGCGGAGGGAGATGCTAAGGATGATCTAATGATGACAGATGATGATGATACTTTAGATCTATACCATATCCCTCCATCCTCCTCCTCTTTCAAATACAGATGAAGTTGAGAGTGAGAGAGATGATGACATGGCCAGAAGGTTAGCTGAAAGGCAAAGGCTCAATCTTCCACCACGGAAAAGAAGCACTTGTCTAAAACTGTCTGAAAAAACAACTGGGAGGTCTGACCCTGGACAAGCAAAATGCCTATAAATATGCAGTCATTCTGCTGGTCATCATCAGCATCGTTACCTCTTACAAGTCCAAGTCCCACTCAGTCATACACTCTTGTTTTAAGTTACCAGCAGCAACAACAACAACACAGGTTATTAACATCCACAATCTTAGCTATGATAAGTGCCTCTGCTGCTGCTGCTGGAAGTTCTGCACATTTGACACCTAGTAGTAGCATTAGAATGCATCAACATATAGCTCCATTAGTTGTAGAAGCTGCTCAGGAACCTTGCAGTCCATGAAGTCCAGAAAATGGAGCTACCAAGGCACCTAGGCACCTCACCTAAGCAGGCTCACACCTAGGCACCTCCTCAATGAGATCCCACCTGAAGCACAACCACAGATCTGAGAGGGAGACACACCATGAACATGTCACTGCAGCCACCAACAGCAGCATCAGAAGCTCTCCAAAAAGTTCCCATGGCTCTGGGGCAGATAAGAGAAGTAGTGATGTAATTCGTGTGTCAGAGAGTGTAGCACTGCCAACAGTTCATTACAAATGACACCTATGGCTCCTACTGCAGAGGAGTATGATGACTCTGGTTTGCTGTAAGAGATGACAAGAATCATAGGGTGTCTACACATACCACCACCACCACCACCACCTCCTCCATATGCTGGTGAGATAGCTCAGTGGTAAATTCCCTCACTATGGAGCCTATTCAACCTCAAGGTTGCAGGTTCGAATCCCGGCAGGGCCACCTCAGCCCTTCATCCTTCCGAGGTCAATAAATTAGTATCATTGATTGGGTAATAATAATACCTATTATTTCAGCTGCCAACTTGGTTAATTCCAAGAGCATGTGCTGAAAGTGGTTTGGGTGAAAGGCACTATATAAATACTAGTTATTATTATAAGTGATAGCATTAAAGCAATAAGGTTACACAGTTCTTCTACTATGTATTACCATCCCACACTTACTAAGTTCTTAAAAAGAAGTCAAAACCTGCACAAGTATAACGCAAAAAACACACTTATGGAATAGTAAACTTGCCTAAATGTTGGCAGTTGATATGCTACCCTTTTCTTTTGTTGAAAACGGAATCTTTAAAGAACTGATGTCATGTGCTGCAATCCCAATACCCAAGTCACATTTATTTTTTCAAGGATGGTTGTGCCAATGTTACATAAGGAAGAAGTTAGTATTGCGGGCAAAGGCAAAGTCACTCAGCCTGCTAACAAACTTTTCAAGGCATATCTTGTTGGACTCACAACTTTGACTTTCAGCTATTTATTTATCAACTTCAGTCCTCAGAAGTAATATTGTGGTGGAAAAAATGTTGGAGTTATGGGAAACTTTTGCAGTGGTGAAAAGGAAAAAACTTTGCAGTGGCAAAAAGGAGAAAAGTTTTCCAAAAAAAGCAAAAAATCATTGTTTTTTCACGAAAAGTCATGCAGGATATTTTTCTGACTCTTTTGCCCACCCCATCTTGCAAATATGGAGTCAGAAAAGTTATGACAGACATGAAAGGAAGACACATCTAATGACTTGTTGGCTGAGATTTGAAAAAAAATATATTTCTAGTATCCTAAAAGGGACCAAATATAATACACAGTTGATTTATGTCTATACTAAAATTCTGAAATTGATAAGGGTATTTGAATAGAAGGACTGGGCTGTTTCTAAAAACAGTCTTGGCAGGGATTAAGATGTCATTTGGAAAATGGCAAGACGTATGGGCTTGGCTGAAAGCTTTGATTTTCTTTGTGCAGGCAATTAAGAGATTCCAATGTTCTTACATTGAAGAGATTTTGTCTGAGTTGCTAGGTCTGTGTAATTGAGATAGAGAAAGCTCTGAATGTAAAGTTATGATTAGAGATGGGTTAACATTTTTGCAACAGGAAAAAGTATAGGAATAAAATACGTTTCACCTTCTGTGGGATTCATAGGGGAAGGTCATTTCAACATATGTCTTTCAGGGCAGAGGTTGTAAGAGTAAATATGTAGTGAGCACAAATGTTGTTGAGTATATGGGTTTGTGCACATGCAAATGTGTGTGCATATATGTCGGGAGGTGAAACCCACTGAAATCAGTTGGCTTTACCTTCTGGCATAGACACAAGTGGCATTTCCTTCTCATGGGAATTTCCACAGAAAGGAGAAATATATCTTCTATTTTCTGGAAATCTCCCTGATAAAGAATTTAAACTTTTAGCTCATCTCTAGTTAGGTTGTATAACAGAGGAATTAATTCTACCTTGTTAAACCTATTGAGGAGTGTTATTTTTCATTCCTTCTCTGCTATCACCATTTTCCACAAGAGGTTTCATACAAGGATTTTTTGTGATATTTAAGGATAATTAATATACACATACACAAACATACCATCACACTTACCTTCCCACACCCACACATACCAAACAAACACATACACACATACCCCCCACGTACACATACCACACACACACACACACACACACACACACACACACACAAACATACACACACACATACCCTCCCACACACACACATACCAAACAAACACACACATACCCTCCCCACACACACATACCGCACACACACAAACATACACACACACACACACACATATCCTCCCACACACACACATACCACACACACATACGCACACACACACATACCCTCCCACACACATGCCACACAAAAACATACACACATACACCCCCACACACACATACCACACACACACACAAACATACACACACAATACCCTCCCTACACAAACACACACAAACACACGCATACCCTCCCCACACACATATACCATACTCGCACAAACATACACACACACACACATACCCTCCCAGACACACATAACACACACACCCACACACACATACCAACACATACCCTACCACACACACATACCACACACACACACAAACATACACACATACCCTCCCACACACATGCCACACAAAAACATACACACATACACACACACACATACATACATACATAGATACATACATACATACATACATAAACACACATATAAACACATTCAGACACACACACATACACACATTAAAATGCACACAGTCAAACACACATACACACACACATACCCTCCCACACACACATAACACACACACACATACACACACACACATACCCTACCACACACACATACCACACACACACACACACACACATACCCTCCCACACACATGCCACACAAAAACATACACACACACACACACATACATACATAGATACCTACATACATACACACACATATAAACACATTCAGACACACACACACATACACACATTAAAATGCACACAGTCAAACACACATACACACACAGTCAGACACACACACAATCATACCAAAGCAGTGTGTTGGAGAGCTCTAAATGGGTCAAGAATAACAATATTTGACTGCAGGATAAAAAGAAAGGCAACTAAGACGTGTAAGGAAATACATACAGAGCAGGAGGCTTTTTCCCTGCAGAAATATTTAGATAACTGAATGAATGGGCAGGAAAGTGGCAGATGAGGTTTAGTAAGGTTATACATTTGGACTGTTGAAGCAAACATACATATACACTAAATGGGAAACTACTTGGGGATTCCTCTGGTCTACCATAGACGGGTCTAGTGGTTGAAATCTGCTCCCCATTTGGCTGCAACCAGTCTCGGCACAGCTTTCAGCCGCGGAACCCAGCAGTGATCAGTTAAAGAGATGATAGTAGTACAGACAGAGTGTCATAATAGCTGCATGATTTGTAAAAATGACTTATATAGTAAGTGTTGTAGTAAATATGTGATATCAAAGTAAGCAAGGGCCACAGCATGATTCCATATTCACTCACCCATTGTAATAAAAGTTGCCAGCTTTCTGTTTACTAAACAACTCTATTAACTTTAAACACGCATAGTAATATGGGATAGTGTTGTTACGGATGGGAAGACCCTATCTATCAGAAAATCTGTTGCTCATTGAAGCATACCTCCCAACATTTCAAATGGCCAAAGAGGGACACTTTTGTTTTAGGTGGTGTAGTTGGGGGCGTGACTGGTGGGTGGGGCTTTACCTTTAATTTTTAGATCATTTTATGACTTTCTGATAGCTCGTGGTGTAACTGAATACATGATTTAAAGCAAGTATTTTATTTGCAGACTCATTTATAAACACATTAATGTGAGTGTTATTGTTGTAGAGCATTGTGATACACTTATATACACACCACACAGTCTGATCTCCTAAACACAGGAACACCAGGGTGATACACTTATATACACACTACACAGTCTGATCTCCTAAACACAGGGACACCAGGGTGATACACTTATATACACACCACATAGTCTGATCTCCTTAACACAGGGACACCAGGGTGATACACTTATATACACACCACACAGTCTGATCTCCTAAACACAGGGACACCAGGGTGATACAATTAAATACACACCACACAGTCTGCTCTCCTAAACACAGGGACACCAGGGTGATACACTTATATACACATCACACAGTCTGTTCTCCTAAACACAGGGACACCAGGGTGATACACTTATATACACACCACACAGTCTGATCTCCTAAACACAGGGACACCAGGGTGATACACTTATATACCATACCTCCCAACATTTCAAATTTCCGAAGAGGGACACTTGTGTTTTAGGGGTGTTTTGGGGGTGTGGCTGGTGGGAGGGGTATTACCAATTAATTTTTGGGCTATTTCATGATCTATTGACACCTCCTTGTGTAATCTAATAAGTGACTTATAACAAGACCAAAGTATTTTATTTACACAGACTAATTTATAAACATATCCTAATGTTTAAACAAAAAATAATGTGAGTTTTATTGCTGTGGAGCAATGGGATACACTTATATACATACCACACAATATGATCTCCTAAAAAGAGGGATATCAGGGTGGGAAAGAGGGACAGAGGGATTTGGGTCTAAAAGAGGGACTGTCCCTCCTAAAGAGGGACACTTGGGCGGTATGATATACACACCACACAGTCTGATCTCCTAAACACAGGGACACCAGGATGATACACTTATATACACCACACAGTCTGATCTCCTAAACACAGGGACACTAGAGTGATACACTTATATACACACCACACAGTCTGATCTCCTAAACACAGGGACATCAGGGTGATACACTTATATATACACCACACAGTCTGATCTCCTAAACACAGGGACGCCAGGGTGATACACTTATATACACACCACACAGTGTGATCTCCTAAACACAGGGACACCAGGGTGATACACTTATACACACACCACATAGTCTGATCTCCTAAACACAGGGACACCAGGGTGATACACTTATATACACACCACACAGTCTGATCTCCTAAACACAGGGACACCAGGGTGATACACTTATATACACACCACACAGTCTGATCTCCTAAACACAGGGACACCAGGGTGATACACTTATATACACACCACACAGTCTGATCTCCTAAACACAGGGACACCAGGATGATACACTTATATACACCACACAGTCTGATCTCCTAAACACAGGGACACTAGAGTGATACACTTATATACACACCACACAGTCTGATCTCCTAAACACAGTGACACCAGGGTGATACACTTATATACACACCACACAGTCTGATCTCCTAAACACAGGGACACCAGGGTGATACACTTATATACACACCACACAGTCTGATCTCCTAAACACAGGGACACCAGGGTGATACACTTATATACACACCACACAGTCTGATCTCCTAAACACAGGGACACCAGGATGATACACTTATATACACCACACAGTCTGATCTCCTAAACACAGGGACACTAGAGTGATACACTTATATACACACCACACAGTCTGATCTCCTAAACACAGGGACATCAGGGTGATACACTTATATATACCCCACACAGTCTGATCTCCTAAACACAGGGACGCCAGGGTGATGCACTTATATACACACCACACAGTCTGATCTAAACAAAGGGATAATAGGGTGATATACTTATATACACACCACACAGTATGATCTCCTAAACACAGGGACACCAGGGTTATACACTTATATACACATCACACAGTCTGATCTCCTAAACACAGGGACATCAGGGTGATACACTTTTATACACTCCACACAGTCTGATCTCCTAAACACAGGGACACCAGGGTGATACACTTATACACACACCACACAGTCTGAACTCCTAAACACAGGGACACCAGGGTGATACATTTATATACACACCACACAGTCTGATCTCCTAAACACAGGGACACCAGGGTGATACATTTATATACACACCACACAGTCTGATCTCCTAAACACAGGGACACCAGGGTGATACACTTATATACACACACCACACAGTCTGATCTCCTAAACACAGGGACATCAGGGTGATACACTTATATACACACCACACAGTCTGATCTACTACACACAGGGACACCAGGGTGATACACTTATATACACACCACACAGTCTGATCTCCTAAACACAGGGACACCAGGGTGATACACTTATACACACACCACACAGTCTTATGTCCTAAACACAGGGACACCAGAGTGATACATTTATATACACACCACACAGTCTGATCTCCTAAACACAGGAACACCAGGGTGATACACTTCTATACACATCACACAGTCTGATCTCCTAAACACAGGGACACCAGGGTGATACACTTCTATACACACCACACAGTCTGATCTCCTAAACACAGGGACACCAGGGTGATACACTTATACACACACCACCCAGTCTTATGTCCTAAACACAGGGACACCAGGGTGATACACTTATACACACACACACCACACAGTCTTATGTCCTAAACACAGGGACACCAGGGTGATACACTTATATACACACCACAGAGTCTGATCTCCTAAACACAGGGACACCAGGGATATACACTTATATACACACCACACAGTCTGATCTCCTAAACACAGGGACATCATGGTGATACAGTTATATACACACCACACAGTCTGATCTCCTAAACACAGGGACATCAGGGTGATACACTTCTATACACATCACACAGTCTGATCTCCTAAACACAGGGACACCAGGGTGATACACTTATATACACACCACACAGTCTGATCTCCTAAACACAAGGACACCAGGGTGATCACTTATATACACATCACACAGTCTGATCTCCTAAACACAGGGACACCAGGGAGATACACTTATATACACATCACACAGTCTGATCTCCTAAACACAGGGACACCAGGGTGATACACTTATATACACACACCACACAGTCTGATCTCCTAAACACAGGGACATCAGGGTGATACACTTATATACACACATAACACAGTCTGATCTCCTAAACACAGGGACACCACGGTGATACACTTATATACACCACACAGTCTGATCTCCTAAACACAGGGACACCAGGGTGATACACTTATATACACACACCACACAGTCTGATCTCCTAAACACAGGGACACCAGGGTGATACACTTATACACACCACACAGTCTGATCTCCTAAACACAGGGACACCAGGGTGGTAAAGAGGGACAGAAGGATTTTGGTCTCAAAGAGGGACTGTCCCCCTAAAGAGGGACAATTGGGAGGTATGTTGGAGAACCACAGGTTTTGTCTTCTATAGTGAATATCATTTTAATTGTGCTAAAAACTAATTTTATCACCTTGAGCTATCATGGAAGTCACTGTGTTTCTTATGCAACACTTTGTTATTGAAGGTGCAGGAACAAAGAGAGAGTGGGTGAGAGCAGATTTGGTTATGGTTTAATAAATACAGTGATAAATTCATTTATTTTCATTATATGTTTTAGAGTAGCTCAGCACAGATTTCATTAATTAAAAGTAACTCCCATTGAAGAAATGTTTGAAGACCCCTGATCTGTGTCTTGGGGGGCAGGGCAAGTGAGTAAAATAAATAAAACTGATAAATGTGGTTGGGGGCTTGGAGTAAGAAAAATACCAGGATAAAAACTCTTTGGGGTTGACTAGCCTTATGAGCGCCTGCTCTGTTTTGGGGGGCCCGGGTTTCTGCCGCTCTTCATGCCCTCCTGGTCCTGGGAGTGCCGTGGTGTTTTTTTCTTATGTTTTTCTTTTTTCCTCTTTCTCTCTACTTTTCCACTTTAAATAATGTTTCACAAAAACAGCAGCTCCAATTAATCTTCATAGTATTTGGGCCATGGAGAGTGTTATATCAATACTGTCAGAGTTGTGGTTCAAGAGTAACTGAATGATAAAGTATCCCCCTCCCACCCCTTTTACCTAGTGTAAGCCTCCTCCCCTCAGATGTGGAATCTGGACACTTCACCAGACAGATCACAGAAGGAATAATCTTCTTACTGGGAGAACAATGAAAGCCCTGCCCCCATTGACAGTTTTTTTCAAGTTTTTCCCTAATCTTAATTGAAGATTGTCCCTCTCTGCAATCCACCTGGACAACTCCCTGCTGCTCTAAGCTGAGCAGTTACATCAGTAAAAGGGGTGGGAGGGGGATACTTTGTCATTGAATTACTCTTGAACTACAACTCTGACAGAACTGAAATAACATTCTCCAAGGCCCAAATACTATGAAGATTAATTGGAGCTACTTTTATTATGAAACATTACTTTCCCTTTAATATCACATTCTGTGTAGAACTGCAGTCAGTTGTTTCCTATCACATAAAAATAAATAGGTTTACTGTCTGGATACAGGGTTTCTAGCAGTATAAAATTAAAAATTCAGTGTGATCTGCAACAACCTTTGACTGAAGCCTCTACCAGCAGTGGGAGTTCTGGGAAAAACTATTCATCAAACCTCACGCTGTTGGAAATTACAACTCCCATTATACACAACCAATCAACAGATGATGGGCATTGTAGTTTCGTGTAGCTGGAGGGCCACAGATTGACTATCCCAGTACTGCAATTTATGGTTTTTCATAATAAAAGTTTATAGCTTTTTAATACATGATTTCTTACTGTACGCGGTGGAAAGAAACTGTAAAACCGCTCGGAGGCCACCCCATCAGAATTAGAAATAATATTAAACAGGAAAGGTAAGCAGGCCTGCCAAGCTGGAATGATGTGGAGTGATTTGGAGGTCTGTTTATTTCACAATAAACACTAGCTTCCTTGCTCTTTTCACTGCTTCGGCCTTTCATTACATTCACACTTTGCGCCAAAATGGGGTTTAAAGGTTCCTTTAATTTCTGCACCCAAATGAAACAAAACAACTCATCGTTACTTTTACCCAAAGGATTCAAACAGTTTAAGTTGTCTGACTGTATATATAGTTTATTCTGAATTCCTAACCGCATCTCCATTGGAAAATAGTTTTTACTCACCAAATAACAAACTCATGATAAAGGACATTACAGTGACATACCTCACAACATTTCAAATTGCCAAAGAGGGACACTTGTGTTTTAGGGGGTGTTGCTGTGGGCGTGGCTGGTGGGAGGGGCATTACCAGGGATTTTTAGGCTGTTTCATGACCTATTGATACCTGTTTGTGTAACCTAATAAATGACTTGTATCAAGACCAAAGTATTTTATTTATACAGACTAATTTATAAACACATATACTGACATTTAAACAGACAACAGTGCAGGTTATATTGCTGTAGAACAATATGATACACTTATCTGCACACCAGTAAGTCTGATCTCCTAAAAAGAGGGACATCAGAGTGGGAATGAGGGACAGAGGGAATTGGGTCTAAAAGAGGGACTGTCCCTCCTAAAGAGGCACACTTGGGAGGTATGCAGCGATAGTATTGCATAATATGGAATATTAATTATGTACGTGTGTGTGTGTGTGTGTGTGTGTGTGTGTGTGTGTGTATATATAATTTGCTAGGATGCATCGATCCCTGTGTGTGTAACACACACAGACATAGCATACCTCCCAACATTTCAAGTGGCCAAAGAGGGACACTTTTATTTTAGGAGATTTTACTGGGGGTGTGGCTGGTGGACGGGGCATTACCAATAGCTTATAGGTGATTTAATGACCTACTGACACTTCTTTGTGTAACTTAATAAATGATCTAGAGCAACAGAGAAGTATTTTATTTACACACATAAACACATATAATGACGTTTATACAAACATTGATGTAAGTTTTATTGCTGTGGAGCAATGGGATACACTTATTTACACACCACATAATCTGATCTTTTAAAAAGAGGGACCCCAGGGTGGGAAAGAGGGATTTGGGTCTCAAAGAGGGACTGTCCCTCCTAAAGAAGGACACTTGGGAGGTGTGACACAAAAAGGCATGGACACAGACAGTGATGAATGGACACAGGCAGAGAGAGGCACGGACACAGAGACACACAGAGAGACACAGAGAGGCACGGACATGGACAGGGATGCACGGACATGCACGGATACAGACAGAGACCCCGTCGAATGATGGACTGTAACCTAGTATGTATATATATATATATATATATATATATATATATATATATATACACTGCTGAGAGCTGTTTTGCTCAAAAGTTATTGGATCCAGTACTTTCATGGTCTGAAATGTTATGGTGGTGCTACAGTTATCTCCATAGGCTGCTATAGCAACATTATCACCATAACATTTTAAAACATGGAGGTACTGCACCAAAAACATGTAAGATTGAGCTGCAATAACTCTTGAATAAATCATCACAACACTCTTGTTTTACTCAGCAGGATAAACCCTGCAGTACATATGTTTATTTCATATTATCCCTTTAACATTTTTACTTGAAAACCCATGGGGATCAATGAGACAGATGTAATACAAAGAAGACAAAACCGACAGCACTATAGGGGACAAAATATAATATGGGTCTTTTAACCTCTTAAATGCAAGAGGAGGTTGGGGATATTGGCAATTTGGATGCTCATTGCCTCTTCCAATGAATGCCAGACTTTAAAGGGATAATAATACTTCTTTTTAAATTTATTTTATTTTGTAGGCATTAAAAAAAACATGAAGAATGATATAAGTCTTATCTCTCAAACCTTTATGGTTTGAGAGATATTCACAAGCAAAGTTTCCCCTCCCGCCCCTTTTACCTAGTGTAAGCCATCTCTTCTCAGATGTGGAATCCAGTCCATAGACCAGACAGATAACAGAAGTGGACAATCTTCTTCCTATGAGAACAATGAAAGCCCTGCACCCCTTGACAAGTTTTTCAGGTTTTTCCCTTATCTTAATTGAAGATTGTCCCTCTCTGCAATCTACCTGGGTACCTCCCTTCTGCTCTGGCTGAGCAGTGTTACATCAGTAAAAGGGGCGGGAGGGCGATACTTTGTCATTGAATTACTCCTGAACTACAACTCTGACAGAATTGAAATAACACTCTCCAAAGTCCAAATACTATGATGATTGCTTTTATTATGAAACATTACTATCCCTTTAAAGCAGAACTATCAAGTTACAAAAGCAAGTTACTTAGTTATCCCCCAAATAAACATGGAATCTTAGTCAAAACAACCCAGAAGTAATTGTATGTTCTAAAATCTGACCCGTTATATGAGGGAAGAGAACAAGCAGACCACAGCCACCTTGCCAGAATTCTTGTACTGCACATGCGCCAACTCTCCCTGGAGCTGTCACTCACCAATGCAGTCTCTGAGGTCAATGACGCAAGAGGGATTGGCAAGATGGAGGGCGGTACAGTGGAGCCTTAAGGCTCCATAGCGGTCACACGCAGAATGTATTCAAGGGGCAAGATGTCATCAGGTACAGATTTTGCTTTAAAGATTATGCTTTTACAACACTTTTTTTGACAAAACTAACTACACAGCGCTAATTAACGCAGGAAGACAAAGAGATAGAGAGTAAATCATGTTGGGGTGGTAGTTAATCAGAATTTTGCTGAAAGTTTTCATTACCGGATTAAATTCTAGTTCTGTCTGAAGTGGGGAAGGCCCCTGCCACTTTCTCTGAACTGAAATTTAACCCTTTGAATGACAGAGGGTTACGCAACGCATTCCTTTACAAAGCATTGAGTACCCCTCTGGCAATCAAAGGGTTATACAAAATTCTTTCAAATAAATTATTTAAAACGTGATCATTCATCCCACTGGAGTTTTCATCAGGGTACATGAACAAATAATGCAAATAAATATAAATAATAAAGGCTTGTATCTTTATTTTATTTGTGTACTAGTGTAAAAGCCTGTGTACACAGGCCTAGGATCGGGTGATGTTAACCCTTTGAGTGCCAGAAGGGTACGCAATGCAAAGGGCACTCAAAGGGTTAAGAGGCCGGTCCTGCTCTACACCCTGCTGCCGACGCAGTCATGCACTGTAGAAACTGCCCGAAAGCACAGAATGCTCCCAGCACAGAACTCCCAGCATTCCGCACAGAATGCTACCAGCACAGAACTCCCAGCATTCCACACAGAACGCTCCCAGCACAGAACTCCCAGCATTCCGCACAGAATGCTACCAGCACAGAACTCCCAGCATTCCACGTAGAATGCTCCCAGCACAGAACTCCCAGCATTCCGCACAGAATGCTCCCAGCACAGAACTCCCAGCATTCCGCACAGAATGCTACCAGCACAGAACTCCCAGCATTCCACGCAGAATGCTCCCAGCACAGAACTCCCAGCATTCTGCACAGAATGCTCCCAGCACAGAACTCCCAGCATTCCGCACAGAATGCTACCAGCACAGAACTACCAGCATTCCGCACAGAATGCTACCAGCACTCCGTGATCCCAGCAACAAATGTTTTAAAATTCATGTTATGGTGAAATTTACATTATTAAAAATGAGCCGTGGCCTTACTTCAGGACAGACTGCGGTTACAGCTGTGCACCACAGCCTGTCAGTCTCTTCTGTTCCTTCACCAGGTATTGTCACATTCCAACCAGTGTACATGGAGAAATCCTCCATCATTGGAACAAAAGATTGACAGGCTGTGGTGCACAGCTGTAACCGCAGTCTGTCCACGGCTCATTTTTAATAATGTAAATTTCACCATAACATGCATTTTAAAACAAAAAAAAACAATGATTAAAGGATGTCGCTAGATGTAGATCACAATGAGGCAAACTTGTGTAGAGGTGATAGTTCCCCTTTAATATTTGCACTTACTTCAATGATGAATAAAAAAATATGTGATGAACTACTTATACCTAAAACTTTCCCCTTAATGCTGCTTGCAGCAAGGGGAAGATAGTTATACCTGGGAACTCTCCATATCTACCCTGGAAACTCTGGTTTTCCTGCTGATTTACCAGTTCTCTGGGGACAGAGGTTGATTGTCCAGTGGTGGTGAGTTTCTTCTCCTTCCCACCCTGTTCCTCCCACTTCCTGCTCACTTCTCCTCCTTCCCACCCAGTTCCTCCCATTTCCTGCCCACTTTTCCTCCTTCCCACCCAGTTCCTCCCACTTCCTGCCCACTTCTCCTCCTTCCCACCCGGTTCCTCCCACTTCCTGCCCACTTCTCCTCCTTCGCAGACTGTTTTGCCCACTTGCCACCCACTTTTTGACACAAATACACTTAAGTCTCTCCCTCCCAATGAATCGTCATGTAAATGACATCCTCTTGTCGGCAGCACAAGAGCCCTCTCCTAGGGCTCAAGATGAGCAAGTTCCCAGGTAGGAGAATAGAGGGTAAGTGCTGAGAGATTGTGAACAGAGCCACTTTGAGACAATATTGTAATTACAGAGCAGATACATCAGTGTTAACATCCTATTGAATGCTGAACATCGTGTCCGCTGAGATCAAGGTACCCTGAGAAGGGGAAGGAATATCGGGAAAACTGGATGCTGTGGCTGGTCCTGAGGCACGGTGAACCGGGAAGGAGAGAGGCTTGATGATACCATAGATCCTGTAAGTTTTAAATATATGTGAGCTTGTCTGTGTAAAAAATAAACACCTCTTTTAGATTTCTTTTCTTGTGATTTTCACTTGCTTGTTTAAAGGAGCAGTAAACTTTTATTTATGAAGACACATATTTTATAGAGCATTTCCTGCTGAGCAAAACAAGGTTACTCCCACCGCTGTCAGATGTTTTATTCAAAATTTGTAGCAGTTTAAATAATCAGGAAGTGAATTTACTGTGTTTACTTCCTGATAGTTCTAACTGACAGGAAGTGACAGGCAGTTTCTATCACATTCTATGGAGAACTGTATGTCTCTGACTTTTCTTACTTTTCTTTCCATTAGAATCTAATAGGAAATCTAATTAGAATTTGACCACTAGAGGGCACTGCTAATGTAAAAAAACATGGGTTTAAACTGTAATAATTCTGGAAATATACATCTCTCAGCAGTGGGAGTACCCTTATTTTACTCAATAGGAAAATCCCTACAATATATATTTTTTCATAAAAAAACATTTACTGCTCCTTTAAGTGCTTGGGTGTTTCCTTTTATCTATATGTTACTTTACATTATATGTGAATCAAGGTGCAGAGGAAATTGTTGAAACGTTAATTCATTTCTCTGCTATAGGAGGAATGTACTTTGCTTGCTGGCAATAAAATCATGTCAACAGTGGAGTGAGTGTTCCTCTATATACACTAGAACAGGGGTGTACAAATTCAGTCCTCAAGAGTCACCAACAATGTAAGGATTTCCCTGATTAATCACAGGTGAGTTAATCAGTCGCTCATTCATTTTTTATTTTATTTTTTTTTCATTTGCCCTTTTTTTATTGAAATGATTATTAGACAGGTATGTTGTGTATATTTATAAATATATTAAATATATACACACATATTACATCTTTGAAGTTCATTTGGGAGGTAAAGACTTAGTTTTATTGAAACATTCTACAGTATTTCAACACTACTTATATTGAATTAATGCACTTAAATTGATAAATAGGAACTGAATACATATTTATATACTTTTATATATTTCCTTTACATTAATTCTATATTTTTTGTATATTGAAACAAAGAAAGACTAGGAGAAAATATTTAAAATTTGTCAGAAAAAAAGGGGCGGGGAATAAATGTTGCAGAGGGGATATGAAAAGATGTTGAGAATTTAGACTCAACGATGAAATTGGGATGTTGGTATTTTAATCCCTGTTGAACCAAAGCTAGCTCCATCCCCAAATTTGCACCCTAATTTTTATCACAGAGAGGCCATTTATGAGGTGAAATTAGGAGTCACTAGGGGCTGATGTCCCCCCAGTGGGGTTGAGTCTGTTGTTCTGGGCATCATTATACAGAACTGGGGGTCGGTCCCAAGCATTCGCTCATTCATTTTGATGGACCCACCTGTGTTCAAGTAAGATAATCCTTGAGGACCAAACTTTGACACCACTGACCTAGAATGATCACACATTAGATTCCTCTTTAGAATTCAGTTGGGTAAAAGCCTCATTACAATGAATATTCTTATGGTACACTTTGATTTACTCTACAATTGTTCCAGACTCATTTTGGAGACAAGGCCCTTTGTTGTGATTATTAGTGACCATATTTTTTAAATTTCTGAGTGTAACATTAATTTTCTACTTGGTTTTTTTTGTTTTTTAATTAACCCTATAAGGACCAAAGGGGTGTGCAGAGCATTGGTCAGCAAAGCTTTGCATACCCTTTTGGGATTTAACCCATTGCAAAGCAATGCGGTGGATACCCCTCTGGCAGAGAGTTCATTAACCCCTTAAGGACCAGCCACGTGGGTGCACAGCCGGCACTCAACCCCTTAACGACCGGCATCGCGGCACGTCACGGTCACTTAAGGACCATGGAGCATTTTTATTTTGTCATTCCTGGTTCCGGACTCCCCGAACGGCACGCAGCCGCACGGGGAGCCCAGAATTCCATGACGGTCATAGTACGTCATGGGTCATTAACTCGGATCGACCTATGACGTACTATGACCATCAAGGGTCGTTAAGGGGTTATGGACCACGGGGCATTTTTTTTTTTGGCTTACTGGAATCAGAGGTCCCCGAATGATTTGCAGCTGCACAGGGACCCTGATTTCCATGACGTACTTGTATGTCATGGGTCCTTTAGGCATGTGCTCCCCATGACATACATGTACGTCCTTGGCCCTTAAGTTAATTTTTATCAGTGGCATTTCTTGTCATGATTAAGCGTGTGTAACGCGAAACGCGTAGACTGTATACATTGAGTGCTACATGCAGACCTGAGACAGGGATTCGATGTATACTATCTGGTTAATGTCTTTTATTTTTGATTTCAATAAAAAAACTTTTACATATATATACATTTGTCTTATGGACACCATTTTGTGAAGCAGTGCAGTTGTCTTTGTTTCTAATACTCGTTATCCCACAGTCAAAAACTGTGATTATTCTTCACTCTCTACATAACTGAAAGGTCTCCCAATGTTCTGTTCGGTGTAGTCTCAAACATTCATCATGACAAATTATTCACAAGGTTGATAACGGTTCTGCTTCAATTAATATAATGTCATTACAAAGTATTAAGTCAAAGAACAGGCATGTCACCTTTTCCACAATACATTTTTAGATGTCAGACTCAGAATGTAGAACAGACAGTTATTAATTTAAAGTAGATTAGCTTTAGATTACCTAAAGATAAATGAATTGAAAGAAAATTAAATCTGCTTATATGTTATGCTAACCACATTTTGTAATATAAACATTTTTGAGAAATTAATCTTTATTTTTTGATCATGCAGTCTGGCACTTTATATTAATTAGTTTCTGTTATGGAATAATATTACCACACACATTGTTCTATAATGTATGAAGACTCACTTCTTCAAGGAAGCCTATCAACTACCAGCATAACAAAGACAAGAACAAAGAAAAGAATAGCTCACAGCACTAACTCACCGTAATACATACATATAATTAAAGGGATAGTAATGGTTGATTTTAAAATAATTTAATATTGTAGATATTAAAAAAAGAAATCAATTGATGTAAGTCCGGTCTCTCAAACCTTTATAGTTTGGGAGATATAACCTGTTGTCACTATATAAACATAGCTGGGAAATCTCCGGATTTGCCCCGGAGACTCCGGTTTTAAAGGGATAGTAATACTTTATTATTACTATCCCTCATATTGTAGGTATTAGTAAAATAAGTTAATAGCCCCCAGGTTCATCTCTCAAACCTTTATGGTTTGAGAGATAACCAAAGGCAAAGTTCCCCCTTCCCTGAAGTCAGCATTGTATTGACTGCAGGGGAAGTGTGTCGTATGACAGGCTTGCGGCTCTGCAGCTGAGCCGAGATCCCGTTAGTGAAGAAGAATTATTTCACTGAAACAGTTTTCTACATGTGATTGGTTTGTGCTTGGTTTGCAAGCACATGTAGAAGACCATTTCAGTGAAATAATTCTTTGTCACTAACCCGATCATGGCTCTGCTGCAGAGCCGCCTGATGAAAGTCAGACCAGATATCCCTGCAGTCAGCACAACGCTGACTTCAGGGAAGGGGTAGGGAGGGGGAACTTTGCCTTTGGTTATCTCTCAAACCATAAAGGTTTGAGAGATGAACCTGGGGTCTATTAACTTATTTTGCAAATACCTACAATATGGGGGATAGTAATAATAATAAAGTATTACTGTACCTTTAACATTGCTTTACCGGGTCTCCGGGTCAGAAGCTGAGTCTCTGGATCTGGGGAGTTTCTTATGAAACTCTGTCCACATCTGCCCTTTCCAATTCTGTTCCTCCTTCCCCAGCCTTTTTTTTTAACTATTTTGTTCATCCCTGTTAAGCCCTGACCTCCACGTAACTTTTTGACGATATTCACGTAATTTTTCTCACCCCATTCAACACTACAGGACTCGCCTTTAGGGAGACATTTTAAAGTTACCAGTTATGTATATAAACAAAATATAATAATAATATAGAGTATACACACTGCGGGCATTTCTAATAGCACAGCAATCAGTATATTTGGGCTTGAACATACCTAATTAGCATACTGTGTCTGGAATTAGCATAAAATGTCACACTGTACCATAAGCACATAAATTCATAAAAGTTAATATTTCAAAAAATGACTTGTTTTACAGAAAAAATAGCTAGTGCAACATAGAGGCAGATGTTAACTCTGTGTAACGCAAACTAAACTTGCCTTAGGGTGACAGGACCACTTTGGGACATCCTGGCCATTCACTGCAGAGTGTGATAATGCTCTCCCCAAGGGAAAAGAGAAATGACAAGAGCTACAGTAATGTCAATCTTCTCTGAGGGCTTACTTGGGTCTGATTCCTACCACTATATCTTCACCAGTCACCACTGAAGTACTGGCTGATAATTAGCACTGATAAATGTTTCTAAAGTTGCCAAGGTTCTGATATCCCATTAAGCTGCATTGTTGACCTTCTAACCTTTCCTTAGAATCTCAGATTAAAACCATAACTGAGATTTTCACATGGAATGGAATCCTCCATACACAAGGGGTCATAATCAATATGCAATAGAGGAGAAATTCTCGAGCAAACCAACAGCCTAATAGAGGGGAAAAATTTAAATTTCCAATGATTTAAGCAATACATTAAAGACCTCTTTAGTATTAAATGAGGTAAAAGATTAATTTAATAATGGAACTTTTAGTAATTGTTATTTCTCCTTATGACTCAGTTGAGTTTGCTGCATAATAAATCCTCTTTAGAGTTGCTCCACAAGCTTCTCCCTGCTACAGTTCTGCCTCTTGTATTCTGAAATCACCTATCGATGGTGTAACCCTCCATTCCCATTTTGAGAGGGGATGGTTGATAGCTAATCCATGTGAGTGACAGCCAAATATTATTGGTTAATTCGTAGGTGGGTCACCCCTTCATTGGCTGATACAACAATCATCACAACCTCCAACACTCCTCATGTGTGCAGATTTCGCCCGGGATTCATTAACGTGCAAATGGATTAATATACAGGAAAATCAGAGGATTTCTCTGTGTATTAACCATTTGCCCTTTAAGCAACTTTCAGATTGTATCTGACCATTGCTTATTCTTCAATAAGCTATGGCCAGGGGAGGGCTGGCCTGGGGAGCAGAGGGGTAATTGCCCCATGGGCTGTTCACATGTCTGGGCGATCGGGCCACTGCCTCACTCAGTCTCCCAATTGCTACTGTAAATGGAGCTATACTAGTGATACCACAGAGCTTACAGCTGAAATGGAACTACACAAATGATACTACAGAGCTACAATCCAAATAGAGCTACACTAACAGCATAACCCATTTCCCTTGTAAGATCTATGGTATCAATCATGTCTCTGTACTTAAATTGTAATACCAATATTAAAAGTAACTAAAGGGAATGGGCTGGGACGCTGGGCTGGAGCGACTGAAGAAATGGGCCAGTATATTGTATTTGCTCCCCAGGCCACAAGTTCCCAGCCCTCCCCTGGCTATGGCCAGATAGATCCGCAAATATGATCTGCTGGCTTCAAGCTGGCGAATCCCATTTGAATGCATGGGGCAAACACACGCATACACATTTTCGCTGCATATATGTGTGTTTTCCCATGCTTTGCATACGCAAAGCAGGGAAACACGCAAAACCAATGATGAATACCCGAAGGTATCCATCAACGATCACAGCGAAGAGCAGCGTATTTGATAAGCTGCTTTTCCCGCAGTTTGCTGAATCCTGGCCTTAGTGTGGCTGGGTCTGTGCAGATCTGTTCTTTATTGCGTTTCTGCTTGTAAATAAGAAAGATGCAGCTTCCTGGGCTTTCGTGTGTTCGTGCGAGGTGATTGTCACTATAAAAAGTCACCATAGCCTGGCAGTGCTCCTTTCACCATAAGCAACAAGGTATCACTGTGTTGATATCGCCCGTGTGGAAGGAATCTTACTGAATATGGCCCAAGGTCACATAACTTTAGAATGTCTGACAGCAGGGAAGCTAACGAAATGTTATCAGTTGCTACCATTCTCTCTCTGAAAAGATGGAATGAAGGGCAAAAAAAATGCTCTTCATCTATCAGGAACTATGGTGTCTTTGACTAACTCCCAAAATTACTTTTAGCTTATTGACAGCTGCTCTATTATTAGAATTACTCAGTGCTAATTAAATAGAAAGAGATTATCCTGTTTTTCTCATGCATACCAAGCCTCTTACAAGACTGGGGAACTGCTCAAATAAATCATGGAAAACATGCTAACCTCCTGGATGGGTGAGACATCTGCCAAGCATCTCTTTGACTTTTAGAGAAGTCTCCAGCACCCTAGAGGTTAAAGTGACAGACCTCCTATTTAACTTTAAAGACGCAGTAAACTTTTTTATGAAAAAATGTATCTTGAAGGGATTTTCCTAGTGAGTAAAATAAGGGTACTCCCAGTGCCGAGAGATTCATATTTCCAGGGTTATTACTGTTTAAACCCATGTTTTTTTTTTACATTAGCAATGCCCTCTAGTGGTCAAATTCTAATTAGTTATTCTGTTACTTTCTAATGGAGAGGAAAGTCAGTGACTTACAGTTCTCTGTACAATGTGATAGAAACTGCTGAGTCACTTCCTGTCAGTTAGAACCATCAGGGACATAAACGTGTTAAAACAAAATCAACAGAATAAAAACTATGAAGATGACAGAACAGGGTAGATAATTTAGTAACATAGTAACATAGTTGATGAGGCTGAAAAAAGACATTCGTCCATCAAGTACAGCCCATGCCAAAAAAACCCCTGTTGATCCAAATGGGTAAAAAAATTCCTTCGTGACTCCAAATGGCAGTCAAATAGTTCCCTGGATCAACATCCTATCTGCAATGAAGCCATCTGTCATAATTGTCAATATTGTTCTGCGCTAGATAGGCATCCATTGCTTTTTTGAAAGTACAGTATCCTAAGGCAAAGAATTCCATAGCTTTACTGCCCTTACTGTAAAACATTCATACCTTTGTTTTAGTCAAAAATCGCCTTTCTTCTAGTCTTAAAATATTTTGCACAGTGTGCAGAATATGTAAAATCAAAAGGAGATTGACCGGAATTGAAGAAGTCATAAGTGGGTGGCAGTGGTAAGAATACAGGGAGGCACAGCATGCACTGGAGTGAAGACAAAAGTGGGGCAAGATCTGCTTTGCTATAACCCCCATCAGCATACCAGGGAACTGTTAAAATGAGACCTGAGAAATGTTAACCCTTAAAGATCTCAAGAACATACATTGTAGGGGATATGCCCTTGCTCGCTCTAACCTACAAATGCTCCAGTCAGTTCTCAATGAACTTTTAATATGCTATAGCTTATAGATCTCATTGACAGAACACACAACACAAGCAGGACTTCTCCCTCTCCCTTTCTGGAACAAATGTCAGCAATTCAGAGACAAAAGAATGATTGGTGCAGATCACATTATAGGTAACACTGGACTCTCTCACCCTGAGGATTTGACCCTTCACCCTGAGAGTTCCCAGACTTCCAGCTGTTGTTGTATTTTGTTCAAGCTCTAATGATAAACTACAACAGCCAATAACCCATTGTTGAAGATGTATTTCTTTATTTCCCCCACTGCTTACTCATAACACCCAAATGTCCTTCCTTAGGAGGGACAGTCCCAATTTGAGATCCAAATCCCTCTTTCCCACTCTGGTCTCCCTGTGTTTAGGAGATCAGACTGTGTGATGTGTATATAAGTGTATCACCCTGGTGTCCCTGTGTTTAGGAGACCAGACTGTGTGATGTGTGTATATAAGTGCATCACCTTGGTGTCCTTGTGTTTAGGAGATCAGACTGTGTGGTATGTATAGAAGTGTATCACCCTGGTGTCCATGTGTTTAGGAGATCAGACTGTGTGGTATGTATAGAAGTGTATCACCCTGGTCTCCCTGTGTTTAGGAGATCAGACTGTGTGGTGTGTATATAAGTGTATCACCCTGGTGTCCCTGTGTTTAGGAGATCAGACTGTGTGATGTGTGTATATAAGTGCATCACCTTGGTGTCCTTGTGTTTAGGAGATCAGACTGTGTGGTATGTATAGAAGTGTATCACCCTGGTCTCCCTGTGTTTAGGAGATCAGACTGTGTGATGTGTGTATATAAGTGCATCACCCTGGTGTCCATGTGTTTAGGAGATCAGACTGTGTGGTGTGTATATAAGTGTATCACCCTGGAGTCCCTGCGTTTAGGAGATCAGACTGTGTGGTGTGAATATAAGTTTATCACCCTGACGTCCCTGAGTTTAGGAGATCAGACTGTGTGGTATGTATATAAGTGTATCACCCTGGTGTCCCTGTGTTTAGGAGACAGACTGTGTGGTGTGTGTGGTGTATATAAGTGTATCACCCTGATGTCCCTGTGTTTAGGAGATCAGACTGTGTGGTGTGTATATAAGTGTATCACCCTGGAGTCCCTGTGTTTAGGAGATCAGACTGTGTGGTGTGAATATAAGTTTATCACCCTGATGTCCCTGAGTTTAGGAGATCAGACTGTGTGGTATGTATATAAGTGTATCACCCTGTTGTCCCTGTGTTTAGGAGATCAGACTGTGTGGTGTGTATATAAGTGTATCACCCTGATGTCCCTGAATTTAGGAGATCAGACTGTGTGGTGTGTGTATAAGTGCATCACCCTGATGTCCTTGTGTTTAGGAGATCAGACTGTGTGGTGTGTATATAAGTGTATCACCCTGATGTCTCTGTGTTTAGGAGATCAGACTGTGTGGTGTGTATATAAGTGTATCACCCTGGTGTCCCTGTGTTTAGGAGATCAGACTGTGTGGTGTATATAGAAGTCTATCACCCTGGTGTCCCTGTGTTTAGGAGATCAGACTGTGTGGTGTGTATAGAAGTGTATCACCCTGGTGTCCCTGTGTTTAGGAGATCAGACTGTGTGGTGTGTGTATCATCATGGTGTCCCTATGATTAGGAGATCAGCCAGTGTGGTGTGTATATAAGAATATCACCCTGATATCCCTGTGTTTAGGAGATCACACTGTGCGGTGTGTATAGAAGTGTATCACCCTGGTGTCCCTGTGTTTAGGAGATCAGACTGTGTGGTGTGTATATTAGTCTATCACCCTGATGTCCCTGAGTTTAGGAGATCAGACTGTGTGGTGTGTATATAAGTGTATCACCCTGGTGTCCCTGTGTTTAGGAGATCAGACTGTGTGGTGTGTATAGAAGTGTATCACCCTGGTGTCCCTGTGTTTAGGAGATCAGACTGTGTGGTGTGTATATAAGTGTATCACCCTGATGTCCCTGTGTTTAGGAGATCAGACTGTGTGGTGTGTATATATGTGTATCACCCTGGTTTCCCTGTGTTTAGGAGATCAGACTGTGTGGTATGTATATAAGTGTATCACCCTGGTGTGCCTGTGTTTAGGAGATCAGACTGTGTGGTGTGTATAGAAGTGTATCACCCTGGTGTCCCTGTGTTTAGGAGATCAGACTGTGAGGTGTGTATATAAGTGTATCACCCTGGTGTCCCTGTGTTTAGGAGATCAGACTGTGTGGTGTGTATAAAAGTGTATCACTCTGGTATCCCTGTGTTTAGGAGATCAGACTGTGTGGTGTGTATATAAGTGCATCACCCTGATGTCCCTGTGTTTAGGAGATCAGACTGTGTGGTGTGTATGTAAGTGTATCACCCTGATGTCCCTGTGTTTAGGAGATCAGACTGCGTGGTGTGTATATAAGTGTATCATCCTGGTGTCCCTGTGTTTAGGAGATCACACTGTGTGGTGTGTATATAAGTGTATCACCCTGGTGTCCCTGTGTTTAGGACATCAGCCTGTGTGGTGTTACTGTTTGTTTAAACTTCAGTATCTGTGGTTATAAATTAGTCTGTGTAAATCAAATATTTAGATCTTGATCTAAATCATTTATTCAGTGACACAAAGAGGTTTCAAAAGACAAAGAAATCACCTAAAAATGATCAGTAACGTCCCCTGCCCACCAGTCACGCCTCCAGCAACACCACCTAAAACACAAGTGTCCCTCTTTGTCTATGCGAAATGATGAGCTGTATGGCTTACTGCTTAGTAATCTTTGAACCCCTATTATTTCAAGTTATAATTTTTATTATTTTAATTCTATATTTATATAGCGCCAACTAATTCTGCAGCGCTGTACAATTGGGAATAGACATACAGATGTATTAAATAGTACAATCAGATATGGAGAACAGGAGGATTAGAGGGCCCTGCTTGTGAGAGCTTACAATCTAGAGGAAGGAAGGTTGGACACAGAAGGAGTAAGTGCTATTGGGTGTAAGTGCCTCCTGACACATGAACTGCCGGTCAGTGGGTGGGAGAGAGAAGTGCTGGTGAGTGCAGTGGCAAGTTTTGCATGGATGATCATTTGATATTGATGGAACACTACAGAAAGTACATGGCTCGATGACCCAACCGTTAATTCACTGTTTTTGTGGATGTTTTAGATGTGTTATGGAACGATAACCCTTTGAGTGCCAGAAAGGTAGAGCCCTTTTCTGGTACTCAAATGGTTAACACCTTAAGGACCCATGAAGGTCCTGTTCCGTCATGGGTTGTTATACCCTTAACGACCCATGACGGAACTGGACCGTCATGGAATTCCGGGCTCCCCTTGCGGCTGCACGCCGTTCGGGGAGTCCGGAATGCAGCCGCAAAAAAAAAAAAAAAAAAATGCTCCGTGGTCCTTAACGGACCGCAAGGTGCGTACGCGGCCCGTCGTTAAGGGGTTAAATAGTACATATACTCTGGTACAAATTCATGCTTACTGCTAAAAACATTTTCTTGGCTCTAATTTATGTTTTGTTTTATTGTTTGTTTGTTTTTTATTTGGAAACTGGCCAGCCTTACTGAACATATTAACCCTTTGAGTGCCAGGGGGTGCACAAAGGGTTAAATAGTTTGTTTTCAATTTAGCAACATCCCAATTGCAATACACTGACAACATGTAACATTGCACTCAACGGTATATTAAATACTAGCCTTAAAACCCACGTACACTGGCCAACACTGGTGGCGCTGCAGTCATGTTCAGTACAGACTGCCCATGCCGCGGCTGATATGGAGAGGGGCGCTTAGAATTCAGACCATAGTCCTCTCTGCGCATCTTCAGGTACGCGCAGAGAGTACTCTGAATTCTGAGAGCCCCGCTCTGTTTCAGCCACGGTGTGGGCAGTCTGTACTGCGCATGACTGCAGCGCACGCAGCTGCCGCTATTGTGCATGACAGCTTCTGACAAACATCCTAGTGAATTATAATATAGGATTGCAAGCTGTTTTTTCATTTAATATAATGGTTTTGATTATATAATTCATGTAAGTTGCAAACTACATACTTTACAGTATTAAAACTCAAAATCAAATTGGTTTATGTTTCATAACTTACCATAAAAAAATAATTTCAGGAATTAAAAGATGTTGGCCCAGGGAAAAGCTGGCCTGGGGGGCAGAGGGGAAATTGATCCCCCAGGCCGGTCATAAATATGGGCCTGGAGGGTTATGGCATCACTCAATTTCCCTTTGGCTGCTGTAAATGGGCTAAACAGAATTTACAGAGCTACAATAGTAGTGTAGCTCCATTTCAGTTGTAAGCTCTGCGGTATCACTAGTGTTTAAATTCAATTGTGAGTTTCATGGTATCACTAGTGTTGTATGACTTCAATTGTAAGCTCTGTGATATCACTAGTGTAGATCCATAATCCATTTCAATTGAAAGCTCTGTGGTATCACTAGTTTAGCTTCACTTCAGGTGTAAACTCTGTGGTATCACTATTGTAGCTCCATTTCAATTATCACCATTTCATTTATAAGCTCTATGGTATCAAAATTGTAGCTCAATTTCAGCTGTATTCTCTGTCGTATCGCTAGTGTACCACCATTTCAGCCATAAGCTCTGTTGTATCACTTGCATTATTTCATAACATTAATGCCAGCTATAACATTAACAAAAGAGGGTGGGCTGGAACATTGTCGTTGCCAAGCCTTCCCTATGCTGGACCCTTATATTTGTTGTTTAAAGTGGACCTGCCATCCTTAGAGAAGTTTAGTTTGTTTTACAGAGAAGTAAAATATGCCTATGTTGTACCAGCCATTTTTCTGTAAAATAAACTGTTCTAGAGAAATTAACCTTTAGGTTTTGGTGGCTTGTGACAGTATATGCTAATGCCCAGCACATTATGTTAATTTGCTCTGTTCTAGACCTAATGCATTTTGTTGTTCTGCTATTAGATATTTCCATAGTGTGTGGGTTTTGCCTAGATCTATTCATAGCACAGTGTGTGGCAATATTGGCTCAGCACATACACTAATTAGCAATCATAAAGTGCCACACTGTACATATGATTGTTAATTCCTCAAAAACTATATGTATTACAAAGAAATGTATAGGCAAGCCACCTGATATTGGGTCGTTTGAGAAAACACACATTTTACTACAAATGAAAAAGGCTTCTAGGTCAGAAAATATAATCATAATGGGAGACTACCCTGAACTACCCTAATTAAGTATGATTAATGACAATTTTATGTCCCAGCTAGTAGAGGAGTCAACTAGAAAAGAGGCCTTGCTTGACCTAGTGCTCTCAAACAATTCTGACATGATAGACAGGATACAGGTAAAGGAACATTTAGGCAGCAGTGACCACAATATGGTATCCTTTGAAATTTTTTATGAGAAACTGGATAGAAAGGGTTTAACCAAAACACTGAATTTTAAAAAGGATAATTTTACTAAGCTAAAAACAGTATTAAAGTATATTCAGTGAAATGTATTCTTCAATGATAAAAATATACAAGAATCATGGAATTTGTTTAGAATGCTCCTAGACAAATATACCCATCAATATATACCACAGGGGAATAAGTACAAGAGGAGTAAATTGAGACCAATGTGGCTCAATAATGGGGTTTACAGGGAAATGAGAACTAAGAAGCAGGCTTTTAAAGTGTTCAATTCAGACGGGTAAGATGCATCATTTAATACATAAAGAATGTAATTAGTGTTGAGCGAGCATGCTCGGCCGATGCTCGGATCGGCTCGAGCATCGCTCTGCTCGGCACATGGCGGTACTCGTACGAGTACCGCATGTGCTCGACCGCCATGTTCGGGTCTCCTCCCCGCACGTTTTGCGGCTGCTGCGCAGCCAATAAACGTGCAGGGAGGCTCTGACATCAGTGTAATGCCAGCAGCCATGTTGGCTGCTGGCATTACACTGATTGGCTGGCCAGAACCCGTGGTCGGGTGCTGTATAGCACCTGACCAGCGAGTTCGGCTCAGTCTTAGCCAGGGAGAGATGAGGATAGGAAGGGAAAGTCAGTGTAGGGAGAAAAAAAGCAAATTTGTGAAAAAAAAAGAACCAAAAGTCCTTTTTAGGACTACTGTGTGTGGGGGCAGCAGGTTATTTTGTGTGGGGGGAAAAAAAACAAAAAAAAAAAAATTTCATATATTCTGTTTAGTGTGCAAAGTTGCAGATTAGAGCACATTCTGTTTAGTGTGCAAAGTTGCAGATTAGAGCACATTCTGTTTAGTGTGCAAAGTTGCAGATTAGAGCACATTCTGTTAAGTCTTCAAACTAAAATATCAAAGTCACATATTCCATTCAGTGTGCGTCGCCGCAGTTTAGCAGCACATTCTGTGTACTGTGCAGAGTTGCAGAATAGGAAGAAATACTGTTAAGTCTTCAAACTAAAATATCAAAGTCACATATTCCATTCAGTGTGCTTTGCCGCAGTTTAGCAGCATATTCTGTGTACTCTGCACAGTTGCAGAATAGGAAGAAATACTGTTAAGTCTTCAAACTAAAATATCAAAGTCACATATTCCATTCAGTGTGCTTCGCCGCAGTTTAGCAGCACATTCTGTGTACTGTGCAGAGTTGCAGACTAGGAAGAAATACTGTTAAGTCTTCAAACTGTAAAATATCAAAGTCACATATTCCATTCAGTGTGCGTCGCCGCAGTTTAGCAGCACATTCTGTGTACTGTGCACAGTTGCAGAATAGGAAGAAATACTGTTAAGTCTTGAAACTGTAAAATATCAAAGTCACATATTCCATTCAGTGTGCGTCACCGCAGTTTAGCAGCCTATTCTGTGTACTCTGCACAGTTGCAGAATAGGAAGAAATACTGTTAAGTCTTCAAAGTAAAATATCAAAGTCACATATTCCATTCAGTGTGCGTCACCGCAGTTTAGCAGCCTATTCTGTGTACTCTGCACAGTTGCAGAATAGGAAGAAATACTGTTAAGTCTTCAAAGTAAAATATCAAAGTCACATATTCCATTCAGTGTGCTTCGCCGCAGTTTAGCAGCCTATTCTGTGTACTCTGCACAGTTGCAGAATAGGAAGAAATACTGTTAAGTCTTCAAACTCAAATATCAAAGTCACATATTCCATTCAGTGTGCTTCGCCGCAGTTTAGCAGCCTATTCTGTGTACTCTGCACAGTTGCAGAATAGGAAGAAATACTGTTAAGTCTTCAAAGTAAAATATCAAAGTCACATATTCCATTCAGTGTGCGTCACCGCAGTTTAGCAGCCTATTCTGTGTACTCTGCACAGTTGCAGAATAGGAAGAAATACTGTTAAGTCTTCAAACTCAAATATCAAAGTCACATATTCCATTCAGTGTGCTTCGCCGCAGTTTAGCAGCCTATTCTGTGTACTCTGCACAGTTGCAGAATAGGAAGAAATACTGTTAAGTCTTCAAACTCAAATATCAAAGTCACATATTCCATTCAGTGTGCTTCGCTGCAGTTTAGCAGCCTATTCTGTGTACTCTGCACAGTTGCAGAATAGGAAGAAATACTGTTAAGTCTTCAAAGTAAAATATCAAAGTCACATATTCCATTCAGTGTGCGTCACCGCAGTTTAGCAGCCTATTCTGTGTACTCTGCACAGTTGCAGAATAGGAAGAAATACTGTTAAGTCTTCAAACTCAAATATCAAAGTCACATATTCCATTCAGTGTGCTTCGCCGCAGTTTAGCAGCCTATTCTGTGTACTCTGCACAGTTGCAGAATAGGAAGAAATACTGTTAAGTCTTCAAACTCAAATATCAAAGTCACATATTCCATTCAGTGTGCTTCGCCGCAGTTTAGCAGCCTATTCTGTGTACTCTGCACAGTTGCAGAATAGGAAGAAATACTGTTAAGTCTTCAAACTCAAATATCAAAGTAACATATTCCATTCAGTGTGCGTCACCGCAGTTTAGCAGCCTATTCTGTGTACTCTGCACAGTTGCAGAATAGGAAGAAATACTGTTAAGTCTTGAAACTGTAAAATATCAAAGTCACATATTCCATTCAGTGTGCGTCACCGCAGTTTAGCAGCCTATTCTGTGTACTCTGCACAGTTGCAGAATAGGAAGAAATACTGTTAAGTTTTCAAAGTAAAATATCAAAGTCACATATTCCATTCAGTGTGCTTCGCCGCAGTTTAGCAGCCTATTCTGTGTACTCTGCACAGTTGCAGAATAGGAAGAAATACTGTTAAGTCTTCAAAGTAAAATATCAAAGTCACATATTCCATTCAGTGTGCGTCACCGCAGTTTAGCAGCCTATTCTGTGTACTCTGCACAGTTGCAGAATAGGAAGAAATACTGTTAAGTCTTGAAACTGTAAAATATCAAAGTCACATATTCCATTCAGTGTGCGTCACCGCAGTTTAGCAGCCTATTCTGTGTACTCTGCACAGTTGCAGAATAGGAAGAAATACTGTTAAGTCTTCAAAGTAAAATATCAAAGTCACATATTCCATTCAGTGTGCTTCGCCGCAGTTTAGCAGCCTATTCTGTGTACTCTGCACAGTTGCAGAATAGGAAGAAATACTGTTAAGTCTTCAAACTCAAATATCAAAGTCACATATTCCATTCAGTGTGCATCACCGCAGTTTAGCAGCCTATTCTGTGTACTCTGCACAGTTGCAGAATAGGAAGAAATACTGTTAAGTCTTGAAACTGTAAAATATCAAAGTCACATATTCCATTCAGTGTGCGTCACCGCAGTTTAGCAGCCTATTCTGTGTACTCTGCACAGTTGCAGAATAGGAAGAAATACTGTTAAGTCTTCAAACTCAAATATCAAAGTCACATATTCCATTCAGTGTGCTTCGCCGCAGTTTAGCAGCCTATTCTGTGTACTCTGCACAGTTGCAGAATAGGAAGAAATACTGTTAAGTCTTCAAACTCAAATATCAAAGTCACATATTCCATTCAGTGTGCTTCGCCGCAGTTTAGCAGCCTATTCTGTGTACTCTGCACAGTTGCAGAATAGGAAGAAATACTGTTAAGTCTTCAAACTCAAATATCAAAGTCACATATTCCATTCAGTGTGCTTCACCGCAGTTTAGCAGCCTATTCTGTGTACTCTGCACAGTTGCAGAATAGGAAGAAATACTGTTAAGTCTTCAAAGTAAAATATCAAAGTCACATATTCCGTGTAAGATGAAGAAGGCGGGTAAAAAGGGACGGGGAAGTGGACGTGATCCTGATAGTTCAGGGCGCGGGTCAGGACGCGGAGAAACTGTGCCTGGTGCCAGAGCACAAGAAAGAAAGACATCCACCATACCTAGCTTCATGTCTAATTTTACAGGGCGTCGCAGGACATCACTCTCGAGGTCCGACCACTGCGAACAGGTGGTCGGTTGGATGTCAGCTGATACTGCTTCCAGTCGGTTAAGCACCACCCTGTCTTCCACCAAGTCCACTCTCAGTAGCCAAGAGTCTGGTCAACATAATCCTCACTCTGATCATCCTTCCTCCCACCATACACGGTCTGGTCAAAGAAGTGATCCCACACTGGGATATAGTGAGGAGCTCGTCTCATCACCAATCCTTCATTTGACCCTCTCTCCAAGCACGCTTGCAGAGGAACATGACATCTTATGCCCTGATTCACAACCTCTAGAGGGTACCCAATCACAAGAAGATGACAGATGTGAACGGCATTTAAGGTCAAAGGAAGTAGTGGATGATGATGATGATGAGACACAGTTGCCATTAAATCAACCACTATTACTGTCTCAAGACCTTGTTGAGGAGGATGTTATACAGTTGTCAATGACTGAGTATGTGGTGGGATCAAGACATGAGGAGGATGATCAGAGTGAGGAAGTGGAGGAGGACTTGGTGGACGATGAGGTGACTGACCCCACCTGGGAAGGTGTAGAGCCGAGCGATGACAGCAGTCCTGAGGGTGAGCCATCTGCAGCACCGCAACAGGCTGGAAGAGGCAGTGGTGTGGCTACAGAAAGAAGGCGGACCGCACCAAACCGGCCCGCAAATGTTCCACGGAGCACCCCCTTGCGTAAATCTCCCTTGCCAAGGGGTAGGTGTTCAGCGGTATGGCGTTTTTTTAAGGAAAGTGCGGACGACAAAAGAATTGTAGTTTGCAACCTGTGCCACACCAGAATGAGCCGAGGCATGAACACTAGAAACCTCACCACCACCAGCATGATCCGCCACATGGCATCCAAGCACCGTAATAAGTGGGAGGAACGCCTGGATCGCCCATCTGTGTCTGCAGGCCACACCACTGCCTCCTCTTCCCCTGTTTTCGGTGCCGGCCAATCGCCTGTCGAAGGCGCAGGCCCGCATACCTCCCGCCCTGCACCTGTACCATCTGAAGCACCATCAGCGACCACATCCACTTCCCTGTCCCAGCACAGCGTCCAAATGTCGTTACCCCAGGCATTTGAGCGCAAGCGAAAATACCCAGCCACCCACCCACAGGCCATAGCACTAACCTCACACCTTTCCAAATTACTGGCCATCGAAATGCTGCCATTTAGGCTTGTGGACACTGAGTCCTTCCGCAGCCTGATGGCAGCAGCTGTCCCTCGGTACGCGGTCCCCAGCCGCCACTACTTTTCCCGGTGTGCCATCCCCGCATTACACCACCATGTGTCCCGTAACATCACCCGTGCCCTGACCAACGCAGTTACTGGGAAGGTCCACTTAACGACTGACACATGGACAAGTGCTTGTGGCCAGGGACGCTACATTTCCCTGACGGCACACTGGGTGAATGTCGTGGAGGCTGGGAGCGACTCGGACCCTGGGATGGCACGGGTGCTGCCCACGCCGAGGATTGCGGGCCCTACCTCCATCAGGGTTTCTACCAGCACCTACGTTATTGGCTCCTCCTCCTCCGTTTCCACCTCCGAATTCTCTACACGCAGCGCCACTCCCCCATCAGCCAGTAGCTGGAAGCAGTGTAGCACTGCAGTGGGGAAGCGTCAACAGGCCGTGCTGAAGCTGATCTGCCTTGGGGACAAACAGCACACGGCCTCAGAGCTGTTGCAGGGGATTAGTCACCAGACCGAGCAGTGGCTCTCGCCACTCAACCTGCAACCAGGCATGGTTGTGTGTGATAATGGGCGTAACTTGGTGGCGGCTTTGGAGCTCGGCAAGCTCACACACGTACCATGCCTAGCGCATGTATTTAATTTAGTGGTTCAGCGATTTCTAAAAACCTACCCCAATGTGCATGATCTCTTGACCAAGGTGCGCCGCGTGTGTGCACATTTCCGTAAGTCATCTACAACTTCAGCCGGCCTGTTGAAGCTGCAGCAGCGCTTACAATTGCCAGCTCACCGGCTGCTGTGTGACGTGAGCACGCGCTGGAACTCCACCTTCCACATGTTGGCCCGGCTTTGTGAGCAGCAGAGGGCAGTAGTGGAGTACCAGCTGTTACACGGTCGTCGCCTCTCCGTTCAACTTCCTGTAATCAGAAGTGAGGAGTGGGAATGGATGTCAGACCTCTGTGAGGTTTTACGCAATTTTGAGGAATCGACACAGATGGTGAGCGGCGATAACGCTATTATCAGTGCAACCATCCCACTTCTGTGTCTACTGAAACGCTCGCTGCTCACAATTAAAACTGACGCTTTGCATGTGGAAGAGGTGGAAATGC
The DNA here is from genome assembly GCA_037306005.1 of Rhinophrynus dorsalis. Classification (NCBI taxonomy): domain Eukaryota; kingdom Metazoa; phylum Chordata; class Amphibia; order Anura; family Rhinophrynidae; genus Rhinophrynus; species Rhinophrynus dorsalis. Next base: position 601,515,717 of record CM074719.1, read on the forward strand.
GGGAGGAAGAGCTTACACAAGGTGATAGCCAGAGCACCCTCACTTCGTCTTCTCAGCGACAATTGGAGGAGGCGGAGGAGGAGGAGGAGGAGGAGGAAGACACGGTTGCCTCCGCTACAGAGGGTAGCCATGGAACTTTAGTTCCATCTCTTCAGCGTGGGTGGGCAGAAGAGGAGGAAGAGGATGAGGAGATTGAGAGTCATCCTCCTGGTGAGGACAGCGATATCTTGACTGTTGGTACTCTGGCACACATGGCTGACTTTATGTTAGGCTGCCTTTCCCGTGACCCACGCGTTATACGCATTTTAGACAACACGGATTACTGGGTGTTCACCCTTCTGGACCCCCGCTACAAAGAGAATTTCTCATCTCTCATTCCTCCGGTGGAGAGGACAAGCAAAATGGTGCAATACCAGAAGGATCTTGTTGAAAAATTGCTCCAAAATTTTCCATCTGACAACGCTGCCGCCAGCGTTGTCAGATGGAAAATTTTGGACCGAGAAGGGGAGAAAAGGGGAGCACACAGCAGTTCCGACAAAGGCAGGGCAACACTCTCCAAGGCGTGGGACACCTTCATGACACCCACCAGCACCCTCACCCTGATGCGCAGCCTAGTGTCACAAGGAGGGAAAAGTTTTGGAAGATGGTGAAGGAGTACATAGCAGACCGTGTCAGCGTCCTCAATGATCCCTCTGTGCCTTACAACTACTGGGTGTCCAAGCTGGACACGTGGTATGAACTGGCACTCTACGCCTTGGAGGTGCTGGCCTGCCCTGCCGCCAGCGTTCTGTCTGAGCGGGTATTTAGTGCTGCTGGTGGCATCATAACAGATAAGCGTATCCGCCTTTCCACCGACAATGCTGATAGGTTGACACTTATAAAAATGAACAAGGCCTGGATTTCCCCTGACTTCTCCACTCCACTGGAGGAAAGCCCCGGGGGAACATAAACTCACTTTATATATGTTATTTACAATGATGGGAATACTCTGTATTCCCATTCACCCCTTCCACCCAAAAAACGGGTATATGGTTGACTCTTAATCTTCTCATCCTCCTCCTCCTCTTCCATATGCCCTGTGCTATAATTTTTATATAGGGCCAGCTCACCAGCGGGCCCTGTGATATAATTTTTATATAGGGCCAGCTCACCAGCGGGCCCTGTTTGACAACTTTTTGTATAGGTCAGCTCACCAGCGGGCCTTCTTATATAATGTTTTATTGGGTCAGCTCTCTAGCGGGCCCTCTCATATAATGTTTTATAGCGTCAGCTCACTAGCGGGCCTTCGCATATAATGTTTAGGATGGTCAGCTCCGCAGCAGACCCTCACCCATAATGTTTTAGATGGTCGGCTCAGCGCACGTTTCCCTCTTAATCATGGCCCCAGTTCAGAAAAATCGTGGAAATTTTTGGGAGAATTTGCCTTTGCGCACGTTTCCCTCTTAATCATGGCCTCAGTTCAATAAAATCAAGGAAATTTTTGGGAGAATTTGCCTCTGCGCACGTTTCCCTCTTAATCATGGCCCCAGTTCAGAAAAATCAAGGAAATTTTTGGGAGAATTTGCCTCTGCGCACGTTTCCCTCTTAATCATGGCCTCAGTTCAGAAAAATCGAGGAAATTTTTGGGAGAATTTGCAGATGATATACAAGTAAATATACAGCAAATATTGTTTGGTAACAATTTTTCGCCTAAAGTCGTTTTTATTTTCCTTTTTGTGTGTTTTACGGTCAGTCTGTAAAAATGGCGTACTACGGGCGAAAGATCGTTCCCAGCAGCAATGTTGGAGTCCAAGATGCATCCAGACATCCTCCCTATGCTGTCCCTGAACCATTTCTGTGGTGTTTCCATCATTTTCTTCCCTTTTCCTATGGACCAGGCACCCTCCCCTCATCAGAGCAGGGGGTGCCTGGTGTAATGCTCAAGTCCTCCCATTGACTTCAATGGGGCTCGGGTGCTCAGCCGAGCACTCGAGCCTCCGGGGGTGCTCGGTCAGAGCACCCGAACACCCGAGCATTGGGGTGCTCGCTCATCACTAAATGTAATATAATCTGCAAACAAGCAACCAGGCTAGCTAAAATTGAAAATGAGAGAAGTATTGCAAAAGAGAGCAATAAAACCCTAAACAATTTTACAAGTATATTAATATCAAAATTATTCAGGTTGATACTGGACCTCTTAAGGCTGAAACATGTGAATTGATTAGTGAGGATAAGGCTGTTGCTGAGACCCTAAATACATTTATTAATTCTGTATACTTGGATCTTTCAAAAGGCTTTGATACAGTGCCTCACAACAATTAAAAGGCTTCGGTTTGGGAGGTGATATATGCACATGGATTGAGAACTGGTTAAATGATAGATGGCAGAGAGTTGTTGTAAATGGAACCTTTTCAAGCTTGTCTAAAGTTGTAAGTTTGGTGCCACAGGGTTCAGTCCTGGGCCCAATGCGATTTTAAGTTGTTTTTTAATGATCTTGAAGTGAGAATTGAAAGTAGTGTCTCAGTCTTGGCTGATGACACTATACTGTGCAAGGAAATACATACAGGGCAGGATTTAGATAAAATGAATGAAAGGGTGGAAAAGTGGCAGATGATATTTAATTTAGATAATGTAAGGTTATAATTTGGGCTGTAGAAACAAACATGCTACATATACCCTAAATGGGAAAAAACTTGGGGAATCCTCAACAGACGAAGATTTAGGAATAGTGATAGATAGGGTACTATCCTGCGTAAAAGGAGGCATAGATGCATGGGATGCTAATATAATTATACCTCTATATAAATCCGTGGTAAGGCCTCATCCAGAATACAGGGTACAGTTTTGGGCTCCAGTTCTTAAAAAAGACATTATTTAACTTGAAAAAGTAAAGAAATGTGGAACAAAACTGATAAAGGGCTTGGAGGGTTTGAGTTATATAAAGAGAATAGCTAAACTGGGTTTGTTTACATTAGAGAAGAGACATCTAAGGGCTGATATGATTACCATTTACAAATATATTCAAGGTCAATACAAGGAACTGTCCAATGAATGATTTACTCAAAGAGCTGAACTAGGAAAGCAAGGTTATCCATTAAGACTGTAAGCTATCACGAGCAGGGCCCTCTGATCCTTTTGTTCTCTACATTTGATTGTACTATTTAACACCTCCGTATGTCTATTCCCAAGTGTACAGCGTTGCGGAATTAGTTGGTGCGAAATAAATAAAGAATAATAATAATAATAAGACTAGAAGAAAGGCACTTTCGACTAAGACAAAGGCAGGGATTTTTTACAGTAAAGGTGGTAAAAAGTTATGGAATTCTTTGCCTCAGCATGTTGTTCTTGCAGATACTGTAACTGCTTTCAAAAAAGCAATGGATACCTAACTATGACAGACGGCTTCATTGAAGATAGGTTGTTGTTCCAGGTAAATATCTGACTGCCATTTTGAGTCAGGAAATATTTTTTTTCACCCACTTGGGGCTTAATTGGAAAGGGCTTCAATGTTTTTTTGTTTTGTTTTTTGCCTTCCTCTAGATCAACAGGGTTGATTTGGCATGGGCTGGACTTGATAGATGCATGTCTTTTTTCAACCTCATCAACTATGTTACTATGTTACTATACCATTCTCGGTTCCACTGGCTTTAGTCTCCACATCCAGTGGTTGCATTTCAGGGAAAGCACTAGAATGTAAGATCTCTGTCAACATTCCTAGAATAATACAGGAGTCAGTATGGTATATAGTACAAACCACCTTTATTCAGAACTAGAAGAAGGTATATTCAATAGACAAGACAAAGGGAACAGGCAGAGGGTCACAAGATAAGTTTGCACTACTATCAGAAATAGTAGGCTGCCTCTCTGCTAGAGACTAGGCCTAAGCCACTGTTAGTCTCTGCTGGAACCAGGAATGGGAACGGGAACAAGATACATCTCCCCTGGATCAGGAACCGGAACAGGATAACTTTGACCAGGAACAAACAAGGGGTATACCAGACCCACGCCTGCAGTCGGTAAAGCTGGAAGCAGATCTCTGACTCATGTCTGCAGTCAGTAAAGATGGTAGTCTACCAGAGCCACAGGTCTGCACCAGATGGGTATCCGCAGGAAGGAGGCAATGCATAGAGAACAGCCGGACAGAGCCACAGGTCAGCACCAGATTGAATGGTCAGACAAGCCTAGGTCATACACAAAGCGGGTAGTCAGCCAGAGCCACAGGTCTGCACCCGATTTGGTGTCCACTACGAGGAAGGCAACAAAAGGAGATTAGTCAGACAGAGCCACAGGTCAGCACCAGGTTGGATGGTCAGACAAGCCTAGGTCATACACAGAGATCAGGAGCAAAGAATTAGAACTGTACTTGGACACCAACATAAGGGTAACTGAATTAAGATCCAGTTCCCTTAAAATGGCAGCCAGGAAGTAGGTCGGTGGAGCTAACCAGATCCAACAGCATAAAATTGAGACTTGCGACATAGTGCCGCCTTGAGCCCGAAAATGATGCATTGCCCTGAGATGCGTCCAACCTCCGGTCTACTGCCGCATCATATTGAACCGCTTAGCACGAGGGCATGGTCGGCCACAGAAGATGCCAAGATCGCCCATCCCTAGTCTTCGGAGTGACGAATGGGATGACACCGAATCATCATTTCGAGCCATCCTTTCCCTGTGTCAAACAAGGCGGAGTCGCTGGATCTAAGGTAGATTGTGACAATCTCTGTAATGTACATTTCCTGTTCTTAGGACTTTAATGTCATCAAGTCCCTTAAGCCTGCCCTATAGAATTCACAGGAAATGGCTTTAAAGTCACATAATTTCCTTGTTGACTTGTCTAATACATAGGGGCAAACAGGGGCGGACTGATCATTCGGGCAATCGGTTGCGGACCGAGGGCCCGCGACCGATGGGGCCCGCCACTGCTAAATTCCTCCCAATTATAATTTTAGGGTCGGACTTCCCATTCCACTTGCCTGTAGGGGCCCGCCCATGCATATTTAAAGTAGCTGCGCCGGCTGCAGTGTGCTCCATGACCATGAGGCACTGAGAGCAAGGCATCAGTGCACAGCTCCGCAGCTGTAAGCAGCACCTAATGTCACAGCAAAGGAGAAGCTACTGGCTCCAGAGGACTATGTGTCCCAGTTGCTACAAAACCAGGTATGACAGGCTCCATCCAGATTAGGGGCTCCCAGAAAGTTTTGTTTATGACCTATTCTATGAGAGCTCCCACAAACACTCAGGCTCCCCAAAAATTGTACCCATTGTAATATGCTGGAGGATGTCCGGCAATACTCTGCGCTGATCTCCAAATACTCCCCCAGCTGAAGACGATTGACGCGGTAGCCAGGAAGTAAGGAGGTGGGACAACAATGTGACATAGCAGCCATGTGCTATGCGAGTCACACATAGCTAGCGCGGGCTGCTTTAGTTGTGTAAACATTAGCAGTGCAGTGCATTATAACTCTTCCTTGCTGGCTCTATTTGGGATGCAGAACATGTGTTGATGCCTACAGGACGCTGAGTCACACCCTGCTGTGCTCACAGGTACTAGAGTCTACTACAATACATTAAAAAATACACCACCACCACCAACCAAAGTTAACATCAACAGCAAAATTTAAGAGGAAAAAAACTACCAAAGTCAGGGTTAGGTTTAAATATATACAATGTACTGGATTTTATATTAGATATATTTAACTAAAAAGTCTTAGCTACAGTTGAAGAATTAATCATAAGAACCCAATATCTGTGCTAATATACACACCAATATACAGTATATTAGTACAAACGTGTATTTTATGATTGATCTCCCATGGCCAATATGATATACCCCAGTTGTACACTGAATATATTTAAACTCTATCACCTGGGTTATTGTTTATGCAGTGAGTGTACAACTGGTGCATATATTACTAGATATATTTAACCCTTTGAGTGCCAGAGAGGTATTTTATGCATTGGATACCTTTCTGGCACTCAAAGGGTTAAAAATAGTATTGATCAGGGGTGTCAATTATAAAATACACATTTGTGTACTAATCTAGACACCAATATAATGTATATTGGTGTATTATGTTATTATGCAAAATGTGATTGTTATGATTGTCCAACCCTGGCAAATATATATATACATTTTTAATAATTACTAGGTGACCTAGGGTTAAAAAAAAATATTAGGGGCCCTGTCGTGAGGGACCCACCCATGGTTGGGTACTTTAAAACTCTAGAGTATTGCCTATTTAAACTTAACCCACTTTAATATGTTGCATTCTGTGTTAGACTTTGGAGTGAAGTTCCTGCTTCATAGATAGAGGTCAGTGTCCCATCCTGGCAATCAACATCTTGGTGCTCTGCAATAGCCAAGAAAGACAGTGGCTAAATGTTTGCACTGTTTTTATTTGGGTGTATTGATTTGTGTATCTGTAGATGCATCAACTGTGTGTGTGTGTGTGTTTGTGTGTGTATGTGTATTCATATTTGTGTATGTTTAGGTGCACTGGTGTGTGTATGTGATTACGTATGGCTGAAATGATTTGTGTGCATGAGTTCACTGGTATGTCATTCATTTTTGTGGTTAAGTGTACAAAATTTCATGTGTGTATCACTTTAAAGATGCACACGTGTGTGTTTGTGTGTGTGTGTATGTATATGGTTACACAGCTAGGTGTATCTGCCAAGCTAATCTTGTCCCTCTTTTTATGGCTGGTTTTATATTAATGTCCTCTAGAAAGTGGGTCTGTTCCTTGTTGATTACAAATTCTCTTAGTCTCTATGAATTTCAAGCTTTTTGGTTTGAATTCAGTGGATCACAGGTAATGTGGTTCAGCCTCTACAGAATGCAAACTCTTTGAACCATGGGTCAAGTCATCTGGAGAGATTAAGGTCAAAGCATTCTTTATGAGTATAAACTACAATTATTAAGGACCCAACAAAAATTTGTGGGCCAAGTGACACTTACTTTTGGCTTCTCCCAGGCCAAATGCTAGAGACTACCCCTGGTAATGGAACAAAGCTGGGGGGTCCAACTGTGACTACCTGTGGGCAGTGGAACAAGGTGGGGGAGGTATGTCTGAACAGTGTATGTGTCATTCTGTGACTACCAGTGGGACAGGCTAGTTGGGTTGAATGGTTCTTGTCTGCTGCCAATTTTTTTTTATAATGAATAGTATGTTCTGAAAATCGCTGAACTTCATATTAGGCTTGAAAATCCAATCCGTCCCTATCCAGCATGTCACACTGACTTCCCACAGATCCAAAAGCTGGTCTCTTGTCCAGACAGATGGCAATGAGGGACAATATTGAGTCTGTTAGTGTAAGGAAAACCCTGTCCCCTTGAGGAAGGAGAACAGGTTTTTCCTTATGCTAATACAATATTGTCTCTCATTGTGATCCGTCAGGACTGGCTTTCTGATCTGAGGGAAGTCATCATGACATTCTGATAAGGGGCGGGAGGGGGAAACCTTTAACTGTTTTTTCAGAACATACTATTCATTATTAAAATGTATATTGAGCAATCAGATGTACATTTATTTTTGGACACTACTATTTGACTCTTTAGCAGATGTTGGACTACCACTTTCATCATCCTCTGGATTATGGGAGCTGTAGGTCACCGGCTGCTAGAGAGCCCCATTTGAATGCTAGAAGGTATACCAACTCTGCAATTTACAGTATTATTGTGCATTACCCTTATAAGTATAATTTGTGTTGGGTACTAGTCCACTTTTATACCTTTAAAGTTAAAATGGAGCTACAGTACAATTATAGCTCCTATTCAACAGTAAGCTCCGTGTTATCAATAGTGTTGCTCAATTTCAGTTGTAAGCTCTGGGCATCACTTGCCTTATTTTAGAACATTAATGACAACTATAAACTTAGGAAAATAGCTATGGGCTGGGATGGAAGGCTGGAGCAATAATTTGATTTTGGGACAAAAATATGAGTGGGGCATAACTGTGGCAAGGTGAAGGGGGCCCATAATTTTCATTTTCCCGGGGGCCCAGGGTGCTGTCAGTCCGCCCCTGGGAGCAAAGAACACACCAAAACATCTATAGTCTGCCCCACTATCGACCCATTGGCACATCCAGCATTAAAGAAGAAATCGTTGGCATAAGTAACATACTAAATTCTAGGGATAGGTGAAAAGTGCTGGTTCTTTATGGAAATCTTCATGGAAACCCACAGATTGGTGATTTCTCTGTTGGAATTCACTAACGCCAATAAATTCCCTTACAAGGACTTTGCTGTTTTCCTCATTTGCTTCCTGTGGCCATGATAATCTCCATTGTAATACTATAGAAAATATCAGAAGTTCAGACTGTGCTGCGTGGTTGGAGATTAGTAGTAGACACAGACAAGTCCATGTCTGGGTTGTTGTTGTTACTGTTATTGCAAGAATTTTCAGCAATGATCTTTATCTTTTCTTTTGTAAATATATTAGTAGAAGAATCTCATTAATTCCTGCACATGTATAACTAACCAGAAAGGTGGCCCCTCAAAATGCTTCAGCAGCTCTCATAAAGTCACATAGAGTCACACTTTTGCTACTGACCATGTGACTGACCATGTGACAAAGATGCCCACACTAAAGCTCTTACTAAAGAGCTAGTAAAGTGGTGAGGACTTCTCCAGTTTCTCACTTCTCCAATTCCTATGTTATTCTATGGAGCCTATGCACTAAGATTTCTTCAACTCCAGAGAGTGCAATGAATAGGCTCCATAGAACAACACATGAACTGGAGAAGTGATATCACTGGAGATGCCATCTCCACTTTATCACCCCGTTTAGTGAATCTATCCCACTGTATTTTTGCTAATGGCCTTGCTCTGCTCATACAAACAGTCAAACATAAACAATGTGGAATTCTACAAGGTAGAGACCTCAATTTTAAGCTGGTGAATTGGTAGGTGGTTGCACTTTTATATAATGAATTGAGAGCACTGTAGGAGCTGCTAAAATGTGTAGAGATTTTGAGGGTGATATTTAGCATATCTCTGAGGTTTTTAGATTCTGAGAGTGATGGAGTTATAATTAGATTAGGCCTTGGGCAAAAAAGGGTAAATGCATCATATCAGTATCCTTTTCAATTGTCGCACATTATTGGGCATCAAAATGGCACATCTGAAAATAGCATTGTTCAAAAGGGTGCATTGAAAAGCGTGCATTATAAATGTTGAATGGTTCATAACATAGCATTGTTCAACAGGTGCTTTGCTAATGGCGCCATTGAAATGGGGGCACCCTTCTCATTTTACATGGTTCAAAATGTTGCATGGTTGAAATTTGGGCCTAGATTCACTAAAGGCCGATGTTGTTGAGGTATGTTTTTGTTGATGTTTTTGAAACACTTCAACATGGGTCAAACTGTAAATGCTGCATGGTTCATAATGTCACATTGTTCTACAGGGCACATTGAAAATGCCACAGTTGAAATGAGGACGTCATTCTGATGTCACATGGTTCAAAATGTCGCTATTCTCAAGACAGCTGATATATTGGAGCTATTGTCAGCTGACACAAAGCCATTTTTTAAGGAGAGGGATACAAGCCATTCCTTTATAACCTGCTGCAGTTATTTACATATTTTTTTTTAAACTTTATTGAGCAAAGAAAAGCATACAATGAATGGAATTATTACATGCATGAGATTGAAATACAGTAGTTTACAATAAAGAAACGGTACAACACATATTTTACATTCAAGAAAATGCTACAACTTCACAGGTGGAGGAGAACATCAGAACCGCACATTATAAGAGACAGCCCGCTCCCGGAAACAGAGGAGCATCAGGAATAGTAGCAGAAGGTAGAAAAAAACGTTCAGTGGAATTCACCCGGTGAAACAGCTTGAATTAGGCAATGAGTCATAGAGGTGGACGAATTGGGGTGCAGTGAGATATGTTGTGTCATGATGAGGGTCTAGAATTTGAGCTTAAAAATGCATGTAGGCTGAAGGTGTAACACATGGGGCAAAGAAGAGGGAAAGGAAGGGCATAGGGGAGGAGTTGAGAAGGAAAGATCAAAGAGTAAGAAGAATTCAAAGGTGTTTAAAGAATTCAAAGAACTCTCGGCGTGCCAGGGGTCCCACGGATCAGGCCAGCGTCAGGTCTCAGTCACTAATTCTAGTCGAGTAATGATGGTCGCTCAATGTCAGAAGGGTGCTGCAGTTATTTTAACACATCTACAGCTTGATGAGATTGTCTCTCAAAGTTTTGCATGCTTAAAGCGGAACTTTCAGATCTTACTAAGTCACCATGCATTCATTAAACGCATGGCGACTAGCTTGGAAATCGATGTCTTACCTTTAAAAAATAGCAGATTGTAAAGAAATCCTTTCCGTTTGGAGACCAGAACCCAGGCTATAGCACAGACATCTTGTCCGCGAGTCTGCTCTGTCAGTACCGGTCTCCACTGAGTAGTACTGCAGTGTACCTTAAAGTTACCGGAAGGGACTGACGGCACAGACGTGCAGACAACACTAACCTGCCTGTCAGTCCCCAAATGGCAAGGATTTCTTTACAATCTGCTATTTTTAAAGGTAATGTATCAATTACCAAGGTAGTTGCCATGCATTTATTAAATGAGTAAGATCTGAAAGTTCTGCTTTAAAGTGCCATGTCTATGATGAAGGCTACCCTGCTGTTGATTTTATTACTGGCATTAACCTACTGCTTGTGCATGCTGATGCTTACTGATGGAAAAGATATTCAGTGAGCTATGACAGTCATATAGTGTGTACTCTGGCCATTTGACCACATATTTGTGGTCATCTGAACTTTCATGCTTTATGTTGTTTTCAGCATTTTACCCACCAAACTAACCACCTGCTTGTACAACTCTGGCACAGCTGTCTTTGAAAAATAACCGAGGCTTTGGATATGCCAGCGGGATGTAAAACATGACATAGATTCTTTAAAACCTCTTTTTGCAGCTAAAAAATAGTGCAACATGTCACCTGCCAACATTCTGGCAATTTTGCCATGCCATAGGCATACTTTTAGTGCAGTTTTTTATTTCTTTATAAGAACTGTGGTTTTTGATGAATGGTGTTGCTGCTTAGTAAACAGTAGACAGTGTATTTGGGTGGGGTTTGACTTGGAAGTGGTAGTGCTGATGATGATGACCAAGTTGATTACTGTGTATTTATAGACATATTTATTTGTCCCGAATCTTTCCAGTTATAATTAGGAGGTGTTAGTTTTCCTTTAAAAAATGTTTACTACTCCTTAAGAGAATATTTTTTTTAGTCAGCAGGAGGATTTTATAATTGGTAATGTCAGTGTACTCTAGAATAGTTCTAAGCTTATACAGATCTGACCATTAGCCAATTATAACTCTCCAACCTCCTGTGAACAATCCTAATACATTTGTGAATAGGTGTAATAGTGACTGCCAAATGAAATGAAAGGGATCATTTTATTTATATTGGAACCAGAGATTTTAGAAGCTAATTAATATAATTAAATGATTGATACATCAAATTTGTCTTCTTTCATACAAAGGAAGTTTTTTTGTAGTAGTTGCAACAGGGTGAGCAGAAACAGAGTATTTGATTTTAACTTAACGTATGAAGAGAAGAAGTTTACTTGGATGGTGGAAACAGGCCAACAGACCAGCATGGTAGCAGGCAACCTTTGTTTCTCCAGCTCTTTTGGACGCCAACTCCCATCATCCAGTTGGCCATTGGCAAGTTGAGGATGATGAGAGTTGTAGTCTTCAATAGCCGGAGACCCAAAGGTTCCCTAACCCTGGACTAACAAGTTTAAGATATAATAAGGGAAAAAACATGTACAATAAACACATAACACCCAAACCATCTCTCATGTTTCCTCTCTTCCCTTCTCATGGCTAAGTCCCTCTTCATGTTAGTTCTGCTTACCTCATCCCTCCTCATAACGTCCATGACTATTACCTCCCCCTCGCAGGAGGACATGAGTGATACTTTCAAGACATTGGGGGTTATGCAGTAAGAGTTGATGAAGTGGAGATGCAATCTCCAGTGATATAAATTATCCAGTTCCTATGCTATTCTATGGAGCCTATGGAATAAGATGTTCAAAGGTGAAGAAATCTTAGTGCACTGACTCCTTACAATATGGAGAAGTGATATCACTGGAGAAGTAATCTCCACTTTATCATCTCTTTATCACACCTTAGTGCATAACCCCCATTGTTTGCACATTGAGACTCCAGATATTGAGATTCTGATTCCAGCTACACTGATTCATAACTTTTCTACACACACACACACACACACACACTCCACAACTAAATTTCACACATTCCCACACCCGCACACACACTTAATCCACACCTTTCACTCACGCACACATGCACAGACACAAACACCCTTTCAATCATGCACACACATGCTCATAGACTCACAGGCACATCTCTTGCATGACCACACACATATACACACCTCTCGCAAACACATACACACACACACACACACACACACCTCTCACAAACACACACACGCATACATAGTAACACAGGCACACAGACAAACAAACACACACCTCTTACACTGTCTCCAGACACCCTCACACAAAACACATACAAATGCACAGATGTGTGCACACACACACACCATGCCTCCTTACTACCCAATGACAATTACCCCCTCACTTTTTCCCCCTCAACAAAAGATGATTCCCCAGCTATCACACATACACACACACACACACACATACACCCCAGCAGTTCTCCTACTCTGAGTAGTTACCCAAACATAAGGTATTTAATGAGCAATATTTAAAGACAGAATGGCTATAGTTCTTACATTTACTGACTCAACTCCTCCTTGCAACCTTCTGCTCCTAAAAACTAATTTGTAAAGCTTAGTTACAAGAAAAATAAACTGTGTTAGGCTCTGCCATGATTCCTTGAGTAAAGCATGGAACAGACATTCCAATCTGTTCCTTTGTCTTATGTGAATAATGATCCAGGCATCTATCTATTTTAGGCATGGCTTCAGATTACTATGCACTTATTAGACTGACATAATAGATATTGGATCACTGCTCCAGAAGATTTAACATTTTCTTTTGTTTATAATAAAAAATAGAATATGCCAAATGTTCCTCTACTGTGTGTGGGAGTCACAGAGTCCAAGCTTAATTGTTTGTTATTAAATATAATTTTATAGGCAGATAGAATGAATAGATTCTGATAAACAATGCTAGTTTTTATTTTCCAGGGAATTAAAGTATCTTACTTTGAAGAAAACAAACAATTAAATGAAATGCATTTATATACAGAATATTCATTTAAATACCTTGAGCTAAAAGATTCCATATGTAAAAATTCTTTATTCAGTACAAGAATTCTAAAACTGTGTTCTCAGAATGTATTTTGTGAAACCCCCATGGTTCCATAAAGAAATACAAGGGGATTCCAAGAAAAAAATCTTGTAATGATGGAGAGTGGAACAAGGCTGAGTGTCAGACAGTGTATGTATGGTTCTATGACTTTCAGTGAACAGTGGAACAGGGCTGGAGTGCCAGGCAGTGTAAGTGTGGTTCTTTGACTGCCAGTGGACAATGGAACAAGGCCGAGTATCAGACACTGTATGTGTGTTTCTGTGACTTCCAGTGGCCAGTGGAACAAGGCTGAGTGTCAGACACTGTATGTGTGGTTCTCTGACTTCCAGTGGACAATGGATCAAGGTTGGAGTACCAGACAGTGTAAATGCGGTTCTGTGACTATCAGTGGGACAGACAGTGTCAGACAGTGTATGTGTGGTTCTGTGACTGTCTTTGGGCACTGGAACAAGACTGGGTGTCAGACAGTGTATGTGTGGTTCTGTGACTACTAGTAGACAGTGGAACAAGGCTGGGATTTCAAATAATGTATGTGTGGTTCTATTGCTACTAGAGAAGCAAAGCTTTGGTGACAGAGTATGTGTGGGTCCTAGACTATCAGTAAAACAAGACTGGATGACAGACAGTGTATTAGTGATTATGTGACTCTTTGTGGAACAAAGCTGAGTTGTCAGCCAGTGTATATGTAGTTTTGTGATTACTGTGGAACAAGGCTGGGGTGTCCCACAGTGTTTGTGTGGTATTGTAACTTCCAGTGGGCGAGGATCAAGGCTAGCTTTTCCTGAACAAGTACAATTATTTCCAATGAATAAATGTAGTAATGGTGGATAGGGAAACAAGGCAATGGTGTCAGACAGTGCTTGTGTGATTCTCTGACTACCAGTGAATAGTGGAACTAGGCTGGGGTATTATAGAGTGCATGCCTTGTTCTTTAAGTACCAGGGGAACAAGTACCAGGGGTGTCAGACAGTGCCTATGCAGTTCTGTGACTACCAGTAAAACAAGGCTGGGGTGTCAGACATTGTATGTGTCATTTTCCGACAAGACTAGAATGTAAGACAGTGTATGTTGTAGTCTGTGACCAAAGGTAGAATAAGGCTGGGGTGTCAGATAGTGATGAGCGAGCACCCCAATGCTCGGATGTTCGGGTGCTCTGACCGAGCACCCCCTGAGGCTCGAGTGCTCGGCCGAACACCCGAGCCCCATTGAAGTCAATGGGAGGACTCGAGCATTACACCAGGCACCCCCTGCTCTGATGAGGGGAGGGTGCCTGGTCCATAGGAAAAGGGCAGAAAAAGATGGAAACACTACAGAAATGGTTCAGGGACAGCATAGGGAGGATGTCTGGATGCACCTTGGACTCCAACATCGCTGCTGGGAACGATCTTTCGCCCGTAGTACGCCATTTTTACAGACTGACCGTAAAACACACAAAAAGGAAAATAAAAACGACTTTAGGCGAAAAATTGTTACCAAACAGTATTTGCTGTATATTTACTTGTATATCATCTGCAAATTCTCCCAAAAATTTCATCGATTTTCTGAAGTGAGGCCATGATTAAGAGGGAAACGTGCGCAGAGGCAAATTATCCCAAAAATTTCCTTGATTTTCAGAACTGAGGCCATGATTAAGAGGGAAACGTGCGCAGAGGCAAATTCTCCCAAAAATTTCCTTGATTTTCAGAACTGAGGCCATGATTAAGAGGGAAACGTGCGCTGAGCTGACCATCTAAAACATTATGGGTGAGGGTCTGCTGCAGAGCTGACCATCCTAAACATTATATGCGAAGGCCCGCTAGTGAGCTGACGCTATAAAACATTATATGAGAGGGCCCGCTAGAGAGCTGACCCAATAAAACATTATATGAGAAGGCCCGCTGGTGAGCTGACCTATATAAAAATTGGCAAACAGGGCCCGCTGGTGAGCTGGCCCTATATAAAAATTATATCACAGGGCCCGCGGGTGAGCTGGCCCTATATAAAAATTATATCCCAGGGCACGCTGGTGAGCTGGCCCTATATAAAAATTATATCCCAGGGCATATGGAAGAGGAGGAGGAGGATGAGAACATTAAGAGTCAACCATATACCCGTTTTTGGGGTGGAAGGGGTGAATGGGAATACAGAGTATTCCCATCATTGTAAATAACATATATAAAGTGAGTTTATGTTCCCCCGGGGCTTTCCTCCAGTGGAGTGGAGAAGTCAGGGGAAATCCAGGCCTTGTTCATTTTTATAAGTGTCAACCTATCAGCATTGTCGGTGGAAAGGCGGATACGCTTATCTGTTATGATGCCACCAGCAGCACTAAATACCCGCTCAGACAGAACGCTGGCGGCAGGGCAGGCCAGCACCTCCAAGGCGTAGAGTGCCAGTTCATACCACGTGTCCAGCTTGGACACCCAGTAGTTGTAAGGCACAGAGGGATCATTGAGGACGCTGACACGGTCTGCTACGTACTCCTTCACCATCTTCCAAAACTTTTCCCTCCTTGTGACACTAGGCTGCGCATCAGGGTGAGGGTGCTGGCGGGGTGTCATGAAGGTGTCCCACGCCTTGGAGAGTGTTGCCCTGCCTTTCTCGGAACTGCTGTGTGCTCCCCTTTTCTCCCCTTCTCGGTTGGCCAAGGTAGCACGTACTCTGCCGCCAGCGTTGTCAGATGGAAAATTTTGGAGCAATTTTTCAACAAGAACCTTCTGGTATTGCACCATTTTGCTTGTCCTCTCCACCGGAGGAATGAGAGATGAGAAATTCTCTTTGTAGCGGGGGTCCAGAAGGGTGAACACCCAGTAATCCGTGTTGTCTAAAATGCGTACAACGCGTGGGTCACGGGAAAGGCAGCCTAACATAAAGTCAGCCATGTGTGCCAGAGTACCAACAGTCAAGATTTCGCTGTCCTCACCAGGAGGCTGACTCTCAATATCCTCATCCTCTTCCTCCTCTTCTGCCCACCCACGCTGAAGAGATGGAACTAAAGTTCCATGGCTACCCTCTGTAGCGGAGGCAACCGTGCCTTCCTCCTCCTCCTCCTACTCCTCCTCCTCCTCCTCCGCCTCCTCCAATTGTCGCTGAGAAGACGAAGTGAGGGTGCTCTGGCTATCACCTTGTGTAAGCTCTTCCTCCCCCATTTCCACCTCTTCCACATGCAAAGCGTCGGTTTTAATTGTGAGCAGCGAGCGTTTCAGTAGACACAGAAGTGGGATGGTTACACTGATAATAGCGTTATCGCCGCTCACCATCTGTGTCGATTCCTCAAAATTGCGTAAAACCTCGCAGAGGTCTGACATCCATTCCCACTCCTCACTTCTGATTACAGGAAGTTGAACGGAGAGGCGACGACCGTGTAACAGCTGGTACTCCACTACTGCCCTCTGCTGCTCACAAAGCCGGGCCAACATGTGGAAGGTGGAGTTCCAGCGCGTGCTCACGTCACACAGCAGCCGGTGAGCTGGCAATTGTAAGCGCTGCTGCAGCTTCAACAGGCCGGCCGAAGCTGTAGATGACTTACGGAAATGTGCACACACGCGGCGCACCTTGGTCAAGAGATCATGCACATTGGGGTAGGTTTTTAGAAATCGCTGCACCACTAAATTAAATACATGCGCTAGGCATGGTACGTGTGTGAGCTTGCCGAGCTCCAAAGCCGCCACCAAGTTACGCCCATTATCACACACAACCATGCCTGCTTGCAGGTTGAGTGGCGAGAGCCACTGCTCGGTCTGGTGACTAATCCCCTGCAACAGCTCTGAGGCCGTGTGCTGTTTGTCCCCAAGGCAGATCAGCTTCAGCACGGCCTGTTGACGCTTCCCCACTGCAGTGCTACACTGCTTCCAGCTACTGGCTGATGGGGGAGTGGCGGTGTGTGTAGAGAATTCGGAGGTGGAAACGGAGGAGGAGGAGCCCATAACGTAGGTGCTGGTGGAAACCCTGATGGAGGTAGGGCCCGCAATCCTCGGCGTGGGTAGCACCCGTGCCATCCCAGGGTCCGAGTCGCTCCCAGCCTCCACGACATTCACCCAGTGTGCCGTCAGGGAAATGTAGCGTCCCTGGCCACAAGCACTTGTCCATGTGTCAGTCGTTAAGTGGACCTTCCCAGTAACTGCGTTGGTCAGGGCACGGGTGATGTTACGGGACACATGGTGGTGTAATGCGGGGATGGCACACCGGGAAAAGTAGTGGCGGCTGGGGACCGCGTACCGAGGGACAGCTGCTGCCATCAGGCTGCGGAAGGACTCAGTGTCCACAAGCCTAAATGGCAGCATTTCGATGGCCAGTAATTTTGAAAGGTGTGAGGTTAGTGCTATGGCCTGTGGGTGGGTGGCTGGGTATTTTCTCTTGCGCTCAAATGCCTGGGGTAACGACATTTGGACGCTGTGCTGGGACAGGGAAGTGGATGTGGTCGCTGATGGTGCTTCAGATGCTACAGGTGCAGGGCGGGAGGTATGCGGGCCTGCGCCTTCGACAGGCGATTGGCCGGCACCGAAAACAGGGGAAGAGGAGGCAGTGGTGTGGCCTGCAGACACAGATGGGCGATCCAGGCGTTCCTCCCACTTACTACGGTGCTTGGATGCCATGTGTCGGATCATGCTGGTGGTGGTGAGGTTTCTAGTGTTCATGCCTCGGCTCATTCTGGTGTGGCACAGGTTGCAAACTACAAATCTTTTGTCGTCCGCACTTTCCTTAAAAAAACGCCATACCGCGGAACACCTACCCCTTGGCAAGGTAGATTTACGCAAGGGGGTGCTCCGTGGAACATTTGCGGGCCGGTTTGGTGCGGTCCGCCTTCTTTCTGTAGCCACACCACTGCCTCTTCCAGCCTGTTGCGGTGCTGCAGATGGCTCACCCTCAGGACTGCTGTCATCGCTCGGCTCTACACCTTCCCAGGTGGGGTCAGTCACCTCATCGTCCACCAAGTCCTCCTCCACTTCCTCACTCTGATCATCCTCCTCAAGTCTTGATCCCACCACATACTCGGTCATTGACAACTGTATAACATTCTCCTCAACAAGGTCTTGAGAAGGAAATAGTGGTTGATTTAATGGCAACTGTGTCTCATCATCATCATCATCATCCACTACTTCCTTTGACCTTAAATGCCGTTCACATCTGTCATCTTCTTGTGATTGGGTAGCCTCTAGAGGTTGTGAATCAGGGCACAAGATGTCATGTTCCTCTGCAAGCGTGCTTGGAGAGAGGGTCAAATGAAGGATTGGTGATGAGACGAGCTCATCACTATATCCCAGTGTGGGATCACTTCTTTGACCAGACCGTGTATGGTGGGAGGAAGGATGATCAGAGTGAGGATTATGTTGACCAGACTCTTGGCTACTGAGAGTGGACTTGGTGGAAGACAGGGTGGTGCTTAACCGACTGGAAGCAGTATCAGCTGTCATCCAACCGACCACCTGTTCGCACTGGTCGGACCTCGAGAGTGATGTCCTGCGACGCCCTGTGAAATCAGACATGAAGCTAGGTATGGTGGATGTCTTTCTTTCTTGTGCTCTGGCACCAGGCACAGTTTCTCCGCGTCCTGACCCGCGCCCTGAACTTTCAGGATCACGTCCACTTCCCCGTCCCTTTTTACCCGCCTTCTTCATCTTACACGATATATATGACTTTAATATATATGAGTTTGAAAACTTAACAGTATTTCTTACTATTCTGCAACTCTGCAGAGTACACAGAATAGGCTGCTAAACGGCGGTGAAACACACTGAATGGAATATGTGACTTTAATATTTGAGTTTGAAAACTTAACAGTATTTCTTACTATTCTGCAACTGTTCAGAGTACACAGAATAGGCTGCTAAACGGCGGTGATACACACTGAATGGAATATGTGACTTTAATATTTGAGTTTGAAAACTTAACAGTATTTCTTATTATTCTGCAACTGTGCAGAGTACACAGAATAGGCTGCTAAACTGCGGTGAAACACACTGAATGGAATATGTGACTTTAATATTTGAGTTTGAAAACTTAACAGTATTTCTTACTATTCTGCAACTCTGCAGAGTACACAGAATAGGCTGTTAAACGGCGTTGAAACACACTGAATGGAATATGTGACTTTAATATTTGAGTTTGAAAACTTAACAGTATTTCTTATAATTCTGGAACTGTACAGAGTACACAGAATAGGCTGTTAAACGGCGGTGAAAGACACTGAATGGAATATGTGACTTTAATATTTGAGTTTGAAAACTTAACAGTATTTCTTATAATTCTGGAACTGTACAGAGTACACAGAATAGGCTGTTAAACGGCGGTGAAAGACACTGAATGGAATATGTGACTTTAATATTTGAGTTTGAAAAATTAACAGTATTTCTTACTATTCTGCAACTCTGCAGAGTACACAGAATAGGCTGTTAAACGGCGTTGAAACACACTGAATGGAATATGTGACTTTAATATTTGAGTTTGAAAACTTAACAGTATTTCTTATAATTCTGGAACTGTACAGAGTACACAGAATAGGCTGTTAAACGGCGGTGAAAGACACTGAATGGAATATGTGACTTTAATATTTGAGTTTGAAAACTTAACAGTATTTCTTATAATTCTGGAACTGTACAGAGTACACAGAATAGGCTGTTAAACGGCGGTGAAAGACACTGAATGGAATATGTGACTTTAATATTTGAGTTTGAAAACTTAACAGTATTTCTTATAATTCTGGAACTGTACAGAGTACACAGAATAGGCTGTTAAACGGCGTTGAAACACACTGAATGGAATATGTGACTTTAATATTTGAGTTTGAAAACTTAACAGTATTTCTTATAATTCTGGAACTGTACAGAGTACACAGAATAGGCTGTTAAACGGCGGTGAAAGACACTGAATGGAATATGTGACTTTAATATTTGAGTTTGAAAAATTAACAGTATTTCTTACTATTCTGCAACTCTGCAGAGTACACAGAATAGGCTGTTAAACGGCGTTGAAACACACTGAATGGAATATGTGACTTTAATATTTGAGTTTGAAAACTTAACAGTATTTCTTATAATTCTGGAACTGTACAGAGTACACAGAATAGGCTGTTAAACGGCGGTGAAAGACACTGAATGGAATATGTGACTTTAATATTTGAGTTTGAAAACTTAACAGTATTTCTTATAATTCTGCAACTATACAGAGTACACAGAATAGGCTGTTAAACGGCGGTGAAAGACACTGAATGGAATATGTGACTTTGATATTTGAGTTTGAAAAATTAACAGTATTTCTTACTATTCTGCAACTCTGTAGAGTACACAGAATAGGCTGTTAAACGGCGTTGAAGCACACTGAATGGAATATGTGACTTTGATATTTTAGTTTGAAGACTTAACAGTATTTCTTCCTATTCTGCAACTCTGCACAGTACACAGAATGTGCTGCTAAACTGCGGCGAAGCACACTGAATGGAATATGTGACTTTGATATTTGAGTTTGAAGACTTAACAGTATTTCTTCCTATTCTGCAACTCTGCACAGTACACAGAATGTGCTGCTAAACTGCGGCGAAGCACACTGAATGGAATATGTGACTTTGATATTTTAGTTTGAAGACTTAACAGTATTTCTTCCTATTCTGCAACTCTGCACACTACACAGAATGTGCTGCTAAACTGCGGCGAAGCACACTGAATGGAATATGTGACTTTGATATTTTAGTTTGAAGACTTAACAGTATTTCTTCCTATTCTGCAACTCTGCACACTACACAGAATGTGCTGCTAAACTGCGGCGAAGCACACTGAATGGAATATGTGACTTTGATATTTTAGTTTCAAGACTTAACAGTATTTCTTCCTATTCTGCAACTCTGCACACTACACAGAATGTGCTGCTAAACTGCGGCGAAGCACACTGAATGGAATATGTGACTTTGATATTTTAGTTTGAAGACTTAACAGTATTTCTTCCTATTCTGCAACTCTGCACAGTACACAGAATGTGCTGCTAAACTGCGGCGAAGCACACTGAATGGAATATGTGACTTTGATATTTTAGTTTGAAGACTTAACAGTATTTCTTCCTATTCTGCAACTCTGCACAGTACTCAGAATGTGCTGCTAAACTGCGGCGACGCACACTGAATGGAATACGTGACTTTGATATTTTAGTTTGAAGACTTAACAGAATGTGCTCTAATCTGCAACTTTGCACACTAAACAGAATGTGCTCTAATCTGCAACTTTGCACACTAAACAGAATGTGCTCTAATCTGCAACTTTGCACACTAAACAGAATGTGCTCTAATCTGCAACTGTGCACACTAAACAGAATGTGCTCTAATCTGCAACTTTGCACACTAAACAGAATATATATATTTTTTTTTTTTTTTTTTGTTTTTTTCCCCCCACACCAAATAACCTGCTGCCCCCACACACAGTAGTCCTAAAAAGGACTTTTGGTTCTTTTTTTTTCACAATTTTTGTTTTTTTCCTCCCTACACTGCCTTTCCCTTCCTATCCTCAGCTCTCCCTGGCTCAGACTGAGCCGAACTCGCTGGTCAGGTGCTATACAGCACCTGACCACGGGTTCTGGCCAGCCAATCAGTGTAATGCCAGCAGCCAACATGGCTGCTGGCATTACACCGATGTCAGAGCCTCCCTGCACGTTTATTGGCTGCGCAGCAGCCGCAAAACGTGCGGGGAGGAGACCCGAACATGGCGGGCGAGCACATGCGGTACTCGTACGAGTACCGCCATGTGCCGAGCAGAGCGATGCTCGAGCCGATCCGAGCATCGGCCGAGCATGCTCGCTCAACACTAGTGTCAGACAGTGTATGCTGTGTTCTGTGAACAAAAGTGGAACAAGGCTGGGGTGTCAGACAGTGTATGTGTCATTTTCCGACTATCAGTGGGACAAGACTAGAGTGTAAGACAGTTTATGTTGTGTTCTGTGACCAAAGGTGGAACAAGGCTGGTGTGTCAGACAGTGTATGCTGTGAACAAAAGTGGAAGAAGGCTGGGGAGTCAGACAGTGTATGTGTCATCAGTGGGACAAGACTAGAGTGTAAGACAGTGTATGTTGTATTCTGTGACCAAAGGTGGAACAAGGCTGGTGTGTCAGACAGTGTATGTTGTGAACAAAAGTTGAACAAGGCTGGGGTGTCACACAGTGTATGTGTCATCAGTGGGACAAGACTAGAGTGTAAGACATATGTTGTAGTCTGTGACCAAAGGTAGAATAAGGCTGGGGTGTCAGACAGTGTATGTTGTGTTCTGTGAACAAAAGTGGAACAAGGCTGGGGTGTCAGACAGTGTATGTGTCATTTTCCGACTATCAGTGGGACAAGACTAGAGTGTAAGACAGTGTATGTTGTGTTCTGTGACCAAAGGTGGAACAAGGCTGGTGTGTCAGACAGTGTATGTTGTGAACAAAAATGGAACAAGGCTGGGGAGTCAGACAGTGTATGTGTCATCAGTGGGACAAGACTAGAGTGTAAGACAGTGTATGTTGTGTTCTGTGTCCAAAAGTGGAACACGGCTGGGGTGTCAGACAGTGTGTGTTGTTTTCCCACTATCATTGGAACAAGACTAGAGTGTCAGACAGTGCATGTTGTGTTCTGTGACCAAAGGTGGAACAAGGCTGGTGTGTCAGACAGTGTATGTTGTGAACAAAAGTTGAACAAGGCTGGGGTGTCACACAGTGTATGTGTCATCAGTGGGACAAGACTAGAGTGTAAGACATATGTTGTAGTCTGTGACCAAAGGTAGAATAAGGCTGGGGTGTCAGACAGTGTATGTTGTGTTCTGTGAACAAAAGTGGAACAAGGCTGGGGTGTCAGACAGTGTATGTGTCATTTTCCGACTATCAGTGGGACAAGACTAGAGTGTAAGACAGTGTATGTTGTGTTCTGTGACCAAAGGTGGAACAAGGCTGGTGTGTCAGACAGTGTATGTTGTGAACAAAAATGGAACAAGGCTGGGGAGTCAGACAGTGTATGTGTCATCAGTGGGACAAGACTAGAGTGTCAGACAGTGTATGTTGTGTTCTGTGTCCAAAAGTGGAACACGGCTGGGGTATCAAAGAGTGTATGTGTAGTTTTGTGATAACCAGTGGGACAAGACTGGAGTGTTGGACAGAGCATGAACTATAGTTTTGTTTACATTTCTCTTGAGACCATCTCTATATCCTCGACCCTGTAAACTGCAAAAGTAAATAAATAAATAAAATATCTCTGTTACTGCAGTTTTAACATTAAAAATGAGTTGTAATTTACCACTGGAAAACTAACATTGCAACAGGTGGATTTATTAAAATTTTGTCCCCAGCATAACATGATTTTCAAATCATGATATAGTATTATGCAAGTTTATGGCATAATGAGATTCCAGCATTAAAGGAGCAGTAAACCATTACCATGGAAAAATCATATATTGGTAAGATTTTTCCTGCTAAGGTTCTCCCACTACTGTTAACTATTTTAATTGAATGTTATTACCATTCAAACGGTCACACATTGTTTAAACTGTTATTGTCACATTCTAAAAACTGTAGCCAGTGACTCAAGTCTCCTATAGAATGCAACAGAATAACTGGTTGGACCCAAGATGAATGCAGATGAACTATCTGGACACGAGGGGGCACTGTATGTAAAACAACAGCTAATACTGTAATAACTCTGGAATTACACCTCTCCCAACAGTGGGAGTGTCATGCAATACATTTTTTTCCCAATATAAAGATTTAATTATCCTTTAAAACCTTTTGAACAAGACTTGGGGCTTGATACTATTACCACTGGTAAAACCGGTGGTAATAGCAAAAACACTAATGCCTAAAAAACTCAACTGTGTACCTCAGCTATTGTATTGCTGTAGAGGTACATGGCAAAATGAGAATTCTTGGCCAAAACTCACTTTTTGGCAAAATGATCATTGTTGTTTTTTGTTCCCACAAGTGGAGCTAAATAGCTTGAATTGTGGAAACATCAAAGGAAAAAAAAAAGCAAAGATGCGACCGTTAACCCTTTGAGTGCTGGAGGGATAGCCCTCCGGCGCTTAAAGGCTTACTGTAGGTGGCATCTGAAAGTCCATATGAAATAAAAATATATGTTTTTAAAATTGTCCATATACATTATATTTTGTAATAAATGTACCCCTTTTGCCTCTGCCGCCGTCTACATTGGCGGCGGAGGGCATTTTGAGCGACACAGAGGCCCCCCATGCCATGTCTTAGGCCGTTGCCTAAGTCAGACAGCCAGGATTTTGAACTGAGACTGTGTCAATGTTTGACTGAGCTGGTCTAACTCTGCTGCTTGATTCTAATGTCTGAGCTTATCAAGTGCTCTGCTGTCCATTACTGCTGCCTTCACTTTGCTGAATCAGGCTGAATCAGCTGACCTCTCTGTGTTTTCTCACCTGACTGCTATCAGCCAACCCTCCCAGGGTATTTAAAGCAGCTTGGCTCACTATCTGATTGTCCTTGTGTTGCTTCTGGCTTCAAGAGTGTTATACTGCGTTCCTGATTTCCTGTGCATGACCTGGCTTCCTCTGATGTCCCTTCTGGTTCCTGACACATGGCTTGTTCCTAACATCACTGATCTCCGTATTCCTGACCCCGGCTTGTCTGAGTACCTGTCTTGGTTCCTGACCCCGGCTTGTCTTTTGGTTTATGCTTTTGGATCACAATTTTGCTTTGTTTGCTTTTGTTATTTTAATAAAGGTGTTTTGCACTTTACATTTTTGTGTCTGTCTGGTTCCTGGTCCCTAACAGACTGGCTTTTATCTACCAGCCTCAGTTCAAAATAAATTGGCAGTCTCCAATTGGTTGGAAAGTGCTTACGCACCTCCCAACCAATAAGCTTCTAGCGGGGTTCATCATCCCCTCCCCCCAGCTTTTTCTCTGTTTCAAACACAAGTATGTTTTGGAAGCCATTTTTCCAATACATACCGGTGGCTTTCACCATGTGTTTGGGACTCTGCACCAGCCTTCGCATGGGGCAGGATTTGCATCAAGAGAAAAGTGCAAAAAAGCCACCGCATGGAATAGGATAGCAAAGTCAACTGTTTTTGAGTGATGTCCAGTGGGTGAAAACTGTGCACCAGTTGGACATTTTTGCGTGGTTTTTGGTGTTGACGGCACAGTTTAGAGAATTATAAACTGTGGTGTCAAAACCGCTATCGCTGGTTTTAAAAATACCAGAGCTAATAGTATCGAGCCCTTGAACTTTCAATTCATCCACAATACACATTTTCCTGTTCTACACCATGCTTCTTAAGCAAATGTATTTACTAATGAAATGGAGTTGCTTAAATGATGAAAGCCAAAAGGGCGAAATTATAATATCACCCATAACAAAAAATGTCACTCCACCCAAAGTTGCCTGGCAAAATGTCCCCTTAATGTTGCCACTTCAAAATGTTGCTGGTTCGCTGCTAGGCATAATGCTTCCCATCTTTTTTTGTCTGCCTTCCCATCTTTTTTCTGTGAGCTGCGGCATGCAGAGAGACGTGCAGGAAAGACAAGAGGCTGAAAGACATCTCTCATCCAGTGTAGAGTGTGGGAAATAAAACATGTCTTTGGAGGCAAGAGCACCATTTGGGATCCCAAGGAAACACCCCAGAATACGCTCTGGCTTCTAATCACTTCTATATCATTCACATTTTAGGTTAGAGAAAGGTAAACCATTCCTTAATGGAAGAGACAAATAACTTAGAAATGACATCATAAATGCTGTCTGTGGGATCAGTCAATTGGAGTGGTTATTTCAACCAATCTCATAGACCTAATCATTTCATTTAGTTCCATTTGAAGAAGGGTGCTTTCAGAAACCAAACTCTGATTGGCTTTTGTAGTTATGATGTTGACTGTATAGACCCAATCATTTCTTGGCGTGTTATTTTGATGGAGAAGTAAATATTTTAAAACATTTAAAAGAGCAGTATGTTATTTTAAGAAAAAGTGTTTTACTACATGTGACGGGGTACAGGTGTTACTGATTGGTAGACCGAGGGTTAAGCGATTTATCTAGCCAGACAAAAAGATAATAAATTGCATTTATTAGAGAGGTCACGGCACACAAACACAGGACAACAATTACAGGCAAACAAACAGGGGTAAAACATAAAAACTACAAACTTCTGCTGTTCTCTTCTTGGTGCGCCAGCAAAGTTGCACAGGTTGTAAGGGGTTACATATAATACTCACAGTCCATTTTAGCTTTATGCTGGAGCTTACACATAGTCCCACTAGAGGCAAGAGTGGGCATCCCACGCACTACACATGCTGCTGGATTACATGAAGGTTCCTTGTATCTTTTAGTCCTGACAGAGGAGTTGGGAACGGCATCCTGAGAGATTATCCCCAGCCACTTTCTTTAGTCTTGGGCCATAGCCACCGAAGTTTAGCTTCCTGGCCACAATCCTTGTGGTGGGAACATCAGGGTACTTTCTGTGGCTGTAGCCGCCTTGACTTACAGCCCACAACTGAAAAGGGCACCTGGCCACTACAGATCCCACTCACTCTAACTCTTCCGATGAGGGCACTAACCAGTCCCAGTTTCTCCAGTACCCCTTTAGAATGCCCATGGACCCTAGGCCTCCCAGCATTATGAGGAGGCCTTCTCTCCTGTTCCTACATTTTCAACTCTGTCTTCTCTCTCTGTGTCTTAGGCTTTTTCTACCCACCCCCTAGAGGATCTGATGTCACAGTAACATTTTCAAGTTTTCTTTTTGTTTAGCCTGATTTAAGGGGGAAGGTACACACATTCCACACACAGATTTGCCCTACCCTCCTCTATCTGACCAACACTGGCTCTCTCATAACACAATCTATGTGGTCAGCTAGACTGGATGGCACCATCCCTCTATACACCATACACACTAACCAACCCATTCAATACTGGTAAATGGCCAACATCTCTAATGCATGCACACACAGGGGACATTAATGTTTTCAAGAATGGGAACACATGTGAAACAATGGAGATCACTGAAACAGACAGGGTTCATTCTCAGGGTGACAACCATTCCATCACGCTATACTTATAAATGTTAAGATTAACTTCATCAAAATAACACTCCAAGAGATGACTCGGTCTATATAATCAACATCATAACTGCAGAGTTCGGTTTCTGATCGCTTCATTCAAAGGTTTGGGAGATAAGACTTATATCATTTTTAATGTTTTTTTAAGGGCTACAATGTAAAATAAAATTCTTTTTAAGTATTACTATCCCTTTAAAACCCATTGTTTGAACTTTTTATGCTATCACCCCTTTCCTCCAAGTTATAATATTAATCTTTTATTATAAAAAATGTATATTGTATGGCTTTTCCAGATTAGTAAAACAATGCTATGTCCAGTACTATGATGTGCTTTATTCAAATGTTATTACAGTTCAAACATTTGCACTGTTAGAAACAGCTACACTAATGACAAAAACAGGGCTTATAATTTTAAGTCCTTTGCTACTAGCCAGACCTGAAAAGTTACTCACCACTGCAAGCCATAGCATACCCACCAGGGCTGAATTTCTACTCGCCAGGGCTGAATTTTCACTCGCCATTGGCTAGTGGCGAGTGGAAATTTTGAGCTCTGACAAAAGCACAAATTTGCATTTTGTCTATAGAAAGCAATTGGTCACAGACTAAGAATGTCCTTAGAAAGTAATAGCAAAAGCTCCCCTTTATGATCATTTTGAATTTGAAAGGCAAGTTTGAGCTGTAACATTTTTGGAATGATATACAGCTCCCAGCAGTGAGTGTCTACTCCTTGTAATCAACAGAAAAATATCTACAATACACATCTTTTTATAGTGTATCATTAACCCCTTAACGACCCTTGACGGTCATAGTACGTCATGGGTCGATCTGAGTTAACGACCCATGACGTACTATGACCGTCATGGAATTCCGGGCTCGCCTCCGTGGCTGCACACCGATTGGGGAGTCCGGAACCGGAAGGAACAAAAAAAAAAGCTCCATGGTCCTTAACTGACCGTGCCGCGCCGATCGGCCGGTTGTTAAGGGGTTAAAATGAAGGGCTTCATAAGTTTTTCATTTAGACCATACACCTTAGTAGCCCTTTTTGTTTTAGCTGAGGTGGAAAAGGTGAAGGTTATTTGACAACAAACCTTAGACAATTCTAGAGAGAAAGATGGGCATGCTGCCCTCATCGGGGAGTTGGGTCACATCTATAAATCAAGGCAATTATGCACATCATGAAAATGACAGAAATATCCTTTATGTTAAATCTATACATTCCGTGGTGCACCTATTTGCTCACATTCTTTTTCTATTCTCTGGTCTGTAGAGTGTAAAACTGAAATTGAACCCAGCTGTCAATTCTGATTACACAGACTGAAGCAGCGGGTCTGTTTCTGCTACTTGTTTAATGGGTTGAATGTTCACCAGAAGACAGTGATGTTAGCACTCTATAAAAGGATAGTGCAGAAAAATTTCCTGTCTCATGCTTGTTTCTGCTGAGACGATTGGAGAATTTTAATGGGAGCTTTAGGTCAACTGGGAGTTCAACTAAACAACATAAGGATGAAAGACAACAGATACATGAAGGATAAGCTGGTGTCACTGATTTCTTACATCACTTCATTGCATTCTTTCCAATTTGTAGGTCAGGGATTCTATGCGTTAACCATAACAGTAAATGTCACAAAAACAATGTTGCTTAGTAAATTAACTTGTCCTTGCCGTTAAAATACATTTCTAAACTGACTAACTTCCACTCAATGACAACCACTGACTTAATCATGTTTTATAACCACTTCTCTAGAAAACTACCAGACTACCTGAGCAGTATGCTCACTCCAGCTCTCCAATCTAACTATAACCTCTGCTCCATTGCTAACAACTCACTGACGATTCCACACTGCCTGAGCAGTATGATCACTCCAGATCTCCATACTAACTATAACCTCCACTGCTAACAACTCATTGACTATTCCACACTACCTGAGCAGTATGATCACTCCACCTCTCCATACTAACTATAACCTCCGCTCCACTTATAACATCTCACTGACTATTCCACACTACCTGAGCAGTATGCTCACTCCAGCTCTCCATACTAACTATAACCTCCGCTCCACTGCTAACAACTCATTGACTATTCCACACTACCTGAGCAGTATGCTCACTCCAGCTCTCCATACTAACTATAACCTTCACTACTAACAACTCACTGACTATTCCACACTACCTGAGCAGTATGATCACTCCAGCTCTCCATACTAACTATAACCTTCACTTCACTGCTAACAACTCACTGACTATTCCACATTACCTGAGTAGTATGATCACTCCAGCTCTCCATACTAACTATAACCTTCACTCCACTACTAACAACTCACTGACTATTCCACACTACCTGAGCAGTATGATCACTCCAGATCTCCATACTAACTATAACCTCTGCTCCACTGCTAACAACACACTGACTATTCCACACTACCTGGGCAGTATGCTCACTCCAGGTCTCCATACTAACTATAACCTCTGCTCCACTGCTAACAACTCACTGACTATTCCACACTACCTGAGCAGTATGATCACTCCAGCTCTCCATACTAACTATAACCTCCACTACACTGATAACAACTCACTGACTATTACACACTACCTGAGCAGTATGCTCACTCCAGCTCTCCATTCTAACTATAACCTCCACTCCACTGCTAACAACTCACTGACTATTCCACACTACCTGAGCAGTATGATCACTCCAGCTCTCCATTCTAACTATAACCTCCACTACTAACAACTCACTGACTATTCCACACTACCTGAGCAGTATGATCATTCCAGCTCTCTATACTAACTATAACCTCCACTCCACTGCTAACAACTCACTGACTATTCCACACTACCTGAGCAGTATGATCACTCCAGCTCTCCATTCTAACTATAACCTCCACTACTAACAACTCACTGACTATTCCACACTACCTGAGCAGTATGATCATTCCAGCTCTCTATACTAACTATAACCTCCGCTCCACTGCTAACAACTCACTGACTATTCCACACTACCTGGGCAGTATGATCACTCCAGCTCTCCATACTACCTATAACCTCCACTCCACTGCTAACAACTCACTGAGTACGCCACATTACAAGAAAGAAGCCGTCGATCTGCCTTCTCCTTCAGAGCTCTGAAAGTCTGTAATAACCTGCCTGAAAAATCAGATATTCTCCCATTCTAAAATCCTTAAAAATAACTACTTCTTTATATCTAAAAACAACATGCAACTGTACATTTTTAGTATGTTTGTGTGTGTGTGTGTGTGTGTATATATATACTAGTTGAAGACCCCATTACACGGGCCACAGTGCCACTGCCAGCCGGTCGCGGGGCAGTCATCCACAGTAGAGACTGCCCACGCTGCAGTTGATACAGAGCTGGACGCTACTTTGGAGTGCCCTGCTCTGTATCAGTTGTGGCATGGGAAGTCTCTACTGCGCATGACTGCGTTGTTACACACGTTCTAGCAAATTATTATATAGGATATATCTGTATTTGTGCAAATATACAACTCTTTGCTGTAAACACTCCAGGACATACTTGAAAACAAGAGAAATCTCAATGTATTCTTCCTGGTAAAACATAAATAAATCAATACATTTGTAAAAGAGGTGAGGATGTTTCTATCTAGATTCAACATTGATTTAGATAAATCGGTACTCTTATGCCTTAACATCCCTTTGGATACCATTATCTCTACTGAATCCACTATCAGATTATTGTACTTACAGTTTAGATACCTGGGGATTAAAGGGATAGTAATGTTTCAAAATAAATGCAGCTCCAATTATGTTTTATAGTTTTTGGGCCATTTGGGCCATGTAGAGCAGAATTATCATTCTCTGTGATGTGTAGTTCAAGAGAAATTGAATGATAAAGTATCCCCCTCCTGCCCCTTTTACCTAGTGTAAGCCACCTCCCCTCAGATGTGGAATCTGGTCACTTGATTGGACAGATCACAGCAAGGGACAATCTTCTGGCTGTGAGCATAAGGAAAACCCTGCCCCCTTGAAGGAGGAGGGCAGGTTTATCCTCATGCTAACAGAAGATTGTCCCTTGCCGTGATCCATCCAGATGGTCTTGCTGTGCAGCTTTACATAGGTAAAGGGGTAGGAAGGGGACATTGTATAATTCAGTTATTCTGGAATTACACAGCATAGAAAATGATAACAGTCTACATGGCCCAAACACTATAAAGAATAAGCGGAGATGCATTTATTTTGAAACATTACTATCCCTTTAACTCTCCTAGTAAACTTGAACATATATGTAAGCTGAACTATACCTCCCTTTTTAAAACTATTAGATCCAACTCACTCTCCTGAAATAAATTAACTATTTCCTCCTTCATCTCCTATACCTATTCCAAACACTCCACCATCCCCTCATAACCACTTAAACAGTGTACAAAGCTCTATTAACAAAATAGTTTGGACTGATTAGAGACACTTGGTTCTGTACAGGCCCAAACTAGAAGGAGGACACGGTTTGCCCAATGTAGAATGATATTGGGGAGAAAGTAGAAATTTGACAGGTCACAAACAATGGTGTTGCCTCTAACATCAGTGACCTCACTTCAGGACATGCACTATAGCATATGATTCCTGTAGTGCATACCAGTGGACAATCTTCCCCATCTTTTAAACTTAAATGAAAGCAAGTGTCATACCACAGCCCCATCACATGCTGAACGAACTGGCATTAAATTATATTTCCTCTATGCCTTGTTTAGTAAATTGCTCAAACAAGGCATAGAGGAAAGGAAAGCCCAGCTTATGTGGAAATGAGAGGAGGGATTTTGAAGTAGCTTATTAAATTGATATTAGGTAAACAATGAGATGACATCAAGAAAACATATGTAGACATTAACTCCCTCGCCTTAAAGGGATAGTAATACTTCGTTTTAACTTTATTTTATTTTGTAGGCATTAAAAAAACATGAAGAATGATATAAGTCTTATCTCTCAAACCTTTATGGTTTATGAGATATTCACAAGCAAAGTTCCCTTCCCCGTCCCTTTTACCTAGTGTAAACCATCTCTTCTCAGATGTGAGTCTGGTTGTATGACAGGACAGATTACAGAAGGGGACAATTTTCTTTGTATGAAAACAATGAAAGCCCTTCCCCCCTTGACAAGTTTTTCAGCTTTTTCCCTTATCTTAATTGAAGATTGTCCCTCTCTGCAGTCTACCTGGGCACCTCCCTTCTGATCTGGTTGAACGGGGTGGGGGGGGGTACTTTGTTTGTGAATATCTCTTAAACCATAAAGGTTTCAGAGATAAGACTTATATCATTCTTCATGTTTTTTTAATGCCTACAAAATAAAATAAAGTTAAAATGAAGTATTACTATCCCTTTAAGGCCTGGCTGCAAGCAATACAGTTTTGGTGTGCACAAAATAAAACTTTATAATTTACAAGCAGGCTGAAAGGTAACACCACATATGTTTTGAGATTAGTGACCCCGATGAACATCTTAAAAATCTCAGGAGACATTTTATCAGTCATGGGTATAATGCTAATGTCACAGACACTCAGATTTTAGAGAGCTGTTAATATACCACAAAGAATTCTCCTGGAAACACCCAAGGAAGAGAGTTGAGTGACATTAGTAGTCACTTACCATCCCCAACTTGAATTTCTGCAAAAATATAAAAAAGCTTCAAGTAATACTACATACAGATGAGAACTTTTTTTAATCCCCCTCTTAAACACAACCCTTCAACCTGACACAATTGTTAGTAAAAAGTTCCATAAAGAGAATAACAAGCAGCAGAAAATCTCCCTGCCTACAACACATATATCAAAACTGTGTGTACATATATATACAACAGATAAGGTGCCTAAACCACATTGCCACCAAAACTACATGAAGGGATATAAACTTGTGGTTATAAACTTTTAGAGTATCCTGTACTTAATGCTAGTATATTTGAACATTCTCTATTTGTTACATGAGGAATAAAATCTTGTCTTAGATATACCATCTGGAAGTATCCACGCACCCTTTGCACTGACCCAGGACCCCATTAGCATAGTAATCAGTGTTGGGGGGTGATAGCGCAGTGATGTTTACACATTGTCAGAAATAAGGGAAAGCATTTCTGACCAGGAAAGTAGGTACTAATCAGTACAGCATTCCTCTATGTACAAGCACTAACTACCACAGACAATAAGGGTATGTAATAATGCTACCCATCCAATAAAGGACAGACAGAAACTTGAGTGTCTCTATGGACATATTATATGTCTTTTCTTCTCAGCCGTGCTGCCTCCCAAAGTTACTCGCTGGCAACCGACTTCCAATACATGTAGAAACAAAAACAAAAAGAAGAGGGGCGCGCACGCTCTAAATGTAGACTGTTTAGACCAGTGAAGACCACCACCGAATAATAACCTTCTCACGTGCTGGATATATTATTCACATGTCAACGAGGCAAAGCTGGCCTCACAGTGTATGAGCATTCACTGGATTACCCCCAATGCAGGGATCTGTGTCTCTCCTTCGTATCTCCCTCTGATGTCCCTCAGGATTTCAGCTTATCACCTCACCCAGAATGTATCCTGTTGATTCTCCAACTGCTGCAACATCAGCTATAGCAGAATCTAATATAACACTCTATATCTGGTAGGTGGATGACCTCTAGCTTATAACCTAATAAGCACAGCTGTTGGCTTGTTGGGGGCGATAGGAGTTGCAGTTAGGAGGTCATTTTCAAAACGTCATAGAGGCTCTCTCTATCTGAGGCTTAGTTCAAGAGTGATTTGCCTACACTCTATTTTAGAGCTCAATAAGCCACCCATCCCAACTTACATATGATGTTCCACATTGCCCCTCACACTGAGGGAGTGGAGGAAGTGCATCACAAGGCCATCCTACATGGGCACCAGCAATATATTTTTAGCCAAAGATGACATGAGTCAGCCAGTCACTGGAGGATGTGAAAGGAACTGCATCCTCCAGGATCGACCATGTGAAACATCTGAGAAGCGGATCATAGGCCACCATAGTGGTGAGCATGACATAACTTGATTGCTTCCAATCCTTGAGCAAATCCAAGCTGCTGCCTCATGTGTCACAGTGCATTCTGTGAGGCAGAAATAATCTGTGGGAACAACACAGCTGACAAATATGGTTTGCGTTTAGCACAGAATTAACAACACTACACTAATGTCACGCATGTGAACATAGCCTAAGTATTGAAACACAAGGCTAGTTATTTAAATTCTTAACTCATACAAAAAGGGTAACAAATATAGAATTCTAGCCAAGTTAGGTCTATCTTTACTATCGGTATAATAGGGCTTAACAAATAACCACATTATACTGGGATTTCAGGATCTTAGGACAGAAAAAGTCAATTGTCAGAGTACCAGCTGTTGGGGACTACAACTCCCATCACCCTCAACCTTTGGCTAGTTGGGGATTATGGGAATTGTAGTTCCCAACAGCTGAAGTTCTAACAATTGACTACTCCTGTCTTAGGTGATGAGAACAATTAAAAATATTTGGCTCTATATTCTCAATCACAGGTTTATTTGGGTCTTTTCTTCCTATCCCACTCTCTTTACAACCCATTTTTTTATAACATGATTATAATTCTGGTCTTTGATGCACAAACAACATTTTGCCTCATTGGATATGTGAACAAACACCAACGTTATCTGAGTGGAGGTGCGGCTATAGTACATGATATGTAAATCTGGTTATGACATTACTGAATGAAAGCTATCTACAAAGTTAAAATCTACTTTACATTACAGAAATGTCCATTTTCAAGACAACAAAAAGACAGGTAGGTTGTGGCTACAGATGGAAATTTAGTAAGTGAGGTGTTTTCTTAATGCTGCATATCCATAGTCTTATTTTTAATCTAAGCCACATGTATTGAAAACTTAAATCGGAATATTTTATGCCAGGTTAGTGATTTTGACATTTTTGTAGCATTCCAGCTGTGTGACATACAATTCCATAGGGGAGCAGCTAAGGACAATGTAATTGTAGCTAAACATAGACAAGAAATAGCCCTTTAAACTGAAAAATGATACAAGTGACGTTTTTCAGGAAGTTGAAGAATAAACAAATTGTTGCCAAAATATAGAACTTCATCAATCCTCAATTAAGCAAGATGAATACATCCGGCACATTCTTCCATTTTGTTTACAGAAACTCCTAATCTTCTTCAGATGTGTTGAAGGGCACTTTATAGCTTGTGTGCGGGTCAAGGGACACCTTTTAAAGTAGAATTAATAATAACCCTCCATTTAAAGAGATTGTAATGAGACAATATGAATTAATCTTCAATTATTTTTTATACTTTTTAATAATACCATGTACATTCTAATCTGTTCATATCTGTATAGTTTTATCACAAATTTATTGTAAAGTTTCTCCCTCCTGCCCCTTTCCCAACGTCACCCTTCTTCCTGCTGATGAGAAAGCAACGAGGGACAATATTGTCTCAAGGTGGCAGGGTTTTCCTTACACAGACAGAGACAAGATTGTCCCTCTGTTACCTGCCTGAATACTAGCTCTGTGGAGAGTGAGCTGCAAAAAAAGATAATATAAATAGAAGGTAGTCAGAAGCTGACTACTGAGGCACAGCAAGACCGGAAGCGACAAAGCGTAGTGAGGGATAGGCCGAGGTTAGGCCAGGCTGTGTAGGTACAAAACCAGAGAAAAAATGCCAAGGTCAGGGGCAGGCAGAAAGCAAGCATCATAAAAAACAGACCCAAAGGTCAGGGGCAGGTGACAGACTGAAGCAAAAACCGAGAGGGAAGCCGAAGGTCAAGAGTCCAGGAAATCCGAAGTATTCGCAGTTAATAAGGGAGAGAGAGAGTACTGGCAACATTGAGGAACTTGACGAAAGGGCTCCCAAGACCGGCAGACAGGAGCTATTATAGTCAGGCTCCGCTGGACGTCATGATAGGAGCCGTCCACAGCGATGGCAACAGGAAAGCCGCGTATGAGCAGCATCAAGGAACAGGAGGAGTGCCAGGATGGAAGATGTAGGGGGAATCCGACCGGAACTCTCTCATTACGATCTGTCTGGTCAAGCGACCAGATTTCAGATCTGAGACAAGAACACTGACGTCAGTCAAAGGGGCATAAGAGGGGAATATCATAATAAACTACATATATATATACAGATATGAACAGATTGGAAAAAAAAGTATAAAGAATAACTAAAAATTAATTTATATTGTCCCATTACTATCTCTTTAGCATTTTATAACCAAAAAAGCTTAACGTCTCCTATCAATTTTGCTCTTGGGCCATTCTTCAGTAGGTAACATCAGTCTAGTATGTCATGTCCCTGGAGGTGGACATTAGTTGGACATGGAGGTTGACATGACAGTTCCTAGAGGAACCACAGCACTCAAACTTCACCCACTAAGCATGGTGATCATAGCCTTTGAATGATCAATGAGTTGCTCACCGTTCTGCTGCCAAAAGGCTTAAAGGGATAGTAATGTTTAATTTTAAGTTTATTTAATATTGTTGGCATTAAAAAAATAAGTACATCGATGTAAGTCTTATCTCTGAAAGCTTTATGGTTTGAGAGATATAACTTGCTAAAGTTCCCCCTCCAGGCTGTTTCAGACAAGTCTGCCATCTAGCTGACAGCAGGAGATTCCGGTCCCAGGACCAAGTGGCAGCTCTTCAGTAGAGCCGAAATTACACTATTTATAAATAAATACTTCACTGGAACAGTGTACAGAGTGTGCAAACCAGGCACACTTTGTAGACAAGTCCAATGTAGTATTTATTTCTAAATAGCTCAATTTCGGCTCTTCTTCAGCGTATGACCGGAATCTGCTGCTGTCCCATAGGGTGCTGACGTCTCTGGAGGTGGGAAATTTAGAGAGTTATATCTCTCAAACTATAAGATTTGAGAGAAAAGACTTACATTGATGTACTTATTTTTTAATGCTTACAATATTAAATCAACTTAAAATTAAACATTAAACAATCACCACACTCTCCCCAAAAACTGAACCTGCCCACATAATTCTCAGACGTCTGTCATGGCTCCCAATTCAGCAGCGCATCAATTACACAGTCCTTCTTCTGACCTTTAACCCTCTCCACACTGCTACCCCTCCTTACATCTCTTCCCTCATCTCCTATTATGTTCCTGGCCGCTTCCTTCGCTCAGCACACAATGGACTTCTTGTTGCACCATCCACACCCTCTGCCCTCTCCCGTCTCAAACCTTTCTCGCTTTCTGCTCCATACCTATGGAACTCCATACCCCTCTCCTTACGTCTTGAAAAATCCCCCTCTGTCTTTAAGTCTACCCTGATATCTTATCTTCTGGAGCACTAGGACCATGCACTGCCTTTGGCCAAACTCAGCACTTGTAATCTCAGCACTTAAATGGATAGTAATGTTTCACAAAAACATCAGCTTCAATTAATCTTCACAGTATTTGGGCCATGGAGAGTGTTCTTTCAATACTGTCAGAGTTGTAGTTCAAGAGTAATTGAATGATAAAGTACCCCCCTCCCGCCCCTTTTACCTAATGTAAGCCACCTCCCCATAGATGTGGAATCTGGTCTCTTGACCGGACAGGTCACAGCGAGGGACAATCTTCTTACTGTGATCATAAGGAAAACCCTGACCCTCTTGACAGATTTTTCAGGTTTTCCCTTATGCTCACTGAAGATTGTTCCTCTCTGCGATCCATCCGGACAGTCTTGCTGCTCTGAGGTGAGCAGTGTTACACTAGGTAAAAGGGGCGGGAGGGGGATACTTTATCATTCAATTACTCTTGTACTACAACTCTGACAGCATTGAAATAACACTCTCCAAAGCCCAAGTACTATGAAGATTAATTGGAGCTGCTTTTATTGTGAAACATTACTATCCCTTTAACACCCTCTTACCCCATTGTCTGTCTCCTTTTACCAATTTAGACTGTAAGCTCCTTGGGGCAGGGACCTCTCTCCTATTGTTTCTATGAATGTCGCACTTATTTCATCCCCTCTTATTTATTGTAACATATGTCTATTGTAAGGTGCTGAGTATACTGTGTGGCGCCATATAAATAAAGATATACATACATACATACATACATACATTACTACATACATACATGTGCACTCTGCCTTCCTGAGTTTGAATAAATTGCTATGCCTACCTCCATAGACACAACACAGAACTGATTAAATATATGATCTACTGATTCACAAATGGCCTTTAGGATTTTCTGGCCATAGTAAGGCAAGTGGGAGACTACTCCTTGGAAGTGTTACATAAAGGAACATTATCATTGTCCATTGCCTCCTTCCCCCACAGTTATCTTAATCTAGGTAAAACTTTATAAAGGCCACTGTGTATCCAAACTGGACCTTTAATCAGTTCTGTATATCATGTTGATGGAGGCAGACATTATTCCTTGTTGCAGGACTCCACCATCCCAAACTCCTCCCACTGAAGATTCCTAAGAAAATCTTTAATAGGAAGAGTTTCTTGTCTCAGAGTCCAGTAAAAATAATCATGTCTTCCTCCATGGATATGGTTTGAAGGAACCAAACCATCCATACAGAATTAATTCATAGGGGACATTAGGTTTTTCTGTCTAGATTAAGATACTGGAGGGGGTTTACTCTTAGGAGTTGTTAATGATATTTTAATTAATTAAGTTACTGTAATAATATTTGTTAATTGCCGCAAAGGAACTGTTGTTACATCCTGCCAGACGAGAGCGTTCAACAAATCAGTTAACCCCTTTGATGCTAGAGAGGCCTAAAAAAGCATAGCGAAGCAATGCATTGGAGGCCTTTCTAGCATCCAAGGGGTTGAGAAATTCACCTTTAGAGCCTTAGCAATGTTTCCTTCATGTAATCAACATTATTAAATGTAATTATCTCATGTATACATAACTAGTCAAGCGAAATGTCTTTGTAGATATGTTTATGGATTTCAACAGCTTTTTCTGGATGTGTTTTCATCTGATAAATGCACAAAGTGTATATAAACACTCTTTCTGACGTAGGGAAGATGTCAGATGAAGAGGGGAAGTAATTGCTGAAAATTGCAAAACAAAAGACTTCAAGTGGGATCAACGGTGTCCTAGAGTACGTTGGTGTAAATGCAGTGGCGTAACAATAGGGGTCGCAGCGGTCGCACCTGCGACCGGGCCTGTCACTCCAGGGGCCTGGCCGCCCCCTGCGACCCCCTCGCCCGCAGCAGTTGCTCAGCTGATCTCCCATTCGGCGCGCCGCTCTAGTAATACAGAGGGCTGGGAGATTACATCATCTCTCAGCCTCTGCATTACTAGAGCGGTGCGCGGGAGCTTCAGCTCTAGATATCTGTGCCGAAGGAAGCACAGATGTGTCAAGACACTTCGCTAGACCACCAGGGACTGGAGGTAGGGGCAATGTGGAGATAAAGGGTAAATGTGGAGATGAAGGGGCAATGTGAAGATGGGGGCATTGTGGAAGGGGAAATGTGGAGATGGGGGCATTGTTAAAGGGGCATTGTGGAGATGATGGGGGCATTGTGGAAGGGGCATTGTGGAGATGAAGGGGGCATTGTGGAAGGGGCAATGTGGAGATGAAGGGGGGCATTGTGGAGATGAAGGGGGCATTGTGGAAGGGGCAATGTGGAGATGAAGGGGGCCAATGTGGTCGGGGGGGGCCCATGGCAATTCTTGCACCAGGGCCCGGTGGCTTCTAGTTACGCCTCTGTGTAAAGTTCAAAATGATTCTGCTCTAAATGCCTTTGCTTGCCTAACACCAATTTACTAAGCTTTGCATGTCAAAATGTCTCCTTTTAAGGGCGCTTGCGGCACATGGAATTCTGTCGGGCATTCTAGGGACACTTTTGTGGTTTTTCCATTCCTCTGTGACTTGTTTAACTCCATCTATTAAACAAGGTACCGTTACATAATTAATGGTGCTTGCACCAAGGGAAAATCAATGGGACAGACTATGGGCATTTTAGGGATGCTTCATTCCTTTACAACTACCTTAATGCCATGCATTAAACAAGGCATGGAGAACATGGGGAGCATGTATTATGGTAACCAAAAGTCCAAAGGTGCATAATTTAGGGAATAGTTACACTTTTATTTCTAGTAAAAGTGAAAGTCTCCTGGTGCTGTACAACACTTTATTAGCATATGAAATATTACTGAAAAGCTTAAGTGCCATATGCAGTGCAACTGAAAAAGCTTCATTAGCATATGAAACTGTATGGTTACCACAAATAAAATACATTACTATACAATATCAAGTATGAATATTTCCTTAACTGTACGTTTGCTGGTCTGATGGCCAACATGACACATTTTCAGATACATAAACTTGAATCAAGGTGACAGGTCCAGTTTAAATGCATTTGCCCCAAGGGGAAAACAATGGGCAGGCTAGATTGTTCCATTCCTCAACGACCTGTTTAAGGCCATGTAGTAAATTGTTAAACTTGTGGCGCTATATAAATATACTAGTAGAAGAGCCCGTGTACATGGGCAACAGTGCCGGCCGGTCACGGTGCAGTCATGCACAGAAGAGACTGCCCGTGATGCGGCAGATATGGAGCAGGGCACTCCGAATTCAGACCGCGGTCCTCTCTGCGCACGGTCTGAATTTGGAGTACCCCGCTCCGTATTAGTCATGTCACTGGCAGTCTCTACTGTGCATGACTGCAACACGCGCAGCAATCTCCACTGCACATGACTGCATTGTTACAAGCTTTTAGTGCATTATTATATAGGATTAATTCATTCATGTATTAAACAAGGCACGGAGGAAATGCAGAACCTTTACATAATTTCTCTGTAAATGCAATGGGGAAGGTACAGGGCTTGGCTTCAAAGACTTAACCCTTTGAGTGCCAGAGGGGAAGCAATGCATTCCGTACCCCTCTGGCACTCAAAGGGTTAAGAAAAGAGGACATCATCTGCTGATGTTCACTGCAGTGATCACACACACACACTGTAGTCCGTGTCCCGAGGAGCAGCTACTGGTGCTAGAGGCTAACTTCAATGGAGCCGCATTCGTGAATTCATAGTTTCATCCAAAGAGAAACACTTTAATTGTGTAAAGGTTCCTTGTTTAATAGATGGTGTTAAACAAGTCATAGAGGATGGAAAACCAAAAAGGTGCCCCTAGAGTGCGCGACTGGATTCCACGTGGTGCAAGCAATGTTAAGAGGAGACATTTTGGCATACATAGCTTAGAATCTTCGTGTTAGGCAAGCATAGGCATTTAGAGTAGAATTATGTTTGAACATTTACACCACCGTGCTCTCAGACAACTTTGATCCCATTTGAAGTTTTGTGTTGTGCACTTTGCAGCAATTACTTCCCTACTTCATCTGGTATCTTCCCTACGTCAGAAAGAGTGTTTATAAACACTTTGTGTTTATCATATGCAAACACATATAGAAAAAGCAGCTGAAATCCATAAACATATCTACAAAGACACATTTTGCTTGACTAGTTATGTATACATGAGATAATTGCATTTAATAATGTTGATTAGATGGTGAAAACAATGCTAAGGATCTAAAGGTGAATTTCTATTGTTCCTTAACTCCTTGGATGCTATAGAGGCCTCCGATGGGTTAACTGATTTATTGAATGCACTCCTCTGGCTGAAAGTAATAACAGTTCCTCTGGCAGGAACAAAAAGGATTTCAGTCACATAAAGTATTAAAATAGCATTAACAACTCTTAACAGTAACCCCCCCCTTATCTTAATCTAGGCAGAAAAACCTAATGGCCCCTATGAATTAATTCTGCATGGATGGTTTGGTTTCCCAAAATGATTAATACTTGATATCATATCCATGGAGGAAGACATGATTATTTTTAGTCGACTCCAGGACATGGAACTCTTCCTACTAAGGTGGGAGGAGTCTGGGATTCTGAATCCCGCAACAAAGCATCATACCAACCCCTATTCTGGGATCAAGTCCATATAGATGTGCCAGTGGCATCACCACCACAAATGTTAGCCTGCTGCCCCTGGGACCAGGGCTGGATTTGCCATAAGGCAAAATAGGGACCTGCCTACAGGCGCATGCCACCAAGGGGCGCCTGACAATGGGATTCTTTTTTTATTATTATTATTCTTTAAAAAACAAAACAAAAAAAACTAGCCACTTCGCTGGCTGCGCCAGCGCCCGCTCCATGTCGCCCTCACATTGCACCCCCTTCCCGTTGTCTATTTCCTACCTCCCTGACATGACAGGTCTGTGCCTCCTTTGACACAGTCCTGTAAGTGCTGAGCTCCCTTGTTGGCTCTGTAGGAATGCAAAGCGCTGGGAGATGACATCATCTCCCAGTGCTCTGCATTCCAGAATAGGAGACCACGCGGAAGCTTCAGCAACTACAGGACTGTGCCAAAGGAGGCACAGACGACAGATCTCCTGCCAGGGAGGTAGGAAACGGACTATGGGAGGGAGGC
The DNA here is from genome assembly GCA_037306005.1 of Rhinophrynus dorsalis. Taxonomy (NCBI): domain Eukaryota; kingdom Metazoa; phylum Chordata; class Amphibia; order Anura; family Rhinophrynidae; genus Rhinophrynus; species Rhinophrynus dorsalis. Next base: position 601,558,426 of record CM074719.1, read on the forward strand.
AGGCAATGTGAGGGCAACATGGAGATGGTGGGGGAAAGTTGGAGCCGAAGGGGGGCATTGTGAGGGCAACATGGAGATGGTGGGGGCAATTTGGAGCTGATGGGGGGCAATTTGGAGCTGATGGGGGCAATGTTAGGGTAACATGGAGTTGATGAGGGCAAGTTGGAGCTAATGGGGGGCAATTTGGAGATGGTGGGGGCAATGTGGAGCTGATGGTGGGCAATGTGAGGGTAACATGGAGCTGATGGGGGGTAAGTTGGAGCTGATGGGGGGCAATGTGAGAACAATATGGAGATGGTGGGGGAAATGTGGAGGTCATGGGGGCAAGTTGGAGCTGATGGGGCAATGTGAGGGCAATAAAGAGATGATAGGGGCAATGTGGACATTAGGAGCATTGTGGAGGTGTCCAATGGAGATGGCCAATGGGGGGGCATTTCAGATTTCTGTGCCTACAGGCTCCTGAGATGTAAATCCGGCCCTGCCTGGGACACATAAATTGCTTTCTTGATTATGAAGGTGGTGTTGATGATGATGATTATGTTGTTCATGCTTCTGATTATATAAAAATGTTGCTTAATTCATTTTTACTATGCTTTCTATTAGCTTTTTTCCTCTCATCCTCCACAATACATTTTTCCACTCAATTTAAAAGAATTACTTTATATTCTTTCACAGAATCTGATTCGTGTGGGTGTTGATGCTCACACTTTGGCACAAATTCTGAAATTTGCTTAAAGCAGGGGTCCAGCAATGTAGTAAAAATGTATTCCTCATTGCTGTATATAATTTTAATATTCCATATGTATGTATTCATATGTGTATGTATATATAATAAGTAGTGATGAGCGAGCGTGCTCGGCCGATGCTCGGATCGGCTCGAGCATCGCTCTGCTCGGCACATGGCGGTACTCGTCGAGTACCGCCATGTGCTCTCCCGCCATGTTCGGGTGGCGGGGATCTGTGCCGGAAGAGGCACAGATCCGAAGACGCTCCGCTGGACCACCAGGGACTGGAGGTACGGGGGCATTGCGGAGATGAAGGGGGCATTGCGGAGATGAAGGGGGACATTGTGGAAGAGGGGCATAGACTCTATGCCCCTCTTCCACAATGTCCCCCTTCATCTCCGCTATGCCCGTCTTCCACAATGTGCCCCTTCATCTCCGCTATGCCCCTCTTCCACAATGTGCCCCTTCATCTCCGCTATGCCCCTCTTCCACAATGTCCCCCTTCATCTCCTCTATGGCATAGAGGAGATGAAGGGGGACATTGTGGAAGAGGGGCATAGCGGAGATGAAGGGGCACATTGTGGAAGAGGGGCATAGCGGAGATGAAGGGGCACATTGTGGAAGAGGTGCATAGCGGAGCTGAAGGGGGACATTGCGGAGCTGAAGGGGGCATTCTGAGATGAAGGGGGCATAGCGGAGATGAAGGGGGCATTGACCAGGCACCCTCCCCTCATCAGAGCAGGGGGTGCCTGGTGTTGCCCCATTCATTTCAATGGGGCTCGGGTGCTCGGCCAAGCACTCGAGCCTCAGGGGGTGCTCGGTCAGAGCACCCGAGCACCCGAGCATCGGGGTGCTCGCTCAACACTAATAATAAGATGTAATATATAATGTTTCTCAATTTGTGTAAATATGCAACCCTTTACTGAAAAATATCCAGGACACACTTGAAAATGAGCAAAATCTCAATGTATTCTTCCCGGTAAAACATTTTCTAAATAAATAAATTGCTTCTAATGAAGACTATGCTAGGATCCTGCTCCAAGCATGCTAATATTAAAGGGATAGTACTGTTTCATAATAAAAGCAGCTCTAATTAATCATCATAGTATTTAGACTTTGGAGAGTGTTATTTTAATTCTGTTAGAGTTGTAGTACAAGAGTAATTGAATGATAAAATATCCCCCTCCCGCCCCTTTTACTGATGTAACACTGTTCAGCCAGATCAGAAGGGAGGTGCCCAGGTAGACTGCAGAGAGGGACAATCTTCAATTAAGATAAGGCAGGGCTTTCATTGTTCTCATAGGAAGAAGATTGTCCCCTGCTGTTATCTGTCTGGTCTTACAACCAGATTCCACATCTGAGAAGAGATGGCTTACACTAGGTAAAAGGGGCGGGAGGGGAAACTTTGCTTGTGAAGATCTCTCAAGCCTTGAGAGATAAGACATATCGTTCTTCATGTTTTTTTAATGCCTACAAAATAGAATAAAGATAAAACAAACTATTACTATCCCTTTAAGCTTACCAGCTGGTTCATGTCTGTGCTGTCATGATTGTAAGCTTGTAACAATCATTGGGTGTGTTTTTTATTTTTTCTATAGTAAATATAATAGTGGACGTAGCTTACTGATTACAGCATCAACACAACTAGCTAGCAATGTTGTGTCCTCAAAAGGCTTCAGCAATTCACATACTTCATACAGTAGCTGCCATGGCCCAAGTGACAAAGAAGACTCCTCTTAAGGTTTCCAGTTATGCATTGTATATTCAGTAATGGCCTTTTCTGGATCATACAAATGCAGAAAAAATGTGAAATTCCACCTGGTTGGCACCTCCTTTTTAAGCATATGGGCAGTGTTTACACTCATGGCTGGAATATAATGCATTCTGAGGATTGTAGGACCTTCTAAAATGTGCATGAATTTTGTAGGATATATTTAGCATTTCTAAGAGGTTTGGTTTCTAAGATGGATTAAGTAACAATTAGATTTATGACATGGGTAAAGAAGGGTATAACCACCATATCTTCTATTCTCAAGACAGCTATTATATTGGAGCGATTGTCGGCAGACACATAGGCGGCTTTCAAGGAGTGAGGTACAAGCCATTCTTCTATGACCTGCTGCTTTGTGGGATTGTTTCTCAAAGATCTGATGTACCCTACTGCTGGCCTTTACTATTTGAGCATTGATAGTCATACAGTCTGTATTCTGGCCACTTGTTCGCACATTTGTTGTTGGATGAACTTTCTTGCAGTATGGATGTTTCCAACCCCTGCTTGACAAAGTTGCCAAAATGTTGGAGTTTGACATGCTGCCCTTTTCTTTTGTTGAAAACAGGTTAACAAACTGATTTCATGTGTTGTGCTCCACTGGAATATCCTGAGCCAAAGTTCTTTTTCAAGGACAGATATGCCACATCTGGCATATCTGCAAAGAAAGAAAAAACATGAGAGGCTTCTATAGTGATTTTCCAGAGTTGGTAAGATGGCAGAGTGTGTATACACAATAGATCAACTCACATTTAATAAATGTTAGTAATCAGACTTATACCTGTCATAAACTTAAAAAGCCTACAAGGTACTTTACCCGTCCCTGTAAAGGTATATGATGTCCACTGTTCATGTCCTCCACCGGAACCAATCTCCACATTACAGGAACTAGAACTTCAATGATACTCCATAGAAATCCAAACAGGAAAAAAGAGATACTATATGTCGATATGACCATAAAAATAAAAAATAAAAAAGGAACCGTTCTGGGCTGATGAATAATACAATTTTATTAATAAAAAGCGCTAGAAAGGGTATGCGTTTTGCAGCAGTAGCTGCTTTATCAAACCCTTGATATCAGTATACAAAAAAGACAATATTAGCAACCTGAGTTTACTGCTGGAGGGGAGCAGTTCCAATTATACCCCCAAAAAGCCCATATAGCTGAACAACACATACGTGTTAGTGTCAGCCACCTACTTTTTAAGTGCAATTTCATTGGTGGTGGTTGGTGTTTTTTTACCATTACGTTAATACACTAGGAGCGCCTCTTGGTTTTTTCTTTTGTTTTTACAGATCTGGCATATCTGTCCTTGAAAAAGAACTTCAGCTCAGGATACTCCAGTGGAGCACAACACATGACATCAGTTTGTTAACCTGTTTTCAACAAAAGACTAGGGCAGCATGTCAACCTTTAACATTTGGCAACCTTTTTAATCCACAGGAGTACAACAGAATTATTTTTTTCTAATTTTTGACTTCCTACTAAGAATGTAGCAACTGTGGATTTGCAGCCAATAGAAGAAGAACCATGTAACATAATTATTTTAACAATTTGACTGGTGGTGGTTTTTGTGGTGGGAATGGGTACTCTATGACTTTGTCACGTCACCTCCTACACCTAACTTAGAGTCATACTCTTTGCATTTGCACAACAGCAGTAGAAGACATGGGTGTTATTTCTACTGAATAGAATGTTATGTTATCTCTCTGAAACATCTACAACTCTATGTATGTGTATGTATGTATGTATGTATGTATCTCTATTTATATAGCGCCATACATGTACACAGCGCTTAACAAAAGTTGAAATAATATAGTACAAAAATACAGAACTGGGTTAAGAGCATTAAGCTTAAGTGCAATCATTACATTATTTGTGGGGGAAAGTGCAGCAAGGGAAGCCTAGACTGGGAAAGGGACCCTGCCCCAAGGAGCTTACAATCTAAGCTGAATTCATAATGACAAACAGAGACAGTAGGGGGAGGATTATAAGTGCAGGTACAAGGTGTGGTGAAAGACGTGCAGAAGGATTCTGGTGTGACTATCTGTGTGCAAGAGGAGGATATTGCTATTGAGATGCCTCCCTGAGCAGGTGGGTTTTGAGGAGATACTTGAAAGTGAGGATGATTGGCGAATGGTGATAGGGAGGGCATTCCAGAGTCGAGGAGCAGCCAGTGAAAAAGCTTGTAGTCGAGAGATGGCTCGAGTTGTGTAGGCAGAGGACAGGAAGAACCCTTGAGAAGACCGTAGGGGACGGGAAGGGGTGTAGCGGGAGATAAGGGCAGAAATGTAAGATGGTGCTGAGGAACAGAGAGACTTACAGGAGAGAAGGGGAATCTTGTAAGAAATACGATACTTTATAGGTAGCCAATTGAGGGATTTCAGGAGGAGATGAGATGGAAGGTATATGCTCCTCTCACATGGAGGGGTGAGGTGGAAATACATTACTTACCTTTTTTATGGGGTGGGGGAGTATTTACCACAAATAATACATTGAGATTATCTCTCATTTTCAAGTATGTCTTGGACTCATTTTATCTATCTCTGAGAGGTGAAAGGCTGAGCTGACCTCGTCAGGACTAGAACCTGCGACCTTGCCATTTGAACAGATTCTACATCTGGTGAATCAACCAACTGAGCAGTCTCACCAGTTTATTTATCATTGATTTAAATGCAATGAAAAAGGAGGAAAAAAACTGAAAAACAGAACATTTCTTAGAATTTGTCATGCACTGTGGGAAGTATGTTTTTTCTCAATCTACACTTCCGCTCTTATTTAACACCCAGCTTTCCTTTTTCCAGCTATCCCCTCTCCAATATATTCTGAATGCACCTGTATTAAAGGGATAATAATGTTTCATAATAAAAGCAGCTCTAATTAATCATCATAGTATTTGGGCTTTGGAGAGTGTTATTTCAATTCTGTCAGAGTTGTAGTTCAAGAGTAATTCAATGACAAAGTATCCCCCTCCCGCCCCTTTTACTGATGTAACACTGTTCAGCCAGATCAGAAAGGAGTTGCCCAGGTACATTGCAGAGAGGGATAATCTTCAATTAAGATAAGGGAAAAACCTGAAAAACTTGTCAAGGGGGGAAGGGCTTTCATTGTTCTCATAGGAAGAAGATTATCCCCTTCTGTTATCTGTCGGTCTAACAACCAGATTCCCCATCTGAGAAGAGATGGCTTACACTAGGTAAAAGGGGCCGGAGGGGAAACTTTACTTGTGAATATCTCTCAAACAATAAAGGTTTGAGAGATAAGACATATTGTTTTTCATGTTTTTTTAATGCCTACAAAATAAAATAAAGATAAAACAAAGTATTACTATCCCTTTAACACAATTCCCCTTTGTCAGTCCCTTTACTGGCTGCCTGTACAGTCTCTAATAAAATGTTAAATCTTGGTTCTAACCTACAAAGAACTAAACTTACCCCTTACTATTTTAATACCCTTGTGTCAGGAAACATTACCAACAATTGTCTCTGCTTTGGCTGTGACCTACTCCTCTTCTCGTCTCTAATTCTCTCTGCTTACTCCCAACTACAAGAGTTTTCTAGGGTTGTTTCCACCCTATGGAACTCTCTGCCTCATTCAGTCAGACTCTCTCTTAGCCTCTAGAGTTTTAGAAGGTCCTTCAAAACCCACCTTTTCATGGAAGCCTATCAGATATCAGAAGATATCTACTCTTCCCTTCCTTGTAATAATTTCCCATTCTTTGTGGCTCGACTTCACTGCACTTACATTACTCTGGCATTTGGACAAGCCATTTCACTTGCCCTTGCTGCAATCTAATCACACTCTTACTCGTCAGAATTCCTCTGTGACACATCAGCTGAATGTTGTGCCATACAGTTCCTTACATCACTTGTCACTTTCTTCTAGGGTTGCCACCTTTTCTTAAAAAAAATTATGGCCATGGCATTCCCTCCATAGACTTAACATTGGGCAGAAGCCAATTTTTTACCAGCCTGCCAGTAAAATACCGGCTGGGTGGCAACACTACTTTCTTCTCTTTAGTAGGTCACAACCCATGGAAGGACCACTCAGAAAATCCAATCACTTATAACTTGTATATCAATCAGCCCCATAGATTATAACCTCTTGAGAGCAGGGCCCTCTTCTCCAACTTTTTTCAATGCCTTTTAATGTTGACTATAAATATATATAATGTTCTGTCGTCTAGTGTAAATATAATACAGTGCCTTTTGAATAAATATATTACTAATAATAATTATTATTATGTAATGCCATTTGTATTGTGACTATGAGATATGAACTAGTCAGTTACTTGATTGTGCTTAGCGCCCACCACTTTTGTATTTGAAAAGCCTTCTGTCTTCTGAGCCCATGCACAGATAATCCTGGACAAGTAATAGGAACCCTTAATATCTGGAAAAGTCAGGAAAGGCTGCGGCCTCAGAGTAAAAGTTAAATGGATTGTAATGTTTCACAAAAACATCAGCTCCAATTAATCTTCATAGTATTTGGGCCATGGAGAGTGTTCTTCAATACTGTCAGAGTTGTAGTTCAAGAGTAAATGAATGATAAAGTACCCCCCTCCCACCCCTTTTACCTAGTGTAAGCCACCTCCCCATAGATGTGGAATCTGGTCTCTTGACCAGACAGGTCACAGCAAGGGACAATCTTCTTACTGTGATCATAAAGAAAACCCTGCCCCTCTTGACAGATTTTTCTGGTTTTCCCTTATGATCACTGAAGATTGTCCCTCTCTGCGATCCATCCGGACAGTGTTGCTGCTCTGAGGTGAGCAGTGTTACACTAGGTAAAAGGGGCAGGAGTGGGATACTTTATCATTCAATTACTCCTGAACTACAACTCTAACAGTAGTGAAATAACACTCTCCAAGGCCCAAGTACTATGAAGATTAATTGGAGCTGCTTTTAGTGTGAAACATTACTATCCCTTTAATCCTTTGAGTGCCAGTGGGGTACGCAACGCATTACAAAGGGATGTGTTGCGTACACCTTTGGCACTCAAAGAGTTAAAACAAGATTTTAGGTGTAAAATAAACAGAGAGGTTTTACTGATGCTATCATAAAGTACTTGGTATGTAAGTGTATATAACCCCAGTTCACTTTTACATATCGTAGCACAGCTGTGATAAATTAAAAGGTACTTTAAATTGCTCGTAGAAAACAGTTTAAATATTTTATAGAGATTTTCCATCTGTGTAAATCAAGTATTTTTCCACTTCTGGGAGATGCCACAGTCAAAATTTATTACACAGCAAAATTGTATTTTTTGTTTTAAAATGGCTTTTCAGGTTTTGAAAGCGCTATTACTATTGTAATTCATGAAGAGGTTTTATCTTTAATACTAACTCTCCAGAGACAATAGTAACAGTTTTGCCATAAAATGAGAAGTCCCTGATTAATACTGCATCCATCATTTCCCAAAAATTAACTCTTTGAGTGTCAGAGGGGTACGCAATGCATTTCAAAGCACTGGCACTCAAACGGTTAAATATAGCACTTTAATAATGAATGAATGTGTCATCTGCCAGCAGGGGGAGTAATTTTGTTTTCCCCGACAAGAAATTCTAGGTGATAGACAGGGGAGGGCTGGCCTGGGGGGCAGGGGGCAATTGCCCCCTGGGCCGGTCATATGTCTGGGCCAGTGGGCCACTGTCTCATTTAATCTCAATCTTGTTGCTATAAATGGAGCAACACTAGCGATACCACAGAGCTTACAACTGAAATGGTGCTGTACAAAGATACCACAAAGCTACAGTCCAAATGAGGCTACACTAGTTACATAACCCATTTCCACTGTAAGCTCTATAGTATCACTAGTGTAGCTTTACTTCAATTGTAAGCTCTGTAGTATCAGTAGTTTAGCCCACTTTAATGTGAGCTATGTGGTATCGCTTTACTTCACGATATTAATGCCAGGTTTAAAATTAACAAAAGGAGGTGGGCTTTGAGAGTGGGCTCAAACGATAGTAGAAATGGGCCACTTGATTGTATTTGCCCACCGGGCCACAAGTTGCCAGCCCTCCCCTGGTGATAGACTTTTTCTAAATAAGTGGAACTTTTCTTTGAATTGGATTAATTGCAAGTGCGGGCCATCTGTGGGTTTCTAGCTGCTTAACACTTTAAGTGCCAGAGGAGTACTTAACGCATTGAGAAGCAGTGCGTTGCGTACCCCTCTGGCACTCAAAAGGTTAAGGACTTTTAATTAATTAATTAAGCTTTATTTATATAGCACCAACAAATTCCGCAGTGCTTTACAGTAGGGAATAGACATACAGAGATATTAAATAGCGCAATCAAATGTGGAGAACAGAAGGATCAGAGGGCCCCCTGCTGGTGAGAGCTTACAGTCTAGAGGAAGGAAAGTTGGACACAGAAGGAGTAAGTGCTATTGAGTGTAAATGCCTTCAGCCGCATGAACTGCCAGTCAGTGGGTGGAAGTGAGAAGTGCTGTTGAGTGCAGTGGTCCAGGCAAGGGGTGATTCTTGGTGATAATGTTTATGGAGGTAGTTGATAGGCTTCCCTGAAAATGTGAGTCTTCAGGGAGCATCTGAAGGCTGGAGGAGAGTCTGATGGGATGGGGGAGGGAATTCCACAGCTCAGGTGCAGCATGGGAGAAGTCCTGTAGGCGGGAGTAGGAGGATGTGATAAGAGCTGTGGAGAGCAGAAGGTCATGTGCAGAGCGAAGATGGCGGGCGGGAGTATATTTGGAAATGAGAGATGAAATATAGGGGGGGTGCGGTGTTAGTGAGGGCTCTATAAGTAAGCACCAGAATTTAGAATTTAATTCTGTATCTAATGGGAGCCAGTGTGGGATTGACAGAGTGTTTGGTGTCAGAGAAGCGATGAGTGAGGTAGATTAGTCTTGCAGCAGAGTTCATTACGGACTGTAGTGGGGTTAGTCGGGTGAGAGGAAGACCAATTAGTACTACAACTCTTATGAGCTTCCAAAAGCCACTGGCCAGCTCGGGATGATGAGGTTGCAGTCCAACAACAGCTAGAGAGGAACTATACAGGATGCCTACTTCTGACTTACTCCACAATACCAGTGGATGAACTTTGTGATATGCATTAACACATATGATTGCCGTACTGCGTACTGGTGCATACATTGCAAATCAATGCTTTTCATAAGCCTCTGGTCCTGGTCCAGGACTGGTTGAAGATGCTACATCTTGACCCAATGATCAACTGGAAAATCCATAGAGGCCACTAGGATTTTCTGGCCATGGTAAGGTAAGTGGAGGGTTACTATAAGGAACTGTAGTTCTCCTTTATCTGATAAATCACAGAATATATTAGAGAAGGTATAACTTTAAGAAATGTTTGCTGGCAGGCTGAAGCTGTAGTCAAACAACATAGCAATTTTCATAGGAAGGCAACCGACTAAACAGTTGTCATGGAAAGTCAAAGGACTTACCACAACAAGATGCAACAGCTCAGCGCACTAGACAGAATAACTCTACGAATGTGCACTGAGGTGCCGTTGTAGCAAGTGCCACCCAGGTGAGCAGCAGCACTACAATTAAGCACACATACACATCACTCACCAATTTCTTACAGCTGGTCTGGGAGGGTTTGCAATGCTTTGCAGACCTCTCTGGCACTCTTAGAGTTAACCACAGATGGAGACATATACACATCTATTGAAATGTCACCTTCTATTTGGCGACCTATCAGCGCACAACATCAGAATGTTGCTCTTTTGATCGAGGAGACATTCTGATGTCACCCTTTTGATCGAGGGAGGCAACATTTTTAATGGGTCGTTATGATGATAATGATAGATGGCGACATTTGAATAGGATACCGTCTGGGAGTAGGTTGCACCTTCTCAGAGATAAATCAATGTGAGTGAACAGCAACTCTCAACTTCAGATGAACACAATGGAGATCACCAAAGTCTACTTAAACTTAATTATATTGTAAAAGCGGCAAAACTGACAACATCATCAAGAGACACCAATGACTTTATGCATTTTGTGTTTAAATATGTTTCACCAGGGGGGACATTGGTATTACTTGCTGTTGCTGTCAATTTCTCTGCTTTTAATTATGGAATAAAGAGGCATTTAAAGAAGAACTATCACCCAAATTAAACTTGCCCCCAAATAATTATGCACATAAGGAAATGCATATCCATACTAGTGTTATCTGGAATAAGTCCAGCGTTATTGAGAAATCCAACTCGTTGTGAGACGGTGTGGCAAGCAGCTTGCTGAAGAGGAATCTACGCACACACGCCATCAGTCCTTTCCTATACCTTAAGGTACAATGTAGAGGAGATCGGGATGGACAGCTCAGGCATGCAGATGTTTCTTTGGCAAGATGTCTGTGCTGACACCTGCCTGACCATCTTAGAATGACTTGGATTTCTAAATAACGCCGGACTTATTCCGGATAATGCTACTATGGATATGCTTATTATTATGTGCCTAATTATTTGGAGGCAACTTTAATTTGGGTGATAGTTCCACTTTAAACATAGAAACAGTTTTGGCAGCAGTTAAAACCCAACTGGTACATCCAGTACACCCAAGCATTTTTGAATCCCCTCACTATGTTAAAGGGATAGTAATGTTTCATAATAAAAGCAGCTCTAATTAATCTTCATAGTATTTGGGCCTTGGAGAGTGTTATTTCAATACTGTCAGAGTTGTAGTTCAATAGTAATTGAATGATAAAGTATCCCCCTCCCGCCCCTTTTACTGATGTAACACTGGTCAGCTCAGAGCAGAAGGGAGGTGGACAATCTTCAGTTAAGAAAAGGGAAAAAAGCTGAAAAACCTGTCAAGGGGGCAGGATTTTCATTGTTCTCACAGTAAAAAAATTGTCCCTTGTCTGATCTGTCGGGTCAAGCAACACATCTGAGGTGAGCAGTGTTACATCAGTAAAAGGGGAGGAGGGGGATATTTTATCATTCAATTACTCTTGAACTACAACTCTGACAGTAATGGAATAACACTCTCTATGGCTCAAATACTATGAAGATTAATTGGAACTGTGGTTTTTGTGAAACATTACTATCACTTTAAATTTGAACTACCACCCAACACAATCTTTATCTTCACTAATTCGCCATCTGGCGACTAGCTGCTTAGTAGCACTAGTCGCCAGACTAATTACCTTATTTAATAGATTTCTGCTCTCTTCCATGGGTGACAGGCAGGACGGAACGCGGACATCTTGCCATTGTGACGTCCGCTCTGTCAGTCCCAGCCAGGTATTGGAGGTGTTGCTAGGAGCCATTTGGCTCCGGCTGGGACTGGCAGCGCAGGTGTGTGGATGTCACAATGGCAAGATGTCCGCGCTCTGTCCTGCCTGTCACCCATGGAAGAGAGCAGAAATCTATTAACTAAGGTAATTATTCTGCTGACTAGCGCTACTAAGCAGCTAGTCGCCAGGTGGGGACTTAGTGAAGCTAAAGATTGTGTCTGGTGGTAGTTCCGCTTTAAGCCCTATTATCTCTGTTGGAAGGCTACTCCATGAGCCTGTCACCCTTTCAGTAAAATATGACTTCCACCCTCAAACTTTACATCATGAACTCTTGCTCTAGTATTCCTCTTTGGTGATATACCAATTAAAGTAATTCTTTTAATACCTTAACGACTATGTGATGTGCCAGGACCATCACCGTTTTTTTCCCTTAAGGACTGGTCACAGTCCTGCCATGTCACATACTTTTTACTTTCAGCTCTCCTGAGGGATTGCTGTAAGTAAGAATGGGCTCTTAAAGGGATAGTAATACTTCGTTTTAACTTTATTTTATTTTGTAGGCATTAAAAAAACATGAAGAATGATATAAGTCTTATCTCTCAAACCTTTATGGTTTAAGAGATATTCACAAGCAAAGTTTCCCCCTCCCGCCCCTTTTACCTAGTGTAAGCCATCTCTTCTCAGATGTGGAATGCAGTCCATAGACCAGACAGATAACAGAAGGGGACACTCTTATTCCTATGAAAACAATGAAAGCCCTGCCCCCCTTGACAAGCTTTTCAGTTTTTTCCCTTATCTTAATTGAAGATTGTCCCTCTCTGCAGTCTACCTGGGCAGCTCCCTTCTGCCCTGGCTGAGAAGTGTTACATCAGTAAAAGGGGCGGGAGGGGGAAACTTTGCTTGTGAATATCTCTTAAACCATAAAGGATTGAGAGATAAGACTTATATCGTTCTTCATGTTTTTTTAATGCCTACAAAATAAAATAAAGTTAAAACGAAGTATTACTATCCCTTTAAATAGACCACTCCAAGATGGGAGCGGTCTCTCTCAGACCCCCGCTCAGCACGCGGTTATACATAACAGGTCATGTGTGCAGGAGTGTTGGCAAGGAACAAAGTGGTCTTAATACCTTAAGGTCCAAGGACGTACATGTACATCATGGGGTCAGTGTGCCTAAAGGACCCATGACATGCATGTACATCATGGATTTCAGGGCTCCCTGCGTGGCTGCATGGCATTCGGGGTGCCCTGAACTGGATCCTAAAAAAAAAAAATATGCCCTGTGGTCCTTAAAGGATGGTGGTCCAGATTTGGAGAGTTGGAGATCTATCAACATAAAGAAACCGACACTGGGGGTTATCCAGCGGAAGTCTTTATACTGAGAGGCTGGTACTACCTCAAAAATGGTGAGTGCAACCTGCACACAGCGAGAGGTGTTACTTGGAACGGTGAAGGATAAAACATACAATAACCAGTGGTGAAGGTGTAATATCTTCCTGAAAGCGTAACGCATGGTGACTAGCTTGAAAATAGATGTCTTACCATTAAAAAATAGCTGTGTCTAAAGTAATCCTTCCTATTTCGGGACTGACGGGCAGGTTAGTGCGGTCTGTGCGCCTGCACCGTCAGTCCCTTCCGGTAACCATATGGTGCACTGCAGTCTACTCAATGGAGAACGGGACTGACGGCGCAGGCGCACAGACAAGATGTCTGTACTGTAGCCTGTGTTCCGGTCTCCAAACTGGAAGTATGTCTTTAGACACAGCTATTTTTTAATGGTAAGACATCTATTTTCAAGCTAGTCGCCATGCGTTTAATGAATGCATGGCGACTTGGTTTTACATGAAAGTTCCGCTTGAAAAGCAGTCTACACTTAGAAGTGTGTGTTCCTTTTCCCGTTTTTTGTCTTTTTTCTGCATATTTGGGAGAACTTGATACCGAAGGTCGCGAGGGAACGGCAGCCACCATTGTGTGGAGGACTTTCTAGAGGTACTCTAAGTGGAATCAGGACATATTGTAAAGTGGATTGTTGTTGTACAAATTTGTGCTGGAGTAGAATTTTGACAACTTCCCTGGACCGCTGTTCCTTAAAGGGATAATAATAGTTCATTTTCAGTTTATTTCAGATTGTAGACATTAAAAAAATATAAAAAAAACAATGTAAGTCTTATCTCTCAAACCTTTATGGTTTGAGAGATATACATTTCTAAAGTTACATCTTCCTGGCAGTTTCACTAAAGTCAGCTCTCTGGCTGATGACTGCAGAATCCGGTCACCTGACTGGACGAATGCTCTTCAATAGAGCTGAAATTGCTCTCTTTTGACCTACATACTTCACTGGAACAGTCTACAAAGTGTGCTTGCAAGCCAGGCACACTTTGTAGACCATTCCAACTAAGTATTTAGTTCTAAAGAGCGAGATTTCGGTTCTGCTGAAGAGACTTACATCGTTTTTTATATTTTTAATGACTACAATATGAAATAAACTGAAAATGAACTATTACTATCCCTTTAAGGAATTAAACAAATTAAGGGCTATGTGTGTGGAGCAATTTAGGAACCAACCATTTGTACTATTGGGGAATAAAATTCCGTTTGATTTCAATGGGGATTTCAACCCCATGAATACAGTTGGAGACCTCTTTAGCATTCAAGAGGTTAAACTTAACATTAACTTAACATCCCCATGTAAATTAGAAGAGATTTTCATTTTTGCCCCTAGTGCACTTGGTTTGCTTCTGGATTCACATTGTTTTTTTGTGGAATCATTTTCAAGAACAGCTGATTAAATCTGATTGGCTGGGATGTTCTTCACATCCCAGCCAATGGCAGTGAGGGCAATTGAAGGGAGCCTGCCCATATATAAAGGCAGCTCACTTCAAACGCCCTCAGTGTGTTACGGGCATCGGCCCGTACACTGATGAAGAGGAGCGTCGTGGGACATTTGTGTCTCTCCAATTGGCGGAGACACATAGTTAAAACCTAAGTTACATTTTGGCCATTTATGAATCACATTGATTTGTGTATATATGGAGCTTTTTATTCATTGGCATTTTTTCTTCAGGCCATTACATGGAGGCATATATGGGTATATTTATGGAACACTAATATCGGACCCTTTGAGTGACAGTGAGGTACACAACACGTACCCCTCTGCCACTCAAAGGGTTCAGGAATGTCTTCGTTCATGCTTGAGAAGAAAGAAGATTGAAGAGAAGGTGGAAGATAGGATAAAGAAGAGAAGACAGAAGGACAGTGGATGACAGGTAAGTGTAACATGGATCAATTAATGATCGGTGCTTGGCAGTATATCAAGCACCAATAGTTAATTGTTTCTTTACTGTTCAGTTCCCAATATCGCTGTTTTTAGCTGTATTTTGGGAACTAAAAGCACAAAACAGATGTTCAGCCACAAGACTGTTTTTGTGGCTTAACGTCCTTTGAAGTTTTAGCTGGTAGGGTCTTTAAATACCACGTTAAACATGTTGGTTTAACAGCTGGTATTCACTTTGGCCCTACCGGCTGGCTTTAAATCTACCCCTTAATCCCTTGCCACCCTTGCTTCACAATGCACTGGAGACCTATCCAGCATTCAAGGGGTTAAAAGTCCATTTTTAATCTTGGGGAATGTTCATTTGTCCCCAGTGGTGTAGTTGGTTTGACCCAAAAATCGCCCTCATTTTTCTTCCTGTATATGGCCAATGTTTTTTTGGGGATTTGTTTAACCCTTTGAGTGCCAGAGAGTCAATGCACTGCACTGTACACCCCTCTGGCACTCAAAGGGTTAAGGAACACAGCAGAAATCCAAGAACTATCTCTTGTTTTCGCTCATGAAAATCATTAGCTTGGAATATTGAATAATATATCATTTAACGTAATCCAGTTTACGTGCGGCCTGTTTTCCTTGGATTTTTTAAAATAAGATCTTGTTCCAAAGTTGCAAAACAATCCTCGCGTTTGTTTTGTGGGGTCCCAAAGGTGAACGTCCAAAAAGAGTCAAGTTCAATGCAAACAGAGCATCTGGCTTTCTTACAGTTCAGTTTTAGATGTTGGAAAAAGAGAGATATTGTGTAGCGGATACAACATAAAATGCTGGGCGAGGGAATGTGTGGGTGTTTAATAAAGATAATACAGGACATCAAAGAGAGGGGTATTCAGACTGTCAGACCAGAAGTCTATCTAGTCCAAGAGACATTTAATATAGATGAGTGGGTTTGGAAAGGAGAGAGAGAGAATGAGGGAAAGAGAGTGGAACTGACAGAAAGAATGAACGAGAAAGAGAGAGAATGGAAATGACAGAGAATATGTATGAGAGAGAAAGACAGTGAGAGAGGGAGAGAATATGGAACTGATAAGAGAATGAGAGAAAGAGAGTTAATGACCAAAAGAGAGAATGGAGCTGACAGGTATTTTTCAAAAGAGAGATAGAGAGAGGGAGGACAGAGCTGACAGAGAGTGAGAGCTATAAAGAACGAGAGAGAGAGAGACTGTAACTGGCAGATTGAATGAGAGAGAGAATGAAACTGACAGAGTGAATGAGAGAGAGAATGAAACTGACAGAGTGAATGAGTGAGTGTAAAAGAGAGAGAGAGAGGGAATGGAACTGATAGAGATAATGACCAAAAGAGAGAATGGAGCTGACAGGTATTTTTCAAAAGAGAGATAGAGGGAGGACAGAGCTGACAGAGAGTGAGAGCTATAAAGAACGAGAGAGAGAGAGAATGTAACTGACAGATTGAATGAGAGAGATGGAGAGAGTGTATAAGTGACAGAGAGAAAGAGAAAGAGACTGTAACTGGCAGATTGAATGAGAGAGAGAATGAAACTGACAGAGTGAATGAGTGAGTGTGAAAGAGAGAGAGAGAGAGAGAATGGAACTGACAGAGAATGAAAGAGAGGAAGAGAGAATGGAACTGACAGAGAATGAAAGAGAGGAAGAGAGAATGGAACTGACAGAGAATGAAAGAGAGGAAGAGAGAATGGAACTGACAGAGATAATGAACAAAAGAGAGAATGGAGCTGACAGGCATTACAAAAGAGAGATAGAGAGAAGGTGGATAGAGCTGACAGAGAATGACAGCTATAAAGAACTAGAGAGAGAGAGAGACTGTAACTGACAGAGTGAATGAGTGTGTGTGAGAGAGGGAGAGAGAGAGAGTGTGTGTAGATGACAGAGAGAACGAGAAAGAGACTGTAACTGGCAGACTGAATGAGAGAGAGAATGAAACTGACAGAGTGAATGAATGAGTGTGAAAGAGAGAGAGAGAATGGAACTGACAGAGATAATGACCAAAATAGAGAATGGAACTAAGAGGCATAATGAAAGAGAGATAGAGAAAGGGGATATAACTGTCAGAGAATGAGAGAGAGAGGGGGAGAGAGAGAGATAGAAAGTGTAACTGACAGAGAGAATGAAAGACAGACAGATAGAAGGTAACTGACAGAGTAAATGAGAGTGAGAGAGAGAGAATGGAACTGACAGACAGAATGAGAGAGGAGGGGGTGGAACTGACAGAATGAGAGAGGAGAGAAAGAGATAGAGAGAAGTGGAGAGAGAGGGAATGGAACTGACAGAGAGAATGAAAGAGAGGAAGAGAGAATGGAGCTGACAGAGATAATGGCCAATAGAGAGAATGGATTTACTGGGGCTTGGTGATTTTGTTTTTAGCACTATCCACCAGTGTAGTGCACACGCCATACATAGATAAATACAAGTTCCCTTCTCAAAACCAATCATAAAAGCTGGCATCTACTGACCGCTCAGTTCCCCAGTACAGCCACAGAATCACACATACTGACCCCAGACTTGTCCCATGGTAGCCATAGAACCGCATATATTAACCATCCAGCTTTGTGCCAGTGCATTTGTAGCCTTAGAACCATACATGCTGACCCCCACCCAGCTTTGCCCCATAATAGCCTTAGATCAATACTTACTGAATCCCAGTTGTGTCCCATAGTAGCCATGGAACCACACATACTAAAACTCCACCTTGGTTCACAGTAGCCATGGAACCACACACACTGACACCAGCCTTGGCCCACAGTAGCCACAGAATGACACATACTGACACCAGCCTTGTCCCACTGCTCTGGGATACATAGAACCACACATACTAACACCCCCCAGTCTTTTCCCATGGTAGCTAAAGAATCACTTATACTGACCGTCCAGCATTGTCCCGCAGTTGCCACAGAACCACACATACTGGCCACCCAGCCTTGTTCCAATGTATGGTAGCCAGAACTTGCAACATGAGGCCTCCCAGCTGCTTCCAGACTACATCTCACATCGGTCCCTGCCAACCAACAGCTGGTTGGCTACTGATGGCAGCCTGGCAGCAGCTGGAGGAACTCATTTTGCATACCAGTCCTGTGATCCCAGCACTGACCTACAGTCTGTCCCTAGAACTACAAATACTAAAACCCCCCAGCTTTGTCACATGGTACACATATATCCACATATACTCCCTCCTCAGCCTTTTCCCTCTGTATGTTATAGACCCAGAAAAACTACCCCTCAGCCTTGCCCCATGGTAGCCACAGAACCACACATAGTGACCCCAGACTTGTCCCATGGTAGCCACAGAACCACACATAGTGACTTCCCAGCCTTATCCCACTGCACTGGTAGCCACAGAATCATGAATAACAACCTCTAGCCTTGTCCCATAACACTGGTAGCCACAGAACTTGATTAATGACGTCAACCCTTTTCCACTATGGAACGATACATACAGAGTCTAATCCCTAGGAAATTCTTGGTGATAGAGAAAATGTGTGAGGCACAAAACTACTCCTATTGCAATGTATTATCTTTCAGACCTTTTCAGATATGACTTGCCAGTACTAATTGGTGGTATAAGAAAAAAAACACATACTTTTACACACTTAAGTCACTTCAAAAATACTATAACTGTTCAACGCCATAGCACTTCTTCACGTATTCAGTGACTAGTGCCAGACTGAGAAAAATGATACTCCATTGGTATAAGTTGACAAACCTTAGTGGGTGCCAGGACCATGTGGAAGAAGGCTAGGGGAGCAGGCAGTGTATGTGTGATTCTATAACTAATGGAACAGTGGAACCAATTGAAAAAGGCTGGGTGTCAGACAGTGCAATCTGTGGTTCTATGACTACCAGCTGAACAAGGCTGGGGTGTTAAAATTGTATGTGTGGTTCAGTTGCTAACAGTGGTACAAATCTGGGAAAACAGTGTATGTTATGGATTTATGGTTACCAAAAGGACAGCGAGACAAGATTGGTGTGTCAGGTAATATATAAGGAGATCTGTGACTACCAGTGGAACCCGGCAGGGGGGTCAGACAGTGTATGCTGCGATCTGTGACTCCCAGTGGGCAGTAGATTATCTATGCCATTGTGTAGGTGATCAATACTGAGTCCATTAATTTAAATATGTGCATGTGAATTTACAAAATACACAAAATTCATACTCATCTGGATCCAACAATGTCCTCAGCTCTCTGGTCCTCATATCCCTGTAAAGTAATAAAATAAGTTAAAAAAAAAACAAAATGCCGTAAAAGTCCTGCCACCACTTTCAACACTGCTAAAAAATAAAATTGCAACACTTACCCACCTAGTCCTTCCTGGGCCAATACACAGGACACTGAATAAGAAATAACCAGTGATTGGCTTATATAGTATTGGCTTATATATGAGCCAATTGCTGTGTACATTTTTTCTCACTTTCTGATTGGCTAGGAGGAGGAGTTAAGCAGAACATTATCCCAACATCTTTAAGTTAATTTTTGGAGTTAAAACTGTAATTTTTTTACATTTAATTGTAAAATGTTTTGATGTTACGTTTGACCACATCCACTGCTAAGACCATTTCTTTAAAACTATACTTCTTTGATATAACTGTTGCAAATAGTACCATTATCTCTTTGAAAATATGACAGCAAAATATTTTGGAGCTATTAATGAGATTGTAAAATCCCATGCTTTTTTTTTTTTTACATAAAATGTTACTTGATCAACCATATATAAAGACATCAATTAGATAAATTTAGATAAGAATGTCCAAACAGGCATTTTTTAACCCTTTAAGTGCCAGAGGGGGGCGCAACGCATTGCAAAGCAATGCGTTGCATACCCCTCTGGCACTCAAAGGGTTAACAGAAGACCCTATGTGTAATAGAATCCAGCCCCTGGTGTTATTATGGTATAATTATCATAATAGTTTCATGTTATATTATGCTTTGAAACATTCCAATCTACAAAAAAAAGTTATGATCAGTTTAATTTAAAATTTAGATAAGAATTTCAGAACAGACATTTTTTAACTTAGGGTCGGTCCTGTGCTCAAAGAATTAAAATGTAATTTATAGAGGCAAAATAGTCAAAGGGTTAAATGTTTAAAGAGAAAATAATAAATTTTTGGACTAGTTAAGACCATGAATTACAATTTTAAAGTAATTGTATTAAAAGTGAGCATGGTCAGACTTAATATAAAAACATATTACATGTTCAAAAATGACATTGTTAAATCCAAACTGTCATCTTCATAATATTGTCCCCAATACATTACTAATATGGCGATAGGCAAAGGCATACTTGTATTATGTTTAATAAGTTCACGATATTGAAGTAATTCACTTTCTTCAGCAGGCATTCAGGGCACAGAGCTTACAAGAGAAGCTCTGTGCGCCTGCTCTGTCAGCAACTTCCGTTACCTTAAGGTGCCAACGGACATCACAACCAATCCGGGCAGTGCACAGGACAGACAGAGCAGACTCAGAGGTAACTTCCCTCTAAGATGTCTGCTCTGTTGTCCGCTGGATGCCTGCAGAAGAAGGTGGATTACTTCAATAACACTGACTTATCCTACATAATAATTCCCTAAAATGCGTGTAACGATACAGTCATGCGCATTAGAGACCGCTGTGCGTGCTGCAGTCATGCGCAGTAGAGACTGCCAGTGACGAGGCTGATACAGAGCTGAGTGCTCCGAAGGACGTCCAGCTCTGTATCAGCCGCGGCGAGGGCAGTCTCTACTGAGCATGACTGCACCACGACCAGCTGGCACTGTATCAGCCGCAGCGTGGGCAGTCTCTACTGTGCATGACTGCCCCGCGACTGGCTGGCAGTGGCACTGTGGCCCATGTAACGGGCTCTTCAACTCGTTAAACATAATACAATATGCCTTTGCCTGTCGCTATATTAGTTTTGTTTTGGGGGGCAATATGATAAAGATTAGTGTTGAGCGAGCATGCTCGGCCGATGCTCGGATCGGCTCGAGCATCGCTCTGCTCGGCACATGGCGGTACTCGTCGAGTACCGCCATGTGCTCGCCCGCCATGTTCGGGTGGCGGGGATCTGTGCCGGAGGAGGCACAGATCTGAAGACGCTCCGCTGGACCACCAGGGACTGGAGGTACGGGGGCATTGCGGAGATGAAGGGGGCATTGCGGAGATGAAGGGGGATAGTGTGGAGATGAAGGGGGACATTGTGGAGATGAAGGGGGACATTGCAGAGATGAAGGGGGCATTGCAGAGATGAAGGGGGCATAGCGGAGATGAAGGGGGACATTGCAGAGATGAAGGGGGCATTGCAGAGATGAAGGGGGCATAGCGGAGATGAAGGGGGACATTGCAGAGATGAAGGGGGCATTGCAGAGATGAAGGGGGCATAGCGGAGATGAAGGGGGACATTGCAGAGATGAAGGGGGCATTGCAGAGATGAAGGGGGCATAGCGGAGATGAAGGGGGCATAGCGGAGATGAAGGGGGACATTGCAGAGATGAAGGGGGCATAGCGGAGATGAAGGGGGACATTGCAGAGACGAAGGGGGCATAGCGGAGATGAAGGGGGACATTGCAGAGATGAAGGGGGCATTGCAGAGATGAAGGGGGCATAGCGGAGATGAAGGGGGCATTGCAGAGATGAAGGGGGCATAGCGGAGATGAAGGGGGACATTGCAGAGATGAAGGGGGCATTGCAGAGATGAAGGGGGCATAGCGGAGATGAAGGGGGACATTGCGGAGATGAAGGGGGACATTGTGGAGATGAAGGGGGCATTGACCAGGCACCCTCCCCTCATCAGAGCAGGGGGTGCCTGGTGTAATGCTCGTGTCGCCCCATTGAAGTCAATGGTGCTCGGGTGCTCGGCCGAGCACTCGAGCCTCCGGCGGTGCTCGGTCAGAGCACCCGAGCACCCGAGCATCGGGGTGCTCGCTCAACACTAATAAAGATGATAGTTCCGCTTTGATTCCAGTATTAACTACAAACATTCTGCAGTTGAAATATCTGTTTAAATACCATAGTTACATGTATATATCATTCATATTTTCAAGGAGTCTTTCTTCTGTCATTTTCTCTCAAAATAATACTAATACTGTAACATTTTCAAAAGTTTTATTATGGTTTGGAACCCTCCTGCCGAAGAAAAAGCAATGCTAAATTTGACATTTAATTTAAATAAAAATATTCAGACATACATAGTTTTAATAAAGGACCCTTGGTGATATAATGCAAAGTGAATTTGCCATTTACATACAAATTGGCTAATTTTGAAATTGCCTCTCTATCAGTAGAATTTTAAAAAGTAGTACTTAAAGGAGCTGTAAACTTTTTTTATGAAAACACATATTTTACAGAGCATTTCCTGCTGAATAAAACAAGGTCACTCCCATCGCTGTCAGATGTTTTAATCAAAATTTATAGCAGTTCAAATAACCAGGAAGTGAATGTTTACTTCCTGATAGTTCTAACTGACAGGAAGTGAATTTACTGTGATTACTTCCTGATAGTTCTAACTGACAGGAAGTGACAGGCAGTTTCTATCACATTCTACGGAGAACTGTATGTCTCTGACTTTTCTGACTTTCCTCTACATTAGACTCTAACAAGAAAAAGAATTATAATTTGACCAGTAGAAGGCATTGTTAATGTAAAAAAAATATGGGTTTAAACTGTAATAACTCTGGAAATATAAATATCTCGGCAGGAAAATCCCTACAATATATATTTTTTCATAAAAAAGTTTACTGCTCCTTTAAGTTGATAAAGTTACCATAGATAGAAAAATCATTTTAAAATGTGTTATAAGTTTTCATCTTCCAAAAATGGGCAGTGTAAATATATCACTTGGAGAATACATTGATACCAATAAATAAATAAATAAAAATTAGCAAAACAGTTATTGAGTATTTATGAAATCATTTGAAACTGAAAATTGATATACAACTTACACTTCAACAAATCTCTGATTTATGAGTTTCCCCCAAAATAATTTCCAAGACCCACGACAGTTTCACACATACCTAATAGTTACATTGGCTCAGTCTTCTGCAGTTTTGGAATCCAAACTTCCAAGCTATGACATATTGCCTGTGTGAGAGAACTTGGGTTTGCGACAGACATATAATGTGATATTAACAGCAATTGGTTTCACAAGAATCATAGCTTTATTTGATTCCACTTCAGACTAATTATAATCTTTCACTAGGCTAATAGTGGGAATCTACTCAATGAGAACACCGCCTGAAGCTAAGGGTTAATCCCCTTGGTGACCTCACTAGTATTCAAAGAGGTTAACCCTTTGAGTGTCAGAGGGGTACGGAATGCATTGCAAAGCAAAGGGTTAAAAGCCCAATTTAAATCAATGGGATTTTGGGAATATGTTGTCACCTACAGTGACACTGGTTTGCCCTACAATTGCTCTACATTCTTCTAGACGTGCTCTGACTGTTCATAATACAGTAGCATCATTACCCTCCGCAAGTTATTATGTGTATTCAAGTCCCTCAGAGCTTTTCCTGATAGTTAAAATAGGGATATTCCCACTCCAGGGACATGTTTCTTTCAAATGGTATTATAGTTCAATCTTAATTTTTTTAATCAAACTGTTAGTAACAGCAGGAACTGACAAGTAATACTTTGGAGACCTCTCTAAAATTCAAAAGATTAAAAGCCTCATTTAAATCAGTGGGGATGTGGGGAATTGTTGTCCCCTATGGTTTTTCCAGAATTGCTTCAATTCTTCTTACGCAGCAGCTTCATCTCATACTAACAACCTACGTACATGGTAAATATGTTGTTCTTTACTTATGTGTATAAGAATAAAATGAAAATAACATTTTCATCTCTCTGTGGTGAGGAGTGAAAGGTACATGTATAGAATGATAAAATATGGATCAGACAAGATGCATATTAATAGTGGGAATGTTAATGAATACCATGTTGCAGACAATTCAGTCCAAGTAACAGGAAATCCTTTTGACATATAAATAATGATAATGTCTGGTGGGAATTGTTCTTGTATAAACCCTTTTACCCAGCAAAAAAGAGTGAATCTTATGTTAAATAACTGGTTCTATAGAAGTCGTCAGTTTGGTGAAGATCGGGAAGTAATCGTACTTAAAAAAACAACAACTGAGACAGCGCATTTGAATTATTATTTTTTCATGTATAATCCTTTATTTCCCTTGGCAATAACAAAATGACTTTAAAGAAAACAAGGGAGTGACTAATATTTTTGCAGAAGTGTTCCAAAAGTTCTCAAATTTTATTCAAGTAGGAACCTAAATTATTAACTAGTGGAACAGTCGTCAGCGTTGACTGGATTGATTTGTTAGTGTCCTAATGGAATATTCCATATGCAACGTTAAACTGTCCCTAAAAACACCATTCATGCAGTTACAAATGGCCTCTTTCAACATGTTCCAATCATCATTATATTGTACAACATCTGAACAGTAATATATTGCTTGTTCACTGTCCCAAAGATGTCAGTTACTTGATGATGTCAACCATTGCATCCCAAAAATTATTTTTTCAAAATGGGACAAATTATGCATTTTTTAATTACATTTTTATCTTAATAGTTTGTCAAAGATAAGTTGCAAGATAAAGCTATGGGGGAGTGGAGTATAATTTATTTTTATAAAAACAAGAAGGGGATAAAAAGCAGGACGTGCTCCTAGTGTTGAATCAGATGATAAATAATGGACCTTCATCAGACACCCAGTGAGTTATACTCACAAAATTATATGCTGATATGACACTTATGTGGATAACAGTAATCACACTTGGGGGGATTATTACCGCTGCCCCACAATCAGCAAATCTGTGATCCTTGGAATAGATTGATCTGCTCCTTCCCACCTCTCTCTCCCCAAAGCGATCAACCATACAAAAGCAAACACAAAGAATGGGAGGGCGCCCAATAGTGTATTAACGTTTCTCTAATTCTTAGATCAAATCTGAATAAAGATGGGTACTCACAATCATGGTGGTCAGTCCCAAGATAACTAACTCACCTTTGGGGAAATCCCCATCTCCAGTCGGGAAGCTTTCAATAATAGGTAATCTGAAAGGCTCGAATAATGTTTATAAAAATATTTAATAAAAAGTTGATATATAATAAATATATAATTCATAAAAAATACATATATATATATCCTGAAAACAATGGTGCTAATCAACGCGTTTCGTGGCAGCCCACGCCACTTTATCAAAGATATGATTAAGACCTAGGGATAGACATCTCAGCAGATCCGCCACTATACTCAATAAATTGATAATTAGCATGTTGCAGTATATAATGATATTGCAAATGTATGTAAAATATATAGACATACACAGTCACATAAATAAACCCAGTGTGTTGTATAATCATTTTTAGAATAATAGCTATAAAAAGTAACTCTGGTTTGTGTTGGGGAAGAAGTGACTGAGAGCAATAAGGCATAGAGTTGCATACAGATAGGAAATAGGAATAAGGTTTGGCAAAAAGTAGCAATTGCTTTCCCCTGGAATTTCCGCAGAATAGGAGAAATGTTTCTCCTTTCTGTGAAAGTTTGCACAGGAGAGAAATACATAGTAACATACATACATAGTTGATGAGGCTGAAAAAAGACATGCGTCCATCAAGTCCAGCCCATGCCAAAACACCCCTTTTGATCCAGAGGAAGGAAAAAAAAACCTGATTCAATTTCCAGTTTAACCCCAAGTGGGTAAAAAAATGTCCTTCCTGATTCTAAATGGCAGTCAGATATTTCCCTGGATCAACAACCTATCCGCATTGAAGCCATATATCATAATATTTAATATTGTTCTGTGCTAGATAGGCATCCATTGTTTTTTTGAACCACTTACAGTAAGTACAATATCCCGAGGCAAAGAGTTCCATAGCTTTGCCACCCTTACTGTAAAAAATCCCTGTCTTTGTTTTAATGGAAAAAGCTCTTTGCATAAATAATTAATTTGATAGTTCTTAGTATTGACCTTGAATGTATTTATAATTAGTAATAATATCACCCCTTAGACGTCTCTTGTCTAATATAAACAAACCCAGTTTGGCTAGTCTCTCTTTATAACTCAGATTCTCCAATATCTTTATCAGTTTTGTTTAATTTCTCTGCACCTTTTTCCAGTTCAACCTGAATGCTTACACAACTGAAGCATTTAATGAAGTCAGTGAAGTCACATGCTAATTCCCTTAATATCCAAAATAGGTCCAGCTGACATGCTGGAGGAGGAGGAGGAAGGGAGCAGGAAGGTGGTGGTGTGCAGGCCCCCGTTGATGCACCTGAGGACCACCACGTGGAAAGGGCAGGTGAGGACAGTAAATTGTAATATGTTCTCCAGCAAAAACACATCCGTTCAATGTCTAATATGTCTTTTGCTGTGTGTTGTTGGTTTATGTTTGTGTAAAGGGTTCTGAGTTTTGTGTTTCTGGTTGTTGTAACCATTTCAATGGCAGAGGGGTTCCCAATGCATTCTCAAAATTGTTGCGCATACCTCTGACACTGAAATGGGTTAAGGCTCCATACAATTATCTCACCCTTGTGAAAATGTCCTGTATCTCCTCAGGGTCATCGCGGGCTGCGTCTGGTGAGGAGGATGAGGAACCACCTCTGGGGGTGTCTGCCTCTACTCCTGAGGCTATGGAAGAGGAATCGCATGGTAAGTAAAATCTTAAATCTGCTGTCCCATGTGTGTTCCACCTGTCTCCCCTTCCCTTACAAAGACCCCAAATTCCCTGTAGTGATCTGTGTTCTTGTCACACATAACTGTGACAGTATCATGGCATGAACAAATATCATTATGTGATTTTTGTTCATACCATGATCTTGTCATACACGTATGCTTGGCTCCAGGCCATAGCACACACCTACAGTTCCAGTTTGCAGGCTATCACTAATTGAGTGTTGGTGGATCAATCAGAATAACAGTGATGATCCACCTGTGTATAATCAAGGCTAAAGGGCAAACCTGACCTGTCAGTTTGTTCATAGCAGGGGTGGTCAATCCTGTTCTCTGGCCACAACAATGCCACATGTTTGCTGTGTCCCCTCAAATTAAAGTGGATGTGTCACCTATTTATAACATAGCCTAAATAGTTAGGCTACATATCGAATACTTGTAAAATGTTATTAAGCATAGACTGCTCGGCCTCTGCTCTCCTCCTTCCTCCAATGACGGAGGCTTCAGTCTGGAAGCTGGAGCACTCTCATTGGCTAGATATTGATCTCTGCCAATGAGACCGCTCCAGCTTGCAGACAGAAGCCTCCATCATTGGAGGAAGGAGGAGAGCAGAGGCAGTGTGATGGACTGCGGTTACAGAGCAGGTAACCGCAGTCTACACGGAAGTAGGTAGGGGACAGATTTTCAAAGTTAAATTTACAAAAAATAAAACATAAAAATAAAAAGTGAACAACGTTTTAGAAGTATTCGATATGTAGCCTATTTAGGCTATGTTATAAATAGGAGACACATCCACTTTAAAACATTTTGTGTGGTGATTCTCAGCAATGGTCCTGTTGTCTAGGACGCACAATCATGTCCTCTAACCACCACAAAAGTGCATGTTGTCAGTTGAACACAAGTGAATGTCAATACCGCTTGTGTTTAAGTGAGCACATCCTGACAACATGCACTGTTGGTGTGGTTAGAGGACATGATTGTGCATCCTAGACAACAGGACCATTGCTGAGAATCACCCTGCTAAATGCATCACACATCTGTGTGCCAGAGAGGTGCTCACTGCTTTGCATTTCTTCTTTCCCCACAGCTGCATCTGATGAAGAAGAAGAGCAGCAGCCCTCTTCCAGCCAGGAGTATGCAGAGGCCCTGGACATCCTATATGGGATCTCAGATGACATCAGGGGCTTATGGCGTCAGCTGAGAAACGACATGTGCCATCTGGAGGCTCTGCTCCAACAAATTGTGGAGCAGAACAAGCTGGGCCTCCTGACAGCGCATGTCGTGCGTCCAGGGCCAGCCCACCACATCAATACATCAAAGCTCTCCAAAACAATGTCAAATGTTAGTAGAATTAACCCCACTCGTAGGGTTAACCCAACTAAGTAAACAAAAAATCACATTACAAGTAACACTTACCATTAAAGGAGCAGTAAACTTTTTTTTATGAAAAAATATATATTGTAGGGATTTTCCTATTGAGTAAAATAAGGGTACTCCCACTGCCATGAGATTTATATTTCCAGAGTTATTACAGTTTAAACCCATGTTTTTTTTCATTAGCAGTGCCCTCTAGTGGCCAAATTCTAATTAGATTTCCTGTTAGATTCTAATGGAGAGGAAAGTCAGTCATACAGTTCTCCATAGAATGTGATAGAAACTGCCTGTCACTTCCTGTCAGTTAGAACTACCAGGAAGTAAACACAGTAAATTCACTTCCTGGTTATTTAAACTGCTATAAATTTTGAATAAAACATCTGACAGCGATGGGAGTGACCTTGTTTTATTCAGCAGGAAATGCTCTGTAAAATATGTGTCTTCATAAAAAAAGTTTACTGCTCCTTTAATCCTGATGTCCAGCAGAGTTCTCAGTATACTGGTCCTCTTCTGTCCTTCTTTCTTCTCTTCTATCTTCTCCTCTTTCTTCTCTTCTGTCTTCTTTCAAAAACCAGGTGGTCCCAGGAAGGTGCGCAGAGAGGACTCCGGTCCGAATTCGGAGTGCTCCGTATCAGCCACGTCATGTTCGGGCACTCTGTACTGCGCATGACTGCAGTGTGGGCAGTGAGCAGAGAGGCTCTGGGAACCAGTCGAAGCTGCTGGGTGGCACTGTGGCCTGTGTACGTGGGCTTTTAAACTAGTACTCACATAAAATATTTATATATTTTAATAGTTTAATGAAAAGGTTTATTGTATTCTTCCTTGAACACATATATAACGAGTGGCAAAATTCATGTTTTCTTCTAATGTGAGTTTGTGTCATATGAAAAACTAATGCAAAATAAGACAAAATCATGTCTATTTATACTCTAAAATACAAAATATATACCTGACGCCATTATAGCAAGTGAAGACACAGAGGATGTCCCGGGCTATATGAACTTGTAATACCCTTATTATATGAGTTTTTCCTGGCACATCTCCCATCAAGTGCAATAACAGTAGTAATAATAGAAATGCTGTATTGGACAATGGCTCATTCAAACATGCATTTTATCAATAAAGACTACAGAGAATATACAGCATATTCTCTCACAGACTTATGATCATAAGTATGAAATTAAAGGGGAACAACTTTTAATAGTAACCCTATACTATTCAATAAGTTGCACAGCCCTAAGTTCCCTCTTGTTACTAAAGAGATAAGTAGACATTTGCACATCACCTGGTTCAGTTAAAAAAAAAAAAAATGACAACAGCTGTCATGTCCATGGACATAACCTCTGGGACTGATTGAAGATGTTCTCTTGGACAATGGTCAACAGTTGAATGAGGAATGGTGTGAATTGCAGTCTGACCACAATTGGAGGGCCTTACATTGCCCCCCACTTCAATAGAAATACAAATAATGACCCGCCAGCCTTTTTCATCTGCACTAGTAGCTTTAGAACAACACATGCTGATCTCTGAATCCCAGCCTTGACCCACTGCACTAGTAGCCATACAACTAGACATACTGAGTCTAAACCCATGCTGGATGTCTTGGGCACAGACACGTACTGAACTTTTTGGGGGTTAGCAAAAAGGTGGGTGTTTTAAAGGGTTTCTATGATTGAGAATTTCTGTGGAAAAAGCACATTTTCTGCAAAAAATTTTAACCCATTAAAAATTGTTTAACCAAAACATTCAACTTTAAAAATGCTAATATTATAATGCTAAAAGTAATACTGAAGGGCATTCAATGTGATGTAATCTTCAAAGATAAAAATGCACAAGAAAGAAATAATTTTTTCAGAATGCTCTTGAATACAAATATGCATCAACTATGGACAAAGACAAATTAAAGGGATAGTAACACTTCGTTTTAACTTTATTTTATTTTGTAGGCATTAAAAAAACATGAAGAATGATATAAGTCTTATCGCTCAAACCTTTATGGTTTATGAGATATTCACAAGCAAAGTTCCCCTCCCCGCCCCTTTTACCTAGTGTAAACAATCTCTTCTCAGATGTGAGTCTGGTTGTATGACAGTACAGATAACAGAAGGGGACAATTTTCTTTGTATGAAAACAATGAAAGCCCTTCCCCCCTTGATAAGTTTTTCAGCTTTTTCCATTATCTTAATTGAAGATTGTCCCTCTCTGCAGTCTACCTGGGCATCTCCCTTCTAATTTGGTTGAACGGGGGGGGGATACTTTGTTTGTGAATATCTCTTAAACCATAAAGGTTTCAGAGATAAGACTTATATCATTCTTCATGTTTTTTTAATGCCTACAAAATAAAATAAAGTTAAAATGAAGTATTACTATCCCTTTAAGACCAATGTGACTTAACAAAGAGCTTTACAGGGAAAAGGGGAATAAGATGCAGGCCTATATATTATTTAACTCAGAAAGGTCAGATACATAATTTAAAACATATGAATA
This sequence comes from Rhinophrynus dorsalis, assembly GCA_037306005.1. Classification (NCBI taxonomy): domain Eukaryota; kingdom Metazoa; phylum Chordata; class Amphibia; order Anura; family Rhinophrynidae; genus Rhinophrynus; species Rhinophrynus dorsalis. The sequence continues at coordinate 601,588,949 of CM074719.1, forward strand.
CAATAGAATCTGCAAACAAACAAGTAGGCTATATAAAAGCCAGACTGAGAAAAGCATTGAAACAGAGAACAAGAAAAATCTTAAACATTTCAAGGATATACATGGTAAAAAAGATTAAAGATGCTATTGTCCCCTTTAAAGCTGATATAAGTGAATTAATTAGTGAGGGCAATGCAATGAATGACTCCTTTGATGAATTGTTTTATTTGGAATATGCAAAAGAAGCAACAATGTAAAGCAATGGCCTAACAGAGAATCCCAAAATTTGGCCTAACGGAGAATCCCAAAATTTCCTCCATCGTTTACATGATTTATTGATTACAAAGTGCAAGAGACTAGAAAGGGTTATGGTAATATAGCACCTGGGCTTGATAGAATACCTCCATGGCTATTTAACGAGCTTAGTGGCAAGCCAATTACACTTAATATTACTTGATTCAATCTTATCAGGCATAGCACCCTATAACTGGCAAAAAGAAGATATAGTTCCATTTTTCCAAATGGGTTCAAGATCTAAACATGTGAATTACAGACCTGTGAGTTTGGCTTCCATAGTGGGTAAGATATTAAGAGGATTACTAATCAGTACTCAGGATTATGTGAAGTATTCAGGACTATATGACAATTAGCTCATGTCAAAGTAATTGACTTGTATTTAACAAAAGTGTAAGTAGTAACTTGGACAAGGATATTTCTACTGATGTAGTTAACCTGGATTTTGTAAAAGCCTTTGATACTATGCCTCACAACAGATTACTGTATAAATTAAAAGGCTTCAGCTGGGGAAGTGAAAAATGTTCAAGGATGAAGTTAAATGATAGATGGCAGAGAGCTGTTGTAAATGGAACTTTTTCACGCTGGTCTAAAATTGTACATGGCCAGAACGTTCAGTGCTGGGCACAATACTTTGTTTTTTAATTATCTTTAAGTGTGTATTGAAAGTAGCATCTCAGTCTTTGGTGATGACACTAAATACTTGCAGAACATGGAGTTTTTCTCTGTAGAATGATTATGTAAACTTAGTGAATAGGTGACAAGTGGCAGATGAGTTTTAATGTAGAGAAATCTCAAGTTATGTATTTGGGTTGTGGAAACAAACATGTTTCATATACACTATATGGAAAACTACTTGGGGTATCATTGTTAGAGAAAGATTTAGGATAGGGTACTGATACACAATGGGCTACTCAGTCATGTGCAATGTCGCTCAGCCACTACTGTAATATATAAACAAGGGTATAGATGCACAGGATTGGAACACAATTCTATCTTTTTCTAAATCCTTAGTAATGCCTCATCTAGAATATTGAGTACAGTTTCAGGGATTGGGGGAGCTGACTTATGAAGAGAGATTAGCCAAACTGGGTTTGTTTACATTAGAGAAGAAAAAAAAACAAAGGGTCAGCCATTAAAGGGATAGTAATGTTTCATAATAAAGCAGCTCTAATTAATCATCATAGTATTTGGGCCACGGAGAGTGTTATTTCAATTCTGTCAGAGTTGTAGTTCCAGAGTAATTCAATGACAAAGTGTCCCCCTCCCGCCCCTTTTACTGATGTAACACTTCTCAGCCAGATCAGAAGGGAGGTGCCCAGGTAGACTGCAGAGAGGGACAATCTTCAATTAAGATAAGGGAAAAACCTGAAAAGCTTGTCAAGGGGGGCAGGAATTTCATTGTTTTCATAGGAATAAGAGTGTCCCCTTCTGTTATCTGTCTGGTTTATAGACTGCATTCCACATCTGAAAAGAGATTGTTTACACTAGGTAAAAGGGGAGGGAGGGGGAAACTTTGCTTGTGAATATCTCATAAACCATAAAGGTTTGAGAGATAAGACTTATATCATTCTTCATGTTTTTTTAATGCCTACAAAATAAAATAAAGTTAAAACGAAGTATTACTATCCCTTTAAGACTAGAAGAAAAGCACTACAGAAAGGGCAGTAAGGTTGTGGAATTCTTTGCCTCTGAAAGCTGTGTTTTCTCAGGAACCTTGAAATGTCCACTGTAACCATTTCCCCATTCCCACTATAAGACCACCACCTCATTTACATCTCTCTCACCCCCTCTTTACCCCATCACTCTCTCGAAAAGATTCATACTCTTTTGATCTCACTGGGATGACTTCCTAAATGAGCTCCACCCTTTCCTCTGTCCTCTCCTTTTGTGACCCTGATATTCCTGCCAATCCCTACAACCCAATCTTGTCCTTTACAATCAATTTCTTTGACCATCTGCAACAATTGTGGGCTTGTCAGGTTAATCTCCATCCCTGGCTAAACTCCCACACCTGTTTTATATACTTCTGTACTTACTCTTCCATATCTAAGGCCAAACAGGAATACAACCCCACAATAACCCACGAAAACAAATCAAATCCACTTCTCTGATTTTGACTCCTTGCCCCATCCCTCTTCCACAGTTTCGTCTTCATCCAGGATATATTCTCCATAAGCTTTTGCTCACCACTTCAATGATAAGCGGGAATCTATTCATCAATCAGTCTCTGAACTTTCTGTCCCCAAACCCCATTCATCCAATTTTTTCTGTTTTACTTTTGTTCCAGAGGCAAAATTCAAACAAATTATTCTATCCTCTTACCTCACCACCTACTTCTTTAACCCTATACCCCCCCACTTCGTTAAACTTCTTGCCCCTGTCCATATACCAGTGCTAAAACATGTTTTCAAAACTTCCCTTTCCTCAGACACAGGGATGTTTCTAGGGCATTGCATAGAATGCAGTTGCACTAGGCAATAGGCTGTAGGAGGGGGGCCTTCCCAGAAAAAGTAATATTTGATAGGTGCCATCTACAGAGCACATACCTTGGCTCCTCCTCCACAAATATACTCAGTAGTAGTACCAGTGGAAAGGGGAGAGTTTTCCCTTTCCAATAATACCAAGCATGAGGGGCTGAATTATGTGCCCTGAAAATGGAACCACACCTTCACCTTTCAAATGCAGCTGATCACACAAGAAAGAAGTTGGACAAAACAGTTACACAGGACAGGGGCATTGACATGTTGAGTGTCACTTTCAGAGGACAGGGCAGGGCCATATCCAAAGGGCGCTTCTCTACTCCCCTCTTTCTCAATTTATCTTCTGCCTTCGATACTGCTGACCAGGTCAGGTTCTGCACACTCTTCGTTTCTGCAGTCAAACTGCTTCCTGGATTTATTTTCTGTTTCTTCTGTCAAAAATGTCTCTTCAACAGAACCTTTGTCTGTGTGGGTACCTCAAGGCTCCATTTTTTATCTTCCATCTTTCTCCCTGTGCCTCCTTTTATTGGGAAAATGTATTAATTAATTTGCCATCAAGTTCAATCTGTTTGCTGATGATACCTAAAGATTTCAGATTGCCTCTCATTGGTGTAAGCCTAGTAAGTTGTATACAGCTGATCTCTCAAGGCACAGAGAGTAATAGGTTCACATCTAGAAGGGACCTTAGTGTCCTGAAAGCTTGCACTTTTTATGTCCTCAGTTAGCCATTAAAAGGTATCACCTTTATATCACTCTTGTGAGTTTTTTGCTACACTGGATCCTGTCTAATCAAATAGTTGAGAGATGTGAAGTGAACAGAGCATCAGTGGGGAAAAAAAAGCCATAGATATTTGTTTGTTCTGTGGAATGGTTATAGCCCGAGTGCTGCCAATCAATTTTTTCTCTTGTGCCATTACAGTATTTTAGGGTAATCCAGATTTGAACCTCTTGCTCTCTATGCCTTAATAGAGATCAGCTTCACTGCACTAATGAGGCCCATACCAAGCTCAACCAAACATCTGAAGTTGGCTGTTTTCCTCTCACAGATTTGCCTGTGTTTTGGGGTTAGACTATCTGTGGGTGGAACCAGACTGGTGTACAAATCAATATTTCTCAACTGCAATGGCAAAAGAAAGAAAAAGTATTAATAAAACCTGGGTGGTTACTATTCCAAATAACAAGCAACTATACATGATTTGTTTCTAGTGATGCCCTAATCACACCATTTTTTTCAACGGCTTGTCCAGAATACAGCCAAAGAGTCCTAAGTGGTCTGAAAAGCTTGCACTCTAAAACTACTCAGTTGGCCAACAAAAGTACCACTTTTTTCCAGTTATAACATTTTCTCGGTCATCTGTAAAGGCAGACTGCAAATTAAAAGAAATAAGTTTGGATCGATTAATCAAAGACTGAATTTTTTTCTTTAAGATGAGATAATATAGATGCAATGTTGTTACTTGCGGCTGATTAATGAAAGTGCCTGAAACATCACACTGCTCGATAAATCAGTCCGCAAAATAACATACCATCAAGTCGTATTTTCCACCAATGCAGGGGAAAAAAAAACTCCTGTTGATTTATTAATTCCTTATTGTCCCAAGCTTATAGCAGTAAATTTCACTTCCTCACATCCTGTAAGGTAGAGCTTTGTAACCAGTGTAATCAATTATGTCGTTGAAAGAAATGCTAATAAATAGGGACTTTTATTGCACTAGGTGGATGAAATATAACCTGGAGGTCAGTGCATTTGTCAGTTGTTGTATATCTGACATTAGTGCTGCAGGCTACTAGAGGTAAGTCATGTTCAAGAACGATGGCTTATTGTGCATATTTGTACTGAGTCTTTACAACGCATACTAAAGTAGTAGAACGGTAGAGACATATATAAATCTTTCAACATCTCCACCTCTCATTTCCCTTCTACCTCTCTTCTCTTTTCTCTTTAGAATCTGAGCAGTATACACAAAGTAAAAAGGAGAAATTCTGATGCAAAACAACTGTGCAGTATGGGATAAATGACAATTTCTGAAATTACAACTGACTTAAGTGGACTTTTAAAGGGATAGTCATTCTTCTAATAAAGTGCAGGTCCGAGTCTTCTTTAATCTATTTTGAGCACATAGAGCTGTATTTCAATACAAACAGTTTTGTAGTTGAAGCACTATTGAATCCTAAAGGTTCTCTCTCCTGCCCCTTTCCCCTACGTCATTTATACCTCAGTCTGGTCCGGATGGAGAGCGTCAAGGGACAATCTTCAGTAAGCAAAAGGAAAATCCTGACCTTCATCAAAGGGGCGGGGTTTTCCTTATACTCACTGACTAAAGATTGTCTCTCACTGAATTTGTCCAGTCCCACGACTGGATTCCACAGCTAATGGGAGTCGGCCAGAAGGGATGGGAGGGGGGATCCTTTCGGACTGAATACCTCTTGAACTACAAAACTGTAAGTATTGAAATATAGTGATACGGGCTGAAAAAGGAATAATGAAGACTCGGACGTGTGCTTTATTAGAAGTGTTACTATCCCTTTAACTTGCATGAATGCTAGAAAGATTTCCAACTCATTGCTCTGCAATATCTTGTAGATTCTGGCATTCCAAGGGTTAAAACCCCATTTAAATCAGTGGAACGATTGTCTGTAAACTATGGTGCCTTTTGATTTGCTCCAGAATTACTCTTCTTTTGTTCTCTGAAGATGACCTTAGCTATTTTTTTCTTAAAGGGATAATGTTTCAAAATAAAAGCAGCTCCAATTAATCTTCATATTATTTGGGCCATGGAGAGTGTTATTTCAATACTGTCAGAGTTGTAGTTCAAGAGTAATTGAATGATAAAGTATCCCCCTCCTTCCCCTTTTATCTAGTGTCAGCCACCTCCCTGGACAGGTCACAGCAAGGGACAATTTTCTTACTGTGAGCATAAGGAAAACCCTGCCCCCCTTGACAGTACAGAATGCTTTGAGTGCCAGAGAGGTGCCATTGGGTGGCAATGCGTTGTGTACTCCTCTGGCATTTAAAATGTTAAAATGGACCTGTTACCTTGGATTATGCTTGCATGTCTGCAAACTTCATTCTAATCTACCTGTGAATCATGTATTCCAAAAGTCCTGCTAATGCATTATTTAGAAGATACAGTACTGACACTTCGCTTTCCAGCTGGGGATCTTTCTCTCTGCGGGACTGTGTGCTAATTAAAGCCTGGATTACATTGAAGTTGATGTCATTATCACTGGTTTTATCCTCAACTTCACTCATAGACTTAAACAGAACCATGTGAGTTATCACCTGCAATGTAATTCAGGCCTAAGATATTTTGGCTCAATGAAAACTTGCAGCTGGATTACATTACAGCCAGGTAATGTCTGTGATCACTGGTTTCTTTTCACAGATTCCTATTGACGTCTACAGGAAAGTCATACCTCCCAACATTTCAAATTGCCAAAGAGGGACACTTGTGTTTTAGGGGGTGGTGCTGGGGGCATGGCTGGTGGGTGGGACATTACTGAGAAGTTTTTGGCTAGTTCATGACCTATTGTCACCTCCTTGTGTTACCTAATAAATGACTTATAACAATAACAAAGTATTTTATTTACACAGACTAATTTATAAACACATATACTGACATTTAAACAAACAATAATGTGAGTTTTATTGCTGTAGAGCAATGTGATACACTTATACACACACCATGCAATCTGATCTTCTAAAAAGAGGGACATCAGGGTGGGAAAGAGGGACAGAGGGATTTGAGTCCAAAAGAGGGACTGTCCCTCCTAAAGAGGGACACTTGGGAAGTATGGGAAAGTTATAAAAAAACACAGTGATCAAGTCATCACTGCAATGGTATCCAGCCCTTAATTAGCATATGGTTCTGCACTGAGAGATAATCACTAACCAGAAATACAGGTATTGATAGCTCCTAAACCATCCATCTGCTGGACTGTTGGTTAAAATGATACAGCATGACAAACAAGTCCACTGTAAAAACCCTTCAATAACCAAAGGAGTGCATAACACATTGCAGTAGTAATGTGTTGCATACTCTTCTGATTGTTAAAGGGTTAAATTGAATATGAAGATGTAGTTCACATGGATGACTGTCGAAATGAGAAATTTCACTGAATTGGTTCCACTTTCTTTCTCTGGGGCAATTGACCCAGGTGATTATGAAACTCTTGTGTTGCTGCAACATCTCACAACAAAGTCACCAATGAGTTATGCCATACAGAGGAGTTATAAGTAACATCTCGTCATCATAAGTACAGATGAGACAAATATTTTTGTAAAATATGGTGTTCATCTGAATTTCGTGGAATAATGTGCTCCACCTGAAAATAAGTGTTGTGCATAAATCGTCATACCTGGCTTTAAGCATTTGACCCCAAGACTCAGGGTTTTGACCCAAATGTCAGGATTTCTTTAAATAAGATTTTTTTTGCCACACTGCACACATGCATGTGCACCCACACTCACACACGTACACTCACACAGCACACTCATACACAGCACCCACCCACACACACACAACACACTCATACACAAACACACACAGACACATATACAGACATCGCACTCACACACACATACATACATACAAACAGCACTTACACACAAACAGAAACACATTCACACACACACACACACAGTGCACACACCATACAGTGCACACACATAAATCAAACACACTTTTACTCACTCGCTCTCACACACACAAATATGTTCACTCATTCATTCACCTACTCACAGACACGCACACACATGCATGCATATGCACACACACATATAGACAGCACACTCACACACACATACACAAACACATGCAGCAAACACACACACACATACATAAAGCAGGGGAGGGCTGGTAACATGTGGCCTGGGGGTACATACAATCCAATAGCCCATTTCTACTATTGTTCAATCCCACTGTCTCAGCCCACCTGTTTTGTTAATTTTATAATTGGCATTAATATTGTGAAGTAAGGCAAATGATACCACAGAGCTTACAGTTGAAATGGAGCTACAGAGATTGTAATTTAAGTAAAAGCTACACTAGTGATACCATAGAGCTCACAAGGGAAATGGGTTATGATACTAGTGTAGAGCCACTTGGATTGTATCTCGATGGTATCATTAAAGTAGCTCCATTTCAATTGTAAGCTCTGTGGTATCACTACTGTAGCTCCATTTACAGCAGCAGGTGAGAAATTGAGTGAGGCAGTGGCCCACCAACCCAGACATATAACTGGCCCAGGGGGCAATTGCCCCTCTGCCCCCCAGGCCAGCCCTCCCCTACATAAAACAAACACATGTTCACTCATCCAAACACATATACACAATATATTCATTCACCCACTCACATACAGACACACACACCTACATAAAACACACATACACCCAATCACATGCACACACATTCAAACACATAAATATGCTCATTGATTCAATCACTCAGTAACAGACACGCACACACTCACGCATGCATACATACACACACATATACTTACTATTAGTATTTATGACATTTCACATAATTTAAATCCATAGTGGTGACGTCTCCTTTTCCCCCAGTCAGTGCACAGTTTTTCCTGTGTATTTTCCTCTTGGATGTCTCCTACTGTTTCTGTTAATTTTGGAAAGCAATCAGTGCTTCTATGTTTGTGTTTTGTGCAGCAGAACATTAAGGACCGTATGTTCAAAAGAAAAGTGGAGGCGTTCTGGGGCAAACCATTTGCATTATAGGGGAGAAATACATTTCCAAAAATCCCCATTGATTTAAATGGGAGTTTTAACCCATTGTTAACTGTTTTGAAGGCAAGGGATATTCTCATCAAATATTGATTTGGTTTAGATTTTTTTCTGTTCACTCAATATAGATTTTGTTAATTGATAAATATAAACTATTAACATGTTTATTTTTGAAATTATTCTTTACTGAATTTTTTCCACACCTGCCTAAAACTTTTGAAATTACTGTATAAATATATACAGTCACATTGAGGAATGCCCTCACTGTTTGTAGTAAGACCTTATCGCCTGGGTGCTCATCCAGAGTTTGCATACCTCCCAAGTGTCCCGCTTTAGGAGGGACAGACCCTCTTTGAGACCCAAATCCCTCTGTCCCACTTTCCCACCCTGGTGTCCCTCTTTTTTGGAGATCAGACTATGTGGTGTGTATATAAGTGTATAATATTGTTCCCCAGCAATAAAACTCACATTAATGTTTGGTTAAATGTCAGTATATGTGTTTATAGATTACCCTGTGTAAATAAAATACTATGGACTTCCTCTAAATAATTTATTCAGTTACACAAAAAGGTGTCAGTAGGTCATGAAATGACTGAAAAAGTCTCAGTAATGTTCCTCCCACCAGACACGCCCCCAGAAACACCATCTAAAACACAAGTGTCCCTCTTTGGCCATTTGAAATGTTGGGAGGTATGAGTTCGTGGGAGTAATAGCAAACAAAAAGGAATGGTAGAAAGCACACGCAGGAAAACTTCTTCAGCAGTGAACAAGTGGATTTATTACAATCGACGTTTCAGCCAACACTGAGGCCTTCTTCAATCTTGAAGAAGGCCTCAGTGTTGACTGAAACGTCGATTGTAATAAATCCACTTGTTCACTCCTGAAGAAGTTTTCCTGCGTGTGCTTTCCACCATTCCTTTTTTGTTTGTATATATATATATATATATATATATATATTCAATACTACTATAACTACTAATAAAAATTTAGCAATGGTTTTAATGCAAGTTTTTTTCCCCCTATAAATATGTACAAAGCCAAAAAGTGGATCAATTCTGGAGCAAAGTTGCACCACCATGAATCAAATAATAGTCTCAATTTTCTAAAATATGTATTTTAATGTCTTGGATGCTAGAAAGATCTCAAGCACACTGAGAAGAAAAGAACTAGAGACCCTCTATCATTTATATCAATTGAGCTGCTTTTCAGTATAATTGTTCCGTTTTTGTCATTATACATTTTCCCCAGAGTCTTTGATTTCTTTAAAAAATGCATTCACATGCTGGCTTAATCATTAGTCCTTTGTTGTATTGTGTACAGTACAGCTTCCTACTTTACTTTGGCTTAAATATTATTGATGGGTCACGGCAAGTCTATTCATCTCAGAATAGCAGGGAATAATAAAACAACTTTCTTTGTTTCTGATAAATCACATAAATCATGACTAATAGAACAAATAAGCCGTAATGCATCCAAAATACGTTAAGGCTCATCACACATGAAGGATAAGTATTTTGCACGAGTCCAGCCAGTCCTTGTGGTTCTCCTTCAGTATAATTGCCTGACTCACTTCCACCCCCTCTCAACCTGAAATGGACTATACGAACTGGATCCCACTTTAGACACCACTCCAAGATCGAAACAATGAAATATCCAATGATTTTCCCATAGCTAAATAAATAGTAGGTGTTTCTTATTAAAGAGAGATCTATATACTCTTAGATATAATCAAGGTCATAGAGACTGGTCATAGAGACTCTGAATAGATATAATATATTTTCAATTTGTGTAAGAGGCATAGTGAACTGTGCCCTCCACTCCTGTATACATACATATACATATCTCAGTCCATTTACAGACAATCATGACCAGTTACCTCCAGATTGCAGTGGTGCTTCGAGTTCTGAAAAAAGGTATGGAATGGCTGCTCACGTAGAGCATAAGTAACTCAAGATGTTAGGCCTTAGAAAACAGAGAAGCACTACAGAAGCTGCATGAGGTACACCTGTAAGGATCAGAGAGAAGCAGTGTCATGTTGAGCCATAACTGAAGCAAATAACAACAGCTCATATTAGGTCCAATGTTCCCTTGGATTTAGATTCTAGATCAGTGGTTCTCAACCTGTGCCCTCAGTGGCTACTAACAGGCCAGGATTAGAGAATTTCCTTTTAAGAACACAGGTGAGTTAATCAATATGACTGAGCCTTTGATCGCCACACTTGTGTTCTAGCAGGGAAATTCCTAAGAGCTGGCCTGTTAGTGGCCACTGAGGGCAGGAGTTGAGAAAAACTGTTCTAGATTATATGTCACTGTTTTCTCTAATCCAAAGTGTTCCAGTCAGTTCACAATGTACCTATAACATGCTACAGATGTCACTGGTAACACAGAGGTTTTGTCTAGTTTTGGTGTTCCTACCCACGAATGACCCCCAACAACTGGAACACAAACTTCATGGGATATGCACGCAGCCACCATAGAACCTTTTTGTTTGTTTCTCAAGCCAAAGGGGGTCTGTCAAGTCTGTGTTGTGCAGGTCAACAAGACTGAAGTGCGCATCTTGAAATTCAGTTTTTCATCACGGGACCAATGAGGGCGCCACAGGGATTTCATTTCAAATGTTCATTATGCTTTCCCATTGGTCCACCAGAGCTCACAATGCAGTGTTAGCCAATAGGGTGCTAAGTGAGGCTCCCACAGGGATTCTCTCTTTTTCTAACCGCTGGGAGGGGCTTAAGATACCTAGTGGAGCAATTATCTTCTTCTTTTAACAACTGTTCCTCCTTTCTCCACTACAGCTGGCCTGGTGAGATTTCAGAAAGTGGATGCAGCTATCCTTCAGTTTGTTTGTGGACTGATTTCATCTAGACTGACTAGCCCTATTCAGTGGGGATAATGTACAAAGAAAGGTGGTACCATTTTGGTATACACCTAGTGTACCATGGGGAATTACAAATGGGGCTTTTTAACCCCATGAATGTGAGAGAAGTCTCCAATGTGTAGCTCCTTTAAGGGAAAGTGGTACAATTCGGGAGCAAACCAACTACACAAAAGGGGAAAGATAAAATTTACCAAACTATAGAGCTAAATGGTGCTTTTAACCCCTTGAATGCTAACAACATGTCTAACACATTGCTTTTGCAATAAGTTAGATTGAGAGCTCAAGGAGTTAAAACTTCATTTAAATTAAAGCAATTTGGGGAATTAATTTGTATCTCCAATAGTCTGTTTGGTTTTTTAAAGAGTATCAAGAGACCTGGATATGAGTTCCACCCACTGTAGCCCAGTGTCACCTGGAATGGCCAGCCCACTGACACTCAACAGCTACTCCTATTACAACAGATGGTAGCACCCTTATCCATCCTGTGGTCAACATCTGTGGTCCAGTGCCTCTCTAAGATTCAGCTGGCTTCCCAGCCAGACTAAGGAGATAAGAAGGATATCTACTCTCAGAAAAACCTCTGATGCATTTTGTCCAAGTACTCTAGGGCTTAATCATAGAGGAGCAGTCTCGCACACCATGGCTGACGTATTGCATAGACAATGAGAATTAGATGCCAAATACTGGTAATTTATTCGGGGTTTCAAATTTATTGAGATGACAAGGATCTGTGGGGGATACTTATCAAGATACATGTGTAATAATTCTGACAAACCAACTACATGCAGTTTATCAAATACAAATACTAATTTATTTGATAATATCTTGTTTGTTGTACTTGATTGACCCAGAATTTTCCTAGGCTTGTTTTGATAAATATGGCCCTAGAGTAGGGAAACTGATAACCCTATAATCTCTCTTAAATTGAACACATAGGATCGTTGCAAAAAAAAAGTTTTAACTCTCTCTTTTGAAATGCTTATTGGCCCTACAACACAGTCTTTACAAATAAATCTTTTTTTTATTGGTTGGAAGCCAGCTCCTTAACATGTCCCCCCAAAAAAATCCTTTTTCACCAATTTCTCTAGAGATTTATAAACTATTTAGTTGACAAGATGTGTGCGATTTGTTTTCCACCAAGACTTTTTTTTACTTAAGCTGTATCCATAGCAAATGTAACAAATCAAGTCAGGGTTTATTTTATTTATTTATTTTCAAAATTAATATCTCCCTTTTCCTTACTTTTATGCAGTGAGATGCAAACATAAAAAATATACTTTGAAAAACAGAAGGAACTGAATAGTCCGGTGGATTTTTTGTTTCTGTAACTAAAGCTCAACTGCTCCAAGTTATACATCCTTGTTCCATAGCCATGCAGGAATCCCTCGACCTTATAGATAGCCATGCAGGAATCCCTTGGCCTTGAGAGGCATATAATTTGTGCAAACAGATTATCAGTACTGTATCCATCTTCCAATTTTGACCCCCTTATCTCACAAAACCTTGAAGACCTCTCTACCACCCAAAAAGTAAATGAAGAGATGATTTTTTTTTAATTATACCTGATAGACATATCAGCCAGGAATATAAATAAATATAGAGTGGTATATATTCAATCTAAAAAAATAGAAATTAATTTAGTGACAACGATGTAAAATAATATTATAGGAAAGAGAAAAATTGGGATGATGTGGATACCAGGTGCAGTAATATAATCAAAATGTGAAATTAATAATATATGTACTACCCTCCATTATAACAACATGTTTGATGCTTATCTTGTATAATAACTCAGGAGAGAGGCTAATATCTGATAAGTGAGGAAAGCAGATTATATCTAATAACTCAGGAGAGCAGAGAGCAGCCATGAAACAGTGTAACACTGGTATAGACAATCTTTAACCATCAAACAGCTGGGGTCTGAGACCCTGACCATCCCCAGTCAGCCATTGATTCAAGTCAACATTAATGAATTTACTTTTCAGTTAGTTATCACCTTCATTTTGGATCATTGTGTGAAGCTTGATGGAACTTATCTTTGAAATTTGCTGCATATTGGAAGCAAAGTGAACCATAGCAGATAAATATTAACATGTCCTTTTATTTAAACGAGGTATTAACTCCTTGAATAATTTATTTTCAATTGGACTACCAACATGTATTTTCAAATTGGACTGCCAACATGTAATGTCTCACTGGACTTCAAGCAACAGTTTAACCCTTTGAGTGCCAGAGAAATACGCATCACATTGCTCTGCAATGCGTTGCGTACCCCTCCAGCACTCAAAGAGTTAGCATCGTATCTTTGTGGCATTTATTTTGGGTGCATCTTTAAATTGGTATTTTTTTGCTATTACAGTGCCATTGTTTGGAAAACACATGAAGAAGAGAGCAAAAAAGAGAAGAACAAAGAAGATGAGAAGAAAGAGAAGATGGAAGATACAAGATGACAGTAGACAAATGACAGTAGATGGCAGTTAAGTTACAACTATGGGTTCTGCGGGCACTTGCACACAATGGGGGCTTGAGCACCTGCCCTTTTTTGTCCAAAGTGCCTCTGTGCCCTTTTAACAAAAAAAAAAAAAGTTGCCTCGGTGCCCGAACTAACCCCCCCACCGCCCAGTCAGGTCTGTGCCTCCTTCAGGACAGACCTGTAGATGCTGCGCTCCCTCGTCAGCTCTTTAGTATTACAGAGCATTGAGAGATGACATCATCTCCCAGCACTCTGCATGAAGAGAAGACCGTGTGGGAGCTCCAGCAGCTAAAGGTCTGTGCCAAAGGAGGCACATACAGACCTCTCCTGCCGCTGGACCACCAGGGAAGAGGTAGGAAACGGACACTGGGGGCAATGTGGAAATGATGGGGCAATATGGATCTGATGGGGAGCAAGATGGAGATGATGGCAATGTAGAGATGATGGGGAAATGTATGTGAGGGTAAGTTGGAGCTGATGGCAATATGGAGCTGATGGGGGGCAATATGGAGATGAAGGGGGTAATGTGAGGGTAAGTTGGAGCTGATGGGAGCAATATGGAGATGATGGCAGCAATGTGAGGGTAAGTTGGAGCTGATGGGGGCAATATGAGATGATGGGGGCAATGTGAGGGTAAGATGGAGCTGATGGGGGCAATGTGGAGCTGATGGGGGCAATATGGAGCTGACAGGGGACAATGTAAGGGCAATATGGAGATGATGGGGGGCAATGTGGAGATTAGGAGCATTGTGGAGGTGTCCAGTGGAGATGACCAATTGGGGGGGGGTGCTTCAGATTTCTGTGCATACAGGCTCCTGAGATGTAAATTCTTTTCTTTTTTTAAATATATATTTTGAATAAATAATTATGAGAAGTGTCCTTTTTTTCATTTGAGCCCCTGCCTCTCAAAATGTCTGTGCACAAACCTGAGGTTCTGGGTGTTAGGATAGTGTTAGGGCTGATATTGTTTAACTTTATTGTTAGTATTGTGTATATATATAAATAAATGTGTACCCGTTTATCCAGAGGAAGGAGACAAGGCCTGCCAAAGCACAGAGAATGGTCAATGTCCAGGCAAAGGTCAGGGGCTGGAGAGAGGCAAGGCAGAGTATCCAGTGTCCAGGCAATGGGCAGGGGCTGGAGAGAGGTAAGGCAGAGTTTCCAGTGTCCAGGCAATGGGCAGAGGCTGGAGAGAGGCAAGGCAGAATAAACAGTGTCCCGGCAATGGACTAGGCTGGGGAGGGAGAGCAAGGCACAGACCGAATGATAGGGAAGCTCAACTGACACTGAGCAGAGGCTGAAGAAAGCACTTCCCTTAAGAAGGAAAGATTTGAGACGTCACGGCGCTATGAAGTGGAGCATACGACGTGATTGCGCAGCGACACCAAGCCAAGTGCGGGTGAGAGGAATGGCCAAGCCAACACGTCACAGCATTGCAGGCAGGAAGTAAAGCCTGATGCCAACATCGGGCAGGAAGCGGAGCCTAATGCCAACAGTTAGGAGTAGCATAGAGTTAGTGTCTGGGACAGTGACTGTGTTTGAGCCGGTTCTCGGTGCTTGACAGTGTGTCAAGCTGAGCATTAGTTGTTTTCCTTTCATGTTCCAATTTCTCCCACTATTTAGAGTGAGTTTTGGGAACTAAAAACACAAAACGAACGTTTGGCCAAAAGTCAGGTTCTTTGGCCCAATGTTCGTTGTGGTTTCTCTTGGTAGAGGAATTGAATGCCTCCGGTGATAAAGTGTGTGAACTGCTCAGTAGCCATTTTTGCCCTGCTGGCTGTTTTACCATGCACAGTTGAATCAAGGCCAAAATCATAAAAAATTTACTACAAAATGGAGTCTGTTGGCTTACAAGACGATGTTTACCTGTTAATAATGCTTTTATCACAAAGCTTTTACCAGTGACCCAACAGTAATTCATTTTCTTTGAACAAACTGTACATTGTTGGCAGTGAGCAAAATACTTATATTGTATCATTTATGATAATATTAGTTTTGCTTATTGCATTTTTCAAATGCTCTACACTATTTATTATAACATTCTATCTTGTAAAAAATGATTTCACAGACTTCTTGTCAACAGATAGCAAATCCACTGTCAGCAGCACACAGTCTACAGATGACTGTTATAATTTTTAGTTTGACATTAGAGATTTTTATTCTGTGCTTAATGTCTTTCGACCATCATCATCAGTCTTTTCAGAGTTTTCATCTAAAAGTATTTTTTTACCATTAATTAATTTATTTCAGTAGATTTCTGAAGTGGTCATGAACCAAAGAGACCCTTTCAATCAGTTTCAGGAAATTTTTCAAATTTTAAAAGTCCTTTTATGTGTTCACAGATAGTATTCCTAGTTAAAAAATATTATAGATGAATGAAGGGGAAAAAAAGAACACTTGACCTTTTCTTTCAGTTCTACTGTCAATGTAAATGAAAGTGTAGGCTGTTTTTAATTTTTGAGGGCTAATCTTTACTCTGCCCTTAAAGAATAAAATGAAAGCAAGGGACAAGGAAGACTGAAGATCAACACAGAGAATATTAATCACATCTAATGGTGCCTCAGTGGTTTCACTGATAACTGCAAAGATCATGATCATGTATCAAAATGTACAGCATAATTACTATGCACAAGAACTTCATTTACTGTTACCATTTTTTATTTAAACTTGCTCAAGAGCAGTTAACGTGACAGTCAACCGTCTTTTTGACTTTCTGCAAATGCATAACATGTACAGTCAAGTTGCCGATACTAAGAAAGTACGAATATCCACGGCGCTCCAATCTATCAATATAACGTGTAAGTGTTTTTAACAGCTTACTCTTACACCATTACCCACATTCAATTGACTTTTCCAATTATGGCACTCTTATATGTCAGGAAATCAAGTAAATCACAGTTCATATAGTATCTTCTCTTCTCCCAATTAGCGATCAGTTTTCAGCAACATTGTTCATATATGGAGAAAGCAGAATACAATGGTTTTAATAGTCAGTAGATCCAAGTAAAATAAAGTGTAATAATTCACTTACTCATAAGTAAGTCTCATCCCACGTCTTCAAGAGCGGAGTCTTCGATCTCTTTTTCTATTTACTTCAGATTTCACGGTTCAATGGATCGGTCATCTCACATGCATCCGTATAGGGGAGAACACAGGGTTTACCCTTAACACAGTGTGGTATTTTCGGACATACAACAATATATCTCACTCACCACACACCACACTGTGTTAAGGGTAAACCCTGTGTTCTCCCCTATACGGATGCATGTGAGATGACCGATCCATTGAACCGTGAAATCTGAAGTAAATAGAAAAAGAGATCGAAGACTCCGCTCTTGAAGACGTGGGATGAGACTTACTTATGAGTAAGTGAATTATTACACTTTATTTTACTTGGATCTACTGACTATTAAAACCATTGTATTCTGCTTTCTCCATATATGAACAATGTTGCTGAAAACTGATCGCTAATTGGGAGAAGAGAAGATACTATATGAACTGTGATTTACTTGATTTCCTGACATATAAGAGTGCCATAATTGGAAAAGTCAATTGAATGTGGGTAATGGTGTAAGAGTAAGCTGTTAAAAACACTTACACGTTATATTGATAGATTGGAGCGCCGTGGATATTCGTACTTTCTTTGTTTGTTTTGTCTGTGATAGCAGACAATATATACGGCTGCACCAATTTATTGTTAAAAGAGGTGTATTAGGACAGTGCGCTGAGGAATCCCTCTAATTTGTACCTAAGTTGCCGATACTATTGATTATTGTTATTATATCTTCATTTTTTTTTTTACACTTACACTGAGTCCCTAGATCTGATTCCAAAGAGATTTCTGTCGGGGACTGTGAAAGCATGGATAGTGATACAATTGAACACTATACCTGCAGCGCTGAGTGCTCTGTTTACCAAAGAGGAGCAAGGATTTCTACTACAGAGGTAATATTACATTGCATCACTATCACTGATTTCACAGGCACTTATAGAAAGGTCTCTGACTACATTTTATGCTCTTGCAGAATATGTAGTCAAAGAGGAGGTTGATTGTAACTTTAAATACTTAGATGTTCTATTCATTTTCAAAATATGGAGGATTATGCCCTTAAAGGGATAGTAATACTTCATTTTATCTTTATTTTATTTTGTAGGCATTAAAAAAACATATGTCTTATCTCTCAAACCTTTGTGGTCTGAGAGATATTCACAAGCAAAAGTTCACCCTCCCGCCCCTTTTACCTAGTGTAAGCCGTCTCTTCTCAGATGTGGAATGCAGTCCATAGACCAGACAGATAACACCAGGGGACAATCTTCTTTCTATGAGAACAATGAAAGCCCTACCCCCCTTGACAAGTTTTTCAGGTTTTTCCCTTATCTTAATTGAAGATTGTCCCTCTCTGCAGTCTACCTGGGCACCTCCCTTCTGATCTGGCTGAACAGTGTTACATCAGTAAAAGGGGCGGGAGGGGGATACTTTATCATTCAATTACTCTTGAACTACAACTCTGACAGTACTGAAATAACACTCTCCAAGGTCCAAATACTATGATGATTAATTAGAGCTGCTTTTATTATGAAAATTACTATCCCTTTAAGAGGTGACTTCTCCAGTTCCTGTTATTCTATGGAGCTTATGCACTAAGGTCTCCAAAGTTAGAGAAATAGAAATGCATTGGCTCCATAGAATTACATGGAAGTTGGAGAAGTCATATCACTGAAGACGTTATCTCCACTTTATCACACCTTAGTGCAGTGTTTCTCAAGTAGGGTGCCGTGGCACTTTGGTGTGCCATGGACATCCATTTAGAGTGCCCAATTTTATATATAAGGCTTTGATAAAAATGTGAATGTTGACTTACAACTGTATATTTAAGGATATTACAATGCACAATATGTGTATTTTAGTGGTGAGGTCTAACAACAACCATGACAAATGACATAAAATGATAGGGGTGCCCTCCAAATGCCAGACTGTATATTAGGGGTGCGTTGAGCAAAAAAAGCTTAAAGTGGATCTATCACACATAGATATCTAATGCTCATTAGATAGAGCATTTAGCGAAAAAGTTTAATATGTTAGTCATTTTTGAAAAAAAAAACGTTATCTGTGCAAAAATTCAAGTCTAAAACGTGCCCAGCATCCTACTTCCTGCTTGTAGCACTGCCTCTGCTCCCATCCTACTACCCAGCATCCTCCAATGACGGAGGCTTTCTTTCTCTAAGCTGGAGCGATCTCATTGGCAGAGATCAATATCTAGCCAATGAGATCACTCCAGCTTAGAGACAGACATCCTCCGTCATCAGAGGATGCTGGGTAATGGGACGGGAGCAGCCTCTGTGCGGCAAGCAGCTTGCCGCAACAGCAAGCGGAAGTAGGCTGCTGGGCACCTTTTAAACTTGAATTTTTGCATAGCAACAGGTTTTTTTCAAAAATTACTAACATATTAAACTTTTTCGCTAAATGCTCTAACTAATGAGCATTAGATATCTATATGTGATAGATCCACTTTAAGAACCACTGCTTTAGTTCATCCCTCCATTGTTTCTCAATACATTAGGGATGTCTCTAAGGGGTTAAGTTTCAGTTTGGGAATCAGTGAGTGAGTGGAAAATATATTTTCATTATTTAACTCTTTGAGTGCCAGAGAGGTAGCCAACACATTGGGGTTAAAACAAGTTAAAAAGTTTGCAGGCTCTTGCAAAAGATTTGTACCGGACTCATATTAAAACCTAATGTAGAGTTTTTATTTCTGAAGCATTTATTCTTTTATTGCGGTTTAATTACAATACAGTTTTTAACCCTTTGAGTGCCAGAGGGGTACGCCATGCATTGCTATGCAATGTGTGGCGTACCGCTCTAGCATTCAAAGGGTTAATGCCTTACGTTTGCCTATATGGTTTACTGAGAAATGGAAACACACTACAATGCATTCATTTTAGGATATGCCTCTATCACCCTTTACCTCTTTATTCATATTAGCAAATAAATCAGTGGACAAGGAAGGACACATGGGATTAATTCACAGTCAGTTCTAATCTGTAGGTATTGAACATGACACAGTGAGGCTGGTGTCCTATGTAGGGATGGGCAAATACTTTTACTAAAAATGACACTTTTTGGTTTCTGTGGGAATTTGCACAAAAAAGTATAGTTTTTCTGCTTTTTCCATACCACACATGCTGCACTCTCAGCCTTATCCCTATCTATAGAACCACACATACTGAGACCCCTCAGCCTTGTTCCCTTGCAATGGTAGCCATAGGACTGACCCTAGCCATGTTCCATAGTAGCCAAATAACCCCATCCATTGAACTCCCTGCTTTGTCCCACTGCACAGGTGGCCATACAATCACACTGACAGACCCAGCTTTGTCACATGTAGCTACAGAACAACACATATAAATCCCCTCACAGCCTTGTCCCACTGTACTAGTAACCATGGAACCACACATTCTGACCCCCACGTCCCAGCCTTGTCACACTTACTTATTATACTTACTGACCCATAATTGTCCCATGTAGCTATGGAACCACACATACACCCCCCCCAGCCTTGTCCCACTGCACTAGCAGGCATAGAACCACACATTCAGACCTCAATTTCCCAGCCTTGTCCCACTGCACTGATAGCCATAGGAACACATATTGACCTCCGAGCCCCAGCCTTGTCCCACTGCCCTGGTAGACATAGAAACACATACTGACCTCCAAGTCCCAGCCTTGTCCCATTTCACTGGTAGACATAGGAACACATATTGACCTCCGAGTCCCAGCCTTGTCCCATTGCAATGATAGTCATAGAAACATTCATACTAACCTCCGAGTCCCAGCCTTGTTCCACTGTATTGGCCTTAGAACTATTCATACTGACCTCCAAGTTCCAGCATTTCCCTACTGCACTGGTAGCCATAAAACCTCACATACTTACCTCCAAGTCTCATCTTTTCCTCACTGTACTGGTAGCCATAGTACTACACATACTGACCCCCAGCCTTGTCCCACTGCACTAGTAGCAATAGAACAACACATACTGACCCCCAGCTTTGTGTCACTGCACTGGTTGACATAAAGCCACACATGCATACCTCCAAGTCCCACCCTTGTCCTACAGCACTGACAGTCACTGAACTACACATACTGAGTCTGAACTCCAGCAGGATGTTTTGGCCCAGGCATAGGTAGGAACTGGCAAAATTCTCTCTGGAAATATTTTTGGAGTTAGAGAAAAGGCATAAATGTTATATTGTTTATATGTGCAGGAGTTTCCATGGAAAAAGTGGCAAATTGCAGGTTTTTCATTAACCCTTTGAGTGCCAGAGGAGTAAGCAACGCATTGCTGTAACCTCTGCTCCACTGCCAGCAACTTTCTGACTATTCCATACTGCCTGAGCAATACTCTCACTCCAGATCTTCATGCTTCCTGTAACCTTCACTCCACTGCCAGCAACTCACTAACTATTCCACACTACCTTGGCAGTATGTTTCCTCCAGCTCTCCATACTAACTATAACCTCCGCTCCACTGCTAACAACTCACTGACTATTCCACACTACCTGGGCAGTATGTTTCCTCCAGCTCTCTGTACTTGCATTAACATCCACTCCACTGCCAGCAACTCACTGACTATCCCTTACTGCCAGGGCAGTATGATCACCACAGCACTCAATACTTCCTATAACCTCTACTTAATTACCATCAGCTCGCAGACTATTCCACACTACCTGAGCAGTATGCTCATTCCAACTCTCCATACTAACTATAACCTCCACTCCTCTGCTAACAACTCACTGACTATTCCACACTACCTGAGCAGTATGCTACTCCCAACTCTCCATATCTCCTATAACCTATGCTCCACTGTCAGAAACTCACTTACTATTCCACAATAGACACTACCTGAACAGCATGCTGACTCCAGCTCTCCATACATTCTATAACCTCCACTCCACTGCTAGCAACTCATTGACTATCCCACACTACCTGAGCAGAATGCTACTCCCAACTCTCCATATCTCCTGTAACCTATGCTCCACTGTCAGAAACTCACTGACTATTCCACACTACACACTACCTGAGCAGCATGCTGATTCCAGTTCTCCATACTAACTATAAACTCCTCTCCACTGCTAACAACTCACTGACTATTCCACACTACCTGAGCAGTATGCTCACTCCAGCTCTCCATACTAACTATAACCTCCGATCCACTGCTAACAACTCACTGACTATTCCACATTACCTGAGCAGTATGTTCACTCCAGTTCTCCATACTAACTATAACCTCCGCTCCACTGCTAACAACTCACTGACTATTCCACACTACCTGAGCAGTATGATCACTCCAGCTCTCCATTCTAACTATAACCTCCGCTCCACTGCTAACAACTCACTGACTATTCCACACTACCTGAGCAGTATGATCACTCCAGCTCTCCATACTAAATTTGTAATTGCTTCCTCTTTTGGTCTAAAAAAACATAAAATGGGGTCTCAGGACCCCATGTTGTTTATTGTAATCTCCTTTTTGCCCTTATCATGATAGAGAGATGGGGGGGGGGGGGGGGTAATGTTATCCACATACAATACACCATCACCTTTCACCCGCACAGTATGAATACACAATTACATAACACCAGCAATGTAATATATTATTACATTCCAACAACAGAGCAATAAGCTGTTACACACCTCAGACAGTGCAATGCACCATTATAGAATGGATTACTTGCTACATTTCTTTTTCCCCCTGTAAAGTGCATCTCTTGTCTCCTGTAGAACCTCACAGTAAATACAACCAGTACATCCATTGCTGGGAGTAGGCAGATCTACAGTTTAAATTAGGTCCTAACTCTTTAGTTCAAAGAGGTGTATGAACCCAGCTTGAACCATAAACACTATTTACATCAGGCTTGATAAATTTACCTTTACAATGATGTGCATAATTATAACCAGATGGTGAAAGATTTACATACCATCATTGTTACACTTTAGACATTGCAAGCCTCACTCAGAAGTCTGCCTTTGCCCTGCTGCATATCTTCACTGTGTTTCTTGTCTTGAAGGAAGCATAATTCATTTCAAAATTTCATGCCTCAAGCATCTAGAATTGTCACATATTTTTAGTCCTCTGTGCATACCCACACAAATATATAGCACTAAAATTGTATCCAGTGAACTATTTAACATAAAATATTTTGTGAGTTACCATGATCCCTCCCCAGAGAGGCTCATTTCACAGGCTAGGGTCTTATTAAAGAGGTTCAAACCTGGAGCAATCCAGCTCCACCATAGGGGAAAAATAAACATTCTCATTGATTTACATATGACTTTTAACCCTTTAAATATGCATTGCATTGCTTCGCATGTATTAAATGGATTTTTTTGCGCCATTTAAATCAAAGTGGATTCTGATAATTATTTTTTGTTCCCTATGGTGAAACTGGTTTGCCCCACAATTGTACCTTATTGGATTCCTAAGCATGGTCCAGTTTCTGTTTTTCATTATTATTATGAAGATATGATCTGGATATCTGTAGTACATGTCTCCCTGTTGTCTATAACTAAAGCTCTCCCATATAATAACATAGGAACTGTAGAGTTTATCTCACTGGAGACAGTATCTCCTCTTTATCACACCTTAGTACATCTCCCCCTGTTGTCTATAACTAAAGCTCTCCTATATAATAACATCGGAAGTGGAGAGTTTATCTCACTGGAGAAGTTATCTCCTTTTATCACACCTTAGTACATATCACCCTGTAGTCTATAGCTAAATCTCTCCCATAGAGTAACATAGGAACTGGAGAGTTTATCTCACTGGAGAAGTTATCTCCTCTTTATCACACCTTAGTACATCTCCCCCTGTAGTCTATAACTAAAGATCTCCCATAGAATAACATAGAAACTGGAGAGTTCATCTCACTGGAGAAGTTATCTCCTCTTTATCACACCTTAGTACATCTCCCCCTGTAGTCTATAACTAAAGATCTCCCATAGAGTAACATAGGAACTGGAGAGTTTATCTCACTGTTTATCACAGCTTAGTTCATCTCCCCACAAGGGGTACTTCTGGATCAAATCAACTGCATCATAACAGAGAAATAAAAATACACCAGGTCCTCTTTTATTGAAGAGTTTTTTAAACCTCTTTAATGCTGTATAGATCTCTGTCACATTGTGTTGCAATTCATTGGAGTCTCCCTGATATTAAAGGGATATTATTGCCTAATTTTAAAAAAAAATACATTTTGTAGCCATTAAAAAAATAAACTAAACAATCCTAGTCCCATCTCTCAAACCTTTATGGTTCGAGAGATATTTGCAGCCAAAGTTCCCCCTCCCTCCCCTTTCCCTGATGTGAGCGTTCTAGCTGACTGCAGGGGAATCCGGTCCCGGGATCGTCGGAGGTCAGGGAAAGGGGAGGGACTGTTAATGCTTATGGTGAATTGTATGGTGGTGGAGTGTGTGAGCTGTTAATGCTGGGGGGTGGAGTGTGTGAGTTGTTAATAATGAAGGCGGAGTTTGTGAGTTGTTAATACTAGAGACAGAATGTGTGAGTTGTTAATGCTGGTGGTGGAGTGCGTGAATTGTTAATACTGGAGGCAGAGTGTGAGCTGTTAATGCTGGTGGTGGAGTGTGTGAACTGTTAATACTGGAGGCAGAATGTGTGAGTTGTTAATGCTGGTGGTGGAATGTGTGAGCTGTTAATGCTGGGAGTGGAGTGTGTGAGTTGTTAATGCTGTTGTGGAGTGTAAGAGTTGTTCATAATGAAGGCGGAGTTTGTGAGTTGTTAATACTGGAGGTGGAATGTGTGAGTTGTTAATGCTGGTGGTGGAATGTGTGAGCTGTTAATGCTGGGAGTGGAGTGTGTGAGGTGTTAATACTGGAGGCAGAGTGTGAGCTGTTAATGCTGGTGGTGGAGTGTGTGAACTGTTAATACTGGAGGCAGAATGCGTGAGTTGTTAATGCTGGTGGTGGAATGTGTGAGCTGTTAATGCTGGGAGTGGAGTGTGTGAGTTGTTAATGCTGTTGTGGAGTGTAAGAGTTGTTCATAATGAAGGCGGAGTTTGTGAGTTGTTAATACTGGAGGTGGAATGTGTGAGTTGTTAATGCTGGTGGTGGAATGTGTGAGTTGTTAATGCTGGTGGTGGAGTGTGTATGCTGATAAAACAATCAATGGAGTGTATGAAACGTTAATGCTGGTGACAATGTGAGAGTTGTTATGCACTACAGCAGTCATATACTCTAGTAGAACATACCCCTGAGTACATTGAGAACAAAATGTGCTGCAATGGGGGATTCTTACAATTCCACAGTGAGTCTCACATACAAGTAATAACTGGAGCAATTGTGGAGCAAACCAAATGCACCATAGGACACAAACATTTCCCAAATTCCAATTGATTTAAATGGGGCTTTTACCCCTTGAGTGCAATACAAATGCCAACATATTGCTTCACCAACTTGAAGGAGTTAAAGTACTAACTCAGAATTAGTATCTGTCCCCTATGGCCTAAAAGTTGAAAGGCCCAGAACTGCTCTTGTTCTGCTTAATATTTCAGCTTTTGTTTGACCAAAAGATAAACCCAGTTACATGAAATTGAATAGACGCGTGAGAGGACAATAAAAATCAGGTGGATGGTGTTAAGAGGAATTTCTGGACATTTCAGTGAAAAATAACTATCCAAGAAATGGTTTAAGAGGGATGTGTTCTGGATTTGTCTATTGGAAACATTACACTCCCAGGGGCTTAATGAGGAATGCAATTTCAGATGCTTTTCTTTGCATAATCTCTGTGTGTCTGTAGCCATTTCGTGAATGTTTCAAGTTACAAGATACATTGTTATTTTTCCCATACAGATACTGTGTGTCTATTCGACTGTCATTCTAAGAACCCTCTTGTCATTAAAACTTCAGACTTGTGATTGTACATACCTCACATGCTTTGCAGCCCATGGAATGTTTTCTTACTGAAAGGGTGATTGTCAGGTGGATACTGTCCCGTTTGCAGATCTGTTCCCCCAGGGATTAGACCTGCCAAATAATTTTGTGGGGAGCAGTATGTGCATCTGGCAGGAGATCCCAGAGGCTCCCTCTTTGGTTCCGGAAGAAGAGCCTGAACCACAAGATGGAAGTCTCGCAGTCTACGGAGTCTGCACGTGCAACCAAAGAAATCTGCGGCTGTACTTTTGGGCTGAGTTTCACCTGAGAGGGTCATTTATTCTGAATCACCGAATGACTAATAGAATCCATTTTAGAGTTGCACAGTGCATCCTGGGATTCTTAATATGCAATGGCATAACAATAGGGGTGGCAGGGGTCACGCCTGTGACCGGGCCCGTCACTCCAGGGGCCCGGCTGCCCCCTGAGACCCCATCACCCGCAGCAACTCCATCTGTAGCTCAGCTGATCTCCCACTACTGTCGCCAGCGTGCCGTCCTAGTAATACAGAGCACTGGGAGATGACATCATCTCCCAACCTCTGCATTACTAGAGCGGCGTGCAGGAGCTACAGTTCTAGAGATCTGTGCCGAAGGAGGCACAGATCTGTCAAGCCACGCCACTAGACCACCAGGGACTGGAGGTAGGGGTATTGTGGAAGGGGCAATGTGGAGATGAAGGTGGCATTGTGGAGATGAAGGGGGCATTGTGGAGATGAAGGGACAATGTGAAGATTGAGGGGCAATGTGGAAGGGGCAATTTGGAGATTGGGGGCAATGTGGAGGTGGCCAATGTGGTTGAGGGGGCCAATGTGGTCGGGGGGGGCCATGGCAATTCTTGCACCAGGGCCCGGTGACTTCTAGTTACGCCTCTGTTAATATGGCTGCTCCCAAAACGAGCATACTTGGTTAAATGTGGTGGTTGCTCTTTTACATTTTGAGCAAAAGCACTAGCACTAAAAGGATTAACATAAGTACAGTTAATTATAGAGAGATAATGAAAAATTACATATATGCTGGGCTAACCAATTGTTTGTAATATAAAGTTCTATAAAGTTTAATGCTAATTTGTCTCTGTTCAGTGCCAAAATGACCACACAATGTGCTATGAATGGAACTAGGCAGAGCCCACAGTGATTGATAAGTTTGGCCTTGAACATAACTAATTAGCATACTGTGCAGAGAATTAACATAAAGTGTCATACAGACCCACAAAACATACATAGGTAAATTTCTCAAAAAACTATTTATTGTCCACTTAAAGGAACACTAATGTCCCATAAAATATGTTCTAGTTTTGTAGAGGTTAGAAATATAAATGATTAGCAGAAAATCCCATCTCTCAAACTGCTATGGTTTGAGAGATATTCGCATTGAAAGTTCCCCCCTCCCTCCCCTTCTCCTGATGTCAGCGCTGTCCTGACAGCAGGAGATCCCGGCCCAGGGACTAGCCGGCTGCTCTGCAATAGAGCCGAAATAGCGATATTTAAAAAGAATGATTTCATTGAAAGGTCTACAAAGTGTGCCTGGTTTGCAAGCACACTTTGTAGATCATTCCAGTTAGTAGTTATTTTTAAATAACGCAATTTTGGCTCTGCTGAAGAGCCTCGTTGAGTCCGCCGACTCGAATGTCCTGCTGTCAGCTGTAAAGGGAAAATTTCAGTGTGAATATTTCTCAAACCATAGCAGTTTGAGAGATGGGATTTTTTGCAAATAAGTTATTTTTTTATCCTTTACAAAACTAGCAGATTTTTTATGGGGCATTATTGTCCCTTTGAAGGGGATCTCTCACCTATATATAAGTAATGCTCATTAGTTAGAGTATTTATCCAAAACATTTAAAACGTTGTTAATTTTTTAAAATAACCCATTATCAGAGCAAAAATTTATATTTAAAATGTGCCCAGCAGCCTACTTCCGGTTTGCCGAAGCTTGCCGAACAGAGGCTGCTCCCTTCCCACTACCCATCATCCTCTGATGATGGAGGCTGTCTGTCACTAAGCTGGAGAGATCTCGTTGGCTAGATATCGATCTCTGCCAATGAGATCGCTCCATCTTAGAGAAAGAAAGCCTAAGTCATCGGAGGATGCTGGGTAGTGGGACGGGAGCAGAGGCAGTACTGCAAGACGGAAGTAGGCTGCCGGACACTTTTTAAACATACATTTTTGCGCTGATAATGTTTTTTGTTTTTTTTAAATGAACAACATTTAAAATGTTTTGGCTAAATGCTCTAACTAATGAGCATTACTTATATATAGGTGAGAGATCCCCTTTAACCCCTTAAGGACCGGACGTTATGGGACATTTCTGTCTCATAAAGTCCGCATAGGGGCACTTTGACGAGCCGGTACACGTGACCTGTCACGTGTATCGGCGCGTCACTATGGGGCTTGAAACAGATCGCTCCGATCTTGGAGCGGTCTATTTCATGCCCTATTTTTACTTACAGCGCTCCCGGTAGAGCGCTGTAAGTAAAAAGTACGTGACGTACCAGGACCGTCAAGGGTCTTTCGAGCAAATTTACCCTTGACGGTCCTGGTACGTCAAGGGTCCCTAAGGGGTTAAGGACTAAGAACAAGCAAGCTCTCATGCACCCAACTCTAAACCTCCCTAACATTTCTGCATGTTTGTTTCTGCCAAAAAACATAGACAGGTTACCACAAAAGGCATTCTCTGTTTCTCTGTTTCCTTTGGATGCTATAGAACAGGGGTATCCAACAGGTAGCTCTCCAGCTAGGAATGAGTCACTCTGCAGTCCAATACGGTAACAAGCTATGTGGCCTGCCTGAGACAGGTCCAGTAGTTGGAATCTGCTCCCCAATTGGCTGCAGACAATCTGGGTATAGCTTTCATCTGTGGTGCCCAGCATTAGCCAGTCAGGGAGCTGATAGTAATGCAGATAGCTTTCCTACCCCACTATCATAATAGGTGCTTACAGTATATCCCACATGCTTTGTAAGTGCTATTGTAAGCGTTGTGTGAAATATGTGGTGTCAAAGTGGGTAATAGTCACAGTAGGCTTCAGATCCACTTACTCATTGTAACAAACGTTGCCAGCTTTCTATTATATTTATTAAATATTTTAATAAACCACTCTAATAACATGCTTAGTAATACAGGCTAGTGTTGTTAAACTCTTAAAGGAATAGTAATGTTTCAAAATAAAAGCAGCTCCAATTAATCTTCATAGTGTTTGGGCCATGTAGAGTGTTATTTCAATACTGTCAGAGTTGTAGTTCAAGAGTAATTGAATGATAAAGTATCCCCTCCTGCCCCTTTTACTGATGTAACACTGCTCACCTCAGAACAGAAAGGTGGCATCCAGATGGTTTGCAGAGAGGGACAATCTTCAATTAGCATAAGGAAAAAACCTGAAAAACCTGTCAAAGGGGGCAGGGTTTTCATTGTTCTCACAGTAAGAAGATTGTCCCTTGCTGTGACCTGTCCGGTCAAGGGACCAGATTCCACATCTGAGGGGAGGTAAAAGGGGCGGGAGGCGGATATTTTTATCATTCAATTACTCTTAAACTACAACTCTGACAGTATTGAAATTAAATTCTCCATGGCCCAAATACTATGAAGATTAATTGGAGCTGCTTTTATTTTGAAACATTACTATCCCTTTAAGGATGCATGATGGTCCTGGCACGTCATGGGTTGGAGTGTCATAAGGACCCATGACGTGCCAGGACCGTCATGGATTTCAGGGCTCCTGACGCAGCTGCAAGCTGTTCAGGGAGCCCTGATTTGGATTCGGTAACAAAAAAATAATGGTCCGTGGTCTTTAAATCCCTTAATCTGTGGCTCACTGGAGAGCCACGGAGTATTCTATTGTGAAAATGGATTTCTTCTGCTATAAATAATACGTCTTGTAGCAGAATTGTATCACCTTGAGCTGTTTAGAAGGTCACTTGTTTTCTGTTGTTATTGGAAGGTGTGGAAAGGAAAGAAGAGTAGGTAAGTGCACCTTTGAAGATGGTTTAGTATGTACAGTTAAATATTCATATATTATCAATATATGTTTTATAGTAGCTCAGTATGTTTCCTCAATTAAAAGTAGCTCCCATTAAAGGGATAGTAATGTTTCATAATAAAAGCAGCTCTAATTAATCATCATAGTATTTGGACTTTGGAGAGTGTTATTTCAATTCTGTCAGAGTTGTAGTTCAAGAGTAATTCAATGACAAAGTATCCCCCTCCCGCCCCTTTTACTGATGTAACACTGTTCAGCCAAAGCAGAAGGGAGGTGCCCAGGTAGATTGCAGAGAGGGACAATCTTCAATTAAGATAAGGGAAAAAGCTGAAAAACTTGTCAAGGGGGGCAGGGATTTCGTTGCTTTCATAGGAATAAGATTGTCCCCTTCTGTTATCTGTCTGGTCTTACAACCAGATTCCACATCTGAGAAGAGATGGCTTACACTAGGTAAAAGGGGTAGGAGGGTGAAACTTTGCTTGTGAATATCTCATAAACCATAAAGGTTTGAGAGATAAGACTTATATCATTCTTCATGTTTTTTAATGCCTACAAAATAAAATAAAGTTAAAACGAAGTATTACTATCCCTTTAAAGACAGGTTGGATGGAGATCCCTTCTATAAAGATTTCCAGTGCATTGACAAGCAATGCATTAGAGACCCTCTGTCATCCAAGGAACTAATCCCTAGTGTTACAGAGCCTGTCATATCCTACTTGTGAAGGACTTTAAGACAAAGCTGTACTTGACTCTACATAAAGGAAAAGGTCAACAATGAACTACGGTGAGGTGAAGCAGTCAATGGAGTGCATTGCTGAATCATACCCTCCTCAGGAATCACGTTCTCACCTCTCAAGGCATGCTCGGAGACATAAGAACAAACCAAAAAAGATGCGTTTGCTGCTTTGAGTGAAAAAGTATTGTTGCATTGTTAAGAGTTTGTGTACGATAGAAAATCTGTAAGAAATTAGTGTAACCACAAAACGGAGATAAGGTTAGCCTGAGGGAAGAAACAAGTCGTTGGGCATGGAAGTAATTTATGTGTAATTCCTAAATCCAGGTTTCCAGGTAATTAACCAAGCCTTTCCTTTTTTGACTGACGTGACACAATTGCAGTCTGGGGCATTTTTACCTTAACGTGCCATATGGCTAATTGTTTGGAAAGACCATCTAAAGTGAGGCTAAATGATACCCAGTTATATCCATAACATTTTACAGTTATCGTACTGTGAGGTACAAAAAGACATATATCATAATTACTCAAAGCACATGTAAGTAATACGTGAAGGGTGGGAAAATGAATTTCATATGGATGTCCCTATGTGAATATAAATTCTTGTAATGGTTTAAAGTAACTGGTCAGTGCAGCCTCCCCATCTGCTCATTCTTATGCTATTTAATTTTATTATTTGAATTATGGCAGGTTCAACTCTCTGTGGTGACTAGTAGCTCTTGTGTAGGACATAATGGAGTGAATGAATCCCCTATTGCCCATTTCTGAACTTCAGTGTATACACTACAGAGTATGAGCACTGTATTGCATGCTAGCAGGCCATCTACACCATTGTTAGACCTTTTACACCAGCCCCGTAGAATGTGCAGAGAAATAGTGAACACTCACACAATTTCCTTTGCTTAATTCTTAAAGGAGCAGTAAACTTTTTTAATGAAAACCTATATGTTATAGATCTTTTCCTGCTGAGTAAAACAAGGGCAGTTCTACCACTGTCAGTTGTTTTGTTCAAACTTTGTAACAGTTCAAATGACCAAGAAGTGAATTTACTGTATTTACTTCCTGATTGTTCTGACAGGAAGTGACTCAGCAGTTTCTATCACATTCTGTGAAGAACTGTATGTCACTGACTTTCCTCTCCATTAAAATGTAGCAGAATAACTAAGTGGAATTTGACCACTAAATGTCACTTATAATGTAAAAAAAAACACACACATTTAAACAGTAATAACTCTGTAAATATGCATCTCTCCGCAGTGGGAGTACCCTTATTTTACTCAACAGGAAATTTCGTGCAATACGTAATTTTTCATAAGAAAATTTACTGCTTCTTTAACGTTGGGGAAGGAGTAGAGGAAAGATGTGCTCCAGGTCACCCACAGATGCCTCACTGTCCTCCTCTTGCCCAAAATGTGCAATCTTATTCTGAAAACCATTGATAGATTCAGGAATAAGCAGAGGCGTAACTAGAAGCCTCCGGGCCCTGGTACAAGAAGTGCCACGGGCCCCCCCTTCCACACCGGCCCCCCTCTATCACATTGACCCCCTCCACAGTGCCCCTCAATCTCTACAATGCCCCCATCTCCTACCTGGAGCACCCGCTCTGTCCTCTTATTAATGCAGAGCACTGGGAGATGATGTCATCTCCCAGCGATCTGCATTACTAGAGCACCGTACTGTGCAAAAAGGGTGAACAGTTAGAACAGATGTTAAACATTTAATACTTTTTTGCCACATATTAAGATTTGTAAAAAAAAAAAAAAATATGTGTAAAGTAATGACCTTTAAATATTTTTATATTTCTGAAATTGCATTTAACTTTTTTTGATGGGCCTAAACTTTTGCCTCTAATCTTTTTTTTTTTGTCCGGTCTTATTTTTTTTTTTTTTTTGATAAATACAAATAATTGCCATTATTTTTTATTTGAAAAAGAAAAGCAAGTTGCACCAATGGCAAATTGTACTATTTTACTAATTTGTTTATAACTAAATATGCACGAGTCACTATTTAATCGCAAATTAATTAACCCTTTGAGTGTCAGAAAGGTATCCAATATCATTGTGTTGCAACACATTAGATACCTTTCCAGCACTCAAAAGGTTAACTCTTTGAGTGCCAGAAGGGTACACAACTCATTGCAGCCTAATGTGTTGTGTACATCTCTGGCACTCAAAGGGTTAAAGGGATAGTAATGTTTCACATAAACAGCAGCTCCAATTAATCTTCATAGTATTTGGGCCTTGGAGAGTGTTATTACAACACTGTCAGAATTGTAGTTCAATAGTAATTGAATGATAAAGTATCCCCCTCCCTCCCCTTTTACCTAGTGTAAGCCGCCTCCCCTCAGATGTGGAATCTGGTCTTAAGACCAGACAGGTCAAAGCAAGGGACAATCTTCTTACTGTGAGAACAATGAAAACCCTGCCCCCCTTGACAGGTTTTTCAGGTTTTTCCTTATGATCACTGAAGATTGTCCCTCTCTGTGATCCATCCAGACGGTCTTGCTGCTCTGAGGTGAGCAGTGCTACATCAGTAAAAGGGGTGAGAGGGGGGATACTTTATCATTCAACTAGTTGAACAGCCCGTTACACAGGCCACAGTGCCACTGCCACCCGGTCGTGGGGCAGTCAGGCTCAGTGGAGACTGCCCGCGCCGCGGCTGATACAGAGCTGGACGCTCCCGGAGCGCCCAACTCTGTATCAGCCGCGGCTTGGGCCGTCTCTACTGCGCATGACTGCAGCACGCGCAGCACACGATTTAGTGAATTATTATATAGGATTACTCTTGAGCTACAACTCTGACAGTATTGCAATAACACTCTCCATGGCCCAAATACTATGAAGTTTAATTGGAGCTGCTTTTATTGTGAATCATTACTATCCCTTTAATGTAGTTTTAGTGATATTTCACAACTGATAAATGTGCTTCATTATTGGTGGGTTTTCAAGTAAAACAAGGATAATCTCACATTTGAGAACTAGTTCATTCAAAAGTCATAACAGTTAATATGAGACCCAAAATGACTTTGACTTTTGCTGTCTTTGGAGACAGTTTGGTGCCTGTCTATCATTCTTCATGGAAAGCAATAATGAAAACACCACCTAGCCAAGAGTTTTCATCAACATAATAGTCATTAAAAAAACAGAAGACTCAAACCTGTTTGGTCTGTAATAGGTTAGGCAGCTCTCAGCAGTAAAAGCATTAATTCAGCTATGAATTCAAATGTAGAAAGAGGAAATGCTGAGCATTGTCCAGCTTGGTGTAACATTTGACAAGGATATCTACTGAGGTTCTAAAACAGCACTCAACTACTCCTTTGCGTTCCACAAACAATTTTCAGCTAAAGACATCATACAAAAGTCCATTCTGTGGAATGCTGAATGCTTATATCACACAAACAGAGCCCCACGCATTTTACAGCTTCTGCCAAGCCATTTCATCATAATAATCAGGCATTAACCCTTTGGATGCTAGAGACATCTCCAACATACTGCAAAGCAATGAACTGGAGATGATTCTAACATCTAAGGGATTAATTAAAATAAATGATGTCTTACCATTAAAGGGACACTATCACCTAAAAGCAGTTTTGGTGATTTTGAAACAGCTTTCAAGATCGCATGCATGCTTTATTAGTCATTTTCAAATGAGAAAACTAGTTTTAGAGTCATCTATCATAAGAATATCTTATGATATTCTTCATCTTTCTTCCATCCAAGATTTCAAGATTATTTTTCATTTACATTTTCATTTGAAATAATGCATTCAGTGCTTGTGAACTGAACAATATCCTAAAATGGCATAAACTCAGTAAAACCCAAATATATTCCAAAAATATTTATGAGAAAAATAAAAACAGCAGGTACCTAGGTAACAGATGAGATGAGGAAAGGGGGAAATGGCAAAAATGGTCTTACATGTTTGGAAGTAGATACAGTCTTCATTATTAGATAGATAAGTGAAGTTATTCTGTAGATCTGGCGCTCATTTTAAACCCGCTTTTACTTTTATATTTTGTTTGTGTTTTTAATCAAACAAATAACAGGAAAAGAGTCATTTGAAAAAGCAGGTTTGCTTAAATGTAAATTATAATGGGTTCCTGCCCATCAGGTTACAACTTTCTAACCAGTGGTTCTCAACTCCTGTCCTCAGGACCCACTAACAGGCCAGGATTTGATTATCTCCTTGTTAGAGCACAGGTGAGTTAATCAATGTGAATGAGCCTCTGATCACATGATTTCCTTGTTAGAGCACAGGTGAGTTAATCAATCTGAATGAGCCTCTGATCACATGATTTCCTTGTTAGAGCACAGGTGAGTTAATCAATGTGAATGAGCCTCTGATCACCACACCTGTGCTCTAGCAGAGAAATCCCTAAGTCCTGGCCTGTTAGTGGGTCCTGAGCAGTGGCATAACTATAGGGGTCACAGGGGTTGCAACCGCGACCGGGCCCGTCACTCCAGGGACATCTCCCACCGCTCTGCATTACAGAAGAGGACAGCGTGTGAGCACGTCGCACCAGCCTGCCACTCCACTGGACCACTAGGGATTGGGAAGTAGGAAATGGAGGCATTGTGGAGGGTCCCGGGGGCCAATGTGTTCGGGGGTTGGGGGGGCCCATGGCACTTCTTGCACCAGGGCCAGGACCGTTCTAGTTATGCCTCTGGTCCTGAGGACAGGAGTTGAGAACCACTGTCTTCGTGCATTGGCTCTATAGCAGTGGTTCTCAACCCGTCCCCTCAGTGGCTACTAACAGGCCAGGATTTCATGATTTCCTTGTTAGAGCACAGGGGAGTTAATCAATGTGAATGAGCCTCTGATCACATGATTTCCTTGTTAGAGCACAGGTGAGTTTATCAATGTGAATGAGCCTCTGATCACATGATTTCCTTGTTAGAGCACAGGTGAGTTT
Organism: Rhinophrynus dorsalis; assembly: GCA_037306005.1. Classification (NCBI taxonomy): domain Eukaryota; kingdom Metazoa; phylum Chordata; class Amphibia; order Anura; family Rhinophrynidae; genus Rhinophrynus; species Rhinophrynus dorsalis. The sequence continues at coordinate 601,624,360 of CM074719.1, forward strand.
ATCAATGTGAATGAGCCTCTGATCACCACACCTGTGCTCCAGCAGAGAAAACCCTAAGTCCTGGCCTTTTAGTGGGTCCTGAGGACAGGAGTTGAGATCCACTGTTCTAGACAGACATGACTGGTAGACAATTTGGCTGCTTCCCTCATTCTCACCTTATTTCACTCAACCCCCCACCCTTTTGCTTTCACTTGATCTCTCCCCTGCTTTCACCTCACTCCTTCTCTCTCTCCTCTCTCTCTCCTCTAGCCATGATCCATCTCCCCCTCTCCCAATCACACTCCTCTGCTCCCATCCACTTTCCCACCCTCAATCTGATCACCCCACCCCTCCTTGTTTCATTACAGATTGATTTGGACATAACTGAAAATGTGTCTAGGTTATTTGACTAGATCTGCAACATGGATTGCAATTGTTTCACTCATCCATACTTATAGGAGGAAGAGACATTTCAGAGGGGCCATTTGTGTTTTGTTTTTTTTTGGCAATAGTATGGTAAGTGAAGGTTAAAACAAATAATCCAAAACCCATATTTTATCCTGCAGTTGTGATTTCTAAACAACAGCACAGCTACAAACATATACAAAAAAAATAAATGAATCAAGAAAAGATTCAGCAGTGTTACATGTGAATTTCTAAAGATGACCCATGACCCCTGAGGTAAAGATCATTGAACACAGCCCTTACTAAGCAAGTTACTTTGTCTGGTACACAGACAAGAGGAGTATGTATTTTATTATACGGGATTAGTCAAGGCATATGCAAAAGAGGAATGCAGTAGAAAGTGCTTCAATGACATTCTTAAAACCAACATGAAGTGCAATATTTTGGCTTATTCCTTAGAGATGATTGTTGACAGTAAGAAGATTTTTTCTTCAGGAATCCCTTAAAGGGATAGTATTACTTAAAAATGACTAATCCCTATGTTAAAGCCCTTCAATAAAGATGAAAAATGTCCCCAGCAGCATCTCTCAAACCCTTATGGTTTGAGAGATAACCACTTACAAAGTTCGCCCCTGGCTGATGTCAGCATTCTAGCTGAGAGCAGAGGAATCCTCTCCTGAGATCAGCTGGCGGCTCTGCAGCAGAGCTGAGATTGCGTTAATAAAGAATACATCCATCACTAAAAAGGTCTTATACATGTGCTTGGTTTGTGCTTGGTTTGCAAGCACATGTAGAAGACCTTTTAAGTGAAGGATTTCCTTTTTATTAATGCGATCTCGGCTCTGCTGCAGAGCCGCAGACGGTCCCGGGACCGGATTCCCAGGCTGTCAGCTAGAATGCTGACATCAGCCAGGGGCGACCTTTGAAAGCGGTTTTCTCTCAAACCATAACGGTTTGAGAGATGCCGCTGGGAGCATTTTTCATCTTTATTGAAGGGATTAGTCTTTCTTAAGTAATACTATCCCTTTAACCACAAATCAGTTCAATACGGCTGATACTAGAACTATAGTAAATCTGTGGCATACCATCTATGAAAATCCTAAAATTCTCTTTGATTTAAATGGGGGCTCTTCACCCTCTGAAGGTCTAAGGGGAACTGATGCAATTCTGGAGCAATCCAACCACACTCAGTGCTGTAAATTGGCCTAGGCTGACTAGGCCTAGGGTGGCACTTTACAGGGGGCGGCCACACACCCTCTTGGATACCCTTTTATTCACCTCATGGTCATGTGATCCGCTGTGTTGAGCTGAGCAGAAAGACGGCTCATTTACTGCGCATGTGTGTTGTGTTTCATATTTGCACACACAGTGTAGGTGCCATACTCGACCTGTCGCCTTCCGAGTGAGCCCTTTTTGTCGAGTGCTGCTCATTTGTTGCAGTCTATGAGCAGGACAAGATGCTTCTGAGCCAGTTCTTCATCTGACAGTCTCAGGTACAAATGAGTGACATTTTTTGAGCTGCATGACCCGGGGGCGGTTTCAGAGGTTGGACACACATACTTATTTTGCCAAAGTAAAGTTTGTGTTGAGACAGACTGCCTCAGAGCCTGGCCTCGTAGTGACACGACCGAGGGGGCAGGATCATGTACACAGTCTGAGTTCAGTACAGATTTGCACGCCTGACTGAGCCCATCCAGCTATCAGCTATCTTGCTACCTGGGCCTGGCTGGCTAGCTTGCTGCGTCTGCATTAATAAGGTTGCAGCGTTGTATGGCATCAATGGTATGCAGTGCTTCTTGCGTTGTTAACCTTTGAGTGCCAGAAGAGTGCACAATGCATTCCATGCCCATCTGGCACTCAAATGGTTAAAGAACTTCGTGACTATACTTAAAGCCCTGGTGGACGTTTAGCACATTTCCAGAGGTCAAATGGTAAGACTATTGCTAGGACAACATGAAACAATATTATTATCTTTAATGTTGTTAGCAGCACATCATTTTCACAAGGCTTAAGACAGGGGTATTGTGAAATAAGGTATTTGGGAAAGGTGGCTGTTTATTAGCAACAATTTACTTTTAAAATTGCATTTTATTCAATGTTGTTTATATGATTATAAACGTACTAGCCAATAACATCTGAAACACGTCCAGGACTCATTTCTGATGGGCAGTAAAATAGGAGTCCATTACAGCTCCAACATAAAACCTTATACAGCATAGAGCTTTATGTAGAAAACAAAAGTACTTATCTGCCAAGTATCTGTCTTTAGTAGAACCCTAACAACCAAACCTGGGAAGAAACCCCTCTAGCATCCAAATGGCTCTAACACAGTATCAGTATCACATATACTGGAATGCTAATTTTTAATTCTGGACTAAATCATTACTCTAGAATTTGAGGTACCAATTTTCAGGGAGTCACAGGAAGCGGTGGGGTTTACAGAGGAAAGGGCAGATCCTAAACAGGAAGGGGTGTGACCTGGATAGGAAGGGGTGGGGGAAATAAACATTAGGAGGGTGCACGAGCTTAGTCAGGCCTATGGCAGCACAAAACCAAAATACACCACTGACTACACTGTTGTTGGCATATACAATTCGCCAGTATCCCACTGATTTAAATGCTTCGTTTAAGCACTTGAATGCTAAAGATTCCTCCAGAATATTGCGAAACAACGTATTGGAGAGACCTCTCTAGCATTCATGGTATTAAATAGGGATGAGTGAAATGTTCGACCGCAATCAACCCCCCATACACACTGTACTGGTAGCCACAAACCACACATAATAAACACCATCCTTGTCCCTTGGTAACTATACAGTACAACACATAAAGGACCCCCAGCCTTGTCCCACTAAACTGATAGACATAGTACCACACATACTGACCTGAGGCCTTTTCCTGTGGTAACTACAGTACAACACATAAAGAATCCCACAGCATGGTCCCACTGAACTAGCAGACATAGAACCACACAAAAAGAACCGTCCCACTGCACTACTAGACATAGTACCACACATACTGACCTGAGGCCTCTTCCTGTGGTAACTAGTACAACACATAAAGAATCCCACAGCATGGTCCCACTGAACTAGTACACATAGAACCACACAAAAAGAACCGTCCCACTGCACTACTAGACATAGAACCCACACATAAAGAACCCCAAGCCTTATCCCACTGTACAAGTAGACATAGAACCACATATGCAGAACCCCCAGCCTTGTCCCACTGCACTTGTACACATAGAACCACACATACTGACCCCCCCCCCACACACACCTTTGTCCCACTGCACTGGTAGACATAGAACCACACATACTGACACCCAGCCTTGTCCCACTGCACTGGTAGACATAGAACCACACATAATGACCCCCCAGCCTTGTCCCACTGCATTAGTAGACATAGAACCACACATATTGCCCCCAGCTTTGTCCCACTGCACTGGTAGACATATAACCACACATACTGACCCCCCAGCTTTATCCCACTGCACTGGTAGACAAAGAAGCACACATACTGACACCCGGCTTTGTCCTACTGCACTAGTAGACATAGAACAACACATACTGTACCCCCAGCTTTGTCCCACTGCACTGGTAGACATGGAACCACAAATACTGACACACAGCCTTGTCCCACTGCACTGGTAGACATTGAAACATACATAATGACCCCCCCCCCCAGCCTCGTCCCACTGCACTAATAGACAGAACCATACATAAATAACCCTCAGCCTTGTCCCACTCCACTAGTAGACATAGAACCACACATAAAAAAAACCCAGCCTTGTCCCACTACACTAGTAGACATAGAACCACACATACTGACCCCCTAGCTTTGTCCCCCTGAACTGGTAGACATAGAACCACGCACACTGACCCCCCAGCTTTGTCCCACTGCCCTAATAGACATAGAAGCACACACTGCCCTAGTAGACATAGAACCACACATACTGACCCGCAGCTTTGTCCCACTGCACTGGTAGACATAGAACTACATACATTGAGCCCCCAGCTTTGTCTTCCTGCACTGGTAGACATAGAACCACGCACACTGACCCCCCAGCTTTGTCCCACTGTCCTAATAGACATAGAACCACACACTGCCCTAGTAGACATAGAACCACACATAATGACCCCCAGCCTTGTCCCACTGCACTAGTAGACATAGAACCACACATAAAGAACCCCCAGCCTTGTCCCACTACACTAGTGGACGTAGAACCACACATACTGAACCCCCAGCTTTGTCCCATTGCACTGGTAGACATAGAACCACACATACTGACCCCCAGCCTTGTCCCACTGCACTAATAGACAGAACCACACATAAAGAATCCCAAGCCTTGTTCCACTGCACTAGTAGACAGAACCACACACAAAGAACCCCCAGCTTTGTCCCACTGCCCTAGTAGACATAGAACCACACATATTGACCCCCAGCTTTGTCCTACTGAACTGGTAGACATAAAACCACACATACTGACACCCAGCCTTGTCCCACTGAACTGGTAGACATAGAACCACACATAATGACCCCCCAGCCTTGTCCCACTGAACTGGTAGACATAGAACCACACATAATGACCCCCCCAGCCTTGTCCCACTGCACTGGTAGCCACACATAATCACCCCCATCCTGTACCGCTGCACTGGTAGACATAGAACCACACATACTGACACACACAGCCTTGTCCCACTGCACTGGAAGCCATGGAACCACACATATGTGGAAACTCCACCATGGGTTTTCAGACCATGAAAGTATTACACACTGAGCTGCAATAATTCTTGAATAAAACATCTCTCACCAGTGCGAGCATCGATGGTTTTCTCAGCATTATAAACCTAGCAGCACACTTTTTTCCATATTAAGCTTTACTATGCCTTTAAGGCAGCGTGTAATCTAACTTATTGTCGAAAAAATTCCTTGATAAAACAGAAAAATAAAAAAAGCTAGATTTGTGTAATGACCCAAATAAGTTCACTTCACACACTATTCATGGGAATGAATTAATTAATGTGCATCCTGTGATCTCTATTACCGTAATCAGAGACCATTCAGAATAATCCCAAAGCTGAAGGCGCAAAGCCAAGCAAAACACCCTACTAACCATACAGTATGTGTGATAGTTTTTCTGATAAATTAATTTGACACAAGATCACTCCCATGAACTGAAAGGACCAGTAAAGTTTAATATAAAAAACATCATATATTGTAAATATAAGTATGTATTGAAATATATTTTCCAGCTCAGTAAAACAAGAGTACTCCATCTGCTGGAAGCTACTTTTTCCAAAAGTTAGAACCGTTCAAACTTTAATGAAATGATAAACTGTTGCTATCATATTCTATGGAGAACTGCAGTCTGTGACTCACCTCGCCCACGGAATGATTGTCTGAACAACATGTAAACTTTGGGCACCATATATGCAACTGGTAATGTTAAAAAAAAAAATCTAGTTTAAACTGTAATAACTTCACAGACTTTCTAGCAGTGGGTGTATCCTTCTTAAATACTGCATGAAAGACCTTAACAATATCTGTTCATAATAAAGGTTTAGAATTTGATTAATACACATCTGTTTGGTTATGAAGATGACTCCACTGACATTACAATTTAAGGTATCTCTGAAAAAAAGAGCAGTTAGAGGTAGTGATGGCTACAATAGAATATCCATGGTTGAGGTGAATCTTCAACTTTATTTCAGAAAAATCGAAAAAATGTTTAAATGCACAATAACACACTGTACAAAACAATGGACTCAGAGACTGAACAGTGATTCAATTGTGATCTGAAGAGTTTTGCATGAAAAACACACTTCATCCTAGATCCCTCATAGACCAGGTTGCCAAACTGGTTTCTAGTACTGCACATGAGGTAGGGATGTGTCAAAAGAGGAAATACATAAACAAAAGCAATACAAACCCTATTCCATTGCAATCCTGTACAGTAGTAGCTGTAGTAGTAGTAGTAGTAGTAGTAGCAGCAGCAGCAACATTAGTAGTAACAGCAACAACAGTAATAGTAGCAGCAGCAGCAGAAGTAATAATAAAAGTAGAAGTAATAGAAGAAGAAATTGTAGTAGTAATAGTAGTAGTAATACTATCAGTAGCATCAGTAGTACTAGCAGTAGTAGTTATAGTATCAGCAGTTATAGCAGTATTAATAGAAGTAGCATTAGTGGCAATAGTAATAACAGTAAGCAGAAGAAGTAGCAGCAGCAATAGCACAGTAGAAGTATTATTCGTAGTAATGGTAGTAGTGGTTATAGTAGTAGTGGTAGTAGCAGCAAAGTAGCAATAGTAGCAGCAGCAGCAGTAATAGTAATATAGTAGTAGTAGCAGCAGCAGCAGTAGTAGTAGTAGTGGCTGTAGTAGTATCTGCAGTATAAACTGAGACCTTGTAGCATCCTAATGGTTATAACAGTTTTTTATTTTCTATATTATGAACAAGCGGTATTTTAATCCAAGCCAACAGTCGTTGGGGTCATCTGAGGCGTAAGTGGGTCGTCATAGGTAGAGCTAGGGCACCTGAGATGCAAATCTAGCCCTGAATGCTCCTTCATACCTGAACTTACAAAATCCTGTATGAGCAATTATACAGAGTTTTAACAGTTACCTTAGATCCAGCGCCGCTGCTTCGGCTGGCACTGGGTTTGTATCGCTCTAAATGACACCTCAGCATCATCCCACGTGTCTCTTTTGGGACTGGGTCTGGGCACACTTGGCATCTGTAACTGCCGCCCATGTCCTCTGGCTAGGCAGGTCAGCAGCTCCAGCTGACGTAGGAGAGTTGCATGTGTTTGGCGCATCTCGACAAGATGCGTCATTTTCGGGCGCAAGGTTACGTTTTTGATGTAGGCCTCACTTTATTCAGGTAGCCTGGCCAATCTCCTCCTATCTACTTCCTGGCTCCTTGTATTTAAGGGAATTGGATTTATATTCAGTTACCCTTATGTTTTTGTCCTGTGTTATTGTGTTTGCTGGTTCCTGAGTTCCTGTGTATGACCCTGGCCTGTCTGACCTTCCACTCTGGTGCTGACCTGGGACTCTGTCCATATATCTCCTCAGTGTTGCCTTCCAGCTAGTGGACATCCTATCTGGTGCAGACCTGTGGCTCTGGCTGACTACCTGCTCCGTGTATGACCCTGACTTGTCTGACTATCCATGATGGTGCTGACCTGGGGCTCTGTCCATCTGTCTCCTCAGTGTTGCCGTCTAACTAGTGGACATCCTATCTGGTGCAGACCTGTGACTCTGGCTGACTACCCACTCCATGTATGACCCTGGCCTGTCTAACTACCCATTCTGGTGCTGACTAGTGATGAGCGAGCGTGCTCGGCCGATGCTCGGATCGGCTCGAGCATCGCTCTGCTCGGCACATGGCGGTACTCGTCGAGTACCGCCATGTGCTCGCCCGACATGTTCGGGTGAAGGGGATCTGTGCCGGAAGAGGCACAGATCTGAAGAAGCTCCGCTGGACCACCAGGGACTGGAGGTACGGGGGCATTGCGGAGATGAAGGGGGCATTGCGGAGATGAAGGGGGACATTGTGGAAGAGGGGCATAGACTCTATGCCCCTCTTCCACAATGTCCCCCTTCATCTCCGCTATGCCCCTCTTCCACAATGTCCCCCTTCATCTCCTCTATGGCATAGGAGATGAAGGGGGACATTGTGGAAGAGGGGCATAGCGGAGATGAAGGGGGACATTGACCAGGCACCCTCCGCTCATCAGAGCAGGGGGTGCCTGGTTTAATGCTCGAGTGCTCCCATGCTTTTCAATGGGGCTCGGGTGCTCGGCCGAGCACTCGAGCCTCAGGGGGTGCTCGGTCAGAGCACCCGAGCACCCGAGCATCGGGGTGCTCGCTCATCACTAGTGCTGACCTCTGGCTCTGTCCATCTATCTCCTCAGTGTTGCCTTACAACTAGTGGACATCCTATCTGGTGCACACCTGTGGCTCTGGCTGACTACCCTCACTGTGTATGACCCTGGCCTGACTGACTATCCATTCTGGTGCTGACCTGGGGCTCTGTCCATCTATCTCCTCAGTGTTGCTTCTGACTGTAGACATCCTATCTGGTGCAGACCTGTGGTTTTAGTAGACTCCAATCTTACTGGCTGCAGGTGTGAGCCAGTAGTCTCCCTTGTTACGATCCTGTTCTGGAGACCATATGGCTTAGTCTGGGTACTCCTTAGGGTGAGTGAGACTACCAGTTGGCTCCGGCCTAGTCTCTCGCAGTTGTGGTTGACTTTAGGCGGCTCCTATTGCTGATACAGTTCTAGTCACTCTGTCACCCTCTACTTGTGTTATTTCTCTTTATGGTGTCATTCTAATAAAGGTGTATTTTACTATACTGTCTGGCTCTTGACAAGGGTATGAAGGGAACACCTTCCGTGTTTTGATTAATTCACAGTGTAAAGCAAACATAACTATGTTTTATCATCCTAATGAGAATAAATTTGACCAATTTGCTCTTTAAGAAGAAATATGGTTGTGTTTTGTAAAATGGCATCACCATTTGTCGCTGTAATTTAACACAAAATAAAGTACAGTCATTGCAAACTATAAATATAGCACTTTCAAAAGAACTCATGGTAGCAATAACAGATCTGTCAAAGAGAATTAAATCATTCCGTCAGTATCCTCTGTGGGAGAAAATACAGTGTACTTTGGGTTAGAAAGTCATAGCATACGTACCTCTTTTTCAAACCCAGTAATAAAGCTTCAAATGCTAGCAATTATGAAATTCTCCTTAGGGCCTAAATATGTTTTAGTTCAAACCAGGAACAAAACCATAATATATTTCTTTCAAATGAGTAGCAGAAGAATTAGTCACAGTTTAAGAAAAGGAAATGACCAAAGAGAATCAAAGGTGAATAATATGCATTTATGTAATGACAAATGCGATCTCAGTTTCACTGTTTACTTTTGGGTGTTTGGCTTCCATATTATTTTATGTTGAATGAATATATTATGTTTAAGTTCATATTTATCATTCTTAGGTCTTACTCCTTGAAAAGGTAGTCATAAAGAAACATGCGGTAGGGACGTATACACTGTAGACCGCAGGAATTCTGGAGTAGGGTTGTGAAGAAACGTCAACAGCATCAAAATAATCACAGTAAAACAGGGCCTTCCACCTTGTAAGAGAGTTCCCAGGGGAAGGCAATTAAATAGCATATGGGTGTAACCCATTTTCGTGGTAGTTAATTCTCATATCTGGTCTTTCACACACTTTGCTTTGTCCTATGTCTTATTCAGTGTAAGAATGCCTTAATATGAAACTAGGGAAACCAGATAACTTCCAAAAGTCCAAGTTCATACCTTTATCATCACACCCTGGTTTTTAATTGATCCATTGGAAGGCAAAAAAATGAACTTTGAATTAATTTCTTCCTAATCCAAAAACTCAAACAGGTGTTTTAATGATCTGGTGCTTTAAGCGCCCAGTGTTAGGTGCCTGGTAGACTCTGTGAAGTAGATTCCCCACAAAGTTCCGACAGACTGCTATTTGATATAAATAATATTATAACAGCACAACAACAGACAATACAGGTATACGGCAAGGCAGGCCCCACTGGGCCAGATGCTAGGGAACGATGACTAGAGTACATAGCTAGCTGGCGGTGGCTGCTTTTTCTACCAAAACACAGAACAGCAGCGAAATGGCAGAAAGATCCAGGTAAATGCACAAGAACACGCAGGAACAAGAAAGGAAGCTCAGGGTCATGACCTGGAATGCTTTGCTCGCTCCCCACCCAAAAGCACAGAGGCTCTATAAAGGCTCAGAGCAATCACAAGACAAGGTGGGGTATGAGGATCCGGATAAAAAGGGAAAGCAAATGTAAAACCAGACAAGGAATCATAAAAAGGCAAAGAAAAAGGGGCAGAACATGATACCATCCCGCTTTCCCCAAGGGACTATCTCCGGGAGTCCAAAGATGGTTTATCAGGGAAGGATCGATGGAATCGGCGAACCAAAGAAGGGGCATGGATGCCTGAGGCCACCACCCAAAAACATTCCTGTAAGCCGTAGCCATTTCAATTAACAAGGTACTGTAAGGAACCACAGAAAAGACGAGCGTCCAGAATGGCATCAATGAGGAATTCTTCAGAATCATCCACAAGGACTTGTGAAGGTGGAGTTGAGGAAGAGTGTGAGGCATGCACTGACACATAGGTATTGAGTAGGGAAAATGAAAGAACGGGTGCACTTTTAACATCCAGGGAAGGGAGAGTTGTCTCAACCTTGAATGGTCCTGACTCCTTGATACCGAGGACCAAATTTGTCAGAGGGATGGTGAACATTAATCATATAGCCCTGTCACCATCCTCACTCTCAACTTCATCTGTATCTGAAAAAGAGAAGGATGCTGGAGGGATATATTCTAGATCTGCATCATCAATTGGAAATCCTCATGTTACGGTTTTCAGACACTCAGACAGAAGGTTTGATAAAACACAGTTTTATTGACAGAAAATAATGAACAATATCGCCCTCAACAGGCACACAGTAGATAGCAAGGAATAGGTGCATAGACCCTCACAGGGCCAGTATACTGGATACAGACTGTGTATATATTGTCATAGGACAGATACAACTAGAGATAAGCAATCAATAGTTAACACTTAGAACTCGTCAGTCTCTGTTGTGGTGTTGGCACGCCCAAGGTGATAATAAGGATGTATAAGTGTGAGAAGTTCCACACTAGTAGTCCATAGGAGAGCAAGCGGCTTGCTAAAGGCAGAGACTGACCCAGAACGCTTAGAGCAATAGCGAATAGCCCCCACGGGCGTATAACAGATACCACCAGTACTATGTGAAGCGTGAGTCAGGCGTATAACGGAGACTACTAAGCTGCAAGAGTGAGAATCGTTAGCCCCCTCAGGCATTAAAGTAAACCAACCGTAATGACAGCTAGTGCCAAGTAGCCCCCACGGGCGTATAACGAATCCACCAGTGCAATGTGCGTGAGCCAAGAGACCACCGGTACGGAACCGGGACAACTACTCTGCTACAGATGGAATATATGAGCCGCCGTCTATCTAGGCCCAAGCGGCCAGCTCAGCAGGAGTAGTATAGCTCTGCAAGGGTTAATCACGGCACCTGGTTGGAGATAAGGCACAGCAAGAAATCGGCTCAGCGATCGGTATCGCCCTGATGGTACAGCTCTGCAAGCTTAAAAGGAGACTCAGCCAGTAGTACAGCTCAGAAAGCGTTAACAGCAACACAGCGGCCCAAGGGTTAAGGTCAGTCTCGAGCACTGGCGCGACTACAGGAATCAGAATGTCACCCAGTGGTACAGCAGCAGGAACGTAGCCAGACCGGAACCGGGAACAGTGGAGAATCGTAGACAAGCCGGATCAGCAACAAGCAGGGACGTCAGTCAGGCCGGGTCGGATAACAGAGCAGGTTCGCAGACAAGCCGGATCAGCAACAAGCAGGAATGTCAGCCAGGCCGGGTCGGATAACAGAGGAGGTTCGCAGACAAGCCGGATCAGCAACGGGCAGGAACACAGAAGAGTCGTCAATGCAGGCCAAATCGGTACACCGGAAATCAGGAACAGAGCGAACTGCAGCATAGGCTCAGGAACACCACGAAAGGGCACCTGACAGTTACCAGTGGCCAGAATAAAACAGGTAACCAGGGGCGGGCCAACACATCTCAACCAATCAGGGAGCAGCACAGTAGAGAGTGACAGAAGGGATCACGGGGACCGTGATACCTCAGCAGCATTAGCATCACCTGACAATTCTCATCCACTACCCTTATATTCCTCTAAGCTTTTGGAGGTCTCAAACAATTTCTTTTTACTTTTACTGTAACAAAGTTCCCTACTATGGGTGTTTTGGTGCTTGTTTGTCTCGCTGTCTGATGCAGCAGTCGGTTCAGCTGCTACACCTTCCTCTATTATGCTACTGCCAGCATCATCAACATCTGTATGTGACTTGTTGTCGTCTTTAGTGTTCTTCTTATATGGTTTCTACTGGCACTGGTGGTGCTGGAACTAGTTTTGCTGGGACCTTTACAAACTGGTTCGTCCCTTGGAGTAAAGGGATCATAATCATCATTGATTGCACACGCTGCAGCAACCATTGCTGCAGTCAGTTTTTAAACTACTACTTTAATCTGATGTCCCTGCACTGCTCCACCCCTCCCCCTTCCCCTTGTGCATTTACTGTACATTATACAACTACACTGTGTTTTTTTACTGTACGGTACACAACACAACTGATGGAGCTGTATGATGCCTTGCCTAAGCCCAGTCAGCTGTCTGTCACTGTCATCTAAGATATTTATTTTTTTATTCTTTTTTTTTTTTTTTTTTTTTTTTTTTTTAAGTTGTCAACCCTGTTGTCTTTTCTCAGTCTGTCCAAAAAAATTATAACTGAAAAACAAATTCAGCAACGTCTTTCCCCAGACTTCCCCACCCAGCACAGAGACAATAACAGCAAGCAATTAGATCCCTAGCTGCCTGTGTCTTGCCAGTCAGTCACATGGAATTTTGGAGTATTTGGGGGTCAACTAGAGTGCCCCCAGACTCCCCTAATACAGAGAACAAATGTCCTACCTAAATGACTCCCTAAACTGAGCTTCAATTCCCTTTTATTTGTCTATCTTCTCTAGCTAAAAAACATGCTGCTCTCTCCTCTCACAAACACAAAATGGCTGCTGTGAGAGCCTGACACCCTTTTATATGGCTGTAGAAGACTTTCGTGTGGTGTAGAATCAGTTTTCTTCCCATTAATTTCAATGGGCCGAAAAGGCGGAAAAAAGCTGAAAAACTGCACTTTTCGTGGAAATTTTTTTTCCAAGGGGAAAGTGCCATTATTCGCCGATTTAAGTTTGAGGTGAAAATTTTCGCTCATCTCTACTGTCTACACTAGTTTTGTTTTGTCGACATTTGAATAGCTGTAAAGACTAGTGTTGAGCGAGCATGCTTGGCCGATGCTCGGATCGGCTCGAGCATCGCTCTGCTCGGCACATGGCGGTACTCGTACGAGTACCGCATGTGCTCGCCCGCCATGTTCGGGTCTCCTCCCCGCACGTTTCGCGGCTGCTGCGCAGCCAATAAACGTGCAGGGAGGCTCTGACATCAGTGTAATGCCAGTAGCCATGTTGGCTGCTGGCATTACACTGATTGGCTGGCCAGAACCCGTGGTCGGGTGCTGTATAGCACCTGACCAGCGAGTTCGGCTCAGTCTTAGCCAGGGAGAGATGAGGATAGGAAGGGGAAGTCAGTGTAGGGAGAAAAAAAGCAAATTTGTAAAAAAAAAGACCCAAAAGTCCTTTTTAGGACTACTGTGTGTGGGGGCAGCAGTTTATTTTGTGTGGGGGGAAAAAAACAAAAAAAAAAAAAAATTCATATATTCTGTTTAGTGTGCAAAGTTGCAGATTAGAGCACATTCTGTTTAGTGTGCAAAGTTGCAGATTAGAGCACATTCTGTTTAGTGTGCAAAGTTGCAGATTAGAGCACATTCTGTTTAGTGTGCAAAGTTGCAGATTAGAGCACATTCTGTTAAGTCTTCAAACTGTAAAATATCAAAGTCACATATTCCATTCAGTGTGCTTCGCCGCAGTTTAGCAGCACATTCTGTGTACTGTGCAGAGTTGCAGAATAGGAAGAAATACTGTTAAGTCTTCAAACTAAAATATCAAAGTCACATATTCCATTCAGTGTGCGTCACCGCAGTTTAGCAGCACATTCTGTGTACTCTGCACAGTTGCAGAATAGGAAGAAATACTGTTAAGTCTTCAAACTAAAATATCAAAGTCACATATTCCATTCAGTGTGCGTCACCGCAGTTTAGCAGCACATTCTGTGTACTCTGCACAGTTGCAGAATAGGAAGAAATACTGTTAAGTCTTCAAACTAAAATATCAAAGTCACATATTCCATTCAGTGTGCGTCACCGCAGTTTAGCAGCACATTCTGTGTACTCTGCACAGTTGCAGAATAGGAAGAAATACTGTTAAGTCTTCAAACTAAAATATCAAAGTCACATATTCCATTCAGTGTGCGTCACCGCAGTTTAGCAGCACATTCTGTGTACTCTGCACAGTTGCAGAATAGGAAGAAATACTGTTAAGTCTTCAAACTAAAATATCAAAGTCACATATTCCATTCAGTGTGCGTCACCGCAGTTTAGCAGCACATTCTGTGTACTCTGCACAGTTGCAGAATAGGAAGAAATACTGTTAAGTCTTCAAACTAAAATATCAAAGTCACATATTCCATTCAGTGTGCGTCGCCGCAGTTTAGCAGCACATTCTGTGTACTCTGCACAGTTGCAGAATAGGAAGAAATACTGTTAAGTCTTCAAACTAAAATATCAAAGTCACATATTCCATTCAGTGTGCTTCGCCGCAGTTTAGCAGCATATTCTGTGTACTCTGCACAGTTGCAGAATAGGAAGAAATACTGTTAAGTCTTCAAACTAAAATATCAAAGTCACATATTCCATTCAGTGTGCTTCGCCGCAGTTTAGCAGCATATTCTGTGTACTCTGCACAGTTGCAGATTTGCAGCACATATTCCGTGTAATATGAAGAAGGCGGGTAAAAAGGGACGGGGAAGTGGACGTGATCCTGATAGTTCAGGGCGCGGGTCAGGACGCGGAGAAACTGTGCCTGGTGCCAGAGCACAAGAAAGAAAGACATCCACCATACCTAGCTTCATGTCTCATTTTACAGGGCGTCGCAGGACATCACTCTCGAGGTCCGACCACTGCGAACAGGTGGTCGGTTGGATGTCAGCTGATACTGCTTCCAGTCGGTTAAGCACCACCCTGTCTTCCACCAAGTCCACTCTCAGTAGCCAAGAGTCTGGTCAACATAATCCTCACTCTGATCATCCTTCCTCCCACCATAGACGGTCTGGTCAAAGAAGTGATCCCACACTGGGATATAGTGAGGAGCTCGTCTCATCACCAATCCTCCATTTGACCCTCTCTCCAAGCACGCTTGCAGAGGAACATGACATCTTGTGCCCTGATTCACAACCTCTAGAGGGTACCCAATCACAAGAAGATGACATATGTGAACGGCATTTAAGGTCAAAGGAAGTAGTGGATGATGATGATGATGATGATGAGACACAGTTGCCATTAAATCAACCACTATTACTGTCTCAAGACCTTGTTGAGGAGGATGATATACAGTTGTCAATGACTGAGTATGTGGTGGGATCAAGACATGAGGAGGATGATCAGAGTGAGGAAGTGGAGGAGGACTTGGTGGACGATGAGGTGACTGACCCCACCTGGGAAGGTGGAGAGCCGAGCGATGACAGCAGTCCTGAGGGTGAGCCATCTGCAGCACCGCAACAGGCTGGAAGAGGCAGTGGTGTGGCTACAGAAAGAAGGCGGACCGCACCAAACCGGCCCGCAAATGTTCCACGGAGCACCCCCTTGCGTAAATCTACCTTGCCAAGGGGTAGGTGTTCCGCGGTATGGCGTTTTTTTAAGGAAAGTGCGGACGACAAAAGAATTGTAGTTTGCAACCTGTGCCACACCAGAATGAGCCGAGGCATGAACACTAGAAACCTCACCACCACCAGCATGATCCGACACATGGCATCCAAGCACCGTAGTAAGTGGGAGGAACGCCTGGATCGCCCATCTGTGTCTGCAGGCCACACCACTGCCTCCTCTTCCCCTGTTTTCGGTGCCGGCCAATCGCCTGTCGAAGGCGCAGGCCCGCATACCTCCCGCCCTGCACCTGTACCATCTGAAGCACCATCAGCGACCACATCCACTTCCCTGTCCCAGCGCAGCGTCCAAATGTCGTTACCCCAGGCATTTGAGCGCAAGCGAAAATACCCAGCCACCCACCCACAGGCCATAGCACTAACCTCACACCTTTCCAAATTACTGGCCATCGAAATGCTGCCATTTAGGCTTGTGGAGACTGAGTCCTTCCGCAGCCTGATGGCAGCAGCTGTCCCTCGGTACGCGGTCCCCAGCCGCCACTACTTTTCCCGGTGTGCCATCCCCGCATTACACCACCATGTGTCCCGTAACATCACCCGTGCCCTGACCAACGCAGTTACTGGGAAGGTCCACTTAACGACTGACACATGGACAAGTGCTTGTGGCCAGGGACGCTACATTTCCCTGACGGCACACTGGGTGAATGTCGTGGAGGCTGGGAGCGACTCGGACCCTGGGATGGCACGGGTGCTACCCACGCCGAGGATTGCGGGCCCTACCTCCATCAGTGTTTCCGCCAGCACCTACGTTATTGGCTCCTCCTCCTCCGTTTCCACCTCCGAATTCTCTGCACGCAGCGCCACTCCCCCATCAGCCGGTAGCTGGAAGCAGTGTAGCACTGCAGTGGGGAAGCGTCAACAGGCCGTGCTGAAGCTGATCTGCCTTGGGGACAAACAGCACACGGCCTCAGAGCTGTTGCAGGGGATTAGTCACCAGACCGAGCAGTGGCTCTCGCCACTCAACCTGCAACCAGGCATGGTTGTGTGTGATAATGGGCGTAACTTGGTGGCGGCCTTGGAGCTCGGCAAGCTCACACACGTACCATGCCTAGCGCATGTATTTAATTTAGTGGTTCAGCGATTTCTAAAAACCTACCCCAATGTGCATGATCTCTTGACCAAGGTGCGCCGCGTGTGTGCACATTTCCGTAAGTCATCTACAGCTTCAGCCGGCCTGTTGAAGCTGCAGCAGCGCTTACAATTGCCAGCTCACCGGCTGCTGTGTGACGTGAGCACGCGCTGGAACTCCACCTTCCACATGTTGGCCCGGCTTTGTGAGCAGCAGAGGGCAGTAGTGGAGTACCAGCTGTTACACGGTCGTCGCCTCTCCGTTCAACTTCCTGTAATCAGAAGTGAGGAGTGGGAATGGATGTCAGACCTCTGTGAGGTTTTACGCAATTTTGAGGAATCGACACAGATGGTGAGCGGCGATAACGCTATTATCAGTGTAACCATCCCACTTCTGTGTCTACTGAAACGCTCGCTGCTCACAATTAAAACTGACGCTTTGCATGTGGAAGAGGTGGAAATGCGGGAGGAAGAGCTTACACAAGGTGATAGCCAGAGCACCCTCACTTCGTCTTCTCAGCGACAATTGGAGGAGGAGGCGGAGGAGGAGGAGGAAGACACGGTTGCCTCCGCTACAGAGGGTAGCCATGGAACTTTAGTTCCATCTCTTCAGCGTGGGTGGGCAGAAGAGGAGGAAGAGGATGAGGAGATTGAGAGTCATCCTCCTGGTGAGGACAGCGAAATCTTGCCTGTTGATACTCTGGCACACATGGCTGACTTTATGTTAGGCTGCCTTTCCCGTGACCCACGCGTTATACGCATTTTAGACAACACGGATTACTGGGTGTTCACCCTTCTGGACCCCCGCTACAAAGAGAATTTCTCATCTCTCATTCCTCCGGTGGAGAGGACAAGCAAAATGGTGCAATACCAGAAGGTTCTTGTTGAAAAATTGCTCCAAAATTTTCCATCTGACAACGCTGGCGGCAGAGTACGTGCTACCTTGGCCAACCGAGAAGGGGAGAAAAGGGGAGCACACAGCAGTTCCGACAAAGGCAGGGCAACACTCTCCAAGGCGTGGGACACCTTCATGACACCCCGCCATCACCCTCACCCTGATGCGCAGCCTAGTGTCACAAGGAGGGAAAAGTTTTGGAAGATGGTGAAGGAGTACGTAGCAGACCGTGTCAGCGTCCTCAATGATCCCTCTGTGCCTTACAACTACTGGGTGTCCAAGCTGGACACGTGGTATGAACTGGCACTCTACGCCTTGGAGGTGCTGGCCTGCCCTGCCGCCAGCGTTCTGTCTGAGCGGGTATTTAGTGCTGCTGGTGGCATCATAACAGATAAGCGTATCCGCCTTTCCACCGACAATGCTGATAGGTTGACACTTATAAAAATGAACAAGGCCTGGATTTCCCCTTACTTCTCCACTCCACTGGAGGAAAGCCCTGGGGGAACATAAACTCACTTTATATATGTTATTTACAATGATGGGAATACTCTGTATTCCCATTCACCCCTTCCACCCAAAAAACGGGTATATGGTTGACTCTTAATCTTCTCATCCTCCTCCTCCTCTTCCATATGCCCTGTGATATAATTTTTATATAGGGCCAGCTCACCAGCGGGCCCTGTGATATAATTTTTATATAGGGCAAGCTCACCAGCGGGCCCTGTGATATAATTTTTATATAGGGCCAGCTCACCAGCGGGCGCTGTTTGACAATTTTTTTATAGGTCAGCTCACCAGCGGGCCTTCTCATATAATGTTTTATTGGGTCAGCTCTCTAGCGGGCCCTCTCATATAATGTTTTATAGCATCAGCTCACTAGCGGGCCTTCGCATATAATGTTTAGGATGGTCAGCTCCGCAGCAGACCCTCACCCATAATGTTTTAGATGGTCGGCTCAGCGCACGTTTCCCTCTTAATCATGGCCCCAGTTCAGAAAAATCGAGGAAATTTTTGGGAGAATTTTCCTCTGCGCACGTTTCCCTCTTAATCATGGCCTCAGTTCAGAAAAATCAAGGAAATTTTTGGGAGAATTTGCCTCTGCGCACGTTTCCCTCTTAATCATGGCCTCAGTTCAGAAAAATTGAGGTAATTTTTTGCAGAATTTGCAGATGATATACAAGTAAATATACAGCAAATACTGTTTGGTAACAATTTTTCGCCTAAAGTCGTTTTTATCTTCCTTTTTGTGTGTTTTACGGTCAGTCTGTAAAAATGGCGTACTACGGGCGAAAGATCGTTCCCAGCAGCGATGTTGGAGTCCAAGATGCATCCAGACATCCTCCCTATGCTGTCCCTGAACCATTTCTGTGGTGTTTCCATCATTTTCTGCCCTTTTCCTATGGACCAGGCACCCTCCCCTCATCAGAGCAGGGGGTGCCTGGTGTAATGCTCGAGTCCTCCCATTGACTTCAATGGGGCTCGGGTGCTCGGCCGAGCACTCGAGCCTCCGGGGGTGCTCGGTCAGAGCACCCGAACACCCGAGCATTGGGGTGCTCGCTCATCACTAGTAAAGACCATGTTTGTAATTTACAAGGTGCTGGTTTTTACTGTTTGGCCTGTTTTAACTCCAACATTTTCATCAAGGCCTTCAACTCTGAACTGCGATAACGACCAAGGTCCATTACAATAGGTGTCAGGGAATTCTGAATGCCCGACCACATTTGGGAACTGTAGCTGGGCCTTACACATTCAGGGATAGCCAGTTCCTTTGGTCCTTGACTTAGGCAGTAGTAATGACCGCAGGTAGGTTACAGTGACTACCAAGGGATATATACTAATTTACTTATTGGGATGATATTGATTTGTTTTTATAATTGCCTGATTATTATTATTATTATTATTATATGTGCTTTTCTGGGTCACCAGTATTTTATTATTATTTTTACTAACATTTACATTGTTTGATAAAAATAAATTCCATATATATAATGTAACAGATGCTAAAGACACCGGATTGTCCTTAGCAGTCTGTTACGGTTCAGTACACTCAGACACGTTAGGTTTAGGTAAAAACACAGCTTTATTGAAGCACACAAGGAATAATGTAACCCTCACGGGTCCAATAAGTAGCATCAACTGACACAAGACAGGTTACAAGTGGTTACCCACACGGGTCCAGTAAAGTGCACAACACAATACTGACACAGGTCAGGTAAACCGTGATACAGTGTATGAGTATGATATACAGTAGAGCCACTGGCAGAGTGGCTAGCAATGACTGAGGTATAGTGTTGAGCGAGCATGCTCGGCCGATGCTCGGATCGGCTCGAGCATCGCTCTGCTCGGCACATGGCGGTACTCGTACGAGTACCGCCATGTGCTCGCCCGGCATGTTCGGGTGGCGGGGATCTGTGCCGAAGGAGGCACAGATCTGAAGACGCTCCGCTGGACCACCAGGGACTGGAGGTAGGGGGCATTGTGGAGATGAAGGGGGCATTGCGGAGATGAAGGGGGCATAGCGGAGATGAAGGGGGACATTGTGGAAGAGGGGCATAGCGGAGATGAAGGGGGACATTGTGGAAGACGGGCATAGCGGAGATGAAGGGGGACATTGTGGAAGAGTGGCATAGAGGAGATGAAGGGGGACATTGTGGAAGACGGGCATAGCGGAGATGAAGGGGGACATTGTGGAAGAGGGGCATAGAGGAGATGAAGGGGGACATTGTGGAAGAGGGGCATAGCGGAGATGAAGGGGGACATTGTGGAAGACGGGCATAGCGGAGATGAAGGGGGACATTGTGGAAGACGGGCATAGCGGAGATGAAGGGGGACATTGTGGAAGACGGGCATAGCGGAGATGAAGGGGAACATTGTGGAAGACGGGCATAGCGGAGATGAAGGGGGACATTGTGGAAGAGGGGCATAGAGGAGATGAAGGGGGACATTGTGGAAGAGGGGCATAGAGGAGATGAAGGGGGACATTGTGGAAGACGGGCATAGCGGAGATGAAGGGGGACATTGTGGAAGAGGGGCATAGAGGAGATGAAGGGGGACATTGTGGAAGAGGGGCATAGCGGAGATGAAGGGGGACATTGTGGAAGACGGGCATAGCGGAGATGAAGGGGGACATTGTGGAAGACGGGCATAGCGGAGATGAAGGGGGACATTGTGGAAGACGGGCATAGCGGAGATGAAGGGGGACATTGTGGAAGACGGGCATAGCGGAGATGAAGGGGGACATTGTGGAAGACGGGCATAGCGGAGATGAAGGGGGACATTGTGGAAGAGGGGCATAGCGGAGATGAAGGGGGACATTGTGGAAGAGGGGCATAGAGGAGATGAAGGGGGACATTGTGGAGATGAAGGGGGGCATTGACCAGGCACCCTCCCCTCATCAGAGCAGGGGGTACCTGGTGTAATGCTCGTGTCGCCCCATTCAATTCAATGGGGCTCGGGTGCTCGGCCGAGCACTCGAGCCTCAGGGGGTGCTCGGTCAGAGCACCCGAGCATCGGGGTGCTTGCTCAACACTACTGAGGTACAATGTTGCTAACGCCACAGTAACCAGTGACCTGAGTAACGGAGGCAAAGCTTACTAGCACGGTTCCATTACGGTGGACGCCCACCGTGGACTACAAAGGCAAATCAGAGCTCGTGCCAAACGGAGGCCCAATGGAGAGATCAACACCAGTGCTTTTGCTATGACCCAAAGGGTTAATGTGCTCATATAAATGGCAGACAACCAGAAGCACTTAACTGACCTACTAAACTGTACGCCCTGGGTATAGGTAGCAAGCACACCACTATAGCAAGTGGATACAAGGCAGCGCCCCAGAAGGGGTTAATAATCACTATGGTCTGGATAACGGCAACCACGGAACGCACCCAACTGAACCTAAGGCGACCAAGCGATGTAGCACGGTGTAATAGGATACAAGCACACTGAGACTCTGAGCCAACTGGTATGATAGGACAGGGTACCAGAGTACTGGAGACGTGAGACACACTTAGAGGGAACCGTGCACTGTAAGCAGCTGGAACTGCCAGGTAAAGTCTAATGAACAAGCTGAGAGCAGGAACCAATGCCAACCGGTTCAGTAACCAGCACAGGAACGTAGCCAAGCTGAGTCGGAGCAGGAAGCAGGAACGTCAATCTCGCCGGGTTGGTACACGGAGCAGGAACGTCGATCTCGCCGGGTCGGTACATGGAGCAGGAACGTCAGCCAGGCCGGGTCAGAACAGGAAGCAGGAATGTCAGCCAATCCAAGTCGGTACACAGAATCAGGAGCAATGACTAATGGCGTGGTCAGGCAGTCCAGGGTCATACATTGGATCAGAATCACAGAACTTTCGCTAGGCATCAGGTACACCACAAAAGGGAATCAGCCAAGTGACAGCCTAGGGTATAAAAAGGCTGTCACTAGGAGGAGCAATACAGTGCAGCCAATAGGAGAGCGGCAAATAAAAGATGGACAGAATGCTGCTCAGATCACGGGCGCCGTGATACCGTCGTTCCAGGTTTCCCTCTCCTTGAAGAGGCTGCAGGAATGGGGGTCAAAGGGGACCCTTGCAGTAAAAGTCACAACTCAGATTCTATTCCAAAACAAATAATCTTTATTGCCAGTCGTCTTCTTCTTGCTGATAGATTTTATCCATCAGCAGTGATTTTTGGATACCGAGGCTTGAGCCTCACTTCTCGGGTTGGGTTTTAAGTCGCAGGTTTGGATTCTTCTTGGTCTGTGTTTACTTGTCACAGTTGGGTTGGTTTCACAGGGTCTTCGCTGTGATGGGCCGCGGGTAGCGGTCGAAGGGGTTTGCAGTGGTGGCAGTGAGTTTTCTGATCAGAGGGTTCGGGTTCTGATCCAGTCCTTGGCAGAAGTTCTTACTCAGATTCGCTAGGTGTTCGTCCAACATCTCAATGTCCAGCTCCCTGTGAAGGTCAGCTGTCCTTACGAATCTTGGAGCTCCAGACGATATCCGCAGGGCCTTGTTCTGGACTCTCTGAAGACTCTTCCGGTGTCGCTCATGGCAAGTGATCCATGCTGGGGAGGCATACGTCAGGGTAGGTCTGATGATTGCCTTGTAGACGTTAATCTTTGTCCATAGTGGCATGGACTTGGTCTTCAGGAGTGGGTACAGTGCTGCCATCTTTCCTGTTGCCTTCTGCTGAGTATTCTCAATATGGCTTCCCCAGTTGAGCTTGCTGTCCAGGGTCACACCGAGGTAGCGGCTGCTGCTCTCCCACTTGATGGTCTCCCCATTGAGGCTGATGTGCGGGTGCTCCTTGATCTTCTTTCTGGTAAACAGCGTTGCAGTTGTCTTGCTGATGTTGAGTTCTATTTGCCAGTCGCTGTACCAGGTTGAGATGGTCTCTAATGTTGCTTGCAGATTCTTTGCCACTTCCTTTTCGCTGAATGACTGGGAGATGATTGCGAGATCGTCCGCATACAGTGCCAGGTCGGTCTTGTGCAGATCTGTCAGGATGTCACTGGTGAAGATGTTAAACAGAAAGGGTCCGAGGTTCGATCCCTGTGGCACGCCTGCTCGGATGGGATGTGATGATGACATCTCAGACCGCATGGCGACATGGAAGGTGCGCTCTCCCAGGTAGCTTGCAATTGTCTTTACCAGGTAGTTTGGAAATCCCAGGCCAATCATCTTGTGCAGCAGTCCCTTGTGCCAGACTCTGTCGAATGCTTTGGCGACATCCAAGAAGACAATTCCCGTGGATTTCTTGATGTTGAACCCGTGGCTGATGGTGTCTACCATTCTCAACAGCTGATGGGTTGTTGCATGCTCCTTTCGAAATCCAAACTATTAATTTGCTAGTAAGTTTCTTTCGGAGGCAAAGTCACTGAGTCGGGCAAGAAGGCCAGGGGATTTATACATCAGTCCACTTCTTCCACTGGTGCTGGCATATTCTTCATCAAGAAGGAGGATGAAAGTCTTCATCCTTATGTGGACTATAGGTATTTGAATTAAATCACATAGAAATTTTTATCCATTGCCTCTTATTTTCGAGTTATTGGACAGACTCAGGGGAGCTTGATTCTTCACCAAACTTTACCTAAGAGGTTGCTGGCCAGGATGAGGGAAGGAGATGAGTGGAAGACTGCTTTTAATTCCAGGTTTGGGCATTGCAAATACTGGGTCATGCCCTTTGGCCTTCATACTGTCCCTGCAGTCTTCTAATGTCTGGTCAAAAATGTATTCAGGAGTCTTCTGTTGTCCTTTGTCATTGTATGCCTGGGATAACATTTTAGATTGACTCTGGAGGAACATCGTCTTCATGTTAAACAGGTCTTGACTCGCCTCAAAAGAATCACCTCTATTGCAGAATAGAGACGTGCGAGTTTGAGAAGACTTCTTTGGCGTTTTGGTCTACATCATATCTTCCCAAGGACTCTCTATGGATCTTGGAAAATGATCAGCTATGACTGACTGGCCTCTACCTCTTCCAGCGGTTTATTGGCTTTGCAATTACTACTGCAACTTTATTAAAGGTTTCTCTCCTATCATCTCTCCTATCCCTGTCATGACGTGTAAAGTGATCCACACCATTGGAGTCCTGAAGCCTTAAAAGCTTTTGATACCTTGAAGTCTGCCTTTTCCTTTGCTCCTATACTTAAGTATCCGGATCCTCAAGCTCTATTTGTTGTAGAAGTGAATGTATCTGATATTTCAGCCAGAGCTGTTCTGCCTCAATGATCTGCTGGTTCCGGAGTGGTCCATCCCTGTTTCTTTTTCTTGACCAAAATTCTTTGCCATTTTTTCAATGGCTAGAAAGTTTCCGCCCATGTGATGTATTCCAGGAAGTGTCAAACAATAGAAGCAGCTACGGAGCGAGGTAGACATGCTGTGCTGTTCTGCTTTGATCTTTTTGAAAGATTGAGGAGGCTCATAGTGACTGCTATCAATATGAGAAAGTTTAAAATTAGTAAAAGGAGGAATTGGAAGGACCCTTATGTGTCCACTGAGTCTGATAATGAGGAGAAAGTGAGCGCTACAAAACCAATGTTGTCCAGTCCCCCTAAATCCCTCCTAGGGATCTTGGGGAAATTAATGGTAAGGGAGGAAGAAAAGGGTAGTAGTGAGAGCAGGATAGGTCAGCTGCCTGTGCCTGCTGCCAGACATGCTACCTCTGCTGCCACCATTGCTGTACCTGCTGACAGACGTACTGCCACTGCTTCTACTAGTGCTGTGCTTGCTGTCAGACGCGCTGCCCCTGCTACTGCTACCACCATTGCTGCCATATGTACTGCCCCTGCTGTCAGCAGTATTGTGCCTGCTGCCAGTGCTGAACCTGCTGCCACCAATTACTGTGCCTGCCACCAGTGCTGAACCTGTTGCCACCAGTGCTGTGCCTGCTGTCAGATCTGCTGCCCCTGCTGCAACCAGTGCTGTACCTGCTGCCAGTGCTGAACCTGCTTCTAGTATTCCTTATAATACTCAGGAGGGGGGGAGTAGATGATGCCAAGTGTGACAACAGGGGACCCTAAGTCACACTTGCTATCCCCATGCATACCTCAGTGCTAGTAATACTACTGCTACTACTAAGGTCCAGCAGCTTGTTATCATTAGGAGTGACGGAGAGGGTAATCAGTATCTTCACATAACTAGTGATTGTGAAGAGGAAGACTTTGGGGCTGAACTTGATGTGGTTGGTGTTAGTAGTAGTAACAGTGATGGTGAAGTCGCTGGTGGGACTAGTGTTAAGATAGTGGTAGGGGAAGCATTTCAGAGCATCCCGACTAGTGGTCAAGGGAGCCCACACTATTCCTCTGGGCCTGGGAGTTTCCTTCCCGTCACTACAGAGTCCAAGTGGAACAGGATCATGAAGAGGCCAGAACTGTTGGAGGATAGCAGGTGCAGAAATAATACCACCACCAATACCAGGAGCACAGATCAGCTGCCTGTACCTGTGCTACTGCTGCCAGTCTGCCTTCTTCACGTAACCAAGAAATGGCAAGTGTGACATTAGGGGACCCTCTGTCACACTGCTCATCACCTCCTCCAGCCAGCAGTGAGATGTCTGTAATAGAGCAGCAGCAGCATGTAGGGACTAGTGGTGGTGGTGGTAATGATGATGGTGGAGAAGCTGGGGTGGAAGATACATTGATGGCCTTTTAGCCCAATCTCAGAAGAAACAGGAGACAGGGATGAGGATGGGCATCACCCCCACCACCAACAGCAGTGAGCTTTTGGAATTTGCAACTGCTCTAATTCCTGCTGCTGCTGAGTTGCAAGGGCAGCAGGTTGCTGATGAGCAGGCTAGTGTGCCACAGACCACCGTAGACACAGTGGGAATGGGGTCAACAAGTAATGCGGGACTAGGACAGGTTCCACTTGCCAGAGGCAGCAATACTCCTGGTTCTAGTTGCAGTGCTGAACCTGAGGCATTATCAACAACAGCAGCAACATCATTCTCTGCCACAGACAGTGGAGGACAAGAAGAAAGAGGCCATTCTTCTCCACCTTTTTCCTATCCCTTGAAGTCATGTGTGTGGGAGTATTTTTTTCTTCGGACGGGCACAGTGCAGTCATCACCAGCGGCACTGTGCACAATTTTTGACAAGTCAGTGAGAAGAGGAAAGGAGGGAACACATCGTGGAACAACCACCCCTTATAACACACATGAAACACATACACCATGACATTTATGTCAAACATTTAAAGCCAAACACCCACCAAAGAAATCAAACACCACTGTTGCTGTACCACTTGACTCTCCAGAAAGGCAACAAGAGGTGAGGCAGAGATCAAAGAGGAGGAAGAATAGAGAAACTGAGGCAGAAACTGGAAGTTCTATGACAAGTGAAACAAGTAGCTCGCCATCACCTTTTTTCCTCTAGGGTAACTACTAGGGATAGGCAAAAATTTCCACCTCAAACTGAAATCGGCGAAAAATAGCACTTTCCGCTTGGTGAAAAATTTCCATAGAAAACTGCAGATTTTCCTCTTTTTCCACTTTTTCGCCCATTGAAATCAATGGGAACATAGAAGTTACACACAACACATTACAAATAATATTTTATTTCCCAAAGGCACAGTATAAAAGGGGCATACGGGTGCCTGTGTTGGTGGGGTGTGGGGAAAGAATCAGTTGAACAGGGGATGATTTATTGGGGGTTGTTTACTAGTTCCTATGTGCTGCTGCTCTGTTCCAGACATCTCACTGCTGCTTGGAGGAGGTGACGAGCAATGTGACAGAGGGTCCCCTGCTGTCACACTTGGCATCATTTTCTCCTTCCCCCTAGAGTACTACAAGAAACACTAGCAGCAGGCAAAGTATTGGTGGCAGCAGGCAAAGTATTGGTGGCAGCAGGTTCAGCACTGGCAGCAGGTTTAGCACTGGCAGCAGGTTCAACACTAGTGGCAGCACATCTGACAGCAGGTACAACACTAGTGGCTGCAGGTACAGCAATGGTGGCACTGCCAACAGGGGCAGCACATCTTGCAGCAGGCATCTGGCCTGTCCTGCTCTCACTAGTACTACCCTTTTCTCCCTTCCTACCCATTCCCTTTTCTCCCTTCCTTCCTTACCATTCCCTTTTCTCCCTCCCTTCCCATTAAATTCCCCAACATCCCTTGGGGTGATTTAGGGGGACTGGACAGCATTGGTACAGTAGTGGTCCCTTCCTCCTCAGACTCAGTGGACACATAATCGTCCTTCCAGCTCCTCCACTGATTATTTTTTACCCTGCTTGTAGTGATAGGAGTCACTATGAGCCTCTCCTGCCTCAATTTTTGCAAAATATCACAAGAGAACAGCACAGCACTATCTTGCTCTGTAGCTGCTTCTATTGTGTCCGCCTTCAGTGGAAATGTCACGTTTTTATAGCGGAAGTGCAAAAACAACATAAATCAATGGGCAGAAACTTTCTAGCCATTGAAAAAATGGAGACAAATTTTTGCCAATGGGCGAAAAATGTGAAAATTGTATTTAACCGCTAGTTTTAAAGTGGATTTTCCCACGAAAAAGTGGATAACAACGTGGATTGTGCAAAATATCCAGCGGGAACACTGCATCAACTTTCACCCACCCCAACTCAGAAGAAGTAATATTATAGTGGGAAATGTGGTACCTATAGGAAATATAGGTGAAAAATGTGTTAAAATAGGTGGAAAATGTGTTAACATAGGCAGAACATGTGTTAAAATAGGAGAAAAGGAGGACATTTTTGCATAGGCGGAAAGGTGAAATTTTTCACGGGAAAAGCAAAAAATCGGTATGTTTTCATGAAGTTTTTTGTGGTAAATTTTTCCTCTTTTCGTCTACTCCTAGTAGACAGCACATTTCGCCATGCTAACAAAAATTCCCCTGTATGCTTTTATTCAACTACTCCTTAAACTACCACCTAAAATTGTGCTAAACGTCAATGTCTAAGGAAATAGGTTACAGAAAGTTCAAGTTAAGCGTTTGATGTGCCCCCCACATTATAGAAATTGGACCTAGAGTGCCCCCTTTCGACACATTAACCCCCTCTTTGTAATTCGACATATAGTGTTCCTATCCGACCTTCTTTCTCCATTTAAATGCGACAAATATTGCTCTCCAATTTTTTTCGACATGCCCTTGTTGTATATGTATTCCATGATTAACACTTGAGTACCAGAGAGGTAGCAACGCATTGCTTTGCAATGCGTTTGCTATCCCTCTGGTACTCAAATGGTTAATAGGCAAGGTATTTGGCTGCATACCTTGCATGTATATGTATACTTCATGTAATTTAACTTTTTTATTAAAAGAAAATAGTTCAGATGTCAAGGGGGGCATCAGGACCCCCCCTAGCATGTATCACATATCCAGCAGGTTAGATGATCCATGCGGGCGACAATACCGGCATTTCTAATAAAGAGCATATAACCAATCACCTGTTTTTTGAATGACCAGGTGATTGATTCATTCATAAAAGCGCAGCGCTGAGCCTCTCATGAATGAACCTGGTGACAGGGTTCACTACAAAGCAGTTCTACTGGAGTCGGATTATACTGCGTTCAACTAATTGTTCTGGGTAGCCTCTTTGTACTAATTTGTTTTTAAATCTTTGGATAGTGTACGGAAATCATAATCTTCTGAGCAGTTACATCTAAATCTATGGAATTGACTCTTTGGTATTTTATTTTTCCAGTTTTTAAATGGCAACTGTTATAATGTAAATAACTATTTGTACAACATCTATATAGACAGGTGAAACATATGAAGGACTTACTTGGTCTCTGCCCACGTCACACCGGCTCTACTCTACGGATTATACATCTATATAGATGGGAGGATTTATGTCATTTTTCTGCCCACTTTCTTCTATAAGGACGGGAGGGGCATCATTTTGATATATGGCCCTAGTGATCCTCTAAGATAGGAGAGGTACTTTTACCATCTATAATTACAAGTTTTAGTGACTACCAATGGATATATACAAATTTACTTATTGGGTGCTATTGATTCACTTGTTTTTTATAATTGTCTATTATTATTATTATTATTATTATTATTATTATTATATACGTTTATTTTATTATTATTTTATACTAACATTTACAATTTTTGATGAAAATAATTTCTATATTATATGTATTCCCATGAGACTCACTATTGCATATACAGTTTTTTGCTATGGTGCTCTCCATTTTTTCCATTTGTAGCATAGGCAGTTTAAATTTTCACACAATATTTAGGATTGTAGCAATTTAGCAGAATCTCAATTAATCGTTTTTAATTTTTATTTTAATACTGTGCATTGAGCACTTATTGTTGTCACTATTGTTTTATATATATAAAAATAAAAATTTTGGAGAAGTATCCTGTGCCTTTTACTGCATTATTAGATTAGATATTTCCAGAAAATACATTGTAGCAAAAAACAACTGTTTTCTTTGTGCTTCATCCACCTCCATGATACTAGAATTTTTGACAAAAACAAAATGTAATACCACATGAGATAGCTACATCTCTCCCAATAAAAACTAAACCTTCTTGGTACAGGATGATATATCATTGGGAATATACCACAAGCAAAGAACTGCTGCTAGCAAATTTTGCAGCTTGTCATAAATTAAAAAAAAACTTGACCTGTCCTCACATCCAGAGATGAAGAAATTTTAACAGTTAAAAAGTCACACCATTTTGTAATTTAGCATATAAAGGTATAATGTGGGGATCTACTTTTTGCAATCTTTAAAATTATGCTATACCCATATTAAAAAAAATCACCTGCAACTCTTTACATGTTGGCTCTTTTTGGCTCTGCACTAGACTTCAATACCCTACAAACAGGTCAGTTTCTTATCTTTGTCGGTAGTCTTTAACTTCATCACACATGGCTGCTGCTCGATAGTAAGATAATAATAACATTGTTGCTCTCTTTCTCTTTTCCTTATTAAGCCTCTGAACACCAGAAGAGTGTTCAACAAATTGGAATGATCTGTGTTGCCACATGTTCTAGTTCCAGGTTCTAGTTACACCCCTGGTTGGACAACCTTCTGGAAAAATGAAATGCACATTCAGTGAACACAAGTCATGCATAAGGGCAGGTAAATAAAATTGGTACAACACTATCATGGGAATTATATAACTGTGATTGATAGTTGTCTAACAGTGTCTCAAACTTATTGCTTCTTGGAAACCTTTAGTTTGAAGTAAAATCCATGTAGAAATCTAATAATCAAACCGATTAACACCTGGGGGGAGATTCACTAAGCGGTGATAACGAGGTGATAAAGCGGAGATGACTTCTCCAGTGTCATCACTCCTACAGTTCTTATGTTATTCTATGGAACCAATGCACTAAGATTTCTACCACTTTGGACATCTTAGTGCATAAGCTCCATAGAATAACATAGGAACTGGAGAAGTGATATCACTGGAGAAGTCCTGTCTGCTTTATCACCTCTTTATCGCAGCTTATTGCATCTCTGCCCTGTATGCTAGAGAGGCCTCCAACACATTGCTTCTTAACCCACTGAGTGCCAGAGGGGTATCTAATGAATTGCAATGCATTGGATACCTCTCTGGCACTCCAAGGTTTAATGCATTAAAGTCATCTCCAGCATTCAACACCACTTTCATTGTGAATATTGCCTAATATAGCCTGTTTTGCATTATGCTGGGCAGTAAAAGGTATTCCAGTATGCAAAATTCTCTGTCCCTGGGACTTATACAAATGCATAGATGTGTTTTTGTTAAGTGACTCTTGCTATGGGGAAGATCAATGCCAAATGTGTTGTTAAATACGGTCTTAGTTAAAGTTAATGAGGTTGAAAAGTGCAAGTTCAACCTTTAGCCAGATTTTTTTTTAGTTTATTATTTAGCAGAAAGGCATGCAAAAACCTAGTTGAAGCCTAATTCCTTCTTGACCTGCAATCAGATTTCTCCCTCAAAAGCCAATTTAATTAGCTGTCATTATTCTTTATAGCTAAAGATATGCAAGAATGTTTTAAGAATTTTCCAGCCCCACCTGTTGAAGCAAGGAATACAACATCTTTACTGTCCTTGCTTTAAAAAAAAAAATCTGTGCCTTTGCTTTTTTACTCAGCTCTTTAATTAAAGAGTCATTCCAGAAAATTATTTTTGTTAATCATGAAAATATATGCACATTGTAATTGCATCCCCCGCCCCCTTAGACACAACAGGGGTTATGCACTTAGGGGTGATAAAGAGGTGATAAAGCAGAGATAACCTCTCAAGTGATATCACTTCTCCTCCAATTCCTATGTTATTCTATGGAGCCTATACACTAAGATCTCTCCAACTTTGGAGATCTTAGTGAATAGGCTCTATAGAATAACATAGGAACCGGACAAGTGATATCACTGGAAAAGTCATCTCTACTTTATCACCTGTATATCAAGCCTTAGTGTATAACCCCCCTATGCTCTAGTACAGAGTAACACCTTAAAAACTTTTGAATCAATATGTCTGATGATATTTGTTATAGTTATATATATTGGGAAGCTGTATGGGACAGAAAACAATAGAGTGTTGTAGCCTTACAGTGGCAGTTCAGTGTGATTCAAATATAAAGACGTACTGTATTGCTTTGTGCATAATTTAGTTTGACTGGAAGCAAGTTTAGTCGGAAGGGTGAAATAAAGGTCTTGTGCAAGAAAAGATTAAGACATGAGTAAGATTATATTTATATGTGCATAAACTGATTAAGGGATTGGAGGATCTGAGTTACAAAGAGAGACAAGCCAAACTGGGTTTGTTTACATTAGAGAAGAGACGTCTAAGGGGTGATATTAGGGATGAGCGAGCACCCCGATGCTCGGGTGCTCTGACCGAGCACCCCCTGAGGCTCGAGTGCTCGGCCGAGCACCCGAGCCCCATTGAAAAGCATGGGAGCACTCGAGCATTAAACCAGGCACCCCCTGCTCTGATGAGCGGAGGGTGCCTGGTCAATGTCCCCCTTCATCTCCGCTATGCCCCTCTTCCACAATGTCCCCCTTCATCTCCTATGCCATAGAGGAGATGAAGGGGGACATTGTGGAAGAGGGGCATAGCGGAGATGAAGGTGGACATTGTGGAAGAGGGGCATAGACTCTATGCCCCTCTTCCACAATGTCCCCCTTCATCTCCGCTATGCCCCTCTTCCACAATGTCCCCCTTCATCTCCTCTATGGCATAGGAGATGAAGGGGGACATTGTGGAAGAGGGGCATAGCGGAGATGAAGGGGGACATTGTGGAAGAGGGGCATAGCGGAGATGAAGGGGGACATTGTGGAAGAGGGGCATAGAGTCTATGCCCCTCTTCCACAATGTCCCCCTTCATCTCCGCAATGCCCCCTTCATCTCCGCAATGCCCCCGTACCTCCAGTCCCTGGTGGTCCAGCGGAGCGTCTTCGGATCTGTGCCTCTTCCGGCACAGATCCCCTTCACCCGAACATGTCGGGCGAGCACATGGCGGTACTCGTACGAGTACCGCCATGTGCCGAGCAGAGCGATGCTCGAGCCGATCCGAGCATCGGCCGAGCACGCTCGCTCAACACTAGGTGATATGATTACCATTTACAAATACATTCAAGGTCAATACAAGAACTATCCAATGAATTATTTATGCAAAGAGCTGAGCTAAGAACAAGAGGTCATCCATTAAGACTAAAGGAAAGGCGCTTTAGACTAAAACAAAGGCAGGGATTCTTTACAGTAAGGGCGGTAATGCTATGGAATTCTTTGCCTCGGGATGTTGTGCTTGCAGATAATGCAACTGCTTTCAAAAAAGTAATGGATGCCTATCTAGCACAGAACAATATCGAAAATTATGACAGATGGCTTCAAAGCAAATAGGATATTGATCCGGGGAACTATTTGACTACCAACTGGAGTCAGGAAGGAATAATTCCCCCACCCACACACACTTGGGACTAGATTAGAAATGGCTCAAGAGGGCTTTTTTGCCTTCCTCTGGATCAACAGGGGTGTTTTTGGCATGGGCTGGACTTGATGGACGCATGTTTTTTTTCAGCCTTATCTACTATGTTACTATGTTACTATGTAAAAGGGATTATGGGAAAATGTGGTGCATAACAACCTACACAATAAACAAACACGTGGACTAGACAAGGTTGGAAATATGTCCACCAGTGACTCTGCAAATCTTCTTTTAGGTACAAATAGTGTTTTCATAATAATAACATTTTTTGTGTTCATATTTTTTGTCTCAAGAAAATTGTCTAAAGGAAAGAAGATGCATTGCACAAATCAAGTAGAACAACTTGGAATAAAGTTAATCCCTAAAGAAAGACATCTTTACTATAAGATCAACTCGTCTCTGTGATACCTACTCCGGGAGGTCATGGCTATGTTACTAGTCTTCTAAGTGAAATCTAATGAGATTAATAGGATTGATGAAAGTGTAGACAACATTGTACAATAGGTGATGATTTAGAAAATTCTTTCTTGAACTCTAATGAAGCAAGCCAAGAGTAAAAACCACTTTAATTACCACTTAAAACCATGCATCATCTATGTATAAATAGCTAAAAGAAAACATGCTTTTCTGTTGAGAGCATTTTATTCTCAATAAATGTTCTGAATAATGAAGGACGATCAATGATGACAGTGAATAACACGTGTTCTAAATCTGGATATATTATATTTATTGACTTCATGTTTCTTCACTAATGCTACATCTGTGCAGATGATTATTTGTCCATAAACAAACTGTAAGCAAATCTCCCAACATTTCAAATGGTCAAAGAGGGACACTTGTGTTTTAGGTAGTGTTGCTTGGGGTGTGGCTGGAGGGCAGGGCATTGTTGGGCAGTTTTAGGTTATTTCATGACCTATTGACACTTCTTTGTGCAACTTCTTTGTACAGTGGTGCTGTTGCTACACGATCCTATGGACAGCTCTGGTTCCGGGACTATAAATCTACATAGGATGGTGGAGCAACAGCGCCACTGTACAATTTCAGGCCACTGTGATATTGCACCTAAAAAATTCAACTTTGAAAATTAATAACTTTTGAATGAAACACCATTCAGCAGTGGGAGTACTCTTGTTTTAATCAGAAGGATAAACCCTACAACATATATTTTTTTTACATTTTAAGTATTACTATCCCTTTACGCAAACATTAATGTGAGTTTTATAGCTTATATACACACACCACATAGTCTGATCTCCTAAAAAGAGGGACATCGGGTGGGAAAGAGGGACAGAGGGATTTATGTCTCAAAGAAGGACTGTCCCCCCTAAAGAGGGACACTTGGAAGGTATGCTGTAAGTAATTTTATGTATGGGTGAGTACACATTCATGGGGGGGGCATGTTGGGTGTAGATAGAATAGGGGAAGATGTTCAGTTGATTCTTATTTTATTTTAAATTCTGTTACTTTTGAAAGCTCCACAATCCAATGGTTACAATCTAGCAAACCCAAATAATAGTTAAATTGTATGAAATATATGTATATATGTG
The DNA here is from genome assembly GCA_037306005.1 of Rhinophrynus dorsalis. NCBI lineage: Eukaryota > Metazoa > Chordata > Amphibia > Anura > Rhinophrynidae > Rhinophrynus > Rhinophrynus dorsalis. The sequence continues at coordinate 601,659,124 of CM074719.1, forward strand.
TTTTCCTTGATCCACTGCAAAGCCCATTGATAAATTGCAGTTCTGTAGATTATAACAATCTAATATTTGGGGATAGTAACAGATCACAGTGTCCATCACAAACTGCCAGCTATGTATGACTTAAGTAAATTACTGTTTTCACTAGTGATGTTTAAAGAAAAGGAAAGGAAAACCCTGCCCCCTTTGACAAGTTGTTCAGTTTTTTCCTTTTGCTCACTGAAGATTGTCCCTCTCTGTGATCCATCCAGACAGTCTTGCTGCTCTGAGGGGAGCAGTGTTACATCAGTAAAAGCGATGGGAGTGGGGATACTTTATCATTCAATTACTCTTGAACTACAATCCGGTCAGTATTGAAATAATACTCTCCATGGCACAAATATCCAGCCAGACAAGAAGACAGAAAGCTAGATTTATTAAAGGTGCCATGGCACACAAACTTAGGGCAGCAAATAGAGATAAATAAACAGGGGTAAAATATAAAACCCACACACTTCTACTATTTTTCCTTGGTTTACTAGTGATGTTGTACAGATTGGCAGGAGTTCTACTTAATACTCGCAATCCATTTTAGGTTTTGTCTGACGCTTGAACACAATGACAATAGAGGTAGGATTAGGGCACACAGCTCGTTGCACATTCACCAGGTGCTGGCTTGCATGAAGCTTCTTTATACCTTGCAGTCCTGGCAAAGGGTTTGGAGAAGGCATCCCATGAGATCATCCACAGTACATGTTTTTATTCTTGGGCCGTAGCCCCTGGAGTTTAGCTTTGTCATTACAACAGTAAGGCACTTTCTGTGTCGGCAGCTGTAACAGCTTGGTTTACATACACGTAAGTGGAATAGGGAGCTGGCCGCTTTAGTGCCCAGACACCCAAACACTTCCAATGAGGGTACACACCAGTCCCAGCTTCCGCCATACTGCTTTAGCAAGCACATGAGCCAGTTAATGTCCAGACTGCTCCCAGGCCTTCCTCCATTCTAGAGAGTCCCCGTTCCTGCTTCTACAGTCTTATCTCTCTTCTCCCTTTTCCTCTATGGGGGGAAGGAACACACATGGGTTATCTATCTCCTGCATATATCCAGGGATTAATAATAATAACTAGTATTTATATAGCACCTTTCTCCTAGTGGGACTCAAAGCGCTTTCAGCACACGCTCTTGGAACTAACCAAATTGGCAGCTGAAATAATAGATGTTATTATTACCCCACCAACGGTACTCATTTATCAACCTCAGAAGGAGGAAGGGCTGAGTTGACCCTGCCGGGATTCCAACCTGCAATCTTGCCGTTTGGACAGGCTCTGTAGTCAGGGAATTTACCACTGAGCTAAATGCCTTTCATTAAATCAGTGATTCTCAACCAGGTCGCTACTTAGGGTCCCCCGTATTTTCTATAAAGACTTTGATAAAATGTGAATACTGAGTATATAGTTATGCATTTGTATCTTTTATTAAGTGTTTGAAAAATTACCTATAAAATGTTAGGTGTGCCCCAAATCTTCCAGACTGCATATTATGGGTGCCTTGAACAAAAAAGGTTGAGAACCTGTGCTGATGATGCACAGGGGATATTGTGTTAGATACAATTCATGGCACCATCAATCTATACTTATATAGTCATCCCTCCAATGCTGGTAAAAGGCCAACACTCTCTAATACGTGCACACAACAGAGGACATTAATATTTCCAAGAATGGGAAAACATAGTGAAGACAAAGGGGGTCACTGAAAACAGACAGGGTTCATTCTCGGGGTACCCACTATTCTGGCACAGTATTTAACCGCTTAGATTCTACAGAAGTTTACATGTTATAGACATCTATTGTTTAAGGTGTTCATCTAGGAGTAAATTATGGGTTTCAGGAAAAAAAAACACAATTTATTTAGGATATCTTCTTGCTCATAAACTGCATAAACTGAATGTCAGAAACAAGGTCTGGGGATCCCTTTGCATTATGGATAATTTTTATCAGCTTGGAAATCATTACCATTTTACCCCAGATGAATCTTCTTGTTAAGGAAGAACTCTTACCTCCTATAAAATAACCCTTATTTTCTCCAATACAGCTTGAATCCTTTTTTGTTTTTCAGATCAGTAATTTTTTTGAAATATAAGCTTATAAAGTGTTACCATATGACGTCACATCAGGCCTCGCTGTAGTACAGCTCTGTACTAGTGTTGAGCGAGCATGCTCGGCCGATGCTCGGATCGGCTCGAGCATCGCTCTGCTTGGCACATGGCGGTACTCGTACGAGTACCGCATGTGCTCGCCCGCCATGTTCGGGTCTCCTCCCCGCACGTTTCACGGCTGCTGCGCAGCCAATAAACGTGCAGGGAGGCTCTGACATCAGTGTAATGCCAGCAGCCATGTTGGCTGCTGGCATTACACTGATTGGCTGGCCAGAACCCGTGGTCGGGTGCTGTATAGCACCTGACCAGCGAGTTCGGCTCAGTCTTAGCCAGGGAGAGATGAGGATAGGAAGGGAAAGTCAGTGTAGGGAGAAAAAAAGCAAATTTGTAAAAAAAAAGACCCAAAAGTCCTTTTTAGGACTACTGTGTGTGGGGGCAGCAGTTTATTTTGTGTGTGGGGAAAAAAAACAAAACAAAAAAAACTTCATATATTCTGTTTAGTGTGCAAAGTTGCAGATTAGAGCACATTCTGTTCAGTGTGCAAAGTTGCAGATTAGCAGCACATTCTTTTTAGTGTGCAAAGTTGCAGATTAGAGCACATTCTGTTTAGTGTGCAAAGTTGCAGATTAGAACACATTCTGTTTAGTGTGCAAAGTTGCAGATTAGAGCACATTCTGTTTAGTGTGCAAAGTTGCAGATTAGAGCACATTCTGTTAAGTCTTCAAACTGTAAAATATCAAAGTCACATATTCCATTCAGTGTGCGTCGCCGCAGTTTAGCAGCACATTCTGTGTACTGTGCACAGTTGCAGAATAGGAAGAAATACTGTTAAGTCTTCAAACTGTAAAATATCAAAGTCACATATTCCATTCAGTGTGCGTAGCCGCAGATAAGCAGCAAATTCTGTTTACTGTGCAAAGTTGCAGAATAGGAAGAAATACTGTTAAGTCTTCAAACTGTAAAATATCAAAGTCACATATTCCATTCAGTGTGCGTCACCGCAGTTTAGCAGCACATTCTGTGTACTGTGCACAGTTGCAGAATAGGAAAAAATACTGTTAAGTCTTCAAACTGTAAAATATCAAAGTCACATATTCCATTCACTGTGCGTCGCCGCAGTTTAGCAGCACATTCTGTGTACTGTGCACAGTTGCAGAATAGGAAGAAATACTGTTAAGTCTTCAAACTGTAAAATATCAAAGTCACATATTCCATTCAGTGTGCGTCGCCGCAGTTTAGCAGCACATTCTGTGTACTGTGCACAGTTGCAGAATAGGAAGAAATACTGTTAAGTCTTCAAACTGTAAAATATCAAAGTCACATATTCCATTCACTGTGCGTCGCCGCAGTTTAGCAGCACATTCTGTGTACTGTGCACAGTTGCAGAATAGGAAGAAATACTGTTAAGTCTTCAAACTGTAAAATATCAAAGTCACATATTCCATTCAGTGTGCGTCGCCGCAGTTTAGCAGCACATTCTGTGTACTGTGCACAGTTGCAGAATAGGAAAAAATACTGTTAAGTCTTCAAACTGTAAAATATCAAAGTCACATATTCCATTCAGTGTGCGTCGCCGCAGATAAGCAGCACATTCTGTGTACTGTGCAAAGTTGCAGATTTGCAGCACATATTCCGTGTAATATGAAGAAGGCGGGTAAAAAGGGACGGGGAAGTGGACGTGATCCTGATAGTTCAGGGCGCGGGTCAGGACGCGTAGAAACTGTGCCTGGTGCCAGAGCACAAGAAAGAAAGACATCCACCATACCTAGCTTCATGTCTCATTTTACAGGGCGTCGCAGGACATCACTCTCGAGGTCCGACCACTGCGAACAGGTGGTCGGTTGGATGTCAGCTGATACTGCTTCCAGTCGGTTAAGCACCACCCTGTCTTCCACCAAGTCCACTCTCAGTAGCCAAGAGTCTGGTCAACATAATCCTCACTCTGATCATCCTTCCTCCCACCATAGAGGGTCTGGTCAAAGAAGTGATCCCACACTGGGATATAGTGAGGAGCTCGTCTCATCACCAATCCTTCATTTGACCCTCTCTCCAAGCACGCTTGCAGAGGAACATGACATCTTGTGCCCTGATTTACAACCTCTAGAGGGTACCCAATCACAAGAAGATGACAGATGTGAACGGCATTTAAGGTCAAAGGAAGTAGTGGATGATGATGATGATGAGACACAGTTGCCATTAAATCAACCACTATTACTGTCTCAAGACCTTGATGAGGAGGATGATATACAGTTGTCAATGACTGAGTATGTGGTGGGATCAAGACATGAGGAGGATGATCAGAGTGAGGAAGTGGAGGAGGACTTGGTGGACGATGAGGTGACTGACCCCACCTGGGAAGGTGTAGAGCCGAGCGATGACAGCAGTCCTGAGGGTGAGCCATCTGCAGCACCGCAACAGGCTGGAAGAGGCAGTGGTGTGGCTACAGAAAGAAGGCGGACCGCACCAAACCGGCCCGCAAATGTTCCACGGAGCACCCCCTTGCGTAAATCTACCTTGCCAAGGGGTAGGTGTTCCGCGGTATGGCGTTTTTTTAAGGAAAGTGCGGACGACAAAAGAATTGTAGTTTGCAACCTGTGCCACACCAGAATGAGCCGAGGCATGAACACTAGAAACCTCACCACCACCAGCATGATCCGACACATGGCATCCAAGCACCGTAATAAGTGGGAGGAACGCCTGGATCGCCCATCTGTGTCTGCAGGCCACACCACTGCCTCCTCTTCCCCTGTTTTCGGTGCCGGCCAATCGCCTGTCGAAGGCGCAGGCCCGCATACCTCCCGCCCTGCACCTGTACCATCTGAAGCACCATCAGCGACCACATCCACTTCCCTGTCCCAGCGCAGCGTCCAAATGTCGTTACCCCAGGCATTTGAGCGCAAGCGAAAATACCCAGCCACCCACCCACAGGCCATAGCACTAACCTCACACCTTTCCAAATTACTGGCCATCGAAATGCTGCCATTTAGGCTTGTGGACACTGAGTCCTTCCGCAGCCTGATGGCAGCAGCTGTCCCTCGGTACGTGGTCCCCAGCCGCCACTACTTTTCCCGGTGTGCCATCCCCGCATTACACCACCATGTGTCCCGTAACATCACCCGTGCCCTGACCAACGCAGTTACTGGGAAGGTCCACTTAACGACTGACACATGGACAAGTGCTTGTGGCCAGGGACGCTACATTTCCCTGACGGCACACTGGGTGAATGTCGTGGAGGCTGGGAGTGACTCGGACCCTGGGATGGCACGGGTGCTACCCACGCCGAGGATTGCGGGCCCTACCTCCATCAGGGTTTCCGCCAGCACCTACGTTATTGGCTCCTCCTCCTCCGTTTCCACCTCCGAATTCTCTGCACGCAGCGCCACTCACCCATCAGCCGGTAGCTGGAAGCAGTGTAGCACTGCAGTGGGGAAGCGTCAACAGGCCGTGCTGAAGCTGATCTGCCTTGGGGACAAACAGCACACGGCCTCAGAGCTGTTGCAGGGGATTAGTCACCAGACCGAGCAGTGGCTCTCGCCAGTCAACCTGCAACCAGGCATGGTTGTGTGTGATAATGGACGTAACTTGGTGGCGGCTTTGGAGCTCGGCAAGCTCACACACGTACCATGCCTAGCGCATGTATTTAATTTAGTGGTTCAGCGATTTCTAAAAACCTACCCCAATTTGCATGATCTCTTGACCAAGGTGCGCCGCGTGTGTGCACATTTCCGTAAGTCATCTACAGCTTCAGCCGGCCTGTTGAAGCTGCAGCAGCGCTTTCAATTGCCAGCTCACCGGCTGCTGTGTGACGTGAGCACGCGCTGGAACTCCACCTTCCACATGTTGGCCCGGCTTTGTGAGCAGCAGAGGGCAGTAGTGGAGTACCAGCTGTTACACGGCCGTCGCCTCTCCGTTCAACTTCCTCTAATCAGAAGTGAGGAGTGGGAATGGATGTCAGACCTCTGTGAGGTTTTACGCAATTTTGAGGAATCGACACAGATGGTGAGCGGCGATAACGCTATTATCAGTGTAACCATCCCACTTCTGTGTCTACTGAAACGCTCGCTGCTCACAATTAAAACCGACGCTTTGCATGTGGAAGAGATGGAAATGCGGGAGGAAGAGCTTACACAAGGTGATAGCCAGAGCACCCTCACTTCGTCTTCTCAGCGACAATTGGAGGAGGCGGAGGAGGAGGAGGAGGAGGAGGAAGACACGGTTGCCTCCGCTACAGAGGGTAGCCATGGAATTTTAGTTCCATCTCTTCAGCGTGGGTGGGCAGAAGAGGAGGAAGAGGATGAGGAGATTGAGAGTCATCCTCCTGGTGAGGACAGCGAAATCTTGCCTGTTGGTATTCTGGCACACATGGCTGACTTTATGTTAGGCTGCCTTTCCCGTGACCCACGCGTTATACGCATTTTAGACAACACGGATTACTGGGTGTTCACCCTTCTGGACCCCCGCTACAAAGAGAATTTCTCATCTCTCATTCCTCCGGTGGAGAGGACAAGCAAAATGGTGCAATACCAGAAGGTTCTTGTCGAAAAATTGCTCCAAAATTTTCCATCTGACAACGCTGGCGGCAGAGTACGTGCTACCTTGGCCAACCAAGAAGGGGAGAAAAGGGGAGCACACAGCAGTTCCGACAAAGGCAGGGCAACACTCTCCAAGGCGTGGGACACCTTCATGACACCCCGCCAGCACCCTCAACCTGATGCGCAGCCTAGTGTCACAAGGAGGGAAAAGTTTTGGAAGATGGTGAAGGAGTACGTAGCAGACCGTGTCAGAGTCCTCAATGATCACTCTGTGCCTTACAACTACTGGGTGTCCAAGCTGGACACGTGGTATGAACTGGCACTCTACGCCTTGGAGGTGCTGGCCTGCCCTGACGCCAGCGTTCTGTCTGAGCGGGTATTTAGTGTTGCTGGTGGCATCATAACAGATAAGCGTATCCGCCTTTCCACCGACAATGCTGATAGGTTGACACTTATAAAAATGAACAAGGCCTGGATTTCCCCTGACTTCTCCGCTCCACTGGAGGAAAGCCCCGGGGGAACATAAACTCACTTTATATATGTTATTTACAATGATGGGAATACTCTGTATTCCCATTCACCCCTTCCACCCAAAAAACGGGTATATGGTTGACTCTTAATCTTCTCATCCTCCTCCTCCTCTTCCATATGCCCTGTGATATAATTTTTATATAGGGCCAGCTCACCAGCGGGCCCTGTGATATAATTTTTATATAGGGCCAGCTCACCAGCGGGCCCTGTTTGACAATTTTTGTATAGGTCAGCTCACCAGCGGGCCTTCTCATATAATGTTTTATTGGGTCAGCTCTCTAGCGGGCCCTCTCATATAATGTTTTATAGCGTCAGCTCACTAGCGGGCCTTCGCATATAATGTTTAGGATGGTCAGCTCCGCAGCAGACCCTCACCCATAATGTTTTAGATGGTCGGCTCAGCGCACGTTTCCCTCTTAATCATGGCCTCAGTTCAGAAAAATCAAGGAAATTTTTGGGAGAATTTGCCTCTGCGCACGTTTCCCTCTTAATCATGGCCTCAGTTCAGAAAAATCGAGGAAATTTTTGGGAGAATTTGCAGATGATATACAAGTAAATATACAGCAAATACTGTTTGGTAACAATTTTTCGCCTAAAGTCGTTTTTATCTGCCTTTTTGTGTGTTTTACGATCAGTCTGTAAAAATGGCGTACTACGGGCGAAAGATCGTTCCCAGCAGCGACGTTGGAGTCCAAGATGCATCCAGACATCCTCCCTATGCTGTCCCTGAACCATTTCTGTGGTGTTTCCATAATTTTCTGCCCTTTTCCTATGGACCAGGCACCCTCCCCTCATCAGAGCAGGGGGTGCCTGGTGTAATGCTCGAGTCCTCCCATTGACTTCAATGGGGCTCGGGTGCTCGGCCGAGCACTCGAGCCTCCGGGGGTGCTCGGTCAGAGCACCCGAACACCCGAGCATTGGGGTGCTCGCTCATCACTACTCTGTACCGCATGGCTGTTAATCTTCTCCTCCCCTTGTCTGATGCTCGAATCCTGCATGTGGCCTGGCACGCTGTCTTACCAATGAGAGAGCACCATGTCAGATGGAGGATTCAAGTGTCAGACAAGGAGGAGGGAATGAGGCACAACAGGAGAGGAGAAGATCAACAGCCGTGCGGTACAGAGCTGTACCGCAGTGAGGCCAGCAGTGACGTCATGCAGTAACACTTTATAAACTTGTATCTCAATAAACTTAACGATTTGAAAGAAAAAAAAAGATTTCAAGCTGTACTGGGGACAGAGAATAAAATGAGGATTAATTTAAAGGAGGTGAGAGTTCCATTTAATAAAACCTTGTTCTTTTACTATATCATCAGTGGTGGTGGGGACACTGGAGTAGGAGCAGTGATGATGAAGTCTACTGTTCGCAGCTCTCTGGATTTCACCTTATTTTTTCCCCTTTACCTCATATCTTGGTTTACTGTATGTATTCCATCTTGGAAGACATTGTCAAATAAACTGCATATAAAACATTTCTAAAACAAAAATAAGTATAACAAATGTGTCCATATAACTACAAATTATTTTTTAACATTTATATGAAATATTAACTTTAACATAAAGGTATTGTGAGAGAATATGTATCTGTTTCCATCACAATACAAATACATTAAGAAGTGACATTTGAGAAAGCAGAACCACTTCTCAATAGAGATGGTGAGAACGCACATGGGAAATCAAATAATACTATTTCTCTTTTCCTTGTCAAGAAACAAAATTACAGAATCATATGCAGGGAAAGGACAACCTTCCATTTTGATGATAACTTTCAATTTTCCATGCATTTATTTCAGAGAAAAACTGCTCTGTATTAAATGCCATTGATTTTGACTAATATAAAAAAAAAATATTGTTTTGATTAAGAGGGCAGTATTACAGCTCCTAGATGTAACTGGATATTAGTGAATCAGTAATTACCTGGGTCATGAACTGGTTCATATATCAGAATTCAAAGTATCTGCCCTCTGTATAGCACCCGACGCGCGAGTTCGGCTCATTCTTAGCCAGGGAGAGATGCGCTTAGGCAGGGAAAGTCAGTGTAGGGAGAATAAAATTGTTGAAACTCTTTCAAGACCCAAAAGTCCTTTTTAGGACTGTTGTGTGTGGGGGCAGCATTTATATTTTGTTTGGGGGGGCACAATTTCCTTTTTTTTGTGGGGGGGATATTTTTAAGGTGACATATAATACTAGATGCACAGGAAGTCAGTGTAGGGAGAATAAAATTGTTGAAACTCTTTCAAGACCCAAAAGTCCTTTTTAGGACTGTTGTGTGTGGGGGCAGCATTTATATTTTGTTTGGGGGGGCACAATTTCCTTTTTTTTGTGGGGGGGATATTTTTAAGGTGACATATAATACTAGATGCACAGGAAGTCAGTGTAGGGAGAATAAAATTGTTGAAACTCTTTCAAGACCCAAAAGTCCTTTTTAGGACTGTTGTGTGTGGGGGCAGCATTTAATTTTTTTTGGGGGTGGCAGAATTTCATTTTTTTGTGGGGGGGGACATGTTCTAAGGTGACATTGTACTAGGTGCACAGGGACAAATATTTCACAGTGCAGTGACAAGCTGACATATTCTGTTAGGTGCACAGGGCCAATGATTTTACAACGCAGCAACAAAAAGGGCCATTTTAAACGTGTGCCTAGCCATAGATTATTGTCACATTCTGTTTCGTGTGCAAATTCACAAATTAACGTCACATATTCCGTTCACTGTGCCTAGCCGCAGATTAGCGTCACATTCTGTTTCGTGTGCCTAGCCGCAGATTAGCGTCACATTCTGTTTCGTGTGCCTAGCCGCAGATTAGCGTCACATATTGTTTAGTGTGCCTAGCCGCAGATTAACGTCACATATTGTTTAGTGTGCCTAGCCGCAGATTAGCGTCACATATTGTTTAGTGTGCCTAGCCGCAGATTAACGTCACATATTGTTTAGTGTGCCTAGCCGCAGATTAGCGTCACATATTGTTTAGTGTGCCTAGCCGCAGATTAACGTCACATATTGTTTAGTGTGCCTAGCCACAGATTAGCGTCACATATTGTTTAGTGTGCCTAGCCGCAGATTAGCGTCACATTCTGTTTCGTGTGCCTAGCCGCAGATTACCGGCATATATTCCGTTTAATATGAAGAAGGCGGGTAAAAAGGGACGGGGAAGTGGACGTGATCCTGATAGTTCAAGTAAATATACAGCAAATACTGTTTGGTAACAATTTTTCGCCTAAAATCGTTTTTATCTTCCTTTTTGTGTGTTTTACGGTCAGTCTGTAAAAATGGCGTACTACGGGCGAAACATCGTTCCCAGCAGCGACGTTGGAGTCCAAGATGCATCCAGACATCCTCCCTATGCTGTCCCTGAACCATTTCTGTGGTGTTTCCATCATTTTCTGACCTTTTCCTATGAACCAGGCACCCTCCCCTCATCAGAGCAGGGGGTGCCTGGTGTAATGCTCGAGTCCTCCCATTGACTTCAATGGGGCTCGGGTGCTCGGCCGAGCACTCGAGCCTCCGGGGGCGCTCGGCCAGAGCACCCGAACACCCGAGCATCGGGGTGCTCGATCATCACTAGTAGTGACCAGTGTAATTTGTAAATCCAGGAGAACCTAAAATCATTGAAGGGTAACTGCCAGAGATTTCCAGGGGATCGGGGGTTCATGGTCTTAGTGATCTGGGGCAAAAGCATCGCTAGTCGTAGGCATCCTGTTATATTCCTCCTTCCCTGGGGCCACACCCCAGTCTGTTCTGCAACTAAACATGCTGAGGACCAGGTGGCATACGTCCCTCTGTAGATAGCATCCCACCTAGTGCCTGAAGCCAAAGTGAGGAAAACAGGTAAACTCAACAGAGTTATGGTGGCTGGAGGATGTAGCATTTGGAATGTAAAGATTTGATGAGCAGGGCCAATCATCTGGGTAATCAGTGAGGGAACTGGTAGGATGAGATAAAGACCATCAACCTGCTGTCTATAGGGAATGATGGCGTGCCCCAGTCCTAAACTTACACTGTTACCACTGGGCATAGGGCTCTTCTGCTCCACATGCCTGATCCTCTGTAGCTAGTATCTAGCATCACCCCCTGGCTCCAGGAACCGACACAGAACATAATGCTTTTCTATTACACATCCATGCATCTCCACAACCTGCTGAGGTGGATGGGGCTCATCTGCCTCATATCCCAGCATCTCCAGTGTGGCTTTTATGGCCTGCATTCCCTGAACCTCCAGAGCTAGCCTTCAGAGCTAACCTCCAGAGCTAGCCATCAGATTCTCTCCCAGGCCTTGGTCACTCATGTATTCAAAGAAGCTTACACTAGTGTTGAGCGAGCGTGCTCGGCCGATGCTCGGATCGGCTCGAGCATCGCTCTGCTCGGCACATGGCGGTACTCGTCGAGTACCGCCATGTGCTCGCCCGCCATGTTCGGGTGGCGGGGATCTGTGCCGGAAGAGGCACAGATCTGAAGACGCTCCGCTGGACCACCAGGGACTGGAGGTACGGGGGCATTGCGGAGATGAAGGGGGCATTGCGGAGATGAAGGGGGACATTGTGGAAGAGGGGCATAGCGGAGATGAAGGGGGACATTGTGGAAGAGGGGCATAGAGTCTATGCCCCTCTTCCACAATGTCCCCCTTCATCTCCACTATGCCCCTCTTCCACAATGTCCCCCTTCATCTCCTCTATGCCCCTCTTCCACAATGTCCCCCTTCATCTCCGCTATGCCCCTCTTCCACAATGTCCCCCTTCATCTCCTCTATGGCATAGAGGAGATGAAGGGGGACATTGTGGAAGAGGGGCATAGCGGAGATGAAGAGGGACATTGTGGAAGAGGGGCATAGCGGAGATGAAGGGGGCATAGCGGAGATGAAGGGGGACATTGCGGAGATGAAGGGGGCATTCGGAGATGAAGGGGGCATAGCGGAGATGAAGGGGGGCATTGACCAGGCACCCTCCCCTCATCAGAGCAGGGGGTGCCTGGTGTAATGCTCGTGTCGCCCCATGCATTTCAATGGGGCTCGGGTGCTCGGCCGAGCACTCGAGCCTCAGGGGGTGCTCGGTCAGAGCACCCGAGCACCCGAGCATCGGGGTGCTCGCTCAACACTAGCTTACACCCAATTCCTCTAACTGTCCAAATACTGTCACTTTGGCAGCATTATATTATCCTGGTCCTTTTCAAATAACCTTGGGACCAACTCTACCCTAGACTCCTTGGCTGCCAAACTCTTCATAGGCCATCTAGCTCAATATATCTGATCCAACCTTTATCTCCTGTACCTGCTCCAACATAGAGTACCTCTGCCTTTTCTCATCAGACATAATTTTCCTCCAAAATGCCTGGGATCTAAATTATCTCTGGACTGAGTGGACTACTGCACAGTGGTATATTGGTATTGCAGCCAGGTCCTTTAACCATGGAGTGAACCACAGTAAGGACACATCAACAGCCACTAACACACTCCAGCTACACTCCCCAGTCTCTGATCTCAAGCTCCAGTAGTGGTCCACTCAGGTTTAGCAATCCTCCTGCTATATACAGTAGCCCTATGATCGATTTAATGCTGAGTTTTGTGAGATGTCCCAAACATAAAGTGAGTTAAAGTAGGTAAATTTGGCATGATGAACATTTGCACGTTGCAATTTCTTAAATATTTTCCATGTACTTAGACTGAATATGACTGACCTTAAAGTGGACCTGTCAGTAAAACAAGCTTGGTTTGTTTTACAGAGAATTACAATTTGCTTCTCAATTATACTAGCCAATTTACATAGTAACATAGTAACACAGTTGATGAGGCTGAAAAAAGACATATATCCATCAAGTTCAGCCCTGTAAATTTAATTTTTTTGAGAAATAATCTTTTTATTTTGGTGGCACATTGCACTGTATGCTAATTTGTCATGTTTGAGGCCAAACTAATTGCTCACTGTGCTATTGGACGTGTGTCAACCAGTCCTGTATGTCATGTCTATGGAGGCGGACATGTCTGTTACTGGCAGTTTCTCAATATGAAGTAGGAACAATGCATGAGCACATACTTCTGACTGAAGATCACCATGTGCAGTGGGTGGAATTTGTGTCCTGTGGTCTTGCTTACAACTGCCATGTCTGACTCTATGGGCATAACATCCATGACTGATTGAATATGCAGGGCCGGATTTATTTCCCAGGCGCCCCTAGGCAAGGAATTCTAGAGGCCCTTAGCACAACCCATATACAAACCCACACTAATCACATGACCCTGCCCCCAGCCCCACCCATCCTGCACAGAAAATATCTTTGACCAATAAGAGGCAAGGGCAAGCAGAAGCTTTAACCACATGGTTAATGTAGAGATTTCCAATGCATTGCTTAGCATTGTGTTGGAGATCTCTGTAGCATTCAAGAGTTAAATAATAGCCTGTAAAAAGGAACAAAACTGTTGCAGTGACATCAAAATTGCCCTAGCCACAAGCACAATTCAGAATATGTGTGTTGGCAGCACAGTTGAGGCACCCCTCAAAATATGGCGCTCTAGGCAGTTGCCTATTGGTAAATCCGGCTCTGTGAATATACTACTTGTTATTATTATCACAGGCACAAGGGCAAAATTTATGAGGGCCATTAGGAAGTTTTGGCCATAATTAGCTAAAGGGATAGTAATGTTTCATAATAACAGCAGCTCTAATTAATCATTGTAGTATTTGGACTTTGGAGAGTGTCATTTCAATTCTGTCAGAGTTATAGTTCAAGAATAATTGAATGATAAAGTGTCCTCCTCCCGCCCCTTTTACTGATGTAACACTGCTCGGCCAGATCAGAAGGGAGGTGCCCAGGTAGAATGCAGAGAGGGACAATCTTCAATTAAGATAAGGGAAAAACCTGAAAAACTTGTCAATGAGGGCAGGGCTTTCATTGTTCTCATAGGAAGAAGATTGTCCCCTTCTGTTATCTGTCTGGTCCATGGACTGCATTCCACATCTGAGAAGAGATGGCTTACACTAGGTAAAAGGGGCGGGAGGGGAAACTTTGCTTGTGAATATCTCTCAAACCATAAAGGTTTGAGAGATAAGACATATCGTTCTTCATGTTTTTTTAATGCCTACAAAATATAATAAAGATAAAACTACAAAATATAATAAAGATAAAACTAAGTATTACTATCCCTTTAAGTAGGGTGTTACTATTAGGAGGGCTATTTTTAAATACACTTTACTTTTTCACCAATTTGAATAATAAACAGGCAATACAAACCTTGCAAAAGTCTTAAAACCATCTACATGTGTAAGGATATTGCGGCCTCAGAGCTTCCGGCTAAAGCACAAGGTCAACACTATTTAATTATTTTTTAGAATTCTCGGTTACAGGTGTGACACGTTATGCTCTCTGTCTGCTGAAAAAAAACTGGCTAAATAAATCTCAACACAGACAGTTACTCCTAGATTGATTTATTGCTGGGTTTTTGAACTACCAGTTCATATACAGGACACACTTTTCCTTTTCTGTTTTATAATTGTTAACTTTTTTGCTTCACTGAAAATGATTTAAACAAATGGCCATCTGTTTAAAATTTATTCAACAACCTCTTTTATTTCTATAAAAGATAAAGGCAACTCAAGGTTTGTCATTGTACATATTTTTGTATTTTGTATACAATAGATGTCTTCATTCTGAGTTATTAATCATGTCAAAATGCCGACTTGGGGTTTTGCCTTTGAATAAATTGTCACAATACTGGGTTATTCTCTTTTCATGAAATTAACTTTGAAGTGATGGTTTATATATATATATATATATATATATATATATATATACACTAACAAGACCCTGTGAGTGCCGCGTCTTCAACCACAGAACTGTATATACCGTAAAATCTCAGGTATAATACTCAACTGTGTATAATACGCAGGTGCAAATTATACCCAAGATTTTGGGTAAAACTGTAGTTCCTATGTACAATACGCACCCCCATCTGGAGGCAGCGGGGGGCATCCCTGGGCTCACCGCCCGCTTCGTCTGTGCAGCAATAGTGTATAAAAAAACATTAAATGCCCACCTTGATAACCAGGATTCCCCCTCTGTACTCATAGGCAGCAGTCAAACAGGGACAGCGGGCAGCATTCTTGCACTAGCCGCCCGCTTCTTCCTCTCCCTGAACTCCTCTGAGCAGCCCTGTCAGGACCTACTATACATTCAATGCACATGCGTGCGCGCATTGAGTGTATGGTAGGTCCTGACAGGGCTGCTCAAAGGAGTTCGGGGAGAGGAAGAAGCGGGTGGCTAGTGCAAGAATGCTGCCCGCAGTCCCTGTTTGACTGCTGCCTATGAGTACAGACGGGGAATCCTGGTTATCAAGGTGGGCATTTAATGGGTTTTTTATACACTATTGCTGCACAGAGGAAGCGGGCGGTGAGTGCAGGGATGCCGCCCGCTGCCTCTAGGTGGGGGTTGCGGGACTTAATATTTTAGTTTAATTTTTTACTCGTGTATAATACGCACCCCCCACTTCACATAAGGTGAAATGGGGTAAAAATGTGCGTATTATACCCGAGATTTTACAGTATATAAATACATATATAAAACTTGGGTGTTAGAACAACAGGTTATGCTCTAAAACTAGAGAGTGATCAGTTCATGAATAATATGAAGAACTACTTTAGAATTTGTACTGGAGATCTTCGCTAGCTATTGACTTCTTGGTGTAGGGTGGGGGAAAAATAATGTAAAAATAGAGAGATTACTGAAATAAAAATTAGATTATCATCAATAGCAGAAATTACTTGTCTATCTATCTATCTATCTACCTAAATAAATATAAAAGGATAAGTTATTCTGTGTCCTTACCAGACAAAACCAAAACCACAGGGGAGAAGTTAAATAAATTCCTCTCCACTGGGAGATCCAGACTTCTGCTTATGAGTAGGCAGGAGGGTGAATTCCCCCCCCCCCCCCGGTGTCCTTGGCCAAGATGCACTAAAGGTCGAAGAGGGCTACGAATGTCGATGTTCTGTCGGAGCAGTGTCGTAGGCACCTCCGCAGTATTCACAAGGTGTCTGCGACATCACTTCACCAGAAGTCACAAAAAAATACCCACGTCAACTTCAATCCAACATGCTTTCACCATGTCTACGAATTCGTATTCTTCGAATTGACAATTGCTCATTTCCATATGGAAATGAAACATAATCAGATACATTTCTATGCAAGGGGGTGTTGTGATATTATAATGTGACACTTCGACTCATTCAGTAAACTCTGATAGCAGCCTCTGCTGTCAGAGTTCACATTCTCCACTTCACCTAACTCAGTCTGTCATAGCTGGGATCTCCCTTGTACTGTCCTATGGAGTAACACTAGGGAGAGCTACGACAATTCTGAACAGCATTCTCTGTGCTTCCCTACCCAGCCAGTAGGGGAACACAGAGAAGGCTTTCAGCACCATGGACAAGGTTAGGTATATATGATATTTACTTGAACAGTACTAACGAAGTACAGTCATGTAACCTAATTTATGATTGAACAGTTTCTATTTTTGATCCCAGCCACTTGATATAATTGTTATAATAATGGAAAAAAACTTGCTATATTTTCTGGGATATTAATAGTGGTATTGCATCAATATTTGAGTTGTGGGATTTTAAGTTGATCTACAAGCTGATTAGGCTCAGAAATAGTTTTATTTCCAAAAAAATATGATGTTATATAGGTATACGGTATTTCAAGGGTTAATATCATCTCACAGTATTAACAGCAGTGTCTCTTTAACGTATGGTTCTATGGAATAAAACGATTAATATCCTGGGACATGACTTTGTGAATTATACGGCACTTGAGACACACAGTTTTCAAACAATTAAAAATAAGAAATATATTAGTGGTGTCCACAGATTTCTGAGGGTTCTATGTGCCAGCTATATCATTATTTTACGTGAAATTAAAGGGATAGTAATGTTTCATAATAAAAGCAGCTCTAATTAATCATCATAGTATTTGGACTTTGGAGAGTGTTATTTCAATTCTGTCAGAGTTGTAGTTCCAGAGTAATTGAATGATAAAGTATCCCCCTCCCTCCCCTTTTACTCATGTAACACTGTTCAGCCAGATCAGAAGGGAGGTGCCCGGGTAGATTGCAGAGAGGGACAATCTTCAATTAAGATAAGGGAAAAACCTGAAAAACTTGTCAAGGGTGGCAGGGCTTTCATTGTTCTCATAGGAAGAAGATTGTCCCCTGCTGTTATCTGTCTGGTCTATGGACTGGATTCCACATCTAAGAAGAGATGGCTTACACTAGGTAAAAGGGGTGGGCGGGACTTTGCTTGTGAATATCTCTCAAACCATATAGGTTTGAGAGATAAGACTTATATCATTCTTCATGTTTTTTTAATGCCTACAAAATAAAATAAAGTTAAAACGAAGTATTACTATCCCTTTAAGAATCCCCTATAGTTCTATAATCTATATGTATAGTTTTGCAATCCAAGACAAACTGTCAATCGTTAAGCTGGCTGTATGATACAGTAGGGATAGTTATATCCATGTATTACAATAGGGTATACTAAACTGTGCATCGTACATTACACCTACGATTTGTATCAAACTCTAACAGACAGTAAAGTACTGTAATGTACGGTAGTGCAATGAGAAGGTCCTTACAGGGCACTCAGACAGATTCTACAGTGTCGAGGATCTTGGAGGTGAGAGGCATCAGAGGAAGCGGGTGGCATGCTTGTATTTGCTGCCCTCTTCCTCCGATACCTCTCTCCCCTCTAAGGTCATCGACATTGTCCCCTGCATGGAGTCGCACACTGAACGACTTCGTCCCTCCTCACTCATACGCCTCTATCGATGCAAAACTATGGATTACAAAACTATACATATAGATTATAGAACTATACGGGACCCTTAATTTCACGTAGAATAATGACATAGCTGATATATAGAACCTTCAGAAATCTGTGGACACCACTAATATATTTCTTATTTTTAATTGTTTGAAAACTGTGTGTCTCAAGTGCCGTATAATTCACAAAGTCATGTCCCAGGATATTAATCGTTTTATTCCATAGAACCATATGTTAAAGAGACACTGCTGTTAATACTGTGAGATGATATTAACCCTTGAAATACCTTATACCTACATAACATCATTTTTTTTGGAAATAAAATTATTTCTGAGCCTAATCGCCTTGTAAATTGACTTAAAATCCCACAACTCAAATATTGATGCAATACCCCTATTAATATCCCAGCATATATGGCAATTTTTTTTTCCATTATTATAACAATTATATCAAGTGGCTGGGATCAAAAATATACACTGTTCAATCATAAATTAGGTTACATGACTGTACTTCGTTAGTACAGTTCAAGTAAATATCATATATACCTAACATTGTCCATGGTGCTGAAAGTCTTCTCTGTGTTCCCCTACTGGCTGGGTAGGGAAGCACAGAGAATGCTGTTCAGAATTGTCGTAGTGTTGGTGATGTGTGAGGGGAGGAGATCCCTTCCACACCGACCGCACTTTCGAAAATCCTGTATGCTAATAGGGACCTTCTCCAACCCTCCCTTTCCATCTGCCAATTTTTGTGAATATGTCGATGTGTGTGCAGATCGAATTGTCGGAGTGATTCGAACACATTGACAATATCATACCGACACCACATCCACCTTTAGTGCATCTAGGCCCTTGTCTCTTCCCACCTTGCTCTCATGCACAAACATATTGCACTCCACCTGTCCTCTACCTTTCCTCCACAAACATGATCCTTTCCAACTCTAAGAATTCACAGAACCACGCTTGCCATGTCTGAAATCCCAAATGTATTCCACTATCCCACTGGTAGAAATATGCACTGTCTGGCACCCCAGCCTTATACCACTGTCCCTCTTGTGGTCACATAATCACACTTGCACTCTATTAAACCCCAGCCTTGTTCCACTGTCCACTGGTGGCCACACAATCACAAATGCATGACCAACAGACAGTGTAACATGCCAGGAATGTCACACAGGGTATGTGTGGATCTGTGCCTACCAGTGGACAGTGGAACAAGGCTGGAGTGTCAGACAGTGTATGTGTTGTTCTGTGACTACCAATGGAACAAGGCTGCAGTAACAGTATATGTGTGGATCTGTGACTACCAGTGGACAGTGGAACAAGGCTGGAGTGTCAGACAGTGTATGTGTTGTTCTGTGACTACAAATGGAACAAGGCTGCAGTAACAGTATATGTGTGGATCTGTGACTACCAGTGGACAGTGGAACAAGGCTGGAGTGTCAGACAGTGTATGTGTTGTTTTGTGACTACCAATGGAACAAGGCTGCAGTAACAGTATATGTATGGATCTGTGACTACCAGTGGAAAGTGGAGTATTTTGCTCTCTCTCTCTTCCTCTCTCTCTTTTACTTTCCTCCCTCCCCCAGATTAAAAGGTGACACAGATTCTTTTGATCTCCCTGGGATGAATTCTATACTGAGCTCTAACCTCTCTTATCCTTTACTGGCCCTAATATCCTTGACAATTCCTGTATCTCAAAAAGCTGTCCTCAACAATCAATAATTTTCCCCCTTGTAACATCATTGGGCTTGATTTGTTAATTCCTATAACTGGCTTAACCCTCATACCCAATTTCTACTCTCCTGCACCCACTCTGCTCAATATCGATTTCAATGCAATGAGCTAGGCGAAAAAATGCGGGAAAACTGCACTATTTGCAGGGAAATTTGCACCAATCAGAAAGTGCCATTTTTTTCCCGATTTCAGTTTGAGGCGAAAATTTTCGCCCATCCCTACTCATCAGTGGAAAATGTACAATTCCAAGGTCATCTCAAGGAGACAGTTAAAAGTCAAAAAGTCAACGAGAAAAAAAGTCTGTCTCAATGAATTTAAATTGGTTTTAGGTATAACGTGCATTGAATCTGAAACAAAACAACTAATCCGTAAGGGAGGAATACAAATTTCCAAATATTCATTGATTTAAAAGGGGCTTTTAACCCCTTGAATGTTAGTGAGATCTTCAACACATTTATAAGCAATGCATCGGAGTCCTCTCTTACATTCAATTGGTTAACCCTTTGAGTGCCAGAGGGGTACAGAACGTATTGCAAAGCAATGCTTTCTGTACCCCCTGGCACTCAAAGGGTTAAAAGCCCCATTTTAAATGAATGGGAATGCATATATGTCCCCTATGATATAGCTGGTATGCACTTAAATGAATGCACTTTGTTTTCATACATACAGCTCCATGTGCTTGTATTTTACACTCTTCTATAAAACTCACCCATTAAACAATTATTACTTGGTAAAACATCACAATAATTATAGCAGCACTGCTTATAAAGTAGTTTAATAAGTTAAATACAGTGTTTACAATCTTTTAAAAAGCCAGCAAAGCTAGCACTATTTAATGAGAATTTTTAAAATTGAAAACGCAAACCAACTGAGCTAATCAACACTTCATTCCTATAAATAGGTAAGAGTGTAAAGGTTCATCTGAACTATTTGATCAATCAGTTAAAGGGATAGTAATAGATTATTTTTATAAAGTTTTATTTTGTAGCTATTAAAACGTTAAACTAAATGCCCCCAGATAATCGTACTGAACGTTTCACCCTTCCTGCCCTTTCTCTGACGTCAGTGCTCTAGCTGACTGCAGGGGAATCCGCTCCTGGGACCGATGAAGGCTCTTCAGCAGAGCCAATATTGCATTTTTGAGAAAGAAATCCTTCACTGGAACGGTCTACAAAGTGTGCTTGGTTTGCAAGCACACTTTGCAGACCGTTCCAGTGAAGGATTTCTTTTTTAATAACGCAGTCTTGGCTCTGCTGAAGAGCCTCTGCTTGTCCTGGGACCGGATTCCCCTGCAGTCATCTAGAACGCTGACGTCAGGGAAAGGGGTTGGAGGGTGGAACTTTCAGTACGATTATCTCTCAAACCATGAAGTTTTGAGAGATGGGACTGGGGGCATTTCGTTTAACGTTTTAATAGCTACAAAATAAAAATTAATAAAAATAATCTACTACTGTCCCTTTAAGTGTGTAGATTCTCATCAAAATGGTAGAAAATACAAAAACTAATTCAAATGTTTCAAATGTTTCTGTTTTTTCTTGTCTGGGCTGTAAAATGTTTTTGAGTATTTTCAGGATGAAAAGATTATCAAACATTTTGCAAACTTTTGGCTGATTAATTATATCTAATTATATCCCACCGTCAGCAATAAAAGGAAGGTAAATGGTGGGAAATGGTCCCAGAAGTCTCCAGGAGAGAGGGGAAGAATTAAATAGATATTTTACATTCCTCTATCCGTTGATACCCCCTATAATGAAAAGAGTGAGATTTATATAATACAATGTTCTCACATCACTTGAGCAAAGGTATGAGAGTTATGGGAGTAATGGATTTCCGTCACTCCTCATAGAATGTCCAGACTAAGGAATGGGGGCCATTTGCAGTCCTCTTGAATGGTCAGTCTGGTGCATTTATGCAAATTCTATTAAATAATAAAATTACTCTTTACATGATCTTTAGCAACCAGACAGGAATGTAATGCTTAGTTTGTAAAAGTATGCAAGAAATTGAAAGGCAACTTAGCTACCAGTTCCAGTTAATAGTCGGTATAAGATCTCATTTTTCACGTTTGTCTTCAGTGTCATTATGATAGTTAGTAGAACAGTAGTATTCAGCCCTCAATTTGCTCTTCTTGACTCAGTCTAGACATTGAGGAACATTTTTGGACAACCCTGGTATACATATTTTAGTGTTCTGCTACAGATTAGAAGAAACGTTTCTATATGATCAAATTTTCAGAAGGACCAGGACATCTTAAATTAATCTTGTGCAGAGGCAATTTAGAAGTGCAGGGGAAAAGGAATATAGATGTTGGGGGTCCGGTGAGCGGCAGGATGAAAAGTTAGGTTATCATCTGATTTTATTGTTTTAGTCAATGTATTTATTTATTTGAAAAGAGCAATTATCTCTTTTTACTAAGTCTGCTCGAATGGGGCCAAGGTTGCCCTGTGTAGCCCAGAAAGCTTTTATCAGCGGTTTGAGGTCATCAGAAAACTGACCCCCTCGGCTGCAACGCAACCCAGAAGTACATGGCTCTCAGTTACAAGCTCCACATAGACCCACTGTGTCATGCTTTCAAGCACGGTGTAGCGGATCTGTAGGAATTTGCATCATTCAGGACAGAAAATGGTCCTACACAAAGCAAAAAAGACGTGCCAGGTGAGCAGATCCCCATTCTGCTCCCCTGTTGTTGTTCTGGGGCTCACACTGCATCCTCAACTTAATCTTCAAGTCTGAGCCTAAGGCAGCAAATTTGCTAATGGTTAACTAATAGTTTAGCTCTTTGAATGATATTGTGGTGCCAAAGCAATGCAGTGGACACCCCTCTGGCACCAAAAGGGGTTAATTTAGCCAGTGCAGTGCCTCTAGGACCTTTCCAGTAGTGACACATAGGCGTAAAGAGAGAAATGTAGAGGTGGTCAAAGTAAGATACACATGCTGTAGTTCTTTAGTCCTATATGCAGTTTAGTATGATTTAATACGTGTACAAGTGGATCAGCATTGCATTTTCAACACACAGACATACACACCTATTAATGCATATGATGAGACCAAATCTTTTACTGTGAGAAGACATTTTCCCCGGGCTTCACAAGATGGTCACACCTCATAATGACATTTTACTGTTATTTTGACTCAACTCAGCTCATCCCCAACAGGACCCTTCAGGCCATATAAACAAATGTGGTGCAAATCTTGTACATACATATACAATGCCTACATCTACATATTTTTATAACTTTAAGAATACATATCGTGGTTGACTTCCTAAGAGGAGCTTGATAAATTATCAAGCAATATAACCGCACTGTAGGGACACATTCAAATTCCACTTGTCCAAAATGGGTCTTTTTATCTCCCTGATTATGTGTTGGATGCCTCTCTAGCATTCAAATGAAAAAAGCCACATCTAGATTAATTAGAATTTTTGGTGCCTAAAGGGCAATTGGTTTGCCTGGAAATTGCTCTACATTTGTCTCTGTGACTATGCCCCGATGTCACCCTAAGGATGGTAGAATCCAGAGATCCATATTAAAAAAAACAGATGGCGAATATAGTCAAGTTGATACCTTTATTGGCTATCTAAACAGATTTAGGATGCAAGCTTTCAAGGCATCTCAGGTCTCTTCCTCAGGCATGTTATAAAGATATATAAAACATCTCTCTTATATAGAAGTGAACATTGCATTGCCTCCTGTATTTCTACGGCTAGCACTGTACCAACTCTCATATATTAAAAAAGAAATTCCGCTCCTGAACAATACTGGACACAATTTTCTAGGGGAAAGGAAACATTTCTATTATTCCCTACACTAAAGCAATTAGGGTTATTGTGTTCCTAGTTCTAAATGTCCATCAGACATAATCAAGCCTAATCCTTCATGGACCAAATAAACTTTCCCAATAATACTAACTGAAAGCAGAGCTTTTCACAACAGTGCATAACGATGAAGGAAAGCATTTAAATTAAACAACAAAATGGAGAGAATTACATTTTTGTTTTATAAGAATCCTGGGGTTTCCTGTAATCATATTAGAAGGCTTTTTAGTCACCATGCTTGTTCATACTGTTTTATTTTTGCTTGTGTTTCCTTTTCCCACTAAACCCCATGTTACACGGCACCCCATAATTCACTGTAGAAACCACACGAGTCATGTAAAAGAATATTGGTCTGTGTAAAACTTATTTTCTTTATGATCCCACTAAATATTTGGTTGAGTCAAGGATTAAACATGCCTTTTTTCCCAACAAGAAGCATAAGTCATTAAATGACCGGCTTATTGTATATCCATATTAGCACGTTCACGTTTCTGCAGTGAAAACTAAATACGCTTTTCCTTACCATTCATTGTAAATTTAAGGACATATCCCTTTTGCCTCTAGTATTTTGGTGGGTAGGACTGAGACCTCATAAAATTCAACCAACTATAGAATGATTGAGTTTTCCCGGCCGATGCAGGAAATTGAAACAATTTTTCACTTCTTTAACCAAAGTTGTTAAGTGAATTCCATGTATGAGCATTGAATATTGGCTGAATATAGAACACTATTAGGCTTATTTAATAAGAGCTTTAGCAATTCTGGACTAGACCAACTGCACCATTGGAGACAAATAAAATTTCCCATTGATGTTAACGGGACCTTTAAGCTCCTTGAATGTGCCGGAGAGGTCTCCAGTGCATTGTGAAGCAATACGATGGAATCCACTCGAGCATTCAATGGGGTTAAAGATCTTATTAATATCAATGGGAAATTGAGGATGTTTTCCAAACCCTATGGTGTAGTTGGTCTACTCTAGTTCTTCATATTAAATTAACCTCTATCTCCCAAGAGCCAGTTTAAAGCTAGTACTGACTCAACAAAGAAAGTTAGATTTAATTTAGATATCCCTTCACACTACATTGTACATATTGTATTCCCGGTACTTAAAGTGGAACTTTCACCTTAATTCAATTTTGCATATTTGAAAACTGCATTAAAAACTGTCTATATGTCATGTTAACCAAAAATCCAGCAGATGTAGAGTTTAGGAGACATTTGCACTGTTATTTCTGGGAAAGGTGAAAGTGAGCAGTTCCTGGTACCGCACAGAGCTGCATTAGCATATGAAACATCATTGAAACCTTCATTACCATATGACGTGTCACTAAAAAGGCTTCATTGGCATATCAAATGTAATTGATTAGCTTAATTAGCATATGCAAAATCACTGATGCAGCACTATGCCGCAATTAGAATACATTAACATATAAAAGAAACGTGACTATGTCCTGAACTGTATGTTTGCTGGCCTTTTAGTTAACATGACATATAAGCAGTTTTTAATGCAGTTTTTAAATATGCTATCTTGAATTAAAGTGATAGTAATACTTCGTTTTATCTTTATTTTATTTTGTAGGCATTAAAAAAGCATGAAGAACGATATAAGTCTTATCTCTCAAACATTTATGGTTTGACAGATATTCCCAAGCAAAGTTTCCCCTCCCGCCCCTTTTACCTAGTGTAAGCCATCTCTTCTCAGATGTGGAATGCAGTCCATAGACCGGACAGATAACAGAAGGGGACAATCTTCTTCCTATGAGAACAATGAAAGCCCTGCCCCCCTTGACAAGTTTTTCAGGTTTTTTCCTTATCTTAAATGAAGATTGTCCCTCTGTGCAATCTACCTGGGCACCTCCCTTCTGCTGTGGCTGAACAGTGTGACATCAGTAAAAGGAGCGGGAGGGGGATATTTTGTCATTGAATTACTCCTGAACTACAACTCTGACAGAATTAAAATAACACTCTCCAAATTTCAAATACTATGATGATTAATTAGAGCTGCTTTTAGTATGAAACATTACTATCCCTTTAAGGTGAAACTTCCACTTTAAAACAATCTCTTTCTAAGACTTCAGAGTGTAAATGGTAGATACCTGCCTTTCTTGTAGATCAAGAGTGGGCAACAGCATCATTCCGGTTCTTTAAAGTGGAACTTTCACTTCAATAACATAGAGCCGCAAATGATAATTACATTAGTGACACACACTTCGTTTTATTTCCAAGAATAATTGCTGCATTAAAGAAAAATAGAACCTTGCAGTAGGCGCTCTCTGCACCTGTGATGTCAGCACATTCAACTCACCAGTAGTGGAGTTGAAGGGGTGGACAGCTCAGACGCAGAGATGCCGGCTCTGCAAGATGTCTGCGCTGTTCCCTGCTGCCTACCTGCATAACAGGTTATATTTTTCATTAATGCAGCAATTATACTTGAAAATAAAACTAAGTGTGTGCATTTGGATAATGTAATTATCATTTGCGGCACTATGCTATTGTAGTGAAAGTTCCGCTTTAACCTCATCCATGATCCTTTCTGCAAAGAATTTCCTAATACTACAGGAAAGAGACACCTGACAGGTCAACTCCTGGGCAAATATTGTGTACTGTGCATGATTAACCTAACCAATATTACCCAAAATCATAAGGAAAGGAGAAGTCCATGATAAGCAGGTCAGTGGTGGGCAAGACTGCCACTTTAACCCCTTAAGGACCATTGACGTAGCAGGACCATCACGCTGGTCTGGCACTTAAGGACCAGTGACGGTCCTGGCATGTCACGTACTTTTACTCACCGAGGTCCTGTAGGAGCGCAGTGAGTAATACCGGGGACTGAACTTGATCGCTCCAATACTGGAATGATCTCTTTCAGTCCCTCCGTTCGGCATGCCGCCCCATGTGATCAGTCACGTGGGACGTCACATCAAAGTCTTCTATGTGGTCCTTAAGGGACAGCACACCCCAGGACCGCTGGTTCTTAAGGGGTTAAATACAGTTTATATCTGCAACGTCTTGCACATGATATATAAACTATATCCACTCTGATGCTTGGCATTTGGTACACAGAATAGATACTCCACTGCCATCCACAGATCCAGGTATATTTTGAATGGTAAAGATTAATATGTAAAGTATTAGGCAATAAACAAACAGAACATAGAGGGCTATGTGTGTTAGTATGGGGATTAATATTTATTTAGTGCATGTTGATCCAAAAAGAAATCTGATTGCCATTTGGAGTCAAGAAGGATTTTTTCCCTATTCAAAGCAGAATTTGAAACTGTTGTATTGAGGGGGTTTTTTCCCTTCTTTTGAATGAACAGCGGTAAACAGTAATAGGAAAAGGGTTGAACTCGATGGACACAAGTCTTTTTTCAACCTAAACTACTATGTAACTATGTAATTATGTAACTATATAACTACATTGGTAGACCTAGACCGGCAAAAAATGAGGGGTTACAAAAGCAGATGTCTTTGCCAGGGTAAGTTCGTTTGGCCTAATAAATTAAGTATAATGTAAGATACTCCCTTTACCCACCTGGACATTATAGAGGTACTTTCCAGTGAACACAGAAACATACATTTTTATGGCAAAGTGGAATCATTTGGTCCATCCAGTCTAACAATTTCCTTATCTAATCCACATATTTCAGAATAGATTTATGTGCAACCCAGGCATTTTTGAATTTCCTAACAGTATCAATCCCTACCAATCAATCCCTACCAACTCTGCTGGGAAGTTGTTCCATGTATCTAATCACGCTTTCTGTAAAGTAGTAATTGCAAACATTATTGCTTCACATTAATTCAGAGGCATATGTAACTTCCAATAATACAGTTTATATCTGCAACATCTTGCACATGATATATAAACTATATCCACTCTGATGTGTGGCATTTGGTACTCAGAATAGATACTCCACTGCCATCCACAGATCCAGGTATAATTTGAATGGTAACGATTAATAAGTAAAGTATTAGACAATAAACAAACAGAACATAGAGGGCTATGTGTGTTAGTATGGGGATTCATATTTTTTTAGTGTATGTCGATCCAAAGAGAAATCCGACTCCATTTGGAGTCAAGAAGGATTTTTTCCCCCATTCAAAGCAGAATTTGAAACTGTTGTATTGAGGGGTTTTTTCCTTCTTTTGGATGAACAGCAGTAAATAGTAATAGGAAAAGGGTTGATCTTGATGGACGCAAGTCTTTTATCAACCTAAACTACTATGTAATTATGTAATTATGTAACTATATTGGTAGACCTAGACTGCCAAAAAATGAAGGGGTTACAAAAGCAAATGTCTTTGCCAGGGTAAGTTCGTTTGGCCTAATAAATTAAGTACAATGTAAGACACTCCCTTTACCCACTTGGATGTTATAGAAGTACTTTCCAGTGAACACAGAAACATACATTTTGATGGCAAAGTGGAATCATTTGGTTCATCCAAATTAACAATTTCCTTATCTAATCCACATATTTCAGAATAGATTTATGTGCAACCCAGGCATTTTTGAATTACCTAACAGTATCAGTCCCTACCAACCAATCCTTATCAATCCCAACCAACTCTGCTGGGAAGTTGTTCCATGTATCTAATCACCCTTTCTGCAAAGTAGTAATTGCAAACATTATTGCTTCACAATAATTCAGAGGCCTATTTAGCTTCCAATAACTACAAAAATATTCCGTTCTTGCTTTAAATGGGTACACAGGTTTACTGTAGAGTCACAAATTTTGAGCTTACATTTAGAATCATAGGGGCTCATTCATGAACTTTTTATGAAAGTTTTGAAATTTTGGATTTTTATGAACCTTTGAGTTTTAGTTATTACAAAAATTACTAATAATCTTGAAATATGGACCAGATATAATAAAACCATAATAATAAATAAACGCAAACACACACACGATTGTAGGTTTAAATTTATGTAGCTATTGCAATAGTTTTAGATATTTCTTTCATAGAATTCTATAATAAAAATTATAGATTATTTATATATATTAATTATATATATATAATATATTCTATATTTTTACAAGTTTGTTTGCATTATATCTTGTATCTTTGCAATAAAACAAATTCTTGTTAACCATGTTGCAAAACAGTTGCAATTTTGTTTCAATTCTACACATTTTTGCAAAATAATAGATACTTATCAAGTAGTCACAAAAGTTTTGATAAATATGACAAGTTTATCAATGTTTATTTAGCATTCCTTTTCCCGTTGAATGATTATTATTAACAGAATATTTGTTACAGTACCTTATGGTATCTCGTGTACTGGCACAATTGGAGGTTGTTACACCTACAGTAGCGTGATAAAAACTGAGTATTTCACACCTGGTTTCAAGCATTATATTGAATTTGTGTGCTCTAATGATATGAAAGAGGGAGCTCCAAATGATTAAATATTGTGCCTGGATTCCACTTATTCCATAATTTTCTCAAATAATGTATTAGATGAAATCGCTGATCATACTAATCAGCTGCAATGTAATCTATGTGTCACTCAACTGCAGGAAACCTACACAAGACGGAGTGCTAGGGTGCGTCGCTAGAATGCGTGGCTGGTCAATCGTTGGCTGCTTATTGCAAGACTTTGCTGCGGCTACAAACGAGTAAAGGTGCCAGCCGCAAGGCCAGATGACAAATCCCAGAGGAGCGGGAAGTGAGCCCAGGATAGAGTGACAATAAACAGTACATACTCTCCTGCAGAGGAGAGTGCAGGCAAGGGAGCACAGCGTACAGTGCGTAGATGGGGTACGTTAGCCACAACGGTAGCTGGAACTCTCCTACAAAAATAAACAGCAAAAAAGAAGACAGCAATGGGAAGAGTACTCCCTAGATAGGAGAACAGACCTGATCAGAGTGGCCCAGATAAGACTGGTACAGGATGATATCCCACCAGGCAAATCTCACAGGATACAGCAGAGGTCAGTACAGGACACAATCAGCAGGCAAGAAGTCATACACAGGATATCTGGACAGACTGAATCAGTAGACAGAAGAGGTGGTCAGAATCAGGAAAAGGGTCATCCACAAGATAACAATGAGATACTAGAGCAGAACAGGAAGGCAGGTTTGTACAGTGAACTAACACCATGATAGTGCGTCCTAGCCAGGGACAGGGACCCAGATATAGCCATCATGTGTTACGTCACACACACACAATGTCCAGAAGAGAAAAGGCCCAAGCCGACGGCCCATCATGCCAGAGAGAAGCAGCACCTGGCGGGGAGACAGTGGAGGCGGGCAGTGTGACACTAGACTTCTGTTATATGACACAGTCAGAGATTTTCCATAACCATGTGAGGCCCCTTTCAAGAGATGTGTCTGGTAGGCTGCCCATATTTCTCTATTGTCCAAACGTCCTTGATTACACCTCTGTCCATACATTTCCATGAGCTTCTGTATCTTCTCTTTACTTCCTATATTTACCCTGAACCCCTCCACAACCCAACTTCAGAGCATCACTTTCTCTTCTAGCGGTTCTCTTAAAGTTACCACTGAGTGGAATTCAACTCCTTTAAAGGAGCAGTAAAGTTTTATTGAAAAAAATGGTATAGGGTCTCTCCTGCTGGATAAAACAAGGGTGCGCCAACTGCTGGGGCATTTTCCATTCAAAAGTGTTTACAGCTTAACCAGGGGTTAAAGGGATAGTAATTTTTCATAATAAAAGCAGCTCTAATTAATCATCATAGTATTTAGACTTTGGAGAGTGTTATTTCAATTCTGTCAGAGTTGTAGTACAAGAGTAATTCAATGATAAAGTGTCCCCCTCCCGCCCCTTTTACTGATGTAACACTGCTCAGCCAGATCAGAAGGGAGGTGCCCAGGTAGATTGCAGAGAGGGACAATCTTCAATTAAGATAAGGGAAAAACCTGAAAAACCTGTCAAGGGGGACAGGGCTTTCATTGTTCTCACAGTAAGAAGATTGTCCCCTGCTGTTATCTGTCTGGTCTATGGACTGGATTCCACATCTGAGAAGAGATGGCTTACAATAGGTAAAAGGGGCGGGAGGGGAAACTTTGCTTGTGAATATCTCTCAAACCATAAAGGTTTGAGAGATAAGACTTATATCATTCTTCATGTTTTTTTAATGCCTACAAAATAAAATAAAGTTAAAACGAAGTATTACTATCCCTTTAAGCATTGGATACACCTATGGCACTCAAAGGGTTAAACCTATTTTTTTGTATTATTTTTTTTTACATTTTAAAATCTTTATTTAGAATTCAAAAGATAAACAGGATAATCAAGAAAATATGCACAAAAACTAAACAGGTATAAAGCGAACACAGACACAATGAAAGTTATACAAAAACATCACAAATGCGATAGTGTCAGTGCAAGATGTGCCGGCATATCGAGTGATCTACAGTCTCTTGAGAATGACAAAATAGTGTGTGGTTATTATAAAGAAAAATATGGCATTCATGTGTCATGGGTCATAACAGATGTAATAGATACAATAGGTGCAACCATTGTATGTGTGAATGTAGTTGAAGAAAAAGTCAAGAAGGAGAGAAGATAACTAGAGTAGGAGAGAGGAACATATAGAGAAGGGGGAGAGTGAGAGTAAAGATAAAGAAAAAGAGCGATACAGGGGAGGAGGGTCAAGGGGAGGAAGGGGTGATAGGAAGTGTCTCCCTATCCAGAAATTTAATCCAAGAGCCAAATCAGTCTTGAAATTCTGAGTATTTGTTATGAGAGTAATGGTAAAGTCGCTCAATGTCCAATAGGTGACCTATGTCCCTCTTCCACTCTAGTAAAGAAGGGGGGTTTGGGGATAACCACAACTGAGGCACGCAATGCCGAGCAGCCTAAAATTAAAAGGTGCCAGGGACCCAAAACTGGGGATCTATTGCCTGAAGCCTGAGCCTGTAATGGGAAGATATAAAGTAACATGAGTTGGGGCGAGAACAGCAGCGACATGCCCGTGATCACACCAATGTACCTATGAACTTCAGACCAGAAAGGCTGTATGAGTGTGCAAGATCCCCGAATGTGAGTGAGATTTGCATCGGAAGATTGGCACCTCCAACAAGAAGAAGAGCATGATGGTCTAAATCTAGACAAAAGAAGAGGAGACTGGTACCACCTGGTTAGGAGTTTGTAGGTCGTTTCTCTAAGTTCCTAAGTCAGCGTTGTAGCTGACTGAAGGGAAATCCGGGCTTACGATCATCAGACGGCTCTGCAGCTGCGATCGTGTTAATAAAAAAAAAATCTTTCACTAGAACGGTCTTCTACGTGTGCTTGCAAACCAAGCACACGTAGAAGTCAATTTCAGTGAAAGATTTATTTTTTTATTAACGCGATCGCGGCTCTGCTGCAGAGCCGTCTGAAGGTTGTACAACAGGGTTCCCTTCAGTCAGCTACAACGCTGACTACGTGGAAGGGGGAGGGAGAGGGCAACTTTAGGAGCAATTATCTCTCAAACCAAAAAGGTTTGAGAGATGACACTGGGGGCAATATATTTATTTTTAATATGTCATTAATATAGGGAATAGTAATAATTAAGTATTGCTATCCCTTTAACTCCTTTCCATTTGTGACAGAGGATGAAGTTTCCCTTCTCCTCACACGCTCATGCATAACAACATGCCCTCTTGACACAATCCCATCTCAGCTCATTCAAGAACCTTCTCCTCTACTAACTCCAAACCTTACTCACTTATTCAACCTCTCGCTGGCAACCGGCACCTTCCAATCCTCTTTCAGCATACGCAAATCACATCCATCTTAAAGAAACCTTCTCTGCACCCAAACTCACTCTCAGACTACCGACCCATTTTTCTCTGGGATTATTTTGTATACAACTAGCTAACAAAATTCCTCTACTCCTATTCCTTGCTTGATCCCCTGCAATCTGGATTCTGCCCTCATCACTCCACTTTTCTCACCCAAGAGGCTACAAAAATTCTATTCCATACACTCATCATGTCCCGTCTTGACTGCTGTAACTCATTACTAACCGGCCTTCCTCTCACCAGACAAACCCCACTACAGTCCATAATGAACTCTGCCGTCAGACTAATCTACCACACACATTGCTGCTCTAATACCTCTCCACTTTGCCAGTCCCAGTACTGGCTCCCATTTGCATATACAATTAAATTCAATATTCTGGTGCTGACTTATAGAGCCCTTACTAACACTGTATCCCCAACATTTCATCTCTCATTTCCAAATACACTCCCATTCGCCATCTTCTCTTTGCACAGGACCTTCTCCTTTCCACAGCTCTAATTATATCCTCCCACTCCCGCCTACAGGACTTCTCATGCTGCACCTGAGCTCTGTAATTCCCTCCCCTGCCCCAACAGACTCTCCCCCAGCCTTCAGATCTTCAGACACTCACTGAAAACTCACTTCTTCAGGGAAGCCTATCAACTACCTCCATAACCGTTATGAGCAAGACCAGATCAACAGCCAGTCCAACT
This sequence comes from Rhinophrynus dorsalis, assembly GCA_037306005.1. Lineage (NCBI taxonomy): Eukaryota > Metazoa > Chordata > Amphibia > Anura > Rhinophrynidae > Rhinophrynus > Rhinophrynus dorsalis. The sequence continues at coordinate 601,692,122 of CM074719.1, forward strand.
TCTGCTCAATCTCACCCATACAAACCCATTACTTGCCTGGACCACTGCACTCAAAAGCACTTCTCTCTCCCACCCACTGACTGGCAGTTCATGTGGTAGGAGATCCTTACACCCAATAGCACTTACTCCTTCTGTGTCCCACCCACCTTCCTTTAGACTGGGCACTCTTATCCTTTTGTTTTCCATGTTCCATTTGTACTGTTTAACCCCTTAACGATGGGCCGCGCACGCACCTTGCGGTCCGTTAAGGACCACGGAGCATTTTTTTTTTTTGCTGCTGCATTCCGGACATGCGGCTGCACGCCGTTCGGGGAGCCCGGAATTCCATGACGGTCCAGTTCCGTCATGGGTCGTTAAGGGTATAACAACCCATGACGGAACAGGACCGTCATGGGTCCTTAAGGTGTTAATGTCTCTGTATGTCTATTTCCTATTGTACTGCACTGCAGAATAAGATGGCAATATATAAATAAATTATAACAATGATAATATGCTATGCTTGGCTGTCAAGCTGTTGGAAATTGCAGCTCCCATCAACAAAACTAACCAAAACCTGGAGAGCCACATGTTGCCTAGCCTAGCTCTAAAAGGTGACAACAAACCCATCTGATTTAAAGGAGCAGTAAACTTTTTTTTATGAAAACACATATTTTATAGATCTTTTCCTGCTGAATAAAACAAGGTCACTCCCATCTCTGTCAGATGTTTTATTCAAAATTTATAGCAATTTAAATAATCAGGAAGTGAATTTACTGTGTTTACTTCCTGATAGTTCTAACTGACAGGAAGTGACAGGCAGTTTCTATCACATTCTATGTAGAACTGTATGTCTCTGACTTTTCTGACTTTCCTCTCCATTAGAATGTAACAGGAAATCTAATTAGAATTTGACCACTAGAGGGCACTGCTAATATAAAAAAAACATGGGATTAAACTGTAATAACTCTGTAAATATAAATCTCTCAGCAGTGGGAGTACCCTTATTTTACTCAATAGGAAAATCCCTACAATATATAATATTTCTTAAAAAATGTTTACTGCTCCTTTTAAGTGGAATTTGGACCAGAAGCGACACACTGTAGTTACAATGAGTAATCCTGTTGGGACTGCAGTTTATTATCTAGGGGGCCACGTGTGGCTACAGGGGCCATTTATTTGAGTAAAAATGTAAACACGACACATGCTTGATCTGTGGCCTTGTCCCTTGGATAATTCACTTTCTCTGCCAAATCCCTTCTGAAGTATTCTATATCCATTAGTCAGTAGAACACGTCCCATCCTTGGGAATGAGCTATAAGCTGCTGGTCAGGTTATTTACAGTTTTTCCATATGTTCTCAAATTCATTTCCCTGTTGGTAGCCCTGGAGGAAAGAACTTGACCACTATGATACTGGGTGGGATTAAACATGGACTGGATTGCATGTATTAACCCTTTAAGGACCAGCGTGGTGTGCAACAAATTCCTTCACAAAGCATTCTGCACCCTATAGTCCTTAACTATTGGAGTGCAACACGATGTATTGGATACCTCTCTGGCATTCAAAGGGTTAAAAGGTTCATGTTTGCTTTCTCTTCCTCTTTTAAGAGACCAGACTGGTCACAACTCTTGCATCTTACCAGAAAAATGGAGGCTGGGCTAAGTCAACCTGGAGTCATTCTGGAACAAACTAACTACTACTACTACTAATTAATTAATGCTAATTAATATTGGTTAAAATTTAGGTCTAACCCTTTGAGTGCTATAGAAGTCTCCAACACATTGCACATTTGTATTTGTCTCCTATGCTGCAGTTCACTGTGAAGATCAGCAAATAAGTGAGAACAGGCAAGGCACTCTAGGTGCCCTTTGCTCCGCCCATGGCCACACCCCTACTCATCACATGACTCCGACCCAGCCCCATCCACTGTTTCTTGACACAGAAAAATAACCATATCTGGGAATGTTCAGACACAGCCTACCAGGAGCTTACAAAAAAATAAACAAACAAAAAAAACATTGTTACTATATTTTATATGCTTTGCTCCTTTTTGTCTCCTCCAGTACTGGTTTATGCACTAGTAGTTCATTTTGGTGTTAATACCAGCATAATTAAACTTAACCATTTGACAGCCAGAGGGGTATCCAACGGTTGCAATGCGTTGGATACCTATCTGGCATTCAAAGAAATAAAAGCAGTGTGCAATACACCTTATGTTCAGTCTGCCTTCTCTGCTCCTGCAGTTCCCGCTCTGCAGACCCTGTCAATGTGACGGAGCGACGCAGCAGTCATGACTAGTGTTGAGCGAGCATGCTCGGCCGATGCTCGGATCGGCTCGAGCATCGCTCTGCTCGGCACATGGCGGTACTCGTACGAGTACCGCCATGTGCTCGCCCGGCATGTTCGGGTGGCAGGGATCTGTGCCGAAGGAGGCACAGATCTGAAGACGCTCCGCTGGACCACCAGGGACTGGAGGTAGGGGGCATTGAGGAGATGAAGGGGGCATTGCGGAGATGAAGGGGGCATAGCGGAGATGAAGGGGGACATTGTGGAAGAGGGGCATAGCGGAGATGAAGGGGGACATTGTGGAAGAGGGGCATAGAGGAGATGAAGGGGGACATTGTGGAAGAGGGGCATAGCGGAGATGAAGGGGGACATTGTGGAAGACGGGCATAGCGGAGATGAAGGGGGACATTGTGGAAGACGGGCATAGCGGAGATGAAGGGGGACATTGTGGAAGAGGGGCATAGCGGAGATGAAGGGGGACATTGTGGAAGAGGGGCATAGAGGAGATGAAGGGGGACATTGTGGAAGACGGGCATAGCGGAGATGAAGGGGGACATTGTGGAAGACGGGCATAGCGGAGATGAAGGGGGACATTGTGGAAGAGGGGCATAGCGGAGATGAAGGGGGACATTGTGGAAGAGGGGCATAGCGGAGATGAAGGGGGACATTGTGGAAGACGGGCATAGCGGAGATGAAGGGGGACATTGTGGAAGAGGGGCATAGCGGAGATGAAGGGGGACATTGTGGAAGAGGGGCATAGAGGAGATGAAGGGGGACATTGTGGAAGACGGGCATAGCGGAGATGAAGGGGGACATTGTGGAAGACGGGCATAGCGGAGATGAAGGGGGACATTGTGGAAGACGGGCATAGAGGAGATGAAGGGGGACATTGTGGAAGACGGGCATAGCGGAGATGAAGGGGGACATTGTGGAAGACGGGCATAGCGGAGATGAAGGGGGACATTGTGGAAGAGGGGCATAGAGGAGATGAAGGGGGACATTGTGGAAGACGGGCATAGCGGAGATGAAGGGGGACATTGTGGAAGACGGGCATAGCGGAGATGAAGGGGGACATTGTGGAAGAGGGGCATAGCGGAGATGAAGGGGGACATTGTGGAAGACGGGCATAGCGGAGATGAAGGGGGACATTGTGGAAGACGGGCATAGCGGAGATGAAGGGGGACATTGTGGAAGAGGGGCATAGAGGAGATGAAGGGGGACATTGTGGAAGACGGGCATAGCGGAGATGAAGGGGGACATTGTGGAAGACGGGCATAGCGGAGATGAAGGGGGACATTGTGGAAGAGGGGCATAGCGGAGATGAAGGGGGCATAGCGGAGATGAAGAGGGACATTGCGGAGATGAAGGGGGACATTGCGGAGATGAAGGGGGGCATTGACCAGGCACCCTCCCCTCATCAGAGCAGGGGGTGCCTGGTGTAATGCTCGTGTCGCCCCATTCAATTCAATGGGGCTCGGGTGCTCGGCCGAGCACTCGAGCCTCAGGGGGTGCTCGGTCAGAGCACCCGAGCACCCAAGCATCGGGGTGCTCGCTCAACACTAGTCATGACCCTTTCACTCTGTCTTCTCTGCCCACAGGAGACCCGGAGGCACTGCCAGTGGCGTAACTATAGGGGTTGCACCCACAACTGGGCCGATCGATCTAGGGGGCCCGGCCGCCCCCAGCGATCCCTCTGCCTGGGGCCCACGATCTCCATCTGGCACTGTGGCAATGCAGAGCGCTGGGAGATGACATCATCTCCCAGCGCTCTGCATTACTGAAGAGGACCGCGCGGGAGATCAACACACCTCTCCGGGCTCCTGCCACTCCAGGGAGGTAGGAGATGGGGGCATTTTGGAGAGGGCCAATGTAGTCAGGGGGGGTGAATGTGGTCCAGGGGGGCCCATGGCGCTTCTTGCACCAGGGCCCGGAGGCTTCTAGTTACGCCTTTGGGCACTGCCCAATATTCGGAGTCTCTCTTCCCTGATCCTCCAGCATCTTGTATCTAAAAAATATTTAAAAAATATGAAAACCCAACCACCCCCTCCCTGCATTTACAATAAATCCCCATTCAAATGTGTTCCCATAATTCCATTGGCTGGGATTGTGGGGTTACACAGGGTATGGAACATGCCTTGCAGTAACTGCATCTCCCAACCAATCAGCATCTAGCATCAGCACCCCTCCAGATAGACTCCAACAACTTCATTCTCTTATAGCAGTGGTTCCAGGGTGCTGTGACACTTTGGTGTGCCATGGACATCCAGTAAGGGTGCCTCTTTTTTCAATGAAGACACTCTCCAAAAGTGAAAGTGGAAATTCAAATGTAAAATTATGGGAAGTGTCATGCACAACATATGTTATGTGCTCATTCTGATTGTGATATTCAATAAAAACTATATATTTATGGATTTTACACCCTTGACAAAAGACCTATAAAATGGTAGGGGTGCCCCTAAAATTCCGGTATGCATATAACTTGAGCAAGAAAAGACTGAGCACCACTGTCTTACAGTCTTCTAAAGAACCATGGGAGGGGCTTCTTCAGTGGGATTTATCATTGATTAACCCTGTGGCTGCTGTCAAAGGAAAACTGGAACAGTTCTTGACCAAACCAACTGCACCTTAGGAGGGGGAATAAAAATCCCCATTCAAGTAAATGTGGTGTTTAACCCATTGAATGCTAGATACATAAATAGAGATGAGATACATAGATACATGACAGACAGACAGAGAGACAGACAGATATGAGATATAGATAGATAGATAGATAGATAGATAGATAGATAGATAGATAGATAGATATGAGATAGATAGATAGATAGATAGATAGATAGATAGATAGATAGATAGATATGAGATAGATAGAGAGATAGATAGATAGATAGATAGATAGATAGATAGATAGATAGATAAATAGATAGATAGATAGATAGATAGATAGATACCATAAAATCTTGGGTATAATAACCACTTTTTTACCCTATTTCACCATATGTGAAGTGGGGGGATTTGTATATGCACACGAGTTTTAAAAACAAAGTAAATAAACACACACAAAAAAAAAATTGCCTCCCCTTGATCCCTCACTCTTTTCCATTCTTCCCCACCTCAAAAACATGGATGTGAGCCCCCATTGTCTTTCCCAGTCCCCCCCCTCCATGTGTGAGAGAGACTGAGCCCCCTAAAGAGGCACATTAGAAATTGCCTGAGTTCCCTGTCAGGACCTCCGTAGAGCACTACTGTAGTTTCAAAGCTCAGAGTGCGCCCATTGAAACTTGAAGGTCCAGATAGGGCATGGAAAGCAGTGTGGAGGAAGCGAGCAGCAAACGCAAGCATTCATCCCAGGATTCCCAGGCTGCCTCCTCAGGGAATCAATCTCTTTCAATCATAGAGGTGGGGCGAGAGAAGGACAGTGGGGGCTCACATACACAAGTTTGAAGTGGGGAAAAAAGGAAGAGAACGAGGGATCATGGGAAGGCAAACATTTGGATTTTTGTTTTTGACTGTTATACATAGGAACTTAAATTTTTTGTAAAATCTTGGGTATAATTTGTGCCTGCGTATTATACACAGGAGCATATTATACCTGAGATTTTAGGGTAGATACCTCCCAAATGTCCCTTTTTAGGAGAAACATTCCCTCATTGAACCCCAAATCCCTCTGTCCCTCTTTCCCTCCATGGTGTCCCTGTGTTTAGGAGATCAGACTGTGTGGTGTGTATATAAATGTATCACCCTGGTGTCCCTGTGTTTAGGAGATCAGACTGTGTGGTGTGTATATAAATGTATCACCCTGGTGTCCCTGTGTTTAGGAGATCAGACTGTGTGGTGTGTATAGAAGTGTATCACCCTGGTGTCCCTGTGTTTAGGAGATCTGACTGTGTGGTGTGTATATAAATGTATCACCCTGGTGTCCCTGTGTTTAGGAGATCAGACTGTGTGGTGTGTATAGAAGTGTATCACCCTGGTGTCCCTGTGTTTAGGAGATCTGACTGTGTGGTGTGTATATAAATGTATCACCCTGGTGTCCCTGTGTTTAGGAGATCAGACGGTGTGGTGTGTATAGAAGTGTATCACCCTGGTGTCCCTGTGTTTAGGAGATCTGACTGTGTGGTGTGTATATAAATGTATCACCCTGGTGTCCCTGTGTTTAGGAGATCAGACGGTGTGGTGTGTATAGAAGTGTATCACCCTGGTGTCCCTGTGTTTAGGAGATCAGACTGTGTGGTGTGTATATAAATGTATCACCCTGGTGTCCCTGTGTTTAGGAGATCAGACTGTGCGGTGTGTATGTGGTGTGTATATAAGTGTATCACCCTGGTGTCCCTGTGTTTAGGAGATCAGACTGTGTGGTGTGTATATAAGTGTATCACACTGGTGTCCCTGTGTTTAGGAGATCAGACTGTGTGGTGTGTATATAAATGTATCACCCTGGTGTCCCTGTGTTTAGGAGATCAAACTGTGTGGTGTGTATAGAAGTGTATCACCCTGGTGCCCCTGTGTTTAGGAGATCAGACTGTGTGGTGTGTATATAAATGTATCACCCTGGTGTCCCTGTGTTTAGGAGATCAGACTGTGCGGTGTGTATGTGGTGTGTATATAAGTGTATCACCCTGGTGTCCCTGTGTTTAGGAGACCAGACTGTGTGGTGAGTATATAAGTGTATCACCCTGGTGTCCCTGTGTTCATGAGATCAGACTGTGCGGTGTGTGTATAAGTCTATCACCCTGGTGTCCCTGTGTTTAGGAGATTAGACTATGTGGTGTGTATATAAGTGTATCACCCTGGTGTCCCTGTGTTTAGGAGATCAAACTGTGTGGTGTGTATATAAGTGTATCACCCTGGTGTCCCTGTTTTTAGGAGATCAGACTGTGTGATGTGTATATAAGTGTATCACCCTGGTATCCCTGTGTTTAGGCGATCAGACTGCGTGGTGTGTAGAGAAGTGCATCACCCTGGTGTCCCTGTGTTTAGGAGATCAGACTGTGTGGTATGTATATAAGTGTATCACCCTGGTGTCCCTGTGTTTAGGAGATCAGACTGTGTGGTGTGTATATAAGTGTATCACCCTGGTATCCCTGTGTTTAGGAGATCAGACTGTGTGGTGTGTATATAAGTGTATCACTCTGGGGCCCCTGTGTTTAGGAGATCAGACTGTGTGGTGTGTATAGAATTGTCACCCCGGTGTCCCTGTGTTTAGGAGATCAGACTGCGTGGTGTGTATATAAGTGTATCACCCTGGTGTGCATGTGTTTAGGAGATCAGACTGTGTGGTGTGTATATAAGTGTATCACCCTGGTGTCCCTGTGTTTAGGAGATCAGACTGTGTGGTGTGTATAGAAGTGTATCACCCTGGTGTCCCTGTGTTTAGGAGATCAGACTGTGTGGTGTGTATATAAGTGTATCACCCTGGTGTCCCTGTGTTTAGGAGATCAGACTGTGTGGTGTGTATAGAAGTGTATCACCCTGGTGTCCCTGTGTTTAGGAGATCAGACTGTGTGGTGTGTATATTAGTGTATCACCCTGGTGTCCCTGTGTTTAGGAGATCAGACTGCGTGGTGTGTATATAAGTGTATCACCCTGGTGTCCCTGTGTTTAGGAGATCAGACTGTGTGGTGTGTATATAAGTGTATCACCCCGGTGTCCCTGTGTTTAGGAGATCAGACTGCGTGGTGTGTATATAAGTGTATCACCCTGGTGTCCCTGTGTTTAGGAGATCAGACTGTATGGTGTGTATATAAGTGTATCACCCTGGTGTCCCTATGTTTAGGAGATCAGACAGTGTGGTGTGTATATAAGTGTATCACCCTGGTGTCCCTGTGTTTAGGAGATCAGACTGTGTGGTGTGTATAGAAGTGTATCACCCTGGTGTCCCTGTGTTTAGGAGATCAGACTGTGTGGTGTGTATATTAGTGTATCACCCTGGTGTCCCTGTGTTTAGGAGATCAGACTGCGTGGTGTGTATATAAGTGTATCACCCTGGTGTCCCTGTGTTTAGGAGATCAGACTGCGTGGTGTGTATATAAGTGTATCACCCTGGTGTCCCTGTGTTTAGGAGATCAGACTGTATGGTGTGTATATAAGTGTATCACCCTGGTGTGCCTGTGTTTAGGAGATCAGACTGCGTGGTGTGTATATAAGTGTATCACATTGTTCCACAGCAATAAAACACACATTAATGTTTGTATAAACATCAGTATATGGGTTTATAAATTAGTCTTTGTAAATTAAATACTTTGGTCTTGTTCTAAATTATTTATTCAGTTACACAAAGAGGTGTCAATAGGTCATGAGGTAACCTAAAGCTCCTCTGTAATGCCATGCCTACCAGCCACACCACCAGCAATACCACCTGAAATAATAGATAGATAGATAGATAGATAGATAGATAGATGATAGATAGATAGATAGATAGATAGATAGATAGATAGATAGATAGATAGATACCATTGATTGCCCTGATATTGTGTACAATCCTAGGACACTGACATCTATGTTTTTGTGACCATTTTTGCAATGATGAGTAATTGTTATTGCCCTATTGGACCTATTTTGTTATGAGAAAATATATGTGAGATCAGTAAACTCTTAAAAAATATAGATAAAAATAAGGGTACTGCCACTACTGCCAGGTGTTTTATGCAAAGCTTATAACAGTTCAAATTTTCTAGAAGTTTCAAGTGAGTTAAAGAATCATAACTTCCTAAAAGTTCTAACTGACAGGAAGTGACTCAGGAGTTTCTATAACATTCTGTGGAGAACTGATTGTCAGTGACTCACTTCTCCCAGAGAATGCAACAGAATAACTAATTGTAGTCAGTCCAATAGAGGGCACTATCAATGTAAAAATACAACTATAATAACTCTGGATAGATGTGTTTTCCAGCAGTGTGAGTACCATTGTTTTACTCAGCAGGAAAAGTCCTACAAGTTATGATTTTTCATAAAAAGCAATGCACTGCACACCCTTTGTTCCTTAATGCAGGAGAACTACCCATTGCCTACTGTGAAGGAAGTAATGCATCTTCTGGGCTACAAGAAAATGGCTTCTAGACAGAGCTCTAAACACTAGAGAGAGAGAACTGTGCCTTGACATTAAACAGGAGCTGCAGTGCAATTATGTTATAGTGTAATGGTAGTCTAAGGCTTTGCTTGTTATGTAAACTATCTTTTAGCCACTACAGGCATCGCTTTCTGTCACAAGTCAATGGGCAGTTCTCCCTCTAGTGTTTAGAAATCTGTGGTTCACCAGATAAAGAGCAGGTTGTGCAGAGATGTATAGTGACTCCTCCCACATAACTGCACTAGAACTGAGAACAAGTTCTCTATTACTCTCATCTCCGAAGTGTCCCTGAATAGCAGAATGGAAATATGGTCACCCTGCCTTAAAGGGTTGAAGAAGTATCCGAGAGAATAAGATATTCATGGACAGTTCATGGGACAAGATTGAGTTGGAGACATCTCTGGAATCTGAGCAATTTCTGAGAAAGGCGACTGATCACTGAAATGTTGACCTTCAATAAAAACTGAATTTATTTTTTCACCTGCATCTGAAGTTCACCATGTGCTGTTTTTGCCGGTTTATTTTTATTCTCTTGTCATTTCTGTTTTTTCGCAGTGCTAATTTGTACAGCACGAGTCCAATGGAATCCCAAGGTTTAATGAAGAATTATAAGTGGTTCTACATAGCCAATTTGGCTTTCACTGTACATATGAAATCACAAGGTATTTAAGCATTTGAGTTCCCTTATACCCTTGATGACAATGCATTCAGACCCCTTGACACAGTGGATTAACAATAGGGGTCGCAGGGGTTGCACCTGCAACCGGGCCCACTCCACTCGAGGGGCCTGGCCGCCACCTGTGACACCCTTCCCCCCCCCCGCCCAGTGCCACAGATCTCTAGCATAAGAACTCTCACTCGTCGGCAGTCTAGTAATGCAGAGTGCTGGGAGATGTCATCATCTCACAGCGCTCTGCATTACTGGAGAGAGGTCCGCGTGGGAGCTCCAACTCTTAATAGAGGTCTGTCCCAAAGAAGGCACAGACCTCTCCTGCCATGCCGTGGGACCACCAGGGAGGTAGTAGATGGTCAATGGGGGCAATGTGGAGAGATGCGAGGCAATGCGGAGAGGTGGACATTGGGGATAATGTGGAGAGGTGGACATTAAGGGCAATGTGGAGAGCTGGGGGCAATGTGGATTTTGGGGGCAATGTGGAGAGTTGGGAGGCAATGTGGAGAGGTGGACATTGGGGTTAATGTTTAGAGGTGGACATTGGGGGTAATGTGGAGAGTTGGGGGCAATGTGGAGTTTACGGGAAATGTGGAGAGCTGGACATTGGGGGCAATGTGGCGATATCCAATGGGGGCAATGTGGTTGGGGGGAACATGGCAATTTTTGCAACATGGCCAGGTGACTTCTAGTTATGCCTCTGCCTTGTCAGTTTATGCTAGTTTAATTAGTACTAAACTTCAAAAATATGTCATAGGGATTTTCCTACAAGATTCCGCCCACTGCAGTAGATACTTAATACAAATGTTATTACAACTCGACCTGGGTGTGAGGTTAACTTTTATACTGGCACTGTTGCTATTGATGTCTATGGTGAGTTTGAGTTGCAACTCCAAAATTATATAACAGTAGCCTAGATTACATTGCAGATGATCAGCGATCTCACTGGTTTTGATTGCCATTGATGTCTACTCAGCTGCAATGGAACCTAGGTACAAATACAAATTCACATTTATTTAAATGGGGCTTTTATTTACATTGAAAAATTTAAATGCCCCATGTAAACAATGAGAATTTTTAGGAAATTTGCTTTACCCTAAACTGCTCTTCTTTTTGCTGTGTGTACAGCCGTATGTATCTAAATGAAAGCATAATAGGCACATGAATAGGAAGACAGAAATGGGCTTCTGATTAAGTGTATAGCTACTTCCATATTGGAGCACAATAATACAACACTTCTTTATAGATCACTCACATTTTGGGACACGCATAACACACAGAATTGAAAAAACAGGTACAATAATGTTTGTTACATCTGTATGCTTAACCCATGTTAAATACATAAAGGTTTTTTTCATTAACAATGACCTAAATGGTTTGGTATGTTCAGTATTCATTCATATTTTGTGATTTTATGAATTCTGAATCATGTTCCACACACATACACACTCACATACATCCACATGCACACATACTCATACACACACTTACACGCATGCACATAAAACATGCATACACACAAACACACTCACCTAAATGTACAGGCACACACCCACACAAAATATGCACACACACACACAAAATATGCACACAAACACTTAACGCATTGCTGAGAAATGCATTGCATACCCCTCTGGCACTCAAAGCGTTAAATGCTACTTACATGCAGACATACTCACACGCACATCACATGCACAAATACACACACACATACATAAAAACATGCCCCCACACACTCACAGACATGTCCATGCACACATGAACACATAACACATACATGCACACATACCTGTGCACACATATGCACACTCACCCACATGCAAAGGCAAACAGCCCATTTCCTCTGAGCTATTTTGCTGAATCACAGACATTTATCCAAATAAACAATTTAAAGGGATAGTAATGTTTCATAATGAAAGCAGCTCTAATTAATCATCATAGTATTTGGACTTTGGAGAGAGTTATTTCAATTCTGTCAGAGCTGTAGTTCAAGAGTAATTCAATGACAAAGTATCCCCCTTCTGCCCCTTTTACTGATGTAACACTGCTCAGCCAGAGCAGAAGGGAGGTGCCCAGGTAGATTGCAGAGAGGGACAATCTTCAATTAAGATAAGGGAAAACCCTGAAAAACTTGTCTGGGGGGCAGGGATTTCATTGTTCTCATAGGAAGAAGATTGTCCCCTTCTGTTATCTGTCTGGTCTATGGACTGCATTCCACATCTGAGAAGAGATGGCTTACACTAGGTAAAAGGGGCGGGAGGGGAAACTTTGCTTGTGAATATCTCTCAAACCATAAAGGTTTGAGACATAAGACTTATATCGTTCTTCATGTTTTTTTAATGCCTACAAAATAAAATAAAGATAAAACTAAGTATTACTATCCCTTTAAAACTGCTGCAGATTAGCACACCTCTGTGGTGACAAACAGCAGAGGAGTGCAGAGTATGTGGCCCATGGCTTTTCATGCTTCTTAGCAAGAGAAATAATGAAATTCCATCTTCACCACCAAGGAATCCATCGTTAGGGACATATTTAAACCAGCTTAGTTAAATTAGTTTAGCCATTCTAAAACACAAGTAACCAACCTGAGAAAATATATAATCAGATAAGCCTCTTACCAGTGCAACCAAATTTAATTGCTCCCCTTTTCTGATAAGAAAATTCAGCAGTTTTTAAGCTATTTCAACACATAATAGTGCTTATTTCTTAATCAATTTTGGCCCAACACTGAAAGCGTCGTTAGAGATCAGGTGATGTCTTTCTCACTCTCCATCCAGATGGTCATGAGTTCAAGACCTGTTGAAGACCTTGGCCCAAGACCAGCAATAACATTGCATTGCTTTACAATGGGATCACTGTCCTGCAGGTGAATGTGCCTTCTTCGAGATGAAAAGTGAAATCTTAAACGGAGGTTCCTTGAATTTAATGGAAATCCCATGCCACGTTCACTTCATGAACAGCAGTGTAATTTGCAATGTCCTGGAAAGAATCCAACACAGGTAATAAATTCTGTCAAACAGAACATGGTTGGAGTTTTATAAATCTAATGTGGCTTGTACAGTGAATATTCGCTTGCCCAGATCAGTTTTTATGGAAAGGTGTGGTTCCTCTATTGATATGCATATACAACACCTTCAGTACTTATGGAACACAAGCAGATTGTAGAAAAGGAAATATTCCTTTAAAGGGATAGTAATATTTCAGTATTACAAATCCCTATATTAAAGCCCTTGTAAAAAGAGACGTTTTGCCCCCAGTGTCATCTCTCAAACCTTTATGGTTTGAGAGATGAACGCTTCTAAAGTTGCCCTCTCCCTTCCCCGTAGTCAGCATTTTAGCTGACTGCAGGGAACAGAGTCGTACGACTTTCAGGCGGCTCTCCAGCACAGCCTGATCGCGTTAACTAAAAAAAAAACTTTCACTGAAATAGTCTTCTACGTGTGCTTGGCTTGCAAGCACACGTAGAAGACCGTTTTAGTGAAAGTTTTTTTTTTTAGTTAACGAGATCGCGGCTCTGCTGCAGAGACGCCTGATGATCTCTGACCGGATTTCCCTGAGTCAGCTAAAATGCTGACTATGGGGAAGGGGGAGGGAGAGGGCAACTTTAGAAGCGTTCATCTCTCAAACCCAAAAAGTTTGAGAGATGACACTGGGGGCAAAACGTCTCTTTTTACAAGGGCTTTAATATAGGGATTTGTAATACTGAAGTATTACTATCGCTTTAAGATTTTTTTTAAAGGGAAACTAAGACTTACATTTAAAAAGGGGTTATATAGTTTTAAATATCTTGTACTCAGAGCTATCATGTGTAGATAACAAGTAATTCTATAGCTTTGAGTACAGGGTAGCGTAAGCTATATAATCACTTTTCAAATTTAAATGTTAGCTTCCACTTTTTTTTGTGCATACAGCCAATGCCGATTAACATTTTTAAAGCGGAACTTTAATCTTCATAATATTGCCACCAAATACATTACTAATATAGCGATAGTCAAAGAAATAGTTGTATTATGCTGAATAAATCCATGTTATTGAAGTAATCTACCTTCGTCTGCAGGCATCCAGCGGACAACAGACATCTTAGAGGAGAGGTACCTCTGAGCCTGCGCTGTCTGTCCCGTGCACTGCCCGGATTGGTGGTGATGTCTGTCGGTACCTTAAAGAAGCAGTAAACTTTTTTTATGAAAAAATATATATTGTAGGGATTTTCCTACTGAGTAAAATAAGGGTACTCCCATTGCCAAAAGATTTATATTTACAGAGTTATTATAGTTTATAGTTTTACATTAGCAGTGTCCTCTAGTGGTCAAATTCTATTTAGATTTCCTGTTACATTCTAATGGAGAGGAAAGTCAGAAAAGTCAGAGACATGCAGTTCTCCATAGAATGTTATAGAAACTGCCTGTCACTTCCTGTCAGTTAGAACAATCAGGAAGTAAACACAGTAAATTCACTTCCTGTCAGTTAGAACTATCAGGAAGTAAAAACAGTAAAATCACTTCATGATTATTTGATCTGCTATAAAGTTTGAATAAAACATCTGACAACAGTGGCAGTGACCTTGTTTTATTCAGCAGGAAATGCTCTATAAAGTGTGTTTTCATAAAAACAGTTTACTGTTCCTTTAAGGTAACGGAAGTTGCTGCCTGCACAGGCGCACAGAGCTTCTCTTGTAAGCTCTGTGCCTTGGATGCCTGCAGATGAAGGTGGTTTACTTCAATAACATGGACTATTCCTTTGCCTATCGCTATATTAGAAATGTTTTGGAGACCAATATTATGAAGATGAAAGTTCCACTTTAATGTCAGAGGGGTATGCAATGCATTGCAAAGGAAATAGTTGTGTAGCTCTCTGGAACTCTGACAGTTAAGGATGCTAGCTCTGAGTAGATGATAGTTAGAACTATGCATGGGCAAAGCTTTGAATGCAACCAGTGTTCCCTCTAAGGTGAGAAGGAATGAACAACCGAGCGCTGAAAAAAGTCATTAAAACTGTGTAGAGCTGCACAGTGCATCTATTATTCCAATGCAGCTCTGCAGAAACAGTGCTCTTTACCCCTTTCAGGGCTGGAGTGTTCACCTTAGAGGGATCACTGATCAGAACCAGAGGCGTAACTAGAAGCCACCAGGCCCTGGTGCAAGAAGTGCCAAGGGCCCCCACACACACACATTGGTCCCCCTCAACCACATTGACCCCCTCCACAATGCCCCTCAATCTCCACAATGTCCCCATCTCCTACCTCCTACCTGGAGCTCCCATGCGGTCCTCTTTAGTAATGCAGAGCGCTGGGAGATGATGTCATCTCCCAGCACTCTGCATTACTAGAGAGCAGGAGGGAGATTGCGGGAGTCAGGCGGAGGTGTTGCACGGGTTGGCCGGGCTCCTGGAGTGCACGGGCCCGGTCGCAAGTGCGACCCCTGCGACCCCTATATTTACGCCACTGATCAGAACTGAGCAAGTGTTGCCCATATGTAAGAACATGCATAACAAAGAGTAAGCAAACAGCGACTCCATAGCTCATAGCATAGTTGATGAGGCTGAAAAAAGACATGCGTCCATCAAGTCCAGCCCATGCCAAATCACCCCTGTTGATCCAAAGGAAGGCAAAAAAAAAAACATTGAATCCATTTCCAATTTAAAGGGACAGTAATGTTTATAGATTTGTAGAGAGTCAAAAAAGAAACTCAATGCCCCAAATCACATCTCTCAAACCTCTATGGTTTGAGAGATATTCACAATCTAAGCTCACCTCCCCTTCCCTTCTCCTTATGTCAGCTCTGTGCTGACAGCAGGAGGTCCTGGCCTGGGGACCAGTTGGCGTCTCTGCAGCAGAGCTGAAATCCCATGATTAGAAAAGAATTACTTCATTTGAAAGGTCTACAAAGTGCTCCTGGTTTGCAAGCACACTTTGTAGACCATTCCCATGAAGTAGTTCTTTTGCAATTACCTGATTTCAGCTCTGCTAAAGAGCCTCCTCGTGTCGGCCGACACGGATCTCCCTCTGTCAGCTTTACATCTGACATCAAGCGAAGGGGAGGAAAGGGGGAACTTTGATTGTGAATATCTCTCAAACCACAGCGGTTTGCGAGATGGGGTTTGCGGCATTGAGTATCTATTTTTACCCTCTACAAATCTATAAACATTTTTTATGGGACATTATTGTCCCTTTAACCCCAAGTGGGTAAAAAAAAATCCTTCCTGACTCCAAATGGCAGTGAGATATTTCCCTGGAACAACAACCTATCCGCATTGAAGCCAACTGTCATAATTCTCAGTATTGCTAGATAGGCATCCGTTGCTTTTTTGAAAGCAGTTACATTATCTACAAGCACAGCTCTACACATACACCATAATTGTCTAGCTTTCAAGTGTTAACATTTGCCAAGCAAAGGATTAAACCGTTTGGGTACCAGAGGTGTACGAAATGCATTGCTTTGCAACGCATTCCATACCCCTCTGGAACTTAAAGGGTTAAGGGGTTAAAATCTCATTTAAACCATTGCAGCTTCTTCTCCGACCTCCTACGGTGCAGCTTGGTTGCCACAGAATTGATCCACTGTTGTTTGTTTGTTTTTTTTACTATGGAGCCATGTAAATAACCCTTTTATAATCTCAGTGTATATTTTAATTTTAACTCTATTTTGTAGAGGTACTCAGATTATTGTTAAAGAAGCAACATATATATGGCACTAAGAGGTTTAATTACCACAGATCCAGTGTTAATAACAAAAAGACAGACACCAGTGGGAGAACATTTTTGTCAAAATGGGCACAGTGTCAGGGACAGTAAGTTAACTGTATTGATGGGAAGGTTCCGCACTCAGAGGGACAGAAGGGTGTGGGAGGTAAAATTAATGTTAAAATTTAATGCACTTTGTAATGGTTTGAATAAGGACAGAGAGTTTTTGTCACATTATCACTTAGTGGGTTGACCTTTCCAACAGACCCAAGAACATTGTAAATACCTCTAAAGCCTCAGAGGAAGAGAGCAATTTACCACTGACTGATCAAAGTATCTGGATCTGGACTGAGTTCTCTTATCTGATTTCCATGCTAAACAATGTGATGTGTATTTGTATTTAAGAGAGATGTTTTCATATTTATCTGTATAACATGCCTGAGGAAAAGACCTAAGGTCTTGAAAGCTTGCATTCTAAATCTGCTTAGTTAGCCAATAATGGTATCAAAAACTATATTTGCCTCCTCCACAGTTATGACTGCTAACCACTAGTGAGTTTCCATCCTCTGTTAGATTTTGGTGACTTAGACCCTACCCTGTCCACCCACCTTCTTCCTGCCATCCCCATCCACTCACTTTATCTTTGCCTCCATCCTCCTTCTGCCTCTCTTTCTCCAGCTCTTACTTCCTTTCTTGACTTTCTCTTCCTCCTCTTCTCTCTGACTTCCGAAAATGGTCAGCAGTGGGACCTTGTGACATGTTGAACTCTACTAGTCTACTATCTTTAATGATACAACATTGAACACGATACATTTGATGTACTTGCTATTTTTCATTGTTCATTCACACAAAATGCCTGTATTTTTTGTGGTTCTATGCTGACTTCAATAAAGATCTACATTTAAAAAAAAAACATTTAAATTCAATGGAAGTTTTGGACAATTTTATTTTTCCAATCTGGTGCAGTTGATATGCTCCAAATCTGTGCCTTTTTTTTGTTTTGTACATAAGCACCAAACACTGGTAAAATCTTTACTGCACCAGATACACCTCTGCCTTTCTAACTTGGGATATTGAAGCTGTGAAGAAAGATGGAGGTCTGTTACTGTTCCGCCAGTTCTAATGAACGGGCCTTGTGCCAAGGTGCATTCCGTTTTTATAAAAGATTCACAAGACTACAGGCAGATGACCTCTGCTCACTCCTTCTAAATGAGGAGCAGGGGAATTACCTTTGCTGTGCTTGTCTCTGGCAATAAAAATAGCTAAACAACGCTACATTTGGACTGTATTTTTACAGCAAGGATATATCCTGGCTAGATCATCTATAAAGCTGCCAATGCTTTTCAGGCATGTTTCACATTCTTCTATGAACTATTGCAAAAATCTCCAAAATGAATGGCCTAAATCAGGATATAGGAAACCTTTGGCTTTCCAGCTGTTGGATCATACAACTCCCAACACCACCAACCAGCAGTTGGCTGGTTAAAGATTATAAGAGTTGTAGCCCCAAAAGCTTGAGAGACAAAAGTTGCCTAACACTTGCTTAGAGATCATATTGAGACAGCAATTTAAAAGGGTTTTATTACTTTGTAAAATATAGGTAATTTTTAAAGAGCTTTTAAGATTCCTTATATTTATGATTATTTTTTGTCAGTTTATATACCAACTAGGTTAAAGCCCGTCATTCGACAGGGTCTATGTCATGCAGAAGCGTTTGTAGGATAGAAATAAAAAAAAAATATCCTCCTTGGGCAAGGGACGTGGACCCCCCTTCAGCGTGTTGCCCCATTTACTGTTTGTTTTAAAAATTTCTGGGTGGAGCAGGTCACATGAGAGGGCTGGCGGCTGGGTCCTGTCAGATGAGGAACTCGGGGCTGCACTGACAGAACCGCCATACAGGTAACGGCTGGGCACTGCATGGGGGGAGTGGGTCACGTGAGAGGGCTGGCGGCTGGGTTCCTGTCAGATGAGGAACTCAGGACTGCACTGACAGAGCCCCATACAGGTAACGGCTGGACACGGCGCGGGGGGAGTGGGTCAAGTGAGAGGGCTGGCGGCTGGGTACCTGTCAGATGAGGAACTCAGGGCTGCACTGACAGAGCCGCCATACAGGTAACGGCTGGGCACGGCATGGGGGGAGTGGGTCACGTGAGAGGGCTGGCGGCTGGGTACCAGTCAGATGAGGAACTCAGGGCTGCACTGACAGAGCCCCATACAGGTAACGGCTGGGCACGGCATGGGGGGAGTGGGTCACGTGAGAGGGCTGGCGGCTGGGTACCAGTCAGATGAGGAACTCAGGGCTGCACTGACAGAGCCCCATACAGGTAACGGCTGGGCACGGCATGGGGGGAGTGGGTCACGTGAGAGGGCTGGCGGCTGGGTACCAGTCAGATGAGGAACTCAGGGCTGCACTGATAGAGCCGCCATACAGGTAATGGCTTTGCACAGCATGGGGGGAGTGGGTCACGTGAGAGGGCTGGCGGCTGGGTACCAGTCAGATGAGGAACTCAGGGCTGCACTGATAGAGCCGCCATACAGGTAATGGCTGGACACGGCGCGGGGGGAGTGGGTCACGTGAGAGGGCTGGCGGCTGGGTACCAGTCAGATGAGGAACTCAGGGCTGCACTGACAGAGCCCCATACAGGTAACGGCTGGACACGGCGCGGGGGGAGTGGGTCACGTGAGAGGGCTGGCGGCTGGGTACCTGTCAGATGAGGAACTCAGGTCTGCACTGATAGAGCCGCCATACAGGTAATGGCTGGACACGGCGCGGGGGGAGTGGGTCAAGTGAGAGGGCTGGCGGCTGGGTACCTGTCAGATGAGGAACTCAGGGCTGCACTGACAGAGCCGCCATACAGGTAATGGCTGGACACGGCGCGGGGGGAGTGGGTCACTTGGGAGGGCTGGCGGCTGGGTACCAGTCAGAGGAGGAACTCAGGACTGCACTGACAGAGCCCCATACAGGTAACGGCTGGGCACGGCGCGGGGGGAGTGGGTCACGTGAGAGAGCTGGCGGCTGGGTACCTGTCAGATGAGGAACTCAGGGCTGCACTGACAGAGCCGCCATACAGGTAATGGCTGGACACGGCGCGGGGGGAGTGGGTCACTTGGGAGGGCTGGCGGCTGGGTACCAGTCAGAGGAGGAACTCAGGACTGCACTGACAGAGCCCCATACAGGTAACGGCTGGGCACGGCGCGGGGGGAGTGGGTCACGTGAGAGGGCTGGTGGCTGGGTACCAGTCAGAGGAGGAACTCAGGACTGCACTGACAGAGCCGCTGTACAGGTAATGGCTGGACACGGCGCGGGGGGAGTGGGTCAAGTGAGAGGGCTGGTGGCTGGGTACCTGTCAGATGAGGAACTAAGGGCTGCACTGACAGAGCCGCCATACAGGTAACGGCTGGGCACGGCATGGGGGGAGTGGGTCACGTGAGAGGGCTGGCGGCTGGGTACCAGTCAGATGAGGAACTCAGGGCTGCACTGACAGAGCCCCGTACAGGTAATGGCTGGGCACGGCATGGGGGGAGTGGGTCACGTGAGAGGGCTGGCGGCTGGGTACCAGTCAGATGAGGAACTCAGGGCTGCACTGATAGAGCCGCCATACAGGTAATGGCTTTGCACAGCATGGGGGGAGTGGGTCACGTGAGAGGGCTGGCGGCTGGGTACCTGTCAGAGGAGGAACTCAGGACTGCACTGATAGAGCTGCCATACAGGTAATGGCTGGACACGGCGCGGGGGGAGTGGGTCACGTGAGAGGGCTGGTGGCTGGGTGCCTGTCAGATGAGGAACTCAGGGCTGCACTGACAGAGCCGCCATACAGGTAATGGCTGGGCACGGCATGGGGGGAGTGGGTCACGTGAGAGGGCTGGCGGCTGGGTACCAGTCAGATGAGGAACTCAGGGCTGCACTGATAGAGCCCCGTACAGGTAATGGCTGGGCAAGGAGTGGGGGGAGTGGGTCACTTGGGAGGGCTGGTGGCTGGGTGTCTGTCAGATGAGGAACTCAGGGCTGCACTGACAGAACCGCCATACAGGTAATGGCTGGGCACGGCATGGGGGGAGTGGGTCACGTGAGAGGGCTGGCGGCTGGGTGCCTGTCAGAGGAGGAACTCAAGACTGCACTGATAGAGCCCCGTACAGGTAATGGCTGGGCAAGGAGTGGGGGGAGTGGGTCACTTGGGAGGGCTGGTGGCTGAGTGTCTGTCAGATGAGGAACTCAGGGCTGCACTGATAGAGCCGCCATACAGGTAATGGCTGAGCACGGTGCGGGGGGAGTGGGTCACATGAGAGGGCTGGCGGCTTGGTACCTGTCAGAGGAGGAACTCAGGGCTGCACTGATAGAGCCGCCATACAGGTAATGGCTGGGCACGGCGCAGGTGAGTGGGTAACTTGGAAAAGCCGGTGCCCGGGTGCCTGTGGGCAGAAGATGCAGCCTGACACTCAGCTCTTCTATTCCTCCACATGGCGTGGGGGAGGGGGACAGCGGCAGTATTGCGGTGATCCCCGGAGTGTGCCGCTTTACCACTGCTTTTCCCTCCACTGCTGCCGTGCCGGGGAACCATGTGCAGTTTGCTAGGAGGCATCGCTCTCTGTGTCCGTGCGTGTTACGCACACAGGGAGCGACGCATTCTAGCAAATTATAATTAGTGATGAGTACTTACTGGGAGGGAGTCAGAGAGTGGGAGGGAGAGAAATGTGGAATGTTAGTACTGTCTGTCAGTGAGTGGTAGGAAAGTAAAGAAGTGTGGAATGATAGTACTAACTGCCAGGGATTGACAGGTGGGAGGGAGAGCACTGAGAAATTATAGTACTGGCTGGCAGGCTGCCGTCTTTAATATCTGATCAAAGCTCTAGCCATCAGGATAATATAGGAAATTGGATACAAATTATTGCACTTGAGTGTCTAGACTGTAGGCCTACGCATTTCGTATGAAATTATACTTACTCAAGATACACCACAGAATTGAGCTGTTTGTCACTCTGCCCGCTAATTATACAGAGCCATAGCCAGCATACAGATTCAGAGGTTCCCCAACTTTACAACAGGGAAGAGGCTTAACATCAGAGGCTGCACACCTGTAAGAGGACAGGAGATTGTACTGTTACACTGCATCACACAGTGTTTTACTTGACCACAGTACAAGGCGGACATTGGCCATCAACCATGGGAGGGTAAAGATATATAAAATACAGAGACTGGAAATATTGGGAGTGAGCACAGTGACTATTTTCATATTTTTATTTTTAGTGATATCACTAATTTATATACTATTCATGTTACCAAATGTTTGAGAACATATCAATATTGCACGTTATAGTGCTGTATCTATGCTTATTCATATATGTTAGTCTATTTATGTAATAAATATTAGTTTGATTTTTAGAGCACTTTTTCCTTTTGTTTTGTCTTTCATTTTTGGGATCTGTCCACTATCCGAACGACAGGTATACAGCAAACCATTTCTCTTTATATTTATTTATATATATTGTACATACGGTATATGGGATAAATAGTAATAAATAGTATCTAGAAGGAAACTTTATTTGATAGGAGAGTTTCAGTGTATGACTAAAGTTTGCCCTTGAATATGATTGCATCAGTGCCACCTAATGACCACAATAGCATAGTACAGTTTAAATAAATAATGGTGGTAGTATTTGTCCTCAAAGCTGGGGAACCAAAGACTGACCTAAAACAAGGGTGGGGGAACTGTGGCTAGTCCGCTGTCATCAGACTACAATTCCCATCAAACTCTGCTGGCACTTGGCTCTACATCTCCCATCATGCTCGGCTGGCCATTGTCACTCTAGTTGTTCATCAGCTGTTAATGGACTACAACTCCTGTCCTCTTCAGGTGACCATTGGTCCAATAGCTGTTATTGATTACAACTCCCATCATGCTCATCCGATCATTTTCCCTCAATCTTAACTTGGACTATAGATCCCATCATGCTCAGCTGACCACTGTCCCTCCAATTCTATATTAGACTACAGCTCTCATCATGCTCAACGGACCTCTGTCCCTCCAAATGTTATTGCATTGAAACTGATTATGCTCATGTGTTTTTGGACTAAAACTCCTGTCATGCTCAGCTGACCAGTCTTAAAAGCTGCAATGACAAGAAATAGAGAGCAATAGGGAGCGCCCTAGTGCAATAAAATCAATGGATTTGAATTCCTCCAACAAAAATATCCCACTCGTTCTCACAAAGGTATTGGCTATCAATCATATATATGAGAAACAGCAATCACACTTGCCAGGTAATTTCCCCGACCCAGATCAGGACATTGAAGGACTATCTGGCTGCTCTTCCCCTTCACACTTTCTACCAGCAGCTCCCAAAAAAGAAAATAACAAGAAGAGTGCCCAATAGTGAAGTAAATTTGTGCAATCAGTTCACACAATTAAATATTATTTCCAATGTACTCACATTTGATCATAGTTAGCAAAAGGGATATTCAAATGCTGATAAACAAGCTTGTGGAGATCTCACAGAGTCTCCACTCTGTGTCTCAGAATCAGCTGCTCCATGTGTATCCAAATATTAACTCACTCAAAAAGCTGCAAAGTATAATTTCAAAGTGTTCTATGTGGAGTGTTGTTTTCTGCTTGCCGACAACACTTGAGCTTTGCTGACAACACTCCGCATAGAACACTTTGAAATTATACTTTGCAGCTTTTTGAGTGAGTTGATATTTGGATACACATGGAGCAGCTGATCCTGAGACACCGAGTGGAGACGTGTGAGATCTCCACAAGTTTGTTTGTCAGCATTTGAATATCCCTTTTGCTGACATGTGAGTACATTGGAAATATTTAATTGTGTGAATTGATTGCACGAATTTCCTTCACTATTGGGCACTTTTCCTGTTGTTTTCTTTTTTGGCCATTGTCCTAAAACCTTTTGTTGGCTGACTGAGGATTGTGAGTTGTTGTCTATCAACATAGGGTGACAAAGTTGCCGAGCCCTGTCCAGTCAGCAAGCTCTTCCATATATAGTTACTTTAAAGATATAAAAATAGTTTAAAGGGATAGTAATACTTAAAATGTAAAAAAATGTGTTGTAGGGTTTATCCCCCTGAGTAAAACAAGGGTACTCCCACTGCTGAGAGATATTTTATTAAAAAATAACAGCTCAAACTTGAATTGTTTAGGTGCAATATCACAGTGGCCTGAAAATGTACAGTGGCGATGTTGCTACACCATCCTATGGAGATTTATGGTCTACAGACCAGAGCAGTCCATAGGATGGTGTAGCAACAGCGCCACTGTAAATTTTCAGGCCACTGTGATATTGCACCAAAACAATTCAAGTTTGAGCTGTTATCATTTTTTAATAAAATATATCTCAGCAGTGGGAGTACCCTTGTTTTACTCAGGGGGATAAACCCTATAATATATATTTTTTATATTTTAAGTATTACTATCCCTTTAATTACATTTTGTTTAAATCTGTTATTTGACATTTAAGTGTGACTGATCTCAGTGTCACTTAAGAAATGTTCTTTAGAGAGTTATTTACGTTTTATCACCCCCTACACACACACACACACACACACACACACACACACACACACACACACACACACACACACACACTACTTACAATTGGAAGTTCCTTCTCCTGTGTAGGGGCTGACACAGAATTCTGCCCACCAAGTATGGATTTGACATGGCAACTGCATCTGATTATCATATGAGGGACATTTCCTGAGCACTGACTGTGTAGTATTTACTGCTTAAGACTTGTTGAAAGCTCTTACAAATAGGGAAATGTCTGTATCATCAGATTGCCAGGTACTGTTACTTTGGCAATGCCCAGGTTAGGAAAAGTGGAGCAATTGTGGGACAAACCAGCTGCTACATAGGGTACAAATAAACATTTCCCAAAATCCCATTATTATAACCTCTGTAGTACAAAAGATAACCCAGTCTTACTGATTTTCAAAGCCCTGTCGTTTTACTCATTTAGTTCCATTTCAATTGTAAAGTCTGTGGTATCCTTAATTTAGCTCCAGTTCACTTGTACGTTCTGTCAAATCACTAATATAGATTAATATCAATTGTGAGCTCTGTGATATCAGTGTTGTAGCTCCATTTCAATTGAGAGCTCTGTGGTATCTATAGTTTAGCTCCAGTTCACTTGTACATTCCGTGGTTCCACTAATGTAGCTTAATATCAATTGTAAGCTCTGTAATATCAGTATTGTAGCTCCATTTCAATTGTCAACTCTGTGGTCTCACTAATGTAGCACCACTTCAATTGTAAGCTCTTTGATTTCACTAGAGTAGCACCATTTCAATTGTAAGCTCTTTGGTATCACTACTGTAGCAACATTTCAATTGTACACAGAGTGGTATCATTAGTGTAGCACCATTTCAATGAAAGCAATGTGTGTTGCGAAACGTGTAAGTCGTTTTTTCAAAAAGTTTGCCTTTGTTTTTAACACTTATCTAAGAATAAACATTTTAATTTAATCTTTGTGGTTATATGGGAAATACCTTCAGTCCAAAAGCAAACCTGAATAGAGGCTGGTTCTATTTCTCTGCCTGCTGGTTTAGATAGAGGTTGAATTATTCTGCTTTTAACCACAATATGAAGTGAGTGCATATTAGTTACTTTGATAAATGATTTATTTGTAATAAGGCACGATTGGTGCACTCTGTAATATTTTTCTTTTTTATGCATGTTGCCATCTTTTAGATGTGGATTGAAGAACAGCCTAATATAGAAAGTGTATACTGTGTTTGGGGCAGTTTCTCCAGCTTGATGTGCTGGTCAACCCATAAGTGTTAGATCCAGGTACCGCTTTTGTGAGTAGACATCCATTCGGTGCTGTTGGTAATTAATATATTCCTTGGCCCATATTACACTAGGAGCGCCTCCTCTCCTTTTTTTTCTGTGTCCTTTGCAACAACAAATTTGACTGCTTGATAAATGGTGTCAACAGAATAATACAGGAGAGTCTGTTTTGTTTTTCTGACTGGACACTATTCTTAAATCTAGAACAGAGTATTTTCATTTTAACTAGGCCTGACATTCCCTGGCTGTGTTAGTGTGTGTGGAAATTCTTGTATCAGCAGGCAAGTCCAAAAGTATTAAGCAAATATGTGTGATGTCTGTTGCATGCTGTCAGATAGATGGGCTTCTTTCAGCACCTGATAACAGCTAATTCACTCTACATAACACTGCTGATATCGATATCAGCTTTTTCCAATTGCACAAACGTTCCACCTCTGACATCACAAGAAAACGAGACTCGGGCCTTTGTAATGTAGCCTCACTAATCCTCTGGCTCTTTTCTCCCACTTATTTTGCCTTCAGACCAAAGCCTCTTATTAAATTCCATTTTGCGACTTCTCATGTTCAATGGTATGATGATTATGAATCTATAAGAAGAATACAAACACCCCCACATATTAAAGTATCTAAAAATATTAATGCTTATGAAAGGAAAATCTACCTAGATGAATAACTGGTCCTTAAAGGAACACTACCTCTTAATAATGAACCCCCTCTTTACCTAAATCTGAGCAGAAAATACTAATGGCATTTATGAATCAGATTTGAATGGACTCGTTCTCCAAAATTAATTTTTAATTTGTGCTGAATATAATGTCCATGAGGTAACAGGATTCTTTTTGCAGGATTCCAAGGTCCTGACAGTGCAAGAAGGAAGGCTTCAATGGTTATAATGCAGGGGTCTTGGATCCCAGAGCAAAAGATTGATTACTTGCTACCCAGTACTAATCCTATATAATAATTCACTAAAACGTGTGTAACGCCGCATCATGCGCAGTAGACACTGCTGCGCATGCTGCAGTCATGCGCAGTAGAGACTGCCCGCGCCACGGGTATGGCGTGGACAGTCTCTACTGCGCATGACTGCCCCGCGACTGGGTGGAAGTGGCACTGTGGCCCGTGTAACAGGCTCTTCAACTAGTTAAATAATAATTATGGAGAACCAATCCACCAAACCGATTAATAGATTTTCAACCTAGATTAAGGTAAGTGAGGGCTTATTATAGGGGGGTCTTAGTGGTGTTTCTTTAATGTATTTAAAACTAGAACTTACGTAGGTTTTTGCCCTTCATACTGCAAATATATATATATATATATATATATATATATATATATATATATATTTTTTTTTTTTTTTTTTTTTTTTTTTTTTTTTTAACTTTAGAACTTTGTTATAGTTGGCTACTGATATTTCCTATCTAAAGATGCTTATATGACCCTTTTGGTGGGGACATTTTTCAACATTCTTCAGTTTACAGTGTTTCATATATTGGATGCTTATTTTCTTTGATGAAGAGGGAGGGGCTAAACACAGATGAGAAATAATGATCACTAAGGGTCTTAGGTTTAAAAAGTAAAATGTAATCATTCTGGATCAAACCATCTGCACCGTAGGGCTGAAATAAAAGTTTACTTGATTTAAATTGAGATTTCAACCCATTGAATACTAAATATGTTGAGATACCCATCAGGCTCTACAGGGGTTAATACAGGAAACTGAAAAATACAGTGGCATCAAAAAGCTACAGTAAGGCTAAGTTTACAGAGGCAACTTGCCTAACCCAGTGGGCAAGAAAAGGTACTCTGGAGGCAGAAATGTCAAACAAACCAAGAAAACAACCTATTAACAGAGGCAC
Source organism: Rhinophrynus dorsalis (assembly GCA_037306005.1). Lineage (NCBI taxonomy): Eukaryota > Metazoa > Chordata > Amphibia > Anura > Rhinophrynidae > Rhinophrynus > Rhinophrynus dorsalis. Next base: position 601,719,459 of record CM074719.1, read on the forward strand.
TTAAAAAAGGATATAATAAATTACAATATATGCTTTATTAATGACAGTAATAACCAAAAATTACATCTTTGTAAAATGTAACACTTAAAAACACCCATATACAGATGGAGGAGAGACGGTATAAATTCAAATGTGAAGTATCACCTTTAACATAACAGGCAATATCAAAATATACAAAAAGAAAAACTGTATATCTAAGAGCCTGATAAGAGCTTAACAAATATCAATCATAAGGAACTTAAATCTTATATGTATTATCCGTAGCAGAATACCTCTGATACCTCTGAATAGGATGCGGTTTCCCAGTCTACACCTATGGCGTTGGCTCTGGTTAGGTCTGGGGATGATCCCTTCATACTGTTAGATGAGAAGGGGCACCCCTTGTTCGATCCAGAGGCCATTCGCCATCCTAGATCCTCAGAGTGGTCCCTTATGAGCCATGTTGCAAAGTATGTGGAACAGTGGGTGCGTAAGCCCCTTAGCAAGGCCACCCACAATAATCTAAGGGCTGAATGCCCCTGCCCAACGGTGGGAAATAAGGCGTGTGATTTGCCAGAGTTGGATGCTAAAATGGCCCAATTTATTAGCAAGTCAGGGAAACATCCTAGGAAGGACATTGGCCATTTACTACAGTCTTGCCAGGACAAGCTACTTGATGTTTTGGGTCCCCTTACCAAAATCTTTGAACTCACCGAGAGAGCCCTGCAGTCTGAGACTCCAGTGGATGCTCATGTCCTCCGGGGTTGGATACAGCGGGCAATTTGGGCAATTTGCCTCATTGGCAATGCCAATTCTGCCCTTTCAGCAGAAAGACGCAGGCCTGTAGTGATTAAAATTGACCCGAAGCAGTCCAAAATAGCCTCTTTGGAACCGGGTCCTTTGGCGAAGGGTCAACTCATCAGCGACACCTTCAACAAGGACTTCAGTAAATTTGTGATGGCCTTTACAGCCCTGACTAAGGCCTAGTCCTCTTTAAAAAAGGTATTTCTACCCAAGGTTTTTGCCAGGGCCGGGCGAGGTAGAGGTTGCTCCCCTGGCCGTTCCACGGAGCCACAGCACAGGTCCCAGGCCTCGAATGTCCCTATGTTCAGGGAACAGCCTCCACAAAAACCAAAGATATGGGGGCCCTTTCTTTCCCCAAAGGGGAAGACCGTGGAGACCTAGGTCCAACAGAGGCAGGTTCAAGTCATGCCCTCACTGTGGTAATTCTCACTCATCCTGTTCTGTTTTCTTCTGGGAAAGTGAGTGGCAGACTCCCATTTTTCCCATCAGTAGGTTTTCATCACTTCCAATCTGTGGGTGTTGCAGACATGTTAGGTTATCAGATTGAGTTCTACACCACTCCTACTCAAGTGTCCACACCGAACCCTTTCATTTTGCCCATCTCACTGAACTTTTAGTGGGCTGCAAGGTCATTGAGCTTCATTGGAAAAAACTCCATTACCTTGGTGTCCAACGCTTCATGAACTTTTATAAGCAACATCTTTTTGGTAAGAAAGAAAGACTCAGGCCTGTGATAAACCTTCGCAACTTAAACAACTTTGTACTCTACTGTCATTTCAAGACGGAGGGCATCCGTTGCCTCAGAGCTCTTCTTTTACTGTCGGATTGGCACATGAAGATAGACCTGAAGGATGCTTATCTGATAGTTCCGATGACACCTTTATCCCATGAGTACCTTCAATTCCTTTGGTGGGGTCAGAGATGGCAGTTCATATGCCTTCCCTTTGGTCTATCTTCAGCTCCCTGGTGCTTCACAATGCTGTTGAAGCCTGTGGTGCATTTCTTTTGGTGCCGTGGGGTGCAGATTATAATCTACCTGGACAGCATGTTGATCACGTTACAGGATCAGACCATCCTTCTTACCCATGTCGAGTGGACCCTCCTTTTGCTAACGTTGCTGGGTTTTCTGATCAATTGGGAGAAATCAGTGTTAGTCCCATTGCAGTACAATCCAGATGACTCTCAGTCTGCTGGGATTAAAGGTGCGGTCAATCAGCAAGGAACATCAGGCTTTCCTAAGAAAAGGGCGAACTGCCTTGAGAATATTGGCACAGATTGTGGGTCTCCTGTCTGCCTACATTCAGGCGATCTTCCCTGGTCCCCTCAATTATCGATCCTTGCAGAGACTGAAGGCAAATCATCTCCGCCGAGGTCTCAGCTACACCAACCTCGTTGATCTCTCGTCCGATGCTCGGGAAGAGTTAGTCTGGTGGCTCAAACATTTAGATGCCTGGAATAGCAAGGCCATTTTTGGTGTGGCTCTGGACATCGTTATTGAGTCAGATGCCAGTCTCATAGGCTGGGGTGCCAGACTTGGAGACATGGCCACCTGTGGGAAATGGTCCCCCGGGAGGAAGAATTACACATCAACTGCCTGGAACTTTTGGTAGGGTCGTTCACCATCGAGAGTTTGGCCAAGGTCCAAGTGGGCTGTTGTGTTCTGTTGAGGATGGACAATGTGTCTTCCATGGGGTATATCAACCATCTCCTTGGCATGAAATCCAAATTGATGGCAGACTTGACTCGGGACTTTTGGCATTTCTGCCTGGACGGGAATATTATAGACCAAGTGGAATCCTTACATGGATTATGCAACATGGTGGCAGATTGGAATTCCATGTATCTGGTGGATCACTGTGACTGGATGTTAAATCGGGGCGTTTTCTTGTTCATAGCAGACCATTGGTGTCCCTTTCAGTTAGACCTTTTCGCTTCCCAGGTGAATTGTCAAATATTGACATTCTTCAGTGGACGGCCGGACCCAGAGGCTCTGGAGGTGGAGTCAGGACCAGGTCTACACTTTTTCCCCTTTGCCATGATATCCGAACGATCCTTGCCATCAGGATACAAGGGGTGACGGTGGCTCTGGTAACACCTTTATGACCAGCTTAGCCCTGGTTTTCGCCTTTATTGGAGTTGTCCTGCGACGCTCCCTGACTTATACCGCTTTTTCCGTCACTGCTAATGGATCCAGCTGGGAACCCTCACGAGATGATGACCTTGTTAAACCTCCAGCTGATGGTGTGACTCCTCTTGGGGGTGGTGTTGGTGCCCCCTCTTTTTCAGCATCAGCTCAATTCCTTTTGGCAGAGTCATAGGCACCTGGTACTAGATCCGTGTACCAGTCAGCTTGGTCCTCTTGGTCGCATTGGTGCATGGAATGGGGTTTGGATCCAGTATCAGTGTATCCAGTGGAAGTAGTAAACTTTTTGTCATGGCTGTTTGATCAGGGGAAGGCCTACAAGATGATCTGTACATACCACTCGGCCATCGCGACGCGGTATGTGTATGTAGATGGTGCTCCTATTGGTCAGTGTTCTTTAGTTTGTTGCCTCCTTGCGGGGCATCTGGTTTTCTAGACCACCACACTCACATTACCAATCTCTGTGGGACATTAATGTGGTACTTGAGTTTTTAGAGGCCTCCGAATGAACTGTTATCCTTGAAGCAAATATCAGCAAAACTAACTATGCTGTTGTGCCTTATCTCTTTCAGGAGAGTTTTGGATGTTCATGCTTTGGACCTCCATTCACAATCTTTAACTCCAGAGGGTGTACAGTTTATCATTCATAGATGTACAAAGACTAATACGCGGGCAGTGATTTATCCCACTTTTCCAAAGAGACCGCAATTGTATGTCGCTCAGTGCCTACAGGCCTATGAACATAGTACGGCTCATTTGAGGAGGCCGGGTTGGACTCAGCTGTTAGTTTCCTTTTGCAGACCCCATCTCCCTGTGTCATCAGCCACACTGACAAGATGGGTGTGTTGGGTTATGCAATTGGCTGGTATTGATGTATCGGTGTTCGAGGTGCATTCCTCCAGAGGTGCTATGGTGTCAATGACCCAGCAGGTTGGGGGTGGGTTGGAGGATGTGCTCCCAGCCATCAAACAACTGTTGCAGTCCTTCACAGTTCAAGGGTCTCAGGTTGCCCTCCCCCAGTAAAGTGAGTTTGTTACACTTACAAGACAAATGTTACAGAAAATTAAACCTCACCAGATCATTCCTGGTCATCACAAAAATAAATGTACACTGATGGTCACCCCACCACAATCTATTATTATCTAAATGAGGAAAATGGAAAGAAGGAGGTGCTCATAGGGTGAGCAAGTTCAGCATAGATGATGTTAAAAAAGATTAGCCAACAGTGAACTCCCATTCGGTGTAGCCATATTGAATGTACCAGCTAAACAGTCTTGTGTGGATCTTATACTGCCCATCACACAGCTTTTTCACAGCTGCTCCCCATGTATACTCTCCTCAAAACAGAGAAGAAAATGAAGAAGAATCCAAACAAAAATATACTCTCACCATAAATGTCGGTTAACAGCTGTACAACCGGTAAAAGCGATAGGGGACTAACCTGCAACTGCCCAGGGATCTCCACGGCAACTTGTGACAACAGCAGATCAGTACCAGAAATATTTAAAACTAGTTGAACAGCCCGTTACACAGGCCACAGTGTCACTGCCACCCGGTCGCGGGGCAGTCACGCGCAGAGGAGACTGCCCGCACCGCGGCTGATACAGAGCTGTACGCTCCTTCGGAGCGCTCAGCTCTGTATCAGCCGCGGCGCGGGCAGTCTCTACTGCGCATGACCGCAGCACGCGCAGCAGTGTGTACTGCGCATGTCGCGCGTTACACACGATTTAGCGAATTACTATATAGGATTACATCAATGTATTTGGAATCAATCAATGGCACTTCCTCCAGCGATCGTGCTTTATATGATCGTACTCCCAGTCATAACTCAGAAAAACATAGCCAGCCAGCAGCATGGCCACTCCTTCAATGCCTCCATTCTTTACATTTATATATTTGTTAAAATAAGTGCTGTGCCCTCTGCGGAAAGCTCCAATTTGGAATTTGTTTAAACCAGTTGATCTGAAGAAGCAGCCTTGTAGCTGCGAAATGTTATTTTATTTGTAGCAATTGGTTTTTATTCTATTTGATTTTATATATATTTTATATACAAATAAATATATTTTGGAAGACTGATTTTGGAGCAGCTTGTTCGTTTTTGGCATCCCCTGTATACCACTGGTGATGATTCTGTTATTATCCTGAGCTGGGACAGGTCCAATTTCCCTGCATGCTGTTATTGCTGGCTTTCTGACGTATGTCACTGACCAGCCACTTCTAAGTGTGAGTACCTTTTCACATTACTATCATGTTTGGTGCCTAAAAGGTTAGCAGGCACTACTGGGGTGCCCTTTCTGTTGGTTTTTTGTCTTCTATATGCTTCTGAGCCTGTGGTCGGTTGATGATAAGGAGCAGCCCATATAATCTCCATAAGATTGAGAATCCTGGAATGCTGTTTGTGGGGGCAGTTTAATAAATCCCACCTGCTTGAAAGTCCAGTGGCCACTTAAAACTGTGAGTAAATCAATTGAGATCCAAGGGAAGGGGAATATTTAAAATGGAGATACTACACTAGGAGCGCCTTCTGTTTGTGCTTTTTTCAAAGCTCCAATTATGCCATTTGGTGTGAAATCACGGGTTGCCAGACAGTTTGGCAGTTGACCAAGTTTAATATCCATGAGTCTTCTTTCTGCCAAGGGCACCAGCCTGCCTGCCATTCTGCTGTCTGAACCGTAAGTGAAGCGCAACCTTGTGATCTAAACATAGTCTAATGTTAACACGTTTCAGGACAGCACCTTTCCCCAGAAAATTTAGACTTATAATGATCAATACTATTTAATTAAGAACTAAATAGTAAATATATAATCTGTAACACTTAGAAACCACCAAACAGACATCTATATATACTGTTTGCTAAAGTGCTTGTGGAAAGTTTCAATCCACTGAGATAGGAATCATTCAGGTTTGTGTTGCACTACAATAATCATATAAAATGCTCATACAGTCTTTGAGGATCCTCTTTTTATCAATCTCTACTCAACTTTCTAAATACATATAACACCAGTTCTTCAATAAGAATTCATCAAGCCACATACATCAGTCTATGTTGGAACAGTCCCCAAATCCAAATATTCACTCCAAATATCACACTTCATCAGACACTGACCTGTTTAGTCCTAAAATGACTTAATCATAGTATTAAGTTTGCTATACTCTTAGGACAAAACGCATCACAGCTTTTATTAAGGTATTTGACCTATTCAAGGGGGACCCCTAACACATGCTCTGATCTCTGATCTCCCAAGTGGTGACTACAGCAAACCAAAGAGGAGACTAGTAAGTCATAGCTTATAAGCCATGACTCACCAGCCACACTTGCCCTTTACACTTGGCAATCACCTGCCCTGGTGAAGAAGGCCATTGCGCTCTGCACCACGAAAATCTAAGCTAAGCATAACCTGTGGGCTTGGGAGGTCTACATTACTGCCACCCACACAGGCAATCCTCTAAGCCCACATTGTTTACTGTGTACTCAAGCTACCCTCTAGTGTTATGTTGTGGACCATTACAGTTCTAGGCCTTGCTCTGACAGGTGTACAGCATCACTCAGGAACAGACCTGGTTATCTTTTTATGAGTAATGATGTACCCCTGTAGAGAAGCAATAAAAGGTGGAGTTTACCTCACGTCTAGAACCTTTGATGGTTGGTGGTGACCTCGCCACCATAAATTTCAGCCAGGTACAATCCCAGACCATACCAGTTTTATGGATGTGACCAACTGATATGTGGTTATAACGTGTTTGATGAGGTCCCCTCACTTTCCCCATGCCCCCTGCACATTGTGTTCTACTGTAAGTCCAACTTACCAAACCAGCTGATCTTTATTGTCATTGTGCCTGGCTGCCAGTACGCAAACCAACAGCCCAATAGAAGAACTCTTTTCTGGCAACCAACTGTCATAACCCTAAACTGAAAAATGTGTTAATCATTATACACTCTTGCACTTTCATGAGCTTGTGCCTGCATCAGACACAGTGTTGAATAATATATGTTTTCTAACCTTGTGATACCCTGACCCGACTGCCACCTTTTAATACTATAACCCATGCCCTTTTTTACATACACTATCCCATACCTGCCCCCTACTTTCCCTCTGCCAGGGGAAGGGCCAGCCCACCTCAATTGTTAGTTCAGTTGGCACTCGATTCCCCAAACAGAGGGGAAGAAGAAGGCTTCGATTGCCCACTTATCATGGCTGCTGTCTGACATCTTAAAACTGTGCAGTAACAGATCCACTTTTTGAAGTATAAAATATATTTTTAAAATAAACACTAAGCAAATTATCCAGTAGAGAAGTATACAAAAAAAAAATCAATGGTTTTATGACAAAAACATAAATATCTAAATATACACTACGCTTCAAAAGTTTGGGATCACTTAGAAATGTCCTTGTTTCCGTTATGTGAGCAGTTTGTCTATATGGTACGTAAGAAGTGCCCATCAAGCCAATACAAATTGTGGGAGGTGTTTTAGGAAGCATGGGGTGAACTCTGTCCACATTTTCTCAACAAATTGACAACTAGAATGGCAAAGGTCTGCAAGGCTGTAATTGCTGCAAATGTAGGATTCATCGACAAAAGCAAAGCTTGATGGACACAATTATTGTTTAAATTCAAAATCATTATTTCTAACCTTGTCAACATCTTGACTGCATACCTCCCAAGTGTCCCTCTTTAGGAGGGACAGTCCCTCTTTTAGACCTAAATCCCTCTGTCCCTCTTTCCTACCCTGTTGTCCCTCTTTTTAGGAGATCAGACTGTGTGGTGTGTATAGAAGTATATCACATTGTTCTACAGCAATACAACTCACATTAATGTTTGTTTAAACGTCAGTATATGTGTTTATAAATTAGTCTGTGTAAATAAAATACTATGGTCTTGTTATAAGTCATTTATTAGGTTACACAAGGAGGTGTCAATAGGTCATTAAATAGCCTAAAAATTCTCGCTAATGCCCCGCCCACCAGCCACACCCCCAGCCACACCCCCTAAAACACAAGTCTCCCTCTTTGGCAATTTGAAATGTTGGGAGGTATGTGACTGTATTTCCTGTTTTGCAACTCATTTGACCGCAAACCTTTGAACAGTAGTGTACATTGTTTTTTATATCTTTCTATGATGCTGGTGTAATGTGTTATATTATTTTTACACATTTCTGTACTTTCCTGTATCTGTGTTCCAGGTATAACTGTGTTGGAACATGTGACTCCCCCATTTATCCTGTCACACATCCATACTCCAGCTGGGAACTCGACATTCCTCTCATAGCTTTGTGGGCTTTGTAATGCATCAGAGTATAAGCAACTGTTCCAACTGTGTGATTTCCTTGCCAGATGAGGGCTATGCCAATCACATACAATATAACTCCAATTTCATTGCAATGAATCTTCGGTATTGTGTGTAAATATTCCATTTTTATAGTTGAATCTCTTTGTGTGCTTTAAAGCAGCAGTACAATTTTAAATAACAAAATATACTTTATAGGACTTTTCTTGTGCAGTAAAACTAGGGTACTTCCACTGCTGAGAAGATTTGCATTCAAACATTATTACAGCTCAAACTTGGTTTTTGGTTTTTCTTGTTTGTTTTTTACATTAACTCTCTGAGTGCCAGAAAAGTATCCAGTGCAATGCAATGCATTGCAGACCCCCCCCTTTGGCGCTCAACTACAATTATCTATTAGGTCCCCTCAAGCTGCTGCTCCTATCGCTTCCTCTGGAGAGCTGTAGTCTCTGACTCTCCCATGGAGGAAATCTAAAACAATAATTGTATTTTTGACACTAGTTGGCACTGTTGCTAACAGACTGATTAAAAATGTTTGTTCTATAATAACTTTTGCAAGAAATATCTCCAAGCATTGGGAGTAGCCTCGATTTATCCAGCTGAAAAATGCCTGTTATATAATTATATATATACTAGTTGAACAGCCCGTTACACGGGCCACAGTGCCTCTGGCAGCCGGTCGCGGGGCAGTCACACGCAGTGGAGACTGCCCGCGCCGCGGCTGATACAGAGCTGGACGCTCCTTCGGAGCGCCCAGCTCTGTATCAGCCACGGCGCAGGCAGTCTCTACTGCGCATGACTGCCGCACGCGCAGCAGTGTCTACTGCGCATGTCGGGCGTTACACACAACTTGGCGAATTATTATATAGGATATATATATATATATCACAAAAAAGAAAGTTTACTGTTCCTTTAACCGCTTGGATAATAAAAACATCTCCAGCACATTGCTTTGCAATGTGTTCGCGATGTCTCTAACATCTAAAACAGGCATATCAAACTTAACCCTTTGAGTGCCAGAGAGTCCCTCACTGGCACTCACAGGGTTAAATATATTCTTTTTGTTGGGTAGGCCTGGAGACGGGACTGATGAAGTGAAATTAGCGTACTATCCTCCTGTGGCTCTCCTGATAACGAGCTCTGGGTCTAGCTTACATCTAGGAAAGAGGAGTGTGCAACCTTTGGTTCTCCAGCTGCTACTCCCATCAACCCCAAACAACAAAGAGCAAGAGCCAAAGATCGCTTACCCCCTGCCCTAAAATGTGTCAGCAATCCAAGTCAATCTAAAACAAAATATAGACCGGTAGGGTCGCATTGTAGATAAAAAGAGAAATCCTGCTTGGAGGGCACAGATTATTAGCTAGGGGTCAATTGAGGCCCCAGGATCGCATTTTTAACATGTCTAATCTAAATGTTTCATTCCTTTTTTATGCTTTGGCATTTGTAGACCTTAGTACATCTCCCCCCTGTAGTCTATAACTAAAGTTCTCCCATAAAATAACAGGAACTGGACAGTTTATCTCTTTTATCACACCTTAGTACATCTCCCCCCTGTAGTCTATAATTAATGTTCTCCCATAAAATAACAGGAACTGGAAAGTGTATCTCTTTTATCACACCTTAGTACATCTCCTACTGCAGTCTATAACTAAAGATCTCCCATAGAATAACAGGAACTGGAGAGTTTATCTCTCTTATATTACACCTTAGTACATCTCCCCTGTAGTCTATAACTAAAGATCTCCCATAAAATAACAGGGACTGGAGAGTTTATCTCTCTTATATCACACCTTAGTACATCTCCTTACTGTAGTCTATAACTAAAGATCTTCCGTTGTCTCCTCTTTATCACACCTTAGTACATCTCCTTACTGTAGTCTAAAAATATAGCTGTCCCAAAGAATAACATAGGAACTGGACAGTTTATGACAGTGTACAAGTTATCTCCTCTGTATAACACCTTAATGCATCTCCCCCCTGTAGTCTATAACTAAAGCTCTCCCACAGAATAACATAGGAACTGGAGAGTTTATCTCACTGGAGAAGTGATCTCCTCTTTGTCATCACACCTTAGTACATCTCTCCCTGTAGTCTATAACTAAAGCTCTCCCACAGAATAACATAGGAACTGGAGAGTTTATCTCACTGGAGAAGTGATCTCCTCTTTGTCATCACACCTTAGTACATCTCCCACTGTAGTCTACAACTAAAGCTCTCCCACAGAATAACATAGGAAGTTATCTCCTCTTTATCACACATTAGTACATCTCTCCCCGGAGTCCATAAGTAAAGCTCTCCCACAGAATAACATAGGAACTGGAGGATTATCACAATGGGAATTTTATCTCCTCTTTATCACACCTTAGTACACACACTCCCACACACCCCTGTAGTCTATAACTAAAGCCATCCCATAGAATAACATAAGAACTGGAGAGTTCATCTCAATGGAGAAGTTATTTCGTTTTTATCACACCTTAGTTCATCTCTCTCTGTAGTCTATAACTAAAGCTCTTCCCTTATCTCACCTTAATACATCTCTCATTTGTCTATAAGTAAAGGTTTCCTGTAGGATAACATAAGAACTGGAGAGTTTATCACACTGGAGATGTTATCTATCTCCTCTTTATCACACCTTAGTCCATCTCCCCTGTAGTCTATAAGTAAAGCTCTCCCATAGAATAACATAGGAACTGGAGAGCTTATCACAATGGAGACGTTATCTCCTCTTTATCACACCTTTGTACATCTCCCCTGTAGTCTATAACTAAAGGTCTCCCATAGAATAACATAGGAACTGGAGAGTTTATCTCACTGGAAAAGTTATCTCCTCTTTATCGCACCTTAGTACATCTCTCCCTGTAGTCTATAACTAAATCTCTCCCATAGAATAACATAGGAACTGAAGAGAATATCTCACTGGAGAAGTAATCACCTCTTTATCACACCTTAGTATATCTCCCTGGAAGTGTAGAGTTTATCACACTGGAGAAGTTATCTCCTCTTTATCGCATCTTAGTATATCTCCCTGGAAGTGTAGAGTTTATCACACTGGAGAAGTTATCTCCTCTTTATTACACCTTAGTACATCTCCCCCTGTAGTCTATAATTAAAGATTTCCCATAGAAAAACATAGGAACTGGAGACTTTATCACATGGAGAATTTATCTCCTCTTTATCACACCTTAGTACATCTCCCGCTGTAGTATATAACTGAATTTCCCCCATAGAATAATATAGTAACTGGAGTGTTTATCACATGGAGAAGTGATCTCCTCTTTATCACACCTTAGTGCATGTCCCCCTGTAGTCTATAACTAAATCTCTCCCGTAGAATAACATAGGAATGGAAGAGTTTATCACACTGGGATGTTCTCTCCTCTTTATCACACCTCAAAGCATCCCTTCCCATCACAACTGGACACTCTCTATCTCCTTCTGCTCTCTCTGAGCTCCAACAACGGACTAACAGGAAATGCAGGCTCTCTGGGTGTCTGACGTGTCATTAGTCCAACCCCCATCATGAAACAAAGAAGCTAATAGGATTAGAGAGGGAGGGAAAGTATGGAGGGAAAGTATGGCGCGCGGGTAGTTGTTGCCGAATTTCCAACATTTTTGACGACATTTCGGCCAGGGCTGTTCGGATTTGGTTTTAAAAAAACCAACGCCTTTTTTTGTTTCAGACGGCCCGAATGAAGCCCTTATTCATCCAAATTCCTAAATCGGCCAAGCTGATTCGCACAAGTCTAATGCTGGGGAGATGGGGCCTCTGGGATGTTGGGCCCTGGCACAACCGTACTCTACACTCCTGTAGCTGTATCTTGATCAGGGGTGGAACTAAATGTGCCAATGTTTTTGTTCCAAGAGATAGGATTCAGTGTAGCAAGAAAACTCACAAGAGTGGTATAAAGGTGATACCTTTTAATGGTCAACTGAGGACATAGAAAGTACAAGTTTTCAGGACACTAAGGCACCTTCTTCAGGCATGGATTAACAAACAAAGCGAGAATAACTGCATTTATATTTACAGAGTATGACATACATTTGTTCCAAGAGATGAAACTTGATGAGTGGATCCAGTCCTGTGCTTAAAAAAAGCATCCTTAAAGGGATAATAAACCCCCCCAAAAAACTGTAAGCCAAATGATAGGAATAATAAAAACATACTTAACGCCCTCATTCCCTTCTCTCAAACCGTTATGGTTTGAGAGATATAAGAAAATAAAGACCTCCGCTCCCTCCCCTTTCTGCCTGACAAGCTGTAAAGCTGTCAGAGGCAGAATCCGGTCGCCCGACCGTAGGCGGCTCTTCAGGAGTGCTGTCATCGGGATATCTTACTATAATTACTTCATCGGTATGGTCTACAAAGTGTGCCTGGCTTTCAAGCACACATTGTAGACCATTCCAGTGAAGTAATCATAGTTAGATATCTAGATGACAGCGCTCCTGAAGAGCCGCCGTCTGGTCCCGGAAGCAGGATCTCATGATGTCCGCTATACAGCGGACGCATGAAAAGGGGGAGGGAGCGATGGTCTTTATTTTCTTACATCTCTCAAACCATAACGGTTTGGGAGATGGGAATGAGGGCGTTAAGTATGTTTTTATTATTCCTATCATTTGGCTTACAGTTTTTTGGGGGTTTACTATCCCTTTAAGTCTAATATAGGGTACATCTTTATATAAACTAAAGCAGGCATAATCAATAACTGCCCCTACAATTATAGCTCAAAAGTTTCTCCATAGGAATCAAGAGAAGACAATCAGAGTTTTTGGCACTTTTCTTGCACCAGCTCAGGGTTTCCCAAGTTTCCCGTGAACATTTTGATAAAATGTTTATGTTGCATTTTTTATTAAAATTTTTATGCAAAATATATTGTTTGTTGTCATTCTGACTGTTCTGTTTCATTCATTAAGCCCTTTAAAAATGACCTACAAAATGTGAAAATTCCATATTATCGGTTAATGGTGCATTAAAGACCCAATCAAGACCCACTTGACTGAACTTACAAACTTTCTATTGTGATAAATTAAAATCCAGAAGACAGATCTTAGAAAATTCATAGGCCAAACAAATACAGATCACTGTCTAACTTACTTGTTCTGTTGTATTAGATGTTGTATCATTTTTATTGAAATTTGTTATGTGGGAAAGAATGATGTTTTCTAACTCCCCACCTGGAATACAACTATTTCATTACAGCTGTGACCTCACTGACATTAACGACCCGGGCACATTGCAGATTCATTAAAAGTCTCAACAGAAATTCTAAAGGATTATTTACTGCTTTTTTGCAATCTTTGGTAAGAATTTCTCTTTGTGAACAACTTAAATTAATTAGTTGTCTCTTATATGTCCTATAGGAAGAGCAATCTGTATTGCAATACAGTAATGCATCACAAGGATCGCTCAATCAAGGGGTTTTCCTTTGTGAAGCAGATCCAGTGATAAGGTGAGAGCCAGGACATATTCAGCCATTAAAGTGGACTGATTCTGGGGCAGATCAACTGAACCAGAAGTGAAAAATTAAAATTCCATACATTTCCAGTGATATTAACTCTTTGAATGCGAGAAAGGTCTCCAATGCCTGTAAGCTCACCCTATGCATGTCTTACATCAGTCTGCTAAACTACGTAAGGCAAAACTCAATCCCTTAACTCAGGTTGCAAAGCACATGGGGCAGCCTGTGGGTGCTTCAGTCAGATCCTTTCTTCTCCTCTTTGTTTAAAGGGATAGTAATACTTCGTTTTATCTTTATTTTATTTTTTAGGCATTAAAAAAGCATGAAGAACGATATAAGTCTTATCTCTCAAACCTTTATGGTTTAAGAGACATTCACAAGCAAATTATCCCCCCCCTGTTCAGCCAGATCAGAAGGGAGGTGCCCAGGTAGACTGCAGAGAGGGACAATCTTCAATTAAGATAAGGGAAAAAGCTGAATAACTTGTCAAGGGGGGCAGGGCTTTCATTGTTCTTATAGGAAGAAGATTGTCCCCTGCTGTTATCTTTCTGGTCTTACAACCAGATTCACATCTGAGAAGAGATGGCTTATACTAGGTAAAAGAGGCGGGAGAGGGAAACTTTGCTTGTGAATATCTCTTAAACCATAAATGTTTGAGAGATAAGACTTATATCGTTCTTCATGTTTTTTTAATGCCTACAAAATAAAATAAAGATAAAACAAAGTATTACTATCCCTTTAACACCATTCATTGAAAGAGAACTATCACCCCAACTAAAGTCCCCCCCACCTGATTGCACATCTAGTGATAAGCTTAACAATCAAACGGTTATCAAGAATAAAGACCGCGTTAGTCAGAAATCCTTACTCAGCCAACACTGACACCAGGCAACAGCTCTCTAGAGGCATCTGCGTGCCTGTCAGTCCCTTCCGGTACCTTAAGGAACCATGAAACGCCACCTAGAGGAGACTGAGACTGACAGAGCAGACGTCTGTAAGCAAGATGTCTGCACTGTTGCCTGGTCGTCAGTATCGGCTGAGGTAGGACTTTAGACTAGAGGGTTGAACTAGAAGGACGCAAGTCTTTTTACAACCTAAATTACTATGTTACTAACGATGTCTTTATTCTACATAGTAGTTTGATTGTTAAGCTTATCGCTAGATGCCTAATTAGGTGGGGTGAACTTTACTTGGGGTGATAGTTCCCCTTTAACCATTTGAGTGCCAGAGAGGTATCCAATGGATACCTTTCTGGCACTCAATGGGTTAACCCTTTGAGTGCCAGAGGGGTACAGAACGCATTGCAAAGCATTGTGTTCCGTACCCCTCTGGTACTCAAAGGGTTAAACAAGTCACAGCGGAAATTATCTGATTTAATGCCATTGCCCTGCCCTTGCTATGAGGCATACAGAGCCTGCTGGCGTGAAAGTCCTAATGATGCCAGAGATTGTCCACCTCTGTGCAATACAATGCTCATACATTTTAGTGTGTACACAAAAGCAGGTCTGCCATCGGAAATCATGGAGCCCAGGAGAAGAATAATTGGTGAGGTCCTACCATCTTGTCAGTGTCCCATTTGTCTGTCTGACTCTGACAACTATTGCCCCTTCTTTGTCATGAACGGAACATTAAAAAAAGCATAAAACTTATTACACATTTAATGTATACACTTTTCCACAGATAAACATAGGCTCATTAGGAGTGCACAAAGTTTTGAACCCTGAGGTTGGACAAAGTTGTGAACCCTGAGGTACTTGACGCTCAACTTTAACTGTATTTGTGAATATTCCATTTACAACAACACAAATATCCTTCAATCAACCTTCCATCCAATTACTATGGTCTTCCCTTTTATAGACCACCCTCTGGTGTAGCACTGTATCAAATGCCTTTACAAAGTCTAGATAGTCTATATCTACTACACAACCATTATCTATGGTTCTTCTTACTTCACCACAGAAGTTCAATAAATGTGTTAAGTAAGATCTATTCCTTATAAAATCATGAATATTTATAATAATTTTGCTCTTCTTAGTATATACTGGGATATAATCCCTTGTTATCCCTTCAAGAAATGTCCCCCACTACAGAGGATAGACTCACAGGTCTATAATTCACCTCATCTGCTTTAGTTATTTTTTTAAATAAATGCTTCACATTTAAATTATGTCAGTCTTGTGGCACTGAGCCTGCAAAGTCTTGAAACATTAAAGGGATAGTAATACTTCGTTTTTTCTTTATTTTATTTTGTAGGGGTTAAAAAAACATGAAGAACAATATCAGTCTTATCTCTCAAACCTTTATGGTTTGAGAGATATTCACAAGCAAAGTTTCCCCTCCCGCCCCTTTTACCTAGTGTAAGCCATCTCTTCTCAGATGTGGAATCCAGTCCATAGACCAGACAGATAACAGCAGGGGACAATCTTCTTCCTATGAGAACAATGAAAGCCCTGCCCCCCTTGACAAGTTTTTCAAATTTTTCCCTTATCTTAATTGAAGATTGTCCCTCTCTGCAATCTACCTGGGCATCTCCTTTCTGCTCCGGCTGAACAGTGTTACATCAGTAAAAGGGGCGGGAGGGGGATACTTTGTCATTGAATTACTCTTGAACTACAACTCTATGATGATTAATTAGAGCTGCTTTTATTATGAAACATTACTATCCCTATAAAAAGAGTAGTCTTGCTAATACTGCACTAAGTTCCCAATGAACCCTTTGACAGTCTTAATTTTGTCCAATCTTCCCACAACCTCTTCTTGTATTAACTCCATAACTAATAATAGTATGATTGCACTTGTTATTTATTGAGGATCTTGTACCATTGTGTGTTCCTTCATAAATATCACTATGAAAAGAATTTGTTCAGTGATCTGCTTCTTAGTTTTCTTGCTATTTATGTATTTGAAATATTTGGGGGCTTAGTGTTTCTAACCTTTTCAGTTTGAGTTCCATTTTCTATTTTTGTTAACCTAATTGCCCTTTTGCAATCTTTCTTGTACTCCATGTTTTTCAAGAAATAATCTATATGTCTTAAATAATCTAAATGCCTTTCTCTCTTGCTATTCCTTCTTTACATTTTCCTTTAATGACATTTGTTGAGATCTCCCTTTTTTAAATTTGTCCCCAAATGGTATGTACTGTTGAATATATTTCTCCAAAATAGATTTGAATTTTTACCATTTTTTATTTCAGTCTAGGTATTGGCAAAAGGCAGTTGGATATTTGCCTAGATCAACATCTTATCTGCTTGGAAACCATCTGTCATAATTCTCAATATTGTTCTGAGCTAAAAAGTTACCCACTACTTTTCTGAAAGCATCTACAGTACCTGCGAACACAGTTGCCTGAGGCAAAGAATTTGGTTTACTGCCCATGTTGCAAAAAATCTCTGTCTTTATTTTAGTCAAATGCATATTTTCTCTAAATACATAGCAAAAAGTGAGAGGCTCTGAGGACAAACAAACAGCACAATGGCTTGTTTTATAGCTAGTGTCTCAGAAGCATTACATTTTAGCTCTCTAGTGCCATTGCAGAGGAGAAAGTTCCACATCCATATTATATTAATCCCACCCAAAATGACAGGCAAGTCCCCACGGGAACATCAGCTCGTCAGTAAGGTGCAGCTGAAAACCCTAGGCACTGAGAGCAAGGAGTCCACATCTGGATTACCCTTCACTCTTAGGCAGGCCCCTAAGAGTATTCAAAAATGCATAACAAAATGTGAGATGCTCTGAAGACAAGTAAAAAGCGCAATGGCCTGTCCTACAGATAGTCACTGATAAGAAGCATCACGTTTGAGCTCTCTAGTGCTATTAAAGGAGCAGTAAACTTTTTTATGAAAACTTATATGTTATGGAGCTTTTCCTGCTGAGTAAATCAATGTTACTCCCACTTTTGTCAGTTGTTTTATTAAAACTTTATAACAGTTCAAATAACCAAGAAGTGAATTTAGTGTTTGCTTCCTGATTGTTCTAAATGACAGGAAGTGACTCGGCAGTTTCCATCACATTCTATGGAGAACTGTAAGTCACTGACTTAACTCGGCATTAGAATGTAACAGAATAACTAATTGGAATTTGACCACTAGAGGGCACTGCTAATGTAAAAAAAAAAAAAAACACAGGTTTAAACAGTAATAAATCTGCAAACATGCATCTGTCTGCAGTGGAAATACCTTTATTTTACTCAACAAGAAACACCCTACAATTTATATTTTTTCATAAAACAAAGTTTACTGCTCCTTTAAAGAGAAGAAATTTCTATGTACATATTAGACTAATCCCACCCAAATGTGCAGTCCAGTTCCAAAATGACAGTCAAGTCCCTTCTGAACAGGAATACCAGCTGACCCCAAACATATGTTTTGGCCTTGTTGAGCAATCCAGACATGGACCCCTTGCTCTCAGTGGATTCCTAGGGAATCCAGCTGCACTTCACTGACGATGCCCAGCAAGGCCAAAACATATGTCTGGGGATAGCTGGTGTTCCCATGCAGAGGGGACTTGTCCATTATTTTGGAACTGGACTGCCCTTTTGGGTGGGATTAGTCTAATGTGTACATGGAAATTTCTCCTGTGTAATGGCACTAGAGCGCTAAAACTTGATGCTTCTGAGCGGTGACTGGCCATAGAACAGACCATTGTGGTGGTCTTCCTCAGAGACTTACATTTTGGTTATGCGTCCTTTCTCTAGTGTTCTTCACTGAGCTCTTTGAGTAAATAGTTCCTCAGTGAGTTATTTGTATTGTATTGACCTATAATATATTTGTAAATGGTTGTCAGAGTGCAGTCCAGTCAGAGTATACCTGTTGCCTTACCTATGACCTGATCTGGTACAGCTCTTGTGCTCGCCTGATTTCCTTTTATAGACCAACCTCTTCCCTGCAACGATGCTTCCTCACAGCTTCCTGTTTTGCTTTCTCCTATGTATGATGTTTACTCCTGTCATTGAATTGTCACAGTTAGCATAATTTCTGCATAATTTCACTGCACAAGAATTTTTGGAAACGCAACTATGTCATCTTAAGGCTTCCAAAACTGGCGTAAGCTTCTTTAGAAATGCCAGCCTTCAGTTTTATGCCAATTTAACACCACATTTTTCATAAATACGTCATTTTTATAAATCTCCCCCCATGTTCTTTAAAACTCAATTTAACTCCAAGACACTTCACTGCAAGCCAGTATTCACTTTTAAGAAAGAAATGAACACAGGTGCAACCATTTTCCAGTCAAACCTACGTGGACAAAAGAAGCAAAATACACACAAAGAGTTTGCCTTTTAAACCATTAGCTACCAAAGCACCAAAGACACACAAGCTCAGTTAGTATACACAGTATCATAGTTGATGAGGCTGAAAAAAGACATGAATCCATCAAGTCCAGCCCATTCCATATCACCTGTTAATCCAGAGGAAAGAAAACAAACATTGACGCCATTTACAATTAAGCCCCAAATGGGTAAAAATAATCCTTCTTGAATCAAAATGGCAGTCAGATATTTCCCTGGATCAACATCCTATCTGCTTTGAAGCCAAATCATAATTCTCAATATTGTTCTGTTATAGATAAATATCCATTACTTTTCATTTTTGAAAACCGTTACGGTATCTGCAAGCACAGCATACTGAGACAAAGAATTCCATAACTTTTCTGCCCTTACTGTAAAAAATCCCTGCCTTTGTTTTAGTTGAAGGTGCATTTCCTCTAGTCTTAATGGATGACCTCTTTTTCTTGGCTCAGCTCCTTAAGTAAATAGTTCCTTGGAGAGTTCTTTGTATTGGACTTGAATGTATTTGTAAATTGTAATCATATAATTCCTTAAAGGGACAGTAATGTTCCATAAAAACTTTTTATAGTTTTGTAGAGAAGAAGAAAATAAGCTGAATAGCACAAACCCAATCTCTCCCTCCCTTTCTCCCGACGTCAGCGTCGAGCTGATAGCAGGAGATCCCAGTCTGGGGATCATTTTGCGGCTCTGCAGCAGAACCGAAATAGCGTTATTGCAAAAGAATTACTTAATTGGAAAGGTCTACAAAGTATGTCAGGTTTTGCAATATCGCAATTTTGTCTCTGCTGCAGAGCCTCCTCGTGTTGTACAATTCGAATCTCCTGCTGTCAGCTTTACAGCTGACATCAGGAGAAGGGGAGGGAGAAACTTTCAACACCTATATCTCTCAAACCATAGCGGTTTGAGAGATATGGTTTGTGCCATTCAACTTATTTTCTTCTCCTCTACAAAACACTAAAAAGTTTTTATGGGACATTACTGTCCCTTTAAACAACTCTAATGTAAATAAACCCAATTTGGATAGTTTCTTCTTATACCTCAGATCTTCCAGTCCCCTTATCAGTTTTGTTGCACGTCTCTGCACTTTTTCCAGTACTACTAAATCTTGCTATAATGAGGAATCCTCAAGTAGATTCCCATTTAGTGGTTATGTAGCATGTTTGCTGTACAGCCCAAATGCATAACCTTACATTTATCTATATTAAACCTCATCAATCACTTTCCTGCCCAATTCAAAAACATCCAGCTCTGTATGTATTTCCTTACACAGTTTAGTGTCATCAGCAAAGATTTAGACATTACTTTCAATTCCCACTTCTACATCATCAATAAACAAATTAAAAAACACTGGACCCAGGACGGAACCCGTGGCAACCCACTTACAACTCTAGGTCAACTAGAAAAGGTCCCATTCATAACAACTCTCTGCAATTTATATTTTTTTCATTTTTTATTTTTCTAGGAAGGATACATTGAAATTATCTCTAATTTTGAAGTGTGTCCTGGGTACTCAGTTTATCTACCTCAGAAGGATAAAAGGCTGAGTTGACCTTGTCAGGACTGGGACCTGCAATGCCGAGGTTTGAACAGATTGTACAACTGGTACTTTTACCAATATAACCAGTACAACAACTCTCATTTAACCAGTTCTCTATCCATGCACACATATCACCTCTCAAACCAAAACCTTTTAATTTATGCAGTAACCTGTTTTGAGGCACTGTATCAAAGGAGTTTGCAGAATACACATATACCACATCAACAGCAATTCCCTTGTCGAAGATACTACTTACCTTTCATAAAATGCAAGTTAATTAGTTTGACGTGATCTATTCTTCATAAAACCATGCTGGCTCCTACTAATAACATTGTTGGTTTTCACATAGTTCTGAATACTGTCAGTTAGTAACCTTTCTAATATTTTACCCACTACAGAAATCAAGCTCACAGGTCTATAATTTCCCGGTTTAGATCTTGCCATCTTTTTGAATAATGGTACTACATTGGCTTTCCTCAAATCACAGGGCACCATTCCTGATGAAATTAAATCAAAAATTATTATGAATAATGGTCTTGCTATTACTGAGCTTTCTCCTTAAGTACCCTTGGGTGCTTTATTCACCATAACCATTTGCAGTCTCTTGTGGACTTTGTCCTCAGTAAGCAAAGTAAATGATGGAGGAAATGATGTGATTCTCTCTGTCTGTCCATAGTCTGCCATTGTTGCTTCCTTTCTATATACAGAAGAAAATAATGTGTTTAAGGTGTCAGCCATAGCCTTATCCTTACTAATCAATTCACCCATGTCAGCTTTAAGAGGACCAATATCAACCTTAATATTTTTAATTTATATACTTCTAGAATTTTTTAGGATTTTTCTTGCTCTCATTTGCAATACTTTTCTTATTTTCAATGTTATCTAGCCTAATTGCTTTTCCTGATTCTATAAAACCCCATTTAACACCAAGCTACTTCACACCAAGCTACTTCACTGCAAGTCAGTGAGCAAGTAGTTTAATATTAGGAGATATTACTTCTCCTTCAGATGTTTTGTTTTTTTTGCAAGGTGCTTGATTGTTTGGAACTGCAAAGTATTCTTTGAATACTAGTTGAAGATCCCGTGTACACTGGCCACAGTGCACCCCCAGCAACGGCCACGGTGCAGTCAGGCACAGTAGAGACTGCCCGTGCAGCGACTGATACGGAGCAGGGCGCTTTGAATTCAGACCGTAGTCCTCTCTGCCCACCTGCGGTCTGAATTCAGATTGCCCCAATCCGTTATCAGCAGTGGCACGGGCAGTCTGTACTGAGCATGACTGCAGGGCGTGCAGCCGACTGTACTGCGCATGACAGCTTCTGACAAACCTACATTTAGCGAATTATTATATAGGATTTATCATTTGAGATGACCTAAATATTATGGAAAATCTTTACGTATACCCTGACAAAGAATATCATGTTAGAGTGTCTGCACCCTGTGTTTCTGTCCATACTGTATTCAGATATATTCTGCTCATCCTGAGTCATTCCTTCTGGCCAAAGCCTTACACCATCCTACACCCTTTTTTTGCCCTAGACCTCTTGATGTGTTACAAATTAACTGTCACTAAAGACTTTTTCTACAAACATTGTAGGGGGGGATTCACTAAGCGGTGATAAAGAGGTGATAACATGGAGATGACTTCTCCAGTTTATCATTTATCTAATTCCTATGTTATTCTACGCAGCCTATGTACTAAGATCTCTTTGAAGATCTTAGTGCATAGGATCTATAGAATAACATAGGAATTGGAGAAGTGATAAACTGTAGAAGTCATCTCCACGTTATTATCTCTTTATCACCGCTGAGTGAATCTCCCCCACTGTTTTTTTATAACAAAAAGGGCAGGATTGATCCAGCAGTGATAAGAAAAGTGCATCAGATATGCTGCCCTTCACTCACTCTTTCCCATGATTTCACAGACCTTCAGGTATTTATCAATGATCAGTTGTATTTTCTTGACTTCCATATGGAAGGCAGGGAAATATGGTGGAAATGCCACCTGAACTGAAGGATAGGATTGATGGATCTACCTGGCAATGGTTCATTGACGAATGAGCAAGGGCCAGATACTGGCTATTGAGGAATCGGCGAATAGCTAATGGGCATGGAATTTCTCTGATTTCCTTGCTCACTAAGCCATTCACAGATTAATTTATTGCTCTCTCACGCACTTGGTTCCCATGATCACTGAGAATTTGTGGATTATATCCCCATTGCTCCTGACATCAATAAAATATTATTTTTATTTATACTTTTGTTTTTTATTATCCTTTTGGAATATTTAGTTACAGTCTAACTATACCTAAAAACACAGCTGCTGAGATTTGTCCAATATCCCATCTCCTAGACCTGAAATTGAACACTCATAGATGAAAATTACCATACAAGCTACAATGAATTAATGGTCTCAAGAATACAATTATTAATCCCTCGGAAACTAGAGATCTCCGTAATGCATTGTTCTGCATTGTGCAAGGAACATCTCTATTTTCTGAGGGATTAATAGAGAGGTCCCTAACGCATTGCTTAGCAATGCATTGGTGATATATCTAGCATCCAGGAATAAAGGTAAGATAACAGGTACAGCAGGGAAAGCTTTGCACCTATGGGTTCCAATTTACTCACTATGATTTCAGAAGGGCAAACTGCACTCTGCTTTATGAATCTAACCAATGGTTTGCAAAGTGCTTTCAAGGCACAGCGACACCTCCTAATGATAAATCCCCAATTGATGATCATTCAAAAGTCCGAGTTAAAGGAAAACAATCACCTTCTAATTTCATATTTTAAATGGGCAACAAATCCCAATGGCCATTATGAGTCAATTCTGTGTTGATTGGTTCTCTAAAAGTAATTTTTAATTAGTATTGAATATCATGGCCACAGAGGTAGACAAGACGATTTTTGTAGGAATCAAGGACAACAAACTCTACTCCTACTGAAATTATCTTAGGAAGCCTTTAGTGGGAGGAGTTTTGGGTCTTAGAGTCCTACAACAAATAATCATGTCTGTCTCCAAGGGTATAGCAAGTACTAATTAAAGCTTAGTTTTAAGAAATCAGTCCACACAGAAATGATTCGTAGTGGCTATTAATATTTTGTGGCCAAATTAAGATAAGTGGAGGTTTATTATTAGGAAGTAGAAGTGTTCCTTTATTAGTAGCAAAAATCCTGATTAAAAACAAACATTTAATGTACAGATTTATTAATAAAACACCACACATGTGCAAGCCAGATGCAGACAGACGCTAGCATTTATCAGTGTCCAATAGTAGCCGTGTATCTCTCCTGTCTCTGCTTGTAATCCTGTGATCATTCATAACAAAACTCTTTGGTATCTATGAAAGCACATAGCGTCCTTGCTCACATACTCTAGCCAGGTGTCAAGGCCAGATTTACCTCCCAGGTGACCCTAGGTGAGGCACTCTAGGCAACTTTGACCCCAACCATGGCCACACTCCCACTTCTCACATGACCCTGCTCCCAGTCCCATCCACTCTTTCCTGGCACGGAAAATACCCTTGGCCCATAACAAGTGAGAATGAAAAAAAGCTTTAACCTCCTTGGTTGCTAGAGAGATCGCGCTAGCATCCAAGGGGTTAAATAATAGCCTGTAAAGGGGGTATTTAAACTGGTTCAGGGACACTGAGGTTGCTCTGGCCACACCCACAATTCAGAATTCAGTTGGGAAAACAGGCCCTGTCAGGGACATTCCTGGGAAAATCCATGAAATTGTTGATGTGCCTGAAAATTTCCCTATACCTTGGGTGTTAGGCAGCTGGAACTACCCATGCTGCCACAGCTGGGTATGGACTGTGGCCCGTGCTGTCTGGGTGTGGTCTGGGTGTTGGTCTGGAGCTCCAGATTGGTGGGGGAGGGTCTACCCAATTGAATTAGTCAAATTCAGATCAATAAAGCTGTCTCTATGACCGATTTTTTTGCCATCAGATACTTTATTGGTGTGTTTTTGCATTAGGCTTTAACCCCTTAACAACCAGCGGTCCTGAGAAGTGAACTTCCCTTAAGGTCCGCATTGATCGTTGTAGGCTCGCCAGCATGTGTGACTGGCGACGTGTACCGTCACCCTGAACGGAGTCGGACAGAGACCGCCTCCAATCTTGTAGCTGTCAGACTCAGACCCTGCTAGTCTGGACACATCACCGGTCGTTAAGGGGCTTAAAAAAAGTTTGTCTTATCTGTATTGTGAAGCAATGTGTTGAGCACCTCTCTGGCACTCAGAGGCGTAACTAGAAGCCACAGGGCCCTGGTGCAAGAATCGCCATGGGCCCCCAGACCACATCGGCCACCTCAACCACATTCTATACAAAAAGAAACAATGGGAATAATTCTTAAAGAGAAAAATCCCATCAACAGAAGTCTTTATAATGAGGCACTCGGACCAAAAAAGATATAAGAGAGTAAATATATGTAAAGCTTTATTTATACAAATACATTCAGATAAAATTAAAACCAATTAAAATACAAAGAGATTGATCCACATAGAGTAAAGTTCCAATACAACAGTGTGCAGATCAATACCAAAATAAAACAAAGATATGGCACACAAGTATAATTAAATACATATGTGACAAATCATACATTACATCACCATACCGTTAAATATAAATTCACATGTCACACTGCTATAATGCACAAAATATATGTACCAAAGTAAAGTGTCAAAACTCCCATTCAGTCTTAAATTGAGAAGATGTGAATATCATGAAAAATTCCAAGTACCTCCATTACTGAGAAATCAATAATGCACCTTTAACAACTCAAAATGTAAACAGTCAAACACGAAACAATAATGGTACTTATCGCAAATAGAAGTGTACACAATGTGGAGCCCTCTCTACAGACCAACCATCCCAATGCGTATCGCCTCCTCCGAGGCTTCGTCAGGGGATTAGTCTGGACACATCACCGGTCATTAAGGGGTTTAAAAAAAGTTTGTCTTATCTGTATTGTGAAGCAATGTGTTGAGCACCTCTCTGGCACTCAGAGGCGTAACTAGAAGCCACCGGGCCCTGGTGCAAGAATCACCATGGGCCCCCTGACCACATCGGCCACCTCCAAAATGCCCCCCATCTCCACATTGCCCCTACCACAATGTACCTCAATCTCCACATTGCCCTTTCCACAATGTCCCTCAATCTCCACATTGCCCCTTCCACAATGTCCCTCAATCTCCACATTGCCCCTTCCACAATGTCCCTCAATCTCCACAATCTCCACATTGCCCCATCTCCACATTACCCCAAATCTCCACATTGCCCCTTCCACAATGTCCCACAATCTCCACATTTCCCCTTCCACATTGCCCCCCAGTCTCCAGAATGACCCTAAATCTTCTACCTCCCTGGTGGCCCAGTGGCAGAGGACAGGTCTGTGACTCTTTCTGCACAGACCTCTTCTCCCGCGTTGTCCTCTTCAGTAATGCAGTAATGAGATGATGTCATCTCCCAGCGCTCTGCATTAGGAGAGTGCCGGTCTGCCGGAGGGAATGCTGATCTCCCTCTGGCACACCGACACTCTCGTAATGCAGAACCACAGCGCTCTGTATTTCATAATTGCGGGGTCGCAGGGAGTGGCCGGGTCACTGGAGTGACGGGCCCGGTCGCATGTGCAACCCATATGGTTACGCCACTGATCAGAGGGTTAAGGTATAAACTGATTTTTGGTTACTGTGTGTTTCTGTTTTGACTGACTGTCCATATTAGAAGATGGCAGTGATGCACTGTTATCCTAAAGCATTTGCACAGTAAGGCTGATGAATAAAGTGAAGTGGAACAATTCTGATGCAAAGAGTTAATTGTTTGTTTGTGTTTTTGAGAGTCCTAGTGCTATCACAAAGGGAAAGTTACAAATTCATATCAGTCAAAAGATAATAATAATAATAATAGATGTACCAAACTGGACTTATAACTGGTTTCTGCCCTTCAGGGTATATACTACAGAGTAAGATCACTGCAATGTATAGCAGTGCAGACATCGTTATTACGCCATCAAACCCCTTACTTCTACCCCCATAGCATACACATGAAAAAGGGTTAAAGTTACATCATTTCCTCTACACCTTCTTCAATAAAGGGGAACTATCGCCTGTCTTGAAACCTCCCAATAGCTTTAAAAAGCTGTAGTAGTCTAAAATGGACTGTTTTACCATTACTATAAATGTTTCTTGTATCCCATACTTGACCAGATCGAGCATGGTATAATTGAGAGAGAGCACTGCCATCTTGACTGTGCATAGCATGATTGGCTATGTT
This sequence comes from Rhinophrynus dorsalis, assembly GCA_037306005.1. Classification (NCBI taxonomy): domain Eukaryota; kingdom Metazoa; phylum Chordata; class Amphibia; order Anura; family Rhinophrynidae; genus Rhinophrynus; species Rhinophrynus dorsalis. The sequence continues at coordinate 601,746,229 of CM074719.1, forward strand.
CCCCTGTCCTAGTCCCTGTCCCCTTCTCTCTGGGGCCAGTGTTCAGCATGGAGGAACATGACATTCTGTATTGGGTGGTAGGCAGGCATACCAAGTTAGAGTAGGGTGACCACATGTTCCTGATTGCAGGGACAGTGTCGGATTTTAAATGTGTGTCCCTTGTCCTGGACAGACCCCTTCTCGGACAACACAAAGTCCCAGAATAAAGTCTTCACAGTACAGAGTTCTAAACACTAGAAAGACAACAGCCCGTTGCCTACTTTGAAAGAAAGCGATGCTTCTGCTGGGCTACAAGAAAATGGCTTCCAGACAGAGCTCTAAACAAAAGAAAGAGAACTGAACCTTGATCCTGACATCAATCGGGAGCTGCAGTGCAATTTAGTGTAATGCTAATTGAGGTTTTGGGCTTGAAGTATATTTTCTTGTAGCCCACAAAATCCATCACTTTCTGTCACAGCAGTAAATGTGGAGTTCTCCCTCTAGTGGTTAGAACTCCATGGTGCGCACTTCTCTCTTCAATGTCCCTGAATGTCAGAATTGAAATGTGGTCACCCTAAGCTAGAGGGGATGGCCAGCACTGCAGTTTGATGTCTGCAGTACAGCTTGTACCGCAGACAGCCTCCTGACGACATTACTATCATAAAGTGTAAGTATGTTTTTTTTATGAAGCACATCGATTTAATTAAAAAAAAAAAAAAAACAATTGAGATGCTCTTTCACCTTCGAGCAGGAATCTCTCCGGTGAGAGCTCCACTTTAAACATGACGCAGAGGAAAAGAACAATCCATAATTTCCGTAGGATGCCCCATTGCTCTCCACTTGTCACAAGCAATGTTATTGGAAGAATTTTTGGCATGAGTAGCTTAGTAGATTATCATTAGGCAGATGTAGTGCTTGATAGCATACGTACACTACATACAGACATTCTATATTGAAAATGCACCTGCTAAGCCATATATTATTCTTGAGCTGAATAATTCCTGAATTATGTGGCCCATTTAAGTCATTTGCTAAGCATAGCAGGAATCCTCCCATTGCCTTATCATGTTCCCGCACTTTATCTTGGAGCAGTCAGACAATAAATTCCACTCTGAGGGTTAAATATGCAGCTCCTGAATCCTCAGAAAAGGCCATATGTTAGATTATTCCTTTGCTTACACAACAGATAATCAAATGGATAAATATTTTCATTGAGAGTAGGAAATTAGAGATTATAAGGGAAGAGTTCAAAAAGTAAGAGGGTATTCTGCAAGGCAAATTAATGAGGACATTTAATTTTAGTGTTTCACCAACAGAACAGAAGAGGGCTGCATGAAAAGTCTGAGGGCTTTATGAGTCCTGTGCATCATATTACTCAGCACTGTGTCAGGGCTTACGAGCTGCCTGAAACAGAACAACATCAATCATTCATCTTCAGATACATGCCTGAAGATAATATTCTGTTTATGTGGGAAATGTCTTTGACAAAAATGTGGGTCTTTGTGTGTGGTACATTTCTGTAGATGTGCTAGGTCTGTGTCCATGAGGTATTGTATGTCTATAGATCTGCAATAGCTTGTTAGAGTTTTTTCTTGGGTGTTTCAGTGGTTCAATGGATGCTGTAAAGTAAGAATGCTTTCAAAAATAGACAAGTTAATATTTTATTTTTATCATTTAACAAAATGATAGTGAGTGGTCAGAAGAAAATTGCAAATTAAATCAATATTTGGTGTGGCCACCCTTTAACTTCAAAACAGCATCATGTCTTAGAGGTACACTTGCACAAAGTCAGGGATTTTGTAGGCACATTATAGTCAGATGTACGATTAAACAATTATACCAAATAAGTGCTAACGATCATCAATTTAATATGTAGAAACAGCTGTGTAGGAGGAATAAAACTGGGTGAGGAACAGCCAAACTCAGCTAACAAGGTGAGGTTGCTGAAGGCAGTTTAATGTCAAAAGTCATACACCATGGCAAGACTAAGCACAGCAACAAGATACAAGGTAGTTATACTGCATCAGTAAGGTCTCTCCCAGGCAGAAATTTCAAAGCAGACAGGGGTTTCCAGATGTATTGTGAAGAAGCACAAAGGAATGGGCAACTTTGAGGACCGTAGATGCAGTGCTTACTTCCTTCCCAATCTGAAGATGTCCAGCAATGCCATGAGCTCAGAATTGGCAGAAAATAGTGGGACCCTAGTCAAAAGTGGTTTTCATGGAAGACTTGCAGCCAAAAAGCCATACCTCTGACTTGGAAACAAAGCCAAGCACGAAAACACAGGAACTGGGGTGCAAAAAAATGGGAGAAGCTGCTCTGGACTGATTAGTCAAAATTTGAAATATTTGGCTGTAGCAGAAGGCAGTACATTCACTAAAGGGCTGGAGAGTGGTAGAAGATTGAGTGTCTGCAGGCAACAGTGAAGCATGGTGGAGGTTCCTTGCAAGTTTGGGGCTGCTTTTCTGCAAATGGAGTTGGGGATTTGGTCAGGATTAATGGTCTACTCAATGCTGAGAAGTACAGGCAGATACTTATCCGTCATGCAATACCATAAGGGAGGCATCTGATTAGTCCCAAATGTATTCTGCAACATGACAACAACCCCAAACATACAGCCAAAGTCATTAAGAACTATCTTCAGCATAAAGAAGAACAGGGAGTCCTGGAAGTGATGGTATGGCCCCCACAGAGCCCTGACCTCAACATCATTGAGTCTGTCTGGGATTACGTGAAGAGAGAGAAGCAACTGAGGCTGCCTAAATCCACAGAAGAACTGTGGTTATGGTTAGTTCTACAACATGTTTGGAACCACTTTAACAAACTTAACAAATCGTGGTCAAGTGTACCTAGAAGAATTAATGCTGTTTTGAAAGCAAAGGATGGTCACACTGAATATTGATTTGATTTAGTTTTGCTTCTGGTCACTGCATTTTGTTAATTGATAAAATAAACTATTAACATGTCTATTTTGAAAGTATTCTTAACACCTTAAGGACCCTTGATGGTCCTTGTATGTCATGGCTGGATTTGCTTTAAGGACCAATGACGTACCAGGACCGTCATTGAATTCCGGGCCTCCCGCGTGGCTGAACGCTGTTCGGGGAGTCCGGAATCGTATTCAATTTAAAAAAAAAAAGCTCCATTGTCCTTAAATGAACGTCGCGGGCATGCGTGGCTGGTCCTTAAGGGGTTAATATATTATATATATATATATATATATATATATATATATATATATATATATATATATATATAGATAGATATAGATAGATATAGATAGATAGATATATATAGATATAGATATATATATACACGCACACACACACGTTGTAGGTTGGGATATTTTGTTTTATTCAAAAGTTAATACAGGTCAGCTGTTAGCAGCACTGCTATCTGGTCACTTTTGGGATAAATTAAGTAATTTGCTACAGTTCTCCAATGTAAGTGATTTAGGACACACCACCTGGTGGCCACAAAAGTAAATTGAAGTTTCATGTAAGCAAAACAAAAATTGCAATTAAAAATGTCCCATCAGTTGGACTATACTTGTTTTACTCATCATGAAAGGCTCTATAATAAGTATATATTTTTCTAAGACATTTCACTGCTCCTGTAAGTTCCCCCTTCATATTTTTCTTCTTGGGTGTCCAAACCATTTTATCCCTCAACTGGAAATGAAAACATTTCTTTATCAGATTTATAACAAAGGGATTAACTAAGATCATTGATGGCAACTTTCCATTTCTTGACACACAGACTACTTTGACCTAATCTTATAAATAGGATTTACATGGTAACTTTAAATGACTCCGGTCTGTGAGACAGAGATAGACTTGCAAAGAGGAAAAAAAAAGAAGCCGTTTTAAACAAAAAGTGTATTCAGTGTTCCATCACTTTCACATAGTGCTTAGGCCTATTTATACCATAGAGATCAGCATATTATTTTAACATATTGCAAAGGGTATAATAGGCTCATACACTTTACCTGCTTCAGTCATGGATATGACATCTAGGGCTAACTGAAAATGGTATCTCTTGCACATAGTGAGTGTGACAAAGGTACACTTCATAATGGCCATTGAGATTTTGACCAGTGGAGAATGTGTCTGGAACTTAAAGAGTTAACTATATCTTACTAAAAATAAATAAATAATAATAAATAAATAAAAAATAAACAGGAATAGACACTCGTGATAGACCACTAGGGGGTTATGCACCAAAGAGTGATAAAGAGGTAATAAAGTGGAGATAACGTGTTCAGTGATATCACTTCTCCAGTTCCTAAGATATTCTATAGAGCCAATGCATTAAAGGGACAGTAATGTCCTATTAAAAAATATTTAGAGTTAGGTAGAGGTTAAAAAAAAGAAACTAATTGCCACAAATCCGCTATGGTTTGAGAGGTATAGGCACTGAAAGTTCCCCCTCCCTCCCCTTCTTCTGATGTCAGCTGTAAAGCTGACAGAAGGAGATTTGAGTTGTGCGACTCAAGGAGGCTCTTCAGCAGAGCCGAAGTCTCGTTATTTCAAAAGAATTAGTTTAGTGGAAAAGTCTACAAAGTGTGCTTGGTTTGCAAGCACACTTCGTAGACTTTTCCACTGAAGTAATTCTTTTGAAATAACGCAATTTCAGCTCTGCTCGCCGGATCGGGATCTCCTGCTGTCAGCACAGCCCTGACATCAGGAAAAGGGTGTTACAGCTTACCTTGGTTTCAGAGTCATCTGCAGGCGTGAGGCTTCAAGCATGCAGCAGGCCTCTGTTTTATGTGTTTGCTTCCTGTAGTCTCCTCCTACCTACTTCCTTCCTCTAAGCTGCTCCTCCTACCTACTTCCTGATGAGGGGTTTAAAGGGCAGACTGAATCCTGGCTCAGTTGCCCTTGCATTGTTGTACAATACAGTTCTGTTTCCTTTGGTCTGTGTGTATGACCTGGCTTGTCTGACAATCCATTATGGTGCTGACCTGTGGCTCTGTTTGACTAATCTTTTGCTTGCTCCCATTGTGTAGTGGACACCCAATATGGTGTGGACCTGTGGGTCTGGCTGACTACCTGAACTGTGTATGACCCGCCCTTTCTACCATCCATTCTGGTGTTGACCTGTGGCTCTGTCTGCCCATTCTCCTTGAGCGTTCCGATTTGGCTTAAACATCCTTTCTGGTGCAAATCTGTGGCTCTGGCTGACTACCCGCTCCTTGTATGACCTGGCTTGTCTGACTACCCACTCTGGTGTTGACCTGGGGCTCTGTCCACTGCGCTTCCATCATACCAATGCTTCAGTGGATATCCTATCTGGTGCAAACCTGTGGCTCTGGCTGACTACCCTCTCCGTCTATGACCCAGCTTGTCTGACTATCCTTTCTGGTGCTGACTAGGGGGCTCTGTCTGTTTCCTCCGTGTGTTGGTCCCCACTCCACAGACACCCATCCTAGAGCGGACCTGGGGCTCTATCAGACTCCTAGACTGACTGCAGGCTGAGTCAGTGCTAGTCCTTTGGGCTTTCCGAATTACCTCAAGGCTCCAGTGGGCTGAGGCCTAGTCTCGGACAGTGTGGTGGACCTATTGGCGGACTGCTATTTCTGATACAGTGCTTGCATCTTTGATCACCCTCTGTGTGTTATCTGTTTACGTGCATTATTGGTATTGTTCTAGTAAAGGATTGTTTTAGTTGGGAACCGTGACAAAGGGGAGGGAGGGGGAACTTTCAGTGTCTATATCTCTCAGACCATAGCTGTTTGAGAGATAGGATTTGTGGCAAATAGTTTATTTTTTTAACCTCTACCTAAATCTAAATATTTTTAAAGGGACATTACTGACCCTTTAAGATGTCCGAAAAGTGGAGAGATCTTAGTGCAGTGGTTGTCAACTATGGTCCTCGGGAACCACCAAAGGCCAGGCCTTAGGGATTTCTCTGCTAGAGCACAGGTGCGGTGATCAGAGGTTCATTCACATTGATTAACTCACCTGTGCTCTAACAAGGAAATCATCACATCCTGGCCTGTTAGTGGGTCCTGAGGACAGGAGTTGAGAACCACTGTCTTAGTGCACTGGCTCTATACAATAACATAAAACTTGGAGAGGTTTTGGAGAAGACATCTCCACTACATCATCTCTTTATTACATGTCAATGCATCCTTGTGTCTCTTCAGCAGATGGATTTTACCTCCACACATTTCTTGCTAGCAAAATAACATTACAATACATCGCGCTATATTACTTTAGGTCAACTTAGGTTAATTTCTCTTCTTTTTCATACGAAATGGATTGACTTTACATAGAATTTTATAGTGATATTGGCACTAATGTTTAATTTCTTCTGCAGCTAGATCTGGGCTGAATTTCAATGTTACACTGTGTATATATTATTTATATCCTGTTTAAAGAGAATCCATCGTTAGAAATGTTATAATGCTTATTTAAATTTAACCAGCTTGAAGAAGTGTAGCATAGTTTTCTGATTTATATACTAAATAGGCATCATGAAATAATGTGAATTGTACAGTTCTTTGGACAGATTCTGGGAATTTTAGATTAACCACTTTAAGACCAGAAGAGTGTGCAACACCCATCTCATCCTCAAAAGGGTTAAAGGTATAGGCATGTTCTATATGATAGATTAGCAAGATTAGCTAACATAGACAGACTTGAGACAGACAGGCAACAGACAGACAGGCAACAAACAGACACGCAACAAACAGGCAGGCAACAAACAGACAGACTTGAGACAGACAGGCAACAGGCAGACAGGCAACAGACAGACTTGAGACAGACAGACTTGAGACAGACAAGCAACAGACAGGCAACAAACAGACAGACTTGAGACAGACAGGCAACAGGCAGACAGGCAACAGACAGACTTGAGACAGACAGACTTGAGACAGACAATCAACAGACAGGCAACAAACAGACAGACTTGAGACAGACAGACATACTTGAGACAGACAGCTTAGAGACAGACAGACTACAGACAGACAAACTTGAGGCAGACAGACAAACTTGAGGCAGGCAGACAGACAGGCAGGCAGACAGGCAGACAGACAGGAGATAGATAGATAGATAGATAGATAGATAGATAGATAGATAGATAGATAGATAAATAGATAGATAAATAGATAGATAGACAGTTTGCAGTTTACAAGGATTCCCAGGTCTTTGTCTAACAACGAGTCCCCTAAAATGATTCCATTAAATTGATAGCAATGCCTGCTGGCTACAATATTAACGTTTATTAACATTAAAAATATAAATTCAATGATGTATGTGTTGTCTCTCAAAGTTGTATAGTTTGTGAGATATAAGGCATTAAAGGGGAACTACCACCCCAACACAATGTACTCTCTACGTTTTTGTCTTCCTAGTGTTATTAGCAATCAATAGTTTTCTCCAAAAAAGTGTTGTAAGAGCACAATCTTTATACTAAATCTCTACCTGATGACGTCTTGCCCCTTGAATCCGTTCTGCGCATGACCGTTATGAAGCCATTCAGCTCCATTGTACTTCCCTCTGTCTTGCCCATCACTCGTACATCATTGTCCTCAGCACCACGTGACCTGCCGAGCTCCTGACATCAAGCGCGGTCAGGTCATTCCATCCTAGTGGAAACAGACCGGTGGTTTATATATAGCGAGTGCTTCACATGCACCCAATCCCACTAGGCTGAAATGACCTGATCACGCTTGATGCCAGGAGCACGGCAGGTCACGTGTTCCTGAGGACAATGACGTATGAGTGATGGGCAAGACGGAGGGAGGTACAATGGAGCTGAATGGCTCCATAGCAGTCATGCACAGAACGGATTCAAGGGGCAAGGCGTCATCAGGTAGAGATTTAGTATAAAGATAGTGCTCTTACAATGCTTTTTTTGAGAAATCCAACTATGGATTGCTAATAACGCTACGAAGACAAAGATTTAGAGAGTACATTGTGTTGGGGTGGTAGTTCCCCTTTAAAGTTCCCCCCTCCCACCCCTTTCACAGACGTCAGCGCTTTTGCTGACAGAAGGAAATTAAAGTCATGCAACCAGACAGTGGCTCTTCAGCAGAGCCTAAATAGAGATATCTAGAAAGAAATACTTCATTGGATCGGTCTATAAAGTGTGCTTGATTTTCAAGCAAACTTAGTAGACTGTTCCAATTAAGTATTTCTTTTTACATTGAGTTATTTTGGCTCTGCTGAAGAGCCACCATCAGGTCATATGACCTGAATCTCCTTCTGTCAGCTAAAGGCTGACGTCCGTGAAAGAGGTGGGAGGGGGGAACTTTAAAACCTTATATCTCTCAAACTATACAAGTTTGAGAGACAATGCATACATCATTGAATTTATATTTTTAATGTCTACAGTATTAAAGTTTATTAACAGCAGGCATTATTATCACTTTAAGTTCATAAGTAACGGCACAATTTTTTCTTCCCAAATGCATGACTTTACACTTTCCCACATTAAACTTCATAATGTGTGATAGACAGACAGGTAAGTGTTAGCTTGGATTATCCATTTGCAGGAATAATGAAAAGGTAGCATACACTTTCTTTGAGCTAATAAGAAAAGCGAAAAACATTGATGCAACACCATTTCCACCCCTAACTTCAAGGCTAAGAAAGGTGCTTTGGACCTGTTACTCTTAAAGCGGAACAATCACATCAATATGTCACCTCTTCCATCCATTGTTAGTATGCATATAATAATGAAAATAGGCTAATAAAGTTGCTGGTTAGATAGCTCAGTGGTAAATGCCCTGCCTACAGCGCCTGCTCAAAGTTGCTGGTTCAATTTCCAGCAAGGTCAACTCAGCCCTTCATCCTTCTGAGATAGATAAATGAGTACCATTGATTTAGTAATAATAACATCTATTATACAGCTGCCAATTTGGTTAATTCTGAGAGTGTGAGCTAAAATCGCTTTGAGTCCCACTGGTAGAAAGGCACTATATAAATACTAGTTATTATATTATTAAAGGGATAGTAATACTTAATAATTACTAACCTCTATATTAAAGTCATATTAAAAAGAAACGTATTGCCCCCAGTGTCATCTCTCAAACCTTTATGGTTTGAGAGATAATCACTCCAAAAGTTGCCCTCCCCCTCCCCCTTCCCCGTAGTCAGCATTTTAGCTGACTGAAGGGAAATCCGGTCTTAGATCATCAGGTGGCTCTGCAGCAGAGCCGTGATCGCGTTAATAAAAAAGAAAACTTTCACTGAAATGGTCTTCTACGTGTGCTTCGTTTGCAAGCACATGTAGAAGACCGTTTTAGTGAAAGATTTTTTTTTTTATTAAAACGATCTCAGCTCTGCTGCAGAGCCGCCTGATGATTATAAGACCGGATATCCCTTTGGTCAGCTACAACGGAGAGATTATCTCTCAAACCATAAAGGTTTGAGAGATGACACTGGGGGCAATACATTTCTTTTTAATATGAATTTAAAATAGGGATTAGCAATTATTAAGTATTACTATCCCTTTAAACTTGTTAAAGGGATAGTAATACTTCATTTTATCTTTATTTTATTTTGTAGGCATTAAAAACATTAAGAACGATATAAGTCTTATCTCTCAAACCTTTATGGTCTGAGAGATATTCACAAGCAAAGTTTCCCCTCCCGCCCCTTTTACCTAGTGTAAGCCATCTCTTCTCAGATGTGGAATGCAGTCCATAGACCAGACAGATAACAGAAAGGGACAATCTTCTTTCTATGAAAACAATGGAAACCCTGCCCCCCTTGACAAGTTTTTCAGGTTTTTCCCTTATCTTAATTGAAGATTGTCCCTCTCTGCAGTCTACCTGGGCACCTCCCTTCTGCTCTGGCTGAGCAGTGTTACATCAGTAAAAGGGGCGGGAGGGGGACACTGTCATTGAATTACTTTTCAACTACAACTCTGACAGAATTGAAATAACACTCTCCAAAGTCCAAATACTATGATGATTAATTAGAGCTGCTTTTATTATGAAACATTACTATCCCTTTAAGTGTCGGCATCATTTTAAATCCTAACTTGCTTTCAGACCTACATTAATAGGAGAGTGCGGCCATCTTTTCAAAGTGGGATCTGTGCGCCTGTTCTGTACCGTTTGGTTACAATGCAACACTTCAGATAATAGAACAATGAGACATCAAAATATCTGAAACTATCGAGTTGCTCTAAAAAAAGAAAAAAAATATATTTATTTTGATTCAGATTAAACAATTGTCAAGCTGACCAATTTCCCCCATTTTTAAGGCTTGAAACCAAATAAATGTTTTTGAAAGAGCTCAGCAGTTTTGATGTCTCACAGTTCAACTATATGATGAATAACAATTTACCTATAATCTCTTTAATCAATATATCGAGAGTTGATTGACTGCTGGAGACCACCAGCTGAAATATAGAGAATACGGAAAGCATTACATGATGGGTTTCCTTATAGTTTTCTATTTATTTTTTGTTTTTTTGCATTTTCAAAACCGGAAAAGTCATACAACGTATATATTTCATAATAAAACTTTAAGGATTCTTTGATCCATGTAAAAAAAAGAAATAAAATAACCCTTCATAATCTTTGGGTAACCATCTGGCATTCAACGGGTTAAATGTAATAATTAACCCCTTGGATTCTAGAGGTCCCCAATGTATTACTTTGCAATTAACTACCCTTGCCCAGACTTTAAACTTTTTATTTCCAATCTGATTATGATCTGCTCAACCTTAGTACTTTAAACACTCTATAAATACAGAGCTGGAGGCACAACTGTCTTAAATTTAACTTCAGCACCAATTAGAGGCATAATTATATATTGTAATGAATTCTGGCACAGGGAATGGAATTCATTAATGTGTGCTAGCTATGAGGCAACCCCGTCCCCAGACTAAACACAAGGTTCTCCTGAGACAGAATGCCAAATGTAAAGTCTCTTAAGCATTTATAATGTGACTAGTGTAAGCCCGTGTACACGGGCCAAGGTCTGGGTGATGTTAACCCTTTGAGTACTTTGCATACCCCTCTGGCACTCAAAGGGTTAAGAGGCTGGTCCTGCTCTGCATCCTGCCGCCGACGCAGTCATGCACTGTAGAGACTGCCCTAAAGCACAGAACTCCCAGCATTCTGTGCTCCCAGCATTCTGTGCTCCCAGCATTCCGTGTGTTTGGACAGTCTCTATTGCGCATGATGGCTTCTGACAAACATCCTAGTGAATTATTATATAGGATAGGGAGAAGAACAGAAAAAGATTCTGAACTTTTGCAGTTCTAGGACAAACCTCCCAGCACAGAACTCCCAGCATTCTGCACAGAATGCTCCCAGCACAGAACTCCCAGCATTCCACACAGAATGCTCCCAGCATTCTGTGCGTTCGGACAGTCTCTACTGTGCATCATGGCTTCTGACAAACATCCTAGTGAATTATTATATAGGATGGTAATAAATCCTAAAAAACTTAGAAGCTTGCTTGTGGTTTGTAAGAAGGAATACTGATGGGGAAGTGAGGATTACAATGGAGATGAGGGCATTTGCATGGAGGTTGCGGGGAGGGGTGTCCCTAACTTTTTTTTTTAACCCTTTCAGTGCCAGAGGGGTACTCTACGCATTGCAGATCAAGGCATTGCATACCCCCTGGCAGTGAAAGGGTTAATGGAGCCTTAAACCCACGCACAATTTTGCCCTTATGTGAAGTGTGGGGGGTGTATTATACGCGGCGTCTGCTGTGATCAGCTGTGCACAGCGTGCAGCACTCTTGCATCTGCCGCAAGCTTCCAGCAAATCCCTGAGAGGACCTTTTCATTAAAGTCAATTGTAATACCTCAAGGTCCTCACAAGGCAATACAGTACATCCATTGAATAGATCTCTTGAATTGGATGTACTGTATTGCCCTGTGAGGACCTTGAGGTATTACCATTGGCTTAAAGAGGAATTACCACACTAGTTAAAGTCATCCTGCAATAATTAGGCAGGTGGCGACTAGCTTTATAATAGTTATATTACCTCTCAAAAGTGCCCCATTGTAAAGTAATCCTTAATCTTCCGAGGCCGGAAGCCAGGCATCAGTGCAGACATCTTGTCTGCACACCTGCGCTATCAGTCCCGGTCTCCATTAAAAAGCATTTCATTGGCCCGAAAGGCACCGGAAGGGACTGACGGCGCAGACGGGCAGACTGCACTAACCTGGCCGCCAGTCTGGGAAGATTAAGGATTACTTTACAACTGACACTTTTGAGCGGTAATATAACTATTATTATGCTAGTTGCCACCTGCCTAATTATTGCAGGGTGACTTTACCTGGCATGGTAATTCCATTTTAAATGAAAAGGTCCTTGCAGGGATTTGCTGGAAGCCGGAGGCAGATGCCGGAGTTCTGCCAGCTGTACACAGCTGATCGCAGACTGGGGTGAGTTGAAGCAGGGAAGGAGGCAAAGGGAAGGGCACCTAAAGTAAATTAGTTTAATGAGACGGGGAAAAACAAGGATGCGGTTTATACATAGGCACTCTTATATTCCCCTAAAGTCTTGGGTATAATTTGCACCTGCGTATTATACATAGGTGTGTATTATACCTGAGATTTTATGGTACTATGAAAAGCCTTAGTCAGTCACTCAGTCTCTGTCACAGAATGTATTATTACAAACAAACAAAAAGAAACAACACAACAAGTTTCCTTTTGATAAAATGACCTGCTGAGTTGTGAAACCCACAGAAGTGCTGTTTCTTTATTATTATTATTGTTTACTCTGATTCTGTGTTGTCCAAGGAGAGGGGATGACGAATGCAGGGACAATCATTATTCCCAGTACGGACATCGATCCACAGAGTAAACAGGCTTGTGAGGATTTTCCACACATGAGATAAACGTATATGTATGATCAGCTTTACAGTACTATGTGCACTCTCTGTTGATTGCAGAAAATTATCTTTTGGACACCAGTTGACTGTTAACGGGGTGGTTAAAAGGAAATAGGTTAAAGCTGTAATAACATTTGAATAAATTAGTCTCGCTGAAGTAGTAGTTTCATTATATAACATAGCAGGAAAATCCTTAAAGGGATAGTAATGTTTCACAACAACAGCAGCTCCAATTAATCTTCATAGTATTTGGGCCATAGAGAGTGGTATTTCAATACTGTCAGAGTTGTAATTCAAGAGTAATTGAATGATAAAGTATCCCCTCCCACCCCTTTTACCTAGTGTAACACTGCTCACTAGTGTTGAGCGAGCATGCTCGGCCGATGCTCGGATCGGCTCGAGCATCGCTGTGCTCGGCACATGGCGGTACTCGTACGAGTACCGCATGTGCTCGCCCGCCATGTTCGGGTCTCCTCCCCGCACGTTTTGCGGCTGCTGCGCAGCCAATAAACGTGCAGGGAGGCTCTGACATCGGTGTAATGCCAGCAGCCATGTTGGCTGCTGGCATTACACTGATTGGCTGGCCAGAACCCGTGGTCAGGTGCTGTATAGCACATGACCATCGAGTTCGGCTCAGTCTGAGCCAGGGAGAGCTGAGGATAGGAAGGGAAAGGCAGTGTAGGGAGGAAAAAAAAAAATTGTGACAAAAAAGAACCAAAAGTCCTTTTTAGGACTACTGTGTGTGGGGGCAGTAGGTTATTTTCTGTGGGGGGAAAAAAACAAAAAAAAAAAAAAAAAATATTCTGTTTAGTGTGAAAAGTTGCAGATTAGAGCACATTCTGTTTAGTGTGCACAGTTGCAGATTAGAGCACATTCTGTTTAGTGTGCAAAGTTGCAGATTAGAGCACATTCTGTTTAGTGTGCAAAGTTGCAGATTAGAGCACATTCTGTTTAGTGTGCAAAGTTGCAGATTAGAGCACATTCTGTTAAGTCTTCAAACTAAAATATCAAAGTCACGTATTCCATTCAGTGTGCGTCGCCGCAGTTTAGCAGCACATTCTGAGTACTGTGCAGAGTTGCAGAATAGGAAGAAATACTGTTAAGTCTTCAAACTAAAATATCAAAGTCACATATTCCATTCAGTGTGTTTCACCGCCGTTTAGCAGCCTATTCTGTGTACTCTGCACAATTGCAGAATAGGAAGAAATACTGTTAAGTTTTCAAACTCAAATATTAAAGTCACATATTCCATTCAGTGTGTGTCACCGCAGTTTAGCAGCCTATTCTGTGTACTCTGCACAGTTGCAGAATAGGAAGAAATACTGTTAAGTTTTCAAACTCAAATATTAAAGTCACATATTCCATTCAGTGTGTTTCACCGCCGTTTAACAGCCTATTCTGTGTACTCTGCAGAGTTGCAGAATAATAAGAAATACTGTTAAGTTTTCAAACTCAAATATTAAAGTCACATATTCCATTCAGTGTGTTTCACCGCCGTTTAACAGCCTATTCTGTGTACTCTGTACAGTTGCAGAATAATAAGAAATACTGTTAAGTTTTCAAACTCAAATATTAAAGTCACATATTCCATTCAGTGTGTTTCACCGCCGTTTAACAGCCTATTCTGTGTACTCTGCACAGTTGCAGAATAGGAAGAAATACTGTTAAGTTTTCAAACTCAAATATTAAAGTCACATATTCCATTCAGTGTGTGTCACCGCAGTTTAGCAGCCTATTCTGTGTACTCTGCACAGTTGCAGAATAGGAAGAAATACTGTTAAGTTTTCAAACTCAAATATTAAAGTCACATATTCCATTCAGTGTGTTTCACCGCCGTTTAACAGCCTATTCTGTGTACTCTGTACAGTTGCAGAATAGGAAGAAATACTGTTAAGTTTTCAAACTCAAATATTAAAGTCACATATTCCATTCAGTGTGTTTCACCGCCGTTTAACAGCCTATTCTGTGTACTCTGCACAGTTGCAGAATAGGAAGAAATACTGTTAAGTTTTCAAACTCAAATATTAAAGTCACATATTCCATTCAGTGTGTTTCACCGCCGTTTAACAGCCTATTCTGTGTACTCTGCAGAGTTGCAGAATAATAAGAAATACTGTTAAGTTTTCAAACTCAAATATTAAAGTCACATATTCCATTCAGTGTGTTTCACCGCCGTTTAACAGCCTATTCTGTGTACTCTGTACAGTTGCAGAATAATAAGAAATACTGTTAAGTTTTCAAACTCAAATATTAAAGTCACATATTCCATTCAGTGTGTTTCACCGCCGTTTAACAGCCTATTCTGTGTACTCTGCACAGTTGCAGAATAGGAAGAAATACTGTTAAGTTTTCAAACTCAAATATTAAAGTCACATATTCCATTCAGTGTGTGTCACCGCAGTTTAGCAGCCTATTCTGTGTACTCTGCACAGTTGCAGAATAGGAAGAAATACTGTTAAGTTTTCAAACTCAAATATTAAAGTCACATATTCCATTCAGTGTGTTTCACCGCCGTTTAACAGCCTATTCTGTGTACTCTGCAGAGTTGCAGAATAATAAGAAATACTGTTAAGTTTTCAAACTCAAATATTAAAGTCACATATTCCATTCAGTGTGTTTCACCGCCGTTTAACAGCCTATTCTGTGTACTCTGCACAGTTGCAGAATAGGAAGAAATACTGTTAAGTTTTCAAACTCAAATATTAAAGTCACATATTCCGTGTAAGATGAAGAAGGTGGGTAAAAAGGGACGGGGAAGTGGACGTGATCCTGATAGTTCAGGGCGCGGGTCAGGACGCGGAGAAACTGTGCCTGGTGCCAGAGCACAAGAAAGACAGACATCCACCATACCTAGCTTCATGTGTAATTTTACAGGGCGTCGCAGGACATCACTCTCGAGGTCCGACCACTGCGAACAGGTGGTCGGTTGGATGACAGCTGATACTGCTTCCAGTCGGTTAAGCACCACCCTGTCTTCCACCAAGTCCACTCTCAGTAGCCAAGAGTCTGGTCAACATAATCCTCACTCTGATCATCCTTCCTCCCACCATACACGGTCTGGTCAAAGAAGTGATCCCACACTGGGATATAGTGAGGAGCTCGTCTCATCACCAATCCTTCATTTGACCCTCTCTCCAAGCACGCTTGCAGAGGAACATGACATCTTGTGCCCTGATTCACAACCTCTAGAGGCTACCCAATCTCAAGAAGATGACAGATGTGAACGGCATTTAAGGTCAAAGGAAGTAGTGGATGATGATGATGATGATGAGACACAGTTGCCATTAAATCAACCACTATTTCCGTCTCAAGACCTTGTTGAGGAGAATGTTATACAGTTGTCAATGACTGAGTATGTGGTGGGATCAAGACTTGAGGAGGATGATCAGAGTGAGGAAGTGGAGGAGGACTTGGTGGACGATGAGGTGACTGACCCCACCTGGGAAGGTGTAGAGCCGAGCGATGACAGCAGTCCTGAGGGTGAGCCATCTGCAGCACCGCAACAGGCTGGAAGAGGCAGTGGTGTGGCTACAGAAAGAAGGCGGACCGCACCAAACCGGCCCGCAAATGTTCCACGGAGCACCCCCTTGCGTAAATCTACCTTGCCAAAGGGTAGGTGTTCCGCGGTATGACGTTTTTTTAAGGAAAGTGCGGACGACAAAAGAATTGTAGTTTGCAACCTGTGCCACACCAGAATGAGCCGAGGCATGAACACTAGAAACCTCACCACCACCAGCATGATCCGACACATGGCATCCAAGCACCGTAGTAAGTGGGAGGAACGCCTGGATCGCCCATCTGTGTCTGCAGGCCACACCACTGCCTCCTCTTCCCCTGTTTTCGGTGCCGGCCAATCGCCTGTCGAAGGCGCAGGCCCGCATACCTCCCGCCCTGCACCTGTAGCATCTGAAGCACCATCAGCGACCACATCCACTTCCCTGTCCCAGCACAGCGTCCAAATGTCGTTACCCCAGGCATTTGAGCGCAAGAGAAAGTACCCAGCCACCCACCCACAGGCCATAGCACTAACCTCACACCTTTCCAAATTACTGGCCATCGAAATGCTGCCATTTAGGCTTGTGGACACTGAGTCCTTCCGCAGCCTGATGGCAGCAGCTGTCCCTCGGTACGCGGTCCCCAGCCGCCACTACTTTTCCCGGTGTGCCATCCCCGCATTACACCACCATGTGTCCCGTAACATCACCCGTGCCCTGACCAACGCAGTTACTGGGAAGGTCCACTTAACGACTGACACATGGACAAGTGCTTGTGGCCAGGGACGCTACATTTCCCTGACGGCACACTGGGTGAATGTCGTGGAGGCTGGGAGCGACTCGGACCCTGGGATGGCACGGGTGCTACCCACGCCGAGGATTGCGGGCCCTACCTCCATCAGGGTTTCCACCAGCACCTACGTTATTGGCTCCTCCTCCTCCGTTTCCACCTCCGAATTCTCTACACACACCGCCACTCCCCCATCAGCCAGTAGCTGGAAGCAGTGTAGCACTGCAGTGGGGAAGCGTCAACAGGCCGTGCTGAAGCTGATCTGCCTTGGGGACAAACAGCACACGGCCTCAGAGCTGTTGCAGGGGATTAGTCACCAGACCGAGCAGTGGCTCTCGCCACTCAACCTGCAAGCAGGCATGGTTGTGTGTGATAATGGGCGTAACTGGGTGGCGGCTTTGGAGCTCGGCAAGCTCACACACGTACCATGCCTAGCGCATGTATTTAATTTAGTGGTGCAGCGATTTCTAAAAACCTACCCCAATGTGCATGATCTCTTGACCAAGGTGCGCCGCGTGTGTGCACATTTCCGTAAGTCATCAACAGCTTCAGCCGGCCTGTTGAAGCTGCAGCAGCGCTTACAATTGCCAGCTCACCGGCTGCTGTGTGACGTGAGCACGCGCTGGAACTCCACCTTCCACATGTTGGCCCGGCTTTGTGAGCAGCAGAGGGCAGTAGTGGAGTACCAGCTGTTACACGGTCGTCGCCTCTCCGTTCAACTTCCTGTAATCAGAAGTGAGGAGTGGGAATGGATGTCAGACCTCTGTGAGGTTTTACGCAATTTTGAGGAATCGACACAGATGGTGAGCGGCGATAACGCTATTATCAGTGTAACCATCCCACTTCTGTGTCTACTGAAACGCTCGCTGCTCACAATTAAAACCGACGCTTTGCATGTGGAAGAGGTGGAAATGGGGGAGGAAGAGCTTACACAAGGTGATAGCCAGAGCACCCTCACTTCGTCTTCTCAGCGACAATTGGAGGAGGCGGAGGAGGAGGAGGAGGAGGAGGAAGACACGGTTGCCTCCGCTACAGAGGGTAGCCATGGAACTTTAGTTCCATCTCTTCAGCGTGGGTGGGCAGAAGAGGAGGAAGAGGATGAGGAGATTGAGAGTCATCCTCCTGGTGAGGACAGCGAAATCTTGACTGTTGGTACTCTGGCACACATGGCTGACTTTATGTTAGGCTGCCTTTCTGGACCCCCGCTACAAAGAGAATTTCTCATCTCTCATTCCTCCGGTGGAGAGGACAAGCAAAATGTTGCAATACCAGAAGGTTCTTGTCGAAAAATTGCTCCAAAATTTTCCATCTGACAACGCTGGCGGCAGAGTACGTGCTACCTTGGCCAACCGAGAAGGGGAGAAAAGGGGAGCACACAGCAGTTCCGAGAAAGGCAGGGCAACACTCTCCAAGGCGTGGGACACCTTCATGACACCCCGCCAGCACCCTCACCCTGATGCGCAGCCTAGTGTCACAAGGAGGGAAAAGTTTTGGAAGATGGTGAAGGAGTACGTAGCAGACCGTGTCAGCGTCCTCAATGATCCCTCTGTGCCTTACAACTACTGGGTGTCCAAGCTGGACACGTGGTATGAACTGGCACTCTACGCCTTGGAGGTGCTGGCCTGCCCTGCCGCCAGCGTTCTGTCTGAGCGGGTATTTAGTGCTGCTGGTGGCATCATAACAGATAAGCGTATCCGCCTTTCCACCGACAATGCTGATAGGTTGACACTTATAAAAATGAACAAGGCCTGGATTTCCCCTGACTTCTCCACTCCACTGGAGGAAAGCCCCGGGGGAACATAAACTCACTTTATATATGTTATTTACAATGATGGGAATACTCTGTATTCCCATTCACCCCTTCCACCCAAAAAACGGGTATATGGTTGACTCTTAATCTTCTCATCCTCCTCCTCCTCTTCCATATGCCCTGGGATATAATTTTTATATAGGGCCAGCTCACCAGCGTGCCCTGGGATATAATTTTTATATAGGGCCAGCTCACCAGCGGGCCCTGTGATATAATTTTTATATAGGGCCAGCTCACCAGCGGGCCCTGTTTGACAATTTTTATATAGGTCAGCTCACCAGCGGGCCTTCTCATATAATGTTTTATTGGGTCAGCTCTCTAGCGGGCCCTCTCATATAATGTTTTATAGCGTCAGCTCACTAGCGGGCCTTCGCATATAATGTTTAGGATGGTCAGCTCTGCAGCAGACCCTCACCCATAATGTTTTAGATGGTCAGCTCAGCGCACGTTTCCATCTTAATCATGGCCTCAGTTCTGAAAATCAAGGAAATTTTTGGGAGAATTTGCCTCTGCGCACGTTTCCCTCTTAATCATGGCCTCAGTTCTGAAAATCAAGGAAATTTTTGGGAGAATTTGCCTCTGCGCACGTTTCCCTCTTAATCATGGCCTCAGTTCTGAAAATCAAGGAAATTTTTGGGATAATTTGCCTCTGCGCACGTTTCCCTCTTAATCATGGCCTCAGTTCTGAAAATCAAGGAAATTTTTGGGAGAATTTGCAGATGATATACAAGTAAATATACAGCAAATATTGTTTGGTAACAATTTTTCGCCTAAAGTCGTTTTTATTTTCCTTTTTGTGTGTTTTATGGTCAGTCTGTAAAAATGGCGTACTACGGGCGAAAGATCGTTCCCAGCAGCGATGTTGGAGTCCAAGGTGCATCCAGACATCCTCCCTATGCTGTCCCTGAACCATTTCTGTAGTGTTTCCATCTTTTTCTGCCCTTTTCCTATGGACCAGGCACCCTCCCCTCATCAGAGCAGGGGGTGCCTGGTGTAATGCTCGAGTCCTCCCATTGACTTCAATGGGGCTCGGATGCTCGGCCGAGCACTCGAGCCTCAGGGGGTGCTCGGTCAGAGCACCCGAACATCCGAGCATTGGGGTGCTCGCTCATCACTACTGCTCACCTCAGATGTGGAATCTGGTCCTGGGAACAGACAGGTTGCAGCAAGGGACAATCTTCTTACTGTGATCATAAGAAAAACCCTGCTCCCTTGACTGTTTTTTTAGGATTTCCTTATGATCACTGAAGATTGTCCCTCTCTGTGATCCATCCGGACAGTCTTGCTGCTCTGAGGTGAGCAGTGTTACATCAGTAAAAGGGGTGGGAGGGGGATACTTCATCATTCAATTACTCTTGTACTACAACTCTGACAGTATTTAAATAACAGTCTTCATGGTCCAAATACTATGAAGATTAATTGGAGCTTCTTTTATTGTGAAACATTACTACTTTTAAAACACAGAATTTTTCACAGAAAAAGTGTCCAGTTCCCAGTTTGTAGTTTTCCCATCCCCTCCCTACATCTTCTCTCTGCTTTGCATCCAGACCACGGCTCATACATTATTTATTTATTGCCCTAAAACATTAAATACATATCACATTTAGTACCCTCTTCAAACTTTCTTTGTAAGCATCTTAGACTGTTATCTAACTTGAGAACTCTCCAAGACTAAGCAGATTTTGTGATGCATTTGTGCTTGACCTGAGGAAGAGAATTGACCTCTCACAAGCTTGTCTGTTAGTCCAAAAAAAAAAATTATCACCAATTACCAAAGTACTCATATCTTTGTATTACTAAAAGTGGACTAATACTGCTACTAAAAATTGAGGATAAATAATGGAACTCAATGAATATAGTTGGAAAGGTTTTACACATTAGGTTCAGTGCCATACCTGGGGATATGCACAAAGAAGTGATAAAGAGGTAATAAAGTAGAGATGACTTCTCCAGTGATATCACTTCTCCTGTTCCTATGTTATTCTATGGAGCCAATTCACTAAGATTTCTCCAGCTTTAGAGCTCTTAGTGCATGGACCCTATCCTATATAATAATTCGCTAAAACGTGTGTAACGACGCTGCAGTCATGCGCAGTAGAGACTGCACGTGCAGTAGCTGACACATAGCCGAATGCTGTGAAGGAGTGTCCGGCTCTGTATCAGCTGAGGCGCGGGCAGTCTCTACTGCGCATGACTGCCCCGCGACCGGCTGGCAGTGGCATTATGGCCGTGTAACAGGATCTTCAACTAGTAGAATAATATAGGAACTGGAGAAGTCATCTTCACTTTATCTCCTTTTTATCATGTATTAGTGCATCTCCCCCAAATGCATTTGGCACATTGGAACACCTGTAGGGAACTACTGAACTACTGGGACAGAAAAAAATATTTTTTTTTCAATCCAATTTCTTAGGTTTATTTTTAACCCTTGAAACAAGTAAAACGTTTGGAAGAAACGTGACTGGCAAATAGTCACTGATGAGTGGAACAGTGGGTTAGGAAGAGGATTAGGAAGTTAATTAGTTAAATGAGCAGTACACTTTTTATGAAAAAACATATTACATGTCTTTTCCTGCTGATTAAAACACTGATGGAGGCTGTATCTTTCCAGAGTTATTACAGTAAAGCAGCTGGGGATGGGGGTTAAATTAACATTGCCCTCTAGCGGACAGATTTCAGATACTTTTCTTCTGCATTCTATGGGAAAGGTGAGTCACTGACAACAGTTTTGCAAAGAATGTTATAGTAACTGCTTAGTGATTTTCTGTCAGTCTGATCTGTCAGCAAGTAATCTTCCTAGTTTTCTGTTTCCAGAGAGTATAATAAATTTAAACAACTATATCTTTTGAATAAAACAAATGCCAGCAGTGGGACTGCATTTTGTTTTACTCAGGAGGAAAAGCCTTTTAACATGTAGGCTTTCATATAAAAATGTAGTGCTCCTTTAAGTTGCAGTTCTGAAGCAAACCAACTACTGGGGGGGGTAAAAATTCACATTGATTTAAATGGTGTTTTAACCCCTTGAATACCAGCAAGGTTTCCAATGTATTGGAAAACAATGTGTTAGAGACTTCTCAAGGAGTTATTAAAAAAAAAACATTTAAATAAATGTGAATCTGGGGAATTTTCATCCCCCCCCCATTGGAGCAGTTGGTTTGTTCCATAATTGCATCTCATTAGATTACTGAATTGCACTTTAATTTCCAAACTGAGTATTGGGGCTGGATTCATGGCTTCAGTATGAAAATACAGCAGAATTTTGAGCGCTTGTCACAATATCACATTCAAAATGTTTCAGTTGTCAAAATTGCTAATTTAAAGTGGAACTACCACCCCGCCTAAAGTTGCCCCCAAATACTCATCTGGTGACTAGCTGCTCAGTAGTGCTAGTCACCAGAATTATTACCTCGTTATTGAGAATTTCTACTGCTCCCGGGACTGACAGCCAGGAAACAGAGCAGACATCTTTGCATAGTGACGTCTGCACACCTGCACTGTCTGTCCCAGTCCGCTTTAGGAGGTGTTGCTAGGTACTGGAAGGGACTGACAGAGCAGGTGTGCAGACGTCACTATGCAAAGATGTCTGTGCTTTTTCTTGCCTGTCAGTCCGGTAGCAGTAGGAATTCTCAATAAAGTGGAAATAATTCTGGTGACTAGCACTATTAAGCAGCTAGTCGCCAGATGGGTAGTTCTTTGGGGACAACTTTAGGCAGAGTGGTAATTCTGCTTTAAAGTGTTGCCATTTAAAATGTTACCTTACCCTAAACCAGTGGTTCTCAACTTCTGTTCTCGGGACCCACTAACAGGCCAGGACTTAGGGATTTATCTGCTAGAGCACAGGTGTGGTGATCAGAGGCTCATTCACATTGATTAACTCACCTGTGCTCTAACAAGGAAATCATCAAATCCTGGCCTATTAGTGGGTCCTGAGGACAAGAGTTGAGGACCACTGCCCTAAACTAGCATAACATACCTTAAATACTCTAACCTAACTACTCTAACCTATCCTAACCCTACCTTAACCTAACTATCCTAGCCTAAATACCCTTTAAAAAAATTAAGACAAACCAAAATCACCCCCAAACCCTAACAACCGTACCTCCAAACTACCCGACCCTAACCTAACTACTGCTTCAGATTTGGATCATTTTGCAAATGTGTTATTTTAAACAGTGACATTTTAAAGGACACCATTTTGACAGCTGCAACATTTTAAAGGCACCATTTTGACAATGACCATATGTGACACTTCATTGCAAAATGTTACGGGATTCACATCTGCTGCTTGAATCTAAAGAGAAAAAAAATACTGTTATCCTATAAAATGCAAAATCATTGCTTCCCAATGAGTCGAAGACCTCTCAAGAATCAATGGGGGTTAACAGTGGTCAGTAAAACGGTTAGTATTGTTCTAATATGAAGAACATTCAGGAGTTAGACCAAGTAAGAGTTTTTCCATTCTCCCTTGGTTACTTTCTCTCTCTATACTTAATCCTTTAATCTATTTCCTACCTTTCTTCTCTCATCCTTATAGCTCTCTCTCACAATATATATTAAGTGGTGCTAACCTTCAATTAACACAACAAGTGAAACATGGGAATCCCACAAAAACCTTTTACCTTTTTTACTTCTTCTTTCATTAAATTAAAATCAACAATGATAATGTAATTTCCACTCAGATGGAGAGTTTCCCAATGTATTCCCATGTGCTAAATTGCCTGTATAAAAAGGGGTGTCAGTTTATCGCATGTTGTCAGTCTATGCGTGGGAGAGAAGGCTTTAGCTACTTATTTTTATGCTAGCTAGTGTAGGCAGACAGGCAAAGAAAGGTAGCTGGACTTACTTAATTTAAGAAGTATTGGTGGTAGCCATTTATTCTAAGGACAACATCACAACATTCTGCAGAACACATCATCATGACAGAAACCAGGCAAGGGGTGGCAGTCTAACATTTGTTGTGGGAGTTAGAAACCGAAGCACAAGAACACAAGCTGTCTCCAAGGAGTGGTCCCATTGCATATGAGATGGTTGCAGTATCTTGCAGGATAATTATAATTATGTTCTAAGCCAAAATAAAAACCTACTTGAGTATTGAAAAAAAAATGCTGGGTTGGCTAGCAATTGTACTGCTGGGGAAACCCTTAATTGTCTACCAGCAAGCGTGCATTTATTTATTTATTTAGAAAATGTTTTACCAGGAAGAATACATTGAGATTTCTCGTTTTCAAGAGACATAATAGGTATAAATACATATGTATATACACATATACTAAAAATGTTACATACAGTTGCATTCAGGGTGTGTTTTCAGTGCAGCTGGTTATAGAGTAAATGATGGTAGGAAATGTCTATCAAGCAGCAGTATTGGTAGACTTACATATTTGTAAAAGGACAGGCATCTTATAATGTTCAAGTATGTAGCAGAAACGGAAAACATCAGAAAGACTGAAAAGCATATCACACATGTAGTGGTGGTAATAGCACTGAGGAGAAATTTGCAGAATTGCCACCATCTATGACATCTGGGGCCAGTTCTATGATCATTGGTAGTGATGATCGAGCACCCCAATGCTCGGGTGTTCGGGTGCTCTGACCGAGCGCCCCCGGAGGCTCGAGTGCTCGGCCGAGAACCCGAGCCCCATTGAAGTCAATGGGAGGACTCGAGCATTACACCAGGCACCCCCTGCTCTGATGAGGGGAGGGTGCCTGGTCCATAGGAAAAGGGCAGAAAATGATGGAAACACCACAGAAATGGTTCAGGGACAGCATAGGGAGGATGTCTGGATGCATCTTGGACTCCAACATCGCTGCTGGGAACGATCTTTCGCCCGTAGTACGCCATTTTTACAGACTGACCATAAAACACACAAAAAGGAAAATAAAAACGACTTTAGGCGAAA
Organism: Rhinophrynus dorsalis; assembly: GCA_037306005.1. NCBI lineage: Eukaryota > Metazoa > Chordata > Amphibia > Anura > Rhinophrynidae > Rhinophrynus > Rhinophrynus dorsalis. Next base: position 601,771,014 of record CM074719.1, read on the forward strand.
AATTGTTACCAAACAATATTTGCTGTATATTTACTTGTATATCATCTGCAAATTCTCCCAAAAATTTCCTTGATTTTCTGAAGTGAGGCCATGATTAAGAGGGAAACGTGCGCAGATGCAAATTATCCCAAAAATGTCCTTGATTTTCTGAAGTGAGGCCATGATTAAGAGGGAAACGTGCGCAGAGGCAAATTCTCCCAAAAATTTCCTTGATTTTCTGAAGTGAGGCCATGATTAAGAGGGAAACGTGCGCAGAGACAAATTCTCCCAAAAATTTCCTTGATTTTCTGAAGTGAGGCCATGATTAAGAGGGAAACGTGCGCAGAGGCAAATTATCCCAAAAATTTCCTTGATTTTCTGAAGTGAGGCCATGATTAAGAGGGAAACGTGCGCAGAGGCAAATTCTCCCAAAAATTTCCTTGATTTTATTGAACTGAGGCCATGATTAAGAGGGAAACGTGCGCTGAGCTGACCATCTAAAACATTATGGGTGAGGGTCTGCTGCAGAGCTGACCATCCTAAACATTATATGCGAAGGCCCGCTAGTGAGCTGACGCTATAAAACATTATATGAGAGGGCCCGCTAGAGAGCTGACCCAATAAAACATTATATGAGAAGGCCCGCTGGTGAGCTGACCTATATAAAAATTGTCAAACAGGGCCCGCTGGTGAGCTGGCCCTATATAAAAATTATAGCACAGGGCCCGCTGGTGAGCTGACCCTATATAAAAATTATAGCACAGGGCATATGGAAGAGGAGGAGGAGGATGAGAAGATTAAGAGTCAACCATATACCCGTTTTTTGGGTGGAAGGGGTGAATGGGAATACAGAGTATTCCCATCATTGTAAATAATATATGTAAAGTGAGTTTATGTTCCCCCGGGGCTTTCCTCCAGTGGAGTGGAGAAGTCAGGGGAAATCCAGGCCTGGTTCATTTTTATAAGTGTCAACCTATCAGCATTGTCGGTGGAAAGGCGGATACGCTTATCTGTTATGATGCCACCAGCAGCACTAAATACCCGCTCAGACAGAACGCTGGCGGCAGGGCAGGCCAGCACCTCCAAGGCGTAGAGTGCCAGTTCATACCACGTGTCCAGCTTGGACACCCAGTAGTTGTAAGGCACAGAGGGATCATTGAGGACGCTGACACGGTCTGCTACGTACTCCTTCACCATCTTCCAAAACTTTTCCCTCCTTGTGACACTAGGCTGCGCATCAGGGTGAGGGTGCTGGCGGGGTGTCATGAAGGTGTCCCACGCCTTGGAGAGTGTTGCCCTGCCTTTCTCGGAACTGCTGTGTGCTCCCCTTTTCTCCCCTTCTCGGTTGGCCAAGGTAGCACGTACTCTGCCGCCAGCGTTGTCAGATGGAAAATTTTGGAGCAATTTTTCGACAAGAACCTTCTGGTATTGCACCATTTTGCTTGTCCTCTCCACCGGAGGAATGAGAGATGAGAAATTCTCTTTGTAGCGGGGGTCCAGAAGGGTGAACACCCAGTAATCCGTGTTGTCTAAAATGCGTACAACGCGTGGGTCACGGGAAAGGCAGCCTAACATAAAGTCAGCCATGTGTGCCAGAGTACCAACAGTCAAGATTTCGCTGTCCTCACCAGGAGGATGACTCTCAATATCCTCATCCTCTTCCTCCTCTTCTGCCCACCCACGCTGAAGAGATGGAACTAAAGTTCCATGGCTACCCTCTGTAGCGGAGTCAACCGTGTCTTCCTCCTCCTCCTCCTCCTCCTCCTCCGCCTCCTCCAATTGTCGCTGAGAAGACGAAGTGAGGGTGCTCTGGCTATCACCTTGTGTAAGCTCTTCCTCCCCCATTTCCACCTCTTCCACATGCAAAGCGTCGGTTTTAATTGTGAGCAGCGAGCGTTTCAGTAGACACAGAAGTGGGATGGTTACACTGATAATAGCGTTATCGCCGCTCACCATCTGTGTCGATTCCTCAAAATTGCGTAAAACCTCGCAGAGGTCTGACATCCATTCCCACTCCTCACTTCTGATTACAGGAAGTTGAACGGAGAGGCGACGACCGTGTAACAGCTGGTACTCCACTACTGCCCTCTGCTGCTCACAAAGCCGGGCCAACATGTGGAAGGTGGAGTTCCAGCGCGTGCTCACGTCACACAGCAGCCGGTGAGCTGGCAATTGTAAGCGCTGCTGCAGCTTCAACAGGCCGGCCGAAGCTGTAGATGACTTACGGAAATGTGCACACACGCGGCGCACCTTGGTCAAGAGATCATGCACATTGGGGTAGGTTTTTAGAAATCGCTGAACCACTAAATTAAATACATGCGCTAGGCATGGTACATGTGTGAGCTTGCCGAGCTCCAAAGCCGCCACCAAGTTACGCCCATTATCACACACAACCATGCCTGGTTGCAGGTTGAGTGGCGAGAGCCACTGCTCGGTCTGGTGACTAATCCCCTGCAACAGCTCTGAGGCCGTGTGCTGTTTGTCCCCAAGGCAGATCAGCTTCAGCACGGCCTGTTGACGCTTCCCCACTGCAGTGCTACACTGCTTCCAGCTACTGGCTGATGGGGGAGTGGCGCTGCGTGTAGAGAATTCGGAGGTGGAAACGGAGGAGGAGGAGCCAATAACGTAGGTGCTGGCGGAAACCCTGATGGAGGTAGGGCCCGCAATCCTCGGCGTGGGTAGCACCCGTGCCATCCCAGGGTCCGAGTCGCTCCCAGCCTCCACGACATTCACCCAGTGTGCCGTCAGGGAAATGTAGCGTCCCTGGCCACAAGCACTTGTCCATGTGTCAGTCGTTAAGTGGACCTTCCCAGTAACTGCGTTGGTCAGGGCACGGGTGATGTTACGGGACACATGGTGGTGTAATGCGGGGATGGCACACCGGGAAAAGTAGTGGCGGCTGGGGACCGCGTACCGAGGGACAGCTGCTGCCATCAGGCTGCGGAAGGACTCAGTGTCCACAAGCCTAAATGGCAGCATTTCGATGGCCAGTAATTTGGAAAGGTGTGAGGTTAGTGCTATGGCCTGTGGGTGGGTGGCTGGGTATTTTCGCTTGCGCTCAAATGCCTGGGGTAAGGACATTTGGATGCTGCGCTGGGACAGGGAAGTGGATGTGGTCGCTGATGGTGCTTCAGATGGTACAGGTGCAGGGCGGGAGGTATGCGGGCCTGCGCCTTCGACAGGCGATTGGCCGGCACCGAAAACAGGGGAAGAGGAGGCAGTGGTGTGGCCTGCAGACACAGATGGGCGATCCAGGCGTTCCTCCCACTTACTACGGTGCTTGGATGCCATGTGTCGGATCATGCTGGTGGTGGTGAGGTTTCTAGTGTTCATGCCTCGGCTCATTCTGGTGTGGCACAGGTTGCAAACTACAATTCTTTTGTCGTCCGCACTTTCCTTAAAAAAACGCCATACCGCGGAACACCTACCCTTTGGCAAGGTAGATTTACGCAAGGGGGTGCTCCGTGGAACATTTGCGGGCCGGTTTGGTGCGGTCCGCCTTCTTTCTGTAGCCACACCACTGCCTCTTCCAGCCTGTTGCGGTGCTGCAGATGGCTCACCCTCAGGACTGCTGTCACCGCTCGGCTCTACACCTTCCCAGGTGGGGTCAGTCACCTCATCGTCCACCAAGTCCTCCTCCACTTCCTCACTCTGATCATCCTCCTCATGTCTTGATCCCACCACATACTCAGTCATTGACAACTGTATAACATTCTCCTCAACAAGGTCTTGAGACGGTAATAGTGGTTGATTTAATGGCAACTGTGTCTCATCATCATCATCATCATCCACTACTTCCTTTGACCTTAAATGCCGTTCACATCTGTCATCTTCTTGTGATTGGGTACCCTCTAGAGGTTGTGAATCAGGGCACAAGATGTCATGTTCCTCTGCAAGCGTGCTTGGAGAGAGGGTCAAATGAAGGATTGGTGATGAGACGAGCTCCTCACTATATCCCAGTGTGGGATCACTTCTTTGACCAGACCGTCTATGGTGGGAGGAAGGATGATCAGAGTGAGGATTATGTTGACCAGACTCTTGGCTACTGAGAGAGGACTTGGTGGAAGACAGGGTGGTGCTTAACCGACTGGAAGCAGTATCAGCTGACATCCAACCGACCACCTGTTCGCAGTGGTCGGACCTCGAGAGTGATGTCCTGCGACGCCCTGTGAAATGAGACATGAAGCTAGGTATGGTGGATGTCTTTCTTTCTTGTGCTCTGGCACCAGGCACAGTTTCTCCGCGTCCTGACCCGCGCCCTGAACTATCAGGATCACGTCCACTTCCCCGTCCCTTTTTACCCGCCTTCTTCATCTTACACGGAATATGTGACTTTAATATTTGAGTTTGAAAACTTAACAGTATTTTTTCCTATTCTGCAACTGTGCAGAGTACACAGAATAGGCTGCTAAACTGCGGTGACACACACTGAATGGAATATGTGACTTTAATATTTGAGTTTGAAAACTTAACAGTATTTCTTCCTATTCTGCAACTGTGCAGAGTACACAGAATAGGCTGCTAAACTGCGGTGACACACACTGAATGGAATATGTGACTTTAATATTTGAGTTTGAAAACTTAACAGTATTTCTTCCTATTCTGCAACTGTGCAGAGTACACAGAATAGGCTGCTAAACTGCGGTGACACACACTGAATGGAATATGTGACTTTAATATTTGAGTTTGAAAACTTAACAGTATTTCTTCCTATTCTGCAACTGTGCAGAGTACACAGAATAGGCTGCTAAACTGCGGTGACGCACACTGAATGGAATATGTGACTTTAATATTTGAGTTTGAAAACTTAACAGTATTTCTTCCTATTCTGCAACTGTGCACAGTACACAGAATGTGCTGCTAAACTGCGGTGACGCACACTGAATGGAATATGTGACTTTGATATTTTACTTTGAAGACTTAACAGTATTTCTTCCTATTCTGCAACTCTGCACAGTACACAGAATGTGCTGCTAAACTGCGGCGACGCACACTGAATGGAATATGTGACTTTGAAATTTTAGTTTGAAGACTTAACAGTATTTCTTCCTATTCTGCAACTCTGCACAGTACACAGAATGTGCTGCTAAACTGCGGCGAAGCAAACTGAATGGAATATGTGACTTTGATATTTTAGTTTGAAGACTTAACAGTATTTCTTCCTATTCTGCAACTCTGCACAGTACACAGAATGTGCTGCTAAACTGCGGCGAAGCACACTGAATGGAATATGTGACTTTGATATTTTACAGTTTGAAGACTTAACAGTATTTCTTCCTATTCTGCAACTCTGCACAGTCCACAGAATGTGCTGCTAAACTGCGGCGAAGCACACTGAATGGAATATGTGACTTTGATATTTTAGTTTGAAGACTTAACAGTATTTCTTCCTATTCTGCAACTCTGCACAGTACACAGAATGTGCTGCTAAACTGCGGCGAAGCACACTGAATGGAATATGTGACTTTGATATTTTAGTTTGAAGACTTAACAGTATTTCTTCCTATTCTGCAACTCTGCACAGTACACAGAATGTGCTGCTAAACTGCGGCGACACACACTGAATGGAATATGTGACTTTGAAATTTTAGTTTGAAGACTTAACAGTATTTCTTCCTATTCTGCAACTCTGCACAGTACACAGAATGTGCTGCTAAACTGCGGCGAAGCAAACTGAATGGAATATGTGACTTTGATATTTTAGTTTGAAGACTTAACAGTATTTCTTCCTATTCTGCAACTCTGCACAGTACACAGAATGTGCTGCTAAACTGCGGCGAAGCACACTGAATGGAATATGTGACTTTGATATTTTACAGTTTGAAGACTTAACAGTATTTCTTCCTATTCTGCAACTCTGCACAGTCCACAGAATGTGCTGCTAAACTGCGGCGAAGCACACTGAATGGAATATGTGACTTTGATATTTTAGTTTGAAGACTTAACAGTATTTCTTCCTATTCTGCAACTCTGCACAGTACACAGAATGTGCTGCTAAACTGCGGCGAAGCACACTGAATGGAATATGTGACTTTGATATTTTAGTTTGAAGACTTAACAGTATTTCTTCCTATTCTGCAACTCTGCACAGTACACAGAATGTGCTGCTAAACTGCGGCGACGCACACTGAATGGAATATGTGACTTTGATATTTTAGTTTGAAGACTTAACAGAATGTGCTCTAATCTGCAACTTTGCACACTAAACAGAATGTGCTCTAATCTGCAACTTTGCACACTAAACAGAATGTGCTCTAATCTGCAACTTTGCACACTAAACAGAATGTGCTCTAATCTGCAACTTTGCACACTAAACAGAATATATGTTTTTTTTTTTTTTTTTTTTTTTCCCCCCACACAAAATAACCTGCTGCCCCCACACACAGTAGTCCTAAAAAGGACTTTTGGTTCTTTTTTTTTCACAATCGCTTTTCTTCTCCCTACACTGACTTTCCCTTCCTATCCTCATCTCTCCCTGGCTAAGACTGAGCCGAACTCGCTGGTCAGGTGCTATACAGCACCCGACCACGGGTTCTGGCCAGCCAATCAGTGTAATGCCAGCAGCCAACATGGCTGCTGGCATTACACTGATGTCAGAGCCTCCCTGCACGTTTATTGGCTGCTCAGCAGCCGCGAAACGTGCGGGGAGGAGACCCGAACATGGCGGGCGAGCACATGCGGTACTCGTACGAGTACCGTCATGTGCCGAGCAGAGCGATGCTCGAGCCGATCCGAGCATCGGCCGAGCATGCTCGCTCAACACTAATCATTGGTGAATGACTGAAAAATAATGAGATGTTATATTAGAAACATACATGCTACATATAATTTGCCATTCCTTCCTATTCGTCATATAGTCACCGCCAACCCACCGAGTTTATGTTTCTTTATGTTGTTGAATGATGGAAACAGTACACCAGAAAAGGGCACAAACCACAATAAAACATCCAAATATAACGTACTGAATGTATACTCACAACTCCAAGTGAATGCTGGTTGGTAGGATACAATGGATGATGGAAAACAGGGATTTTTATCCGGCCCGATTCGGACTGCACTCCACCACATGAAATAAAGTATACCGCTGATTATGGAATAAAAAATATTTAATAAAAAGAATGGCTTGATCACAATTCAAGTCCACGCGATTCGAAGCATAAACGCTTCATCAGGACCAAATGATTCTCTCATAGAATTATAACAATTCCAAATATAAAAATACAATATAAGATACATTTTAACATTTTATCTTGATATATGTATATATGTTAAGCTTCGAAAAGCGTAGACTTGCACTGAATTGTGATCAAACCACTATTTTTTATTAAATATTTTTTATTGAATAATCAGCGGTATACTCTATTTCATCTGGCGGAGTGCAGTCTGAATCAGGGAGGATTTAAAAATCACAGTTTGCCATCACCAGTTGCATCCTATCAACAGTATTCACTTGGAGGTGTGAGTATACGTCCAGTATGTTATATATGGATGTTTTATTGTGGTTTGTGCCATTTTCTGGTGTACTGTTTGCTTTGTTCAATGGTGAGTTTGACGCATTTGAGGTTTTGAAGGAGCTGCATCCAGTCTCATTTGGAGGAATAACAGAGTGAGGGCTGTTTTGAATCCCTTACGTGCTCAATTGTCCACATTCATTGTGAGTACGGTGGTGTAGCGGTGGTGGTTCAAGACTGTATTTCACTAGGAGCTCCCCAGCTTCTCTTTTTTGTTGTTGAGTCATTGTGGCTGATTTAATTAACCCTTTGTGTGCCAGAGGGGTATGCAACGCATTGCCTCTGGCACTCAAAGGGTTAAAATAAACCTGCAGCAATTGCAGAGCAAATCAACTACACCATAAGGACAACTAATAATTCACAAAATGACCATGAATTTAAATCAGGGTTGTCACAGGAACCACTGGGCCTGGACTGGAAGCGGCCATTTTGCCATACAGAATCATGGGCCAAACTACAAAATGGAGAAGGGTGTCAGCCAGACTCCAGGGTGGCACTAGGCCTGAGACCCTATTATGTATTGGGGGTGGGGCAGTGACTACCTGGGACAGTATCTGGAGACTGGGAGTCAAATGTCCTATTGCCTCACCCATTGTGTGCTGTGTTATTGTTTATATGCAAAGTAGGTTTCCTGGGGTTATGTGGTTCCGTTTGTTGGTTTGTGAAACTGATTGTATTATGTCAGTCACTGATGTAATTACCTGAGCAGACCTGATAGAGGGCTGTGTGTTTTGTATTCTATTGTGTGTTAATGTATTTAAGTCTCAGCAAGACTGGTGGTGTTGTGAATCTTATTTGCTATTGGTTGACTGTGATCACAAACCTGTATATAAACCTTGTTTGTGTCCACAGGAAGTGAACCCTGTTCAAGCCGCCATAGCCGACAACCGCCTGCACCATTGTCAGGTGGTATGGATCAAGGGCCGCCCAGCACAGGGTCTCCGTGACAGCGGGGCCACCATCACCCTTGTTCAACCCCAGTTGGTGGCCCCCACAGAACATACGGGCCGATCCGTAGCAGTCCGAGTGGCAGGGGGCACTGTGATGAGGATCCCTACGGCCAGAGTCCATTTGGACTGGGGGATGGGAGCCCGAGAGGTGGAGGTGGGAGTCATGAAAAGCCTCCCCACAGAAGTTCTACTAGGCAACGACCTAGGTTGCCTTACTTCTTCATTTCTCTTGGATTTACCCCCAAAGATTTGTCCTGTGACCCCCCAGCAGCAAGCATGGAAAGCGGCTCTGTCACCCCTGCCCTGGAGAGTGGGACCATTGTCCTCTCCAGTGTCTCTGTTACCCCTGCCCTGGGGAGTGGGACCTAGGTCCTCCCCAGTGCCTCTGATACCCCTGACCTGGTGAAGGGAAGTGCGATCCTCACCAGCCCACCTGTTGCCCCAGCCCCCTACCTATTCGCCAGCGACTGAGAGGACTCCAGAAAGGTGCAGTTGGCCCTCCTCCTCAGTGGGAGATTTGTGGTTCAGTGGGGAGGTAGTCGGCCTCCATCTGCAGAGGCAGTGTGGGGAGCCGGGAGTGGGAGCGGTCAAGCCTTCAATCCAGCTAAAGTGTGTGTTTCCAGGAGTGGATGCGGTCAGCATCACCCCCAGCAGCTGAGTGAGATCCAGGGGGAGATGGAGTATTGCTTGCTCCCGCCCCAGTATTCAGAGCAGCTCCAGTGGGGAAGCCCAGATGGCTCTCCTTCCCAGAAGCCAGCCGCGACCACAGCGATTACTGGAAAGCAGAGCTGCAACGGACTCTACACGTTACGCCCATCATCATCAGGCAGACGGGAAAGCAGCGGAGATCCCGGTGAAACATTGGCCGGGAGGGCACTTTTGCTTGGGCGGGGGTTTTTACTGGCTCAGACACTCCAGGGTACCGGGACCTGGGCTGGACGGCCTCCCCTGTTCAAGACATCTTATGTCTAAGTCACCCTGTACCTGGAGGTGCAGGGTGCAAAGCTGGACAGACCCCAGGACTATAGGGGCTGGCTGGGGACAAGTTCTGTGCGGACATTGCACTAGCAGACTATGTGTCCGCTCCAGACAGCAGCGAGATGACCTGTGTGGATCATGCTGTGGCTGTCGGAGGTGGACAAGGGGGAGAAATGTCACAGGAACCACTGGGCCTGGACTGGAAGCGGCCATTTTGCCATACAGAATCATGGGCCAAACTACAAAATGGAGAAGGGTGTCAGCCAGACTCCAGGGTGGCACTAGGCCTGAGACCCTATTATGTATTGGGGGTGGGGCAGTGACTACCTGGGACAGTATCTGGAGACTGGGAGTCAAATGTCCTATTGCCTCACCCATTGTGTGCTGTGTTATTGTTTAAATGCAAAGTAGGTTTCCTGGGGTTATGTGGTTCCATTTGTTGGTTTGTGAAACTGATTGTATTATGTCAGTCACTGATGTAATTACCTGAGCAGACCTGATAGAGGGCTGTGTGTTTTGTATTCTATTGTGTGTTAATGTATTTAAGTCTCAGCAAGACTGGTGGTGTTGTGAATCTTATTTGCTATTGGTTGACTGTGATCACAAACCTGTATATAAACCTTGTTTGTGTCCAAATAAAGCAGTTCTTGTCTTAACCTACACTGGTGTTGTCTGGTGAGGTTAAGCTTGCTGTATCCAGAGGGTGCTTCTGGTTACTCTGACACTGGTTCTGCCTGGTGATTCAGAGTACATTGCGGTATGCTGCGGGAGACTTTGCTGGTGGATTCTGGGAAGAAGTGATCCTTGACGGTGACACCAACGCTGGGTGTCTGCTAGTACCGTCACATCTGGTGGCAAGCGGTGGGATTCAGCTTCTTCCAAGGAACTGAAACTGAGACCAGCATCCAGAGGGAGATATAGCCGCTGGCTTGACCCCGGTCTCAGCAGCGCAGCTAGCAGAGGATGGAGCAACAGCGAAACTGAGACCAGCATCCAGGGGGAGATAGAGCCGCTGGCTTGACCCCGGTCTCAGCAACGCAGCGAGCACTGGTGAGCAACAAAACCAAAGCCACCCTCATCTCAGAACTGATGGAGGGAGACCACATAAGCTACCCTTCATCTGCAGCCACTGGCATGTCGGAGGTCCAGCGAGAGGTCCAGTGGTGTCTGTCCCTCTATGGATCTACTCCCCCCCAGGAGGTGATCACCCAGATCCTCAGAGATGCCACCAACCTGCGGATGGCTGAGCTTCAGCGGACAAGGGGGGAGCCAATGGGCCCCAGACCTAGTTGGATAGCCAAAAGGAAGTTGCCGTATGCCGCGTTTAAAGTTTTTAACGATGCAGAAGATGATATTGACAGCTACCTGCAGGTATTTGAAAGACAGTGTGCCCTGCAGGAAGTTGAAGAGTCGGACTGGGTCACCCTCCTTGTGAGCAAGCTGTCTGGGAGGGCAGCCGAAGCTTACCAGGCGGTGCCCACAGAGGACTGTACAAATTATGAGCGAGTCAAGGAAAGACTTCTCAGCAGATATGCCATTACCCCAGAGGCTCACCGCCTAAAATTCCGCAACCTGCGACAGAAAGACGGACAGCCTTTCACAGATTGGGCACATCAAATGGCAAGGGCTGCAGAGAGCTGGATGGCCGGTTGCCAGGCTGTCACCTTGGCAGATGCCCTGCAGCTCATCCTCCTGGAAGCAGTTTTACGACCATTCTCCAGTAGCAGTCCGAGAGTGGGTTCGGGACCGACGACCCCACACGGTGGATCAAGCCACGGTACTGGCGGACCAGTATCTGGACTCCAGACGGTCGGGACAACCTGAGCCCCGACCAACTGCCCGAGCCTTCCCGGCACCAGCCAAAGATATGGGGACGGCGCAGCTACAGCTTCCCCCTCCTTTGCCCTCCCGACCTCCGTCCAGTGGGATCTCCCGGAGGTCGGGGATCCGGTGCTACAGGTGCAAGCAAGTGGGGCACGTTAGGAGTGATTGCCCCAAGAATCTGCACAGCCCCCTGGACCTTCCCAGGTGGCAGCCCCCTGCCGGGAAGCAGAGACCTCTGCTACAGTCAGCGGATGGGGAGTAAATGATTTTGGGATGCTACAGGAAGTGAACCCTGTTCAAGCCGCCATAGCCGACAACTGCCTGCACCATTGTCAGGTGGTATGGATCAAGGGCCGCCCAGCACAGGGTCTCCGTGACAGCGGGGCCACCATCACCCTTGTTCAACCCCAGTTGGTGGCCCCCACAGAACATACGGGCCGATCCGTAGCAGTCCGAGTGGCAGGGGGCACTGTGATGAGGATCCCTACGGCCAGAGTCCATTTGGACTGGGGGATGGGAGCCCGAGAGGTGGAGGTGGGAGTCATGAAAAGCCTCCCCACAGAAGTTCTACTAGGCAACGACCTAGGTTGCCTTACTTCTTCATTTCTCTTGGATTTACCCCCAAAGATTTGTCCTGTGACCCCCCAGCAGCAAGCATGGAAAGCGGCTCTGTCACCCCTGCCCTGGAGAGTGGGACCATTGTCCTCTCCAGTGTCTCTGTTACCCCTGCCCTGGGGAGTGGGACCTAGGTCCTCCCCAGTGCCTCTGATACCCCTGACCTGGTGAAGGGAAGTGCGATCCTCACCAGCCCACCTGTTGCCCCAGCCCCCTACCTATTCGCCAGCGACTGAGAGGACTCCAGAAAGGTGCAGTTGGCCCTCCTCCTCAGTGGGAGATTTGTGGTTCAGTGGGGAGGTAGTCGGCCTCCATCTGCAGAGGCAGTGTGGGGAGCCGGGAGTGGGAGCGGTCAAGCCTTCAATCCAGCTAAAGTGTGTGTTTCCAGGAGTGGATGCGGTCAGCATCACCCCCAGCAGCTGAGTGAGATCCAGGGGGAGATGGAGTATTGCTTGCTCCCGCCCCAGTATTCAGAGCAGCTCCAGTGGGGAAGCCCAGATGGCTCTCCTTCCCAGAAGCCAGCCGCGACCACAGCGATTACTGGAAAGCAGAGCTGCAACGGACTCTACACGTTACGCCCATCATCATCAGGCAGACGGGAAAGCAGCGGAGATCCCGGTGAAACATTGGCCGGGAGGGCACTTTTGCTTGGGCGGGGGTTTTTACTGGCTCAGACACTCCAGGGTACCGGGACCTGGGCTGGACGGCCTCCCCTGTTCAAGACATCTTATGTCTAAGTCACCCTGTACCTGGAGGTGCAGGGTGCAAAGCTGGACAGACCCCAGGACTATAGGGGCTGGCTGGGGACAAGTACTGTGCGGACATTGCACTAGCAGACTATGTGTCCGCTCCAGACAGCAGCGAGATGACCCGTGTGGATCATGCTGTGGCTGTCGGAGGTGGACAAGGGGGAGAAATGTCACAGGAACCACTGGGCCTGGACTGGAAACGGCCATTTTGCCATACAGAATCATGGGCCAAACTACAAAATGGAGAAGGGTGTCAGCCAGACTCCAGGGTGGCACTAGGCCTGAGACCCTATTATGTATTGGGGGTGGGGCAGTGACTACCTGGGACAGTATCTGGAGACTGGGAGTCAAATGTCCTATTGCCTCACCCATTGTGTGCTGTGTTATTGTTTAAATGCAAAGTAGGTTTCCTGGGGTTATGTGGTTCCATTTGTTGGTTTGTGAAACTGATTGTATTATGTCAGTCACTGATGTAATTACCTGAGCAGACCTGATAGAGGGCTGTGTGTTTTGTATTCTATTGTGTGTTAATGTATTTAAGTCTCAGCAAGACTGGTGGTGTTGTGAATCTTATTTGCTATTGGTTGACTGTGATCACAAACCTGTATATAAACCTTGTTTGTGTCCAAATAAAGCAGTTCTTGTCTTAACCTACACTGGTGTTGTCTGGTGAGGTTAAGCTTGCTGTATCCAGAGGGTGCTTCTGGTTACTCTGACACTGGTTCTGCCTGGTGATTCAGAGTACATTGCGGTATGCTGCGGGAGACTTTGCTGGTGGATTCTGGGAAGAAGTGATCCTTGACGGTGACACCAACGCTGGGTGTCTGCTGGTACCGTCACAAGGGTTTTTAACCCATTTTAACCCACCGAACACTAGAGAAGTCTTCAGGTTTTTATGTGTCCCTTCCAATGCAGTTGGTTTGTCCTAGAATTGCAAAAGTTCAGGATCTTTGTCTGTTCTTCTGCCCATCCTATATAATAATTCGCTAGGATGTTTGTCAGAAGCCATCATGCGCAGTAGAGACTGCCCGAATGCACAGAATGCTGGGAGCACGGAATGCTGGGAGTTCTGTGCTGGGAGCATTCTGTACGGAATGCTGGGAGTTCTGTGCTGGGAGTATTCTGTGCTTTCGGGCAGTCTCTACAGTGCATGACTGGCCTCTTAACCCTTTGAGTGCCAGAGGGGTACGCAATGCATTGCAAAGCAATGTGTTGCATACCCCTCTGGCACTCAAAGGGTTAACGTCACCCGGACCTTGGCCCGTGTACATGGGCTTTTACACTTAGTAATTAATAAAACGTTAGATCTCACTTTTCAGGGATGCCCAAAGGCTCAGGAAAAACTGTGAAAATATACCTGTGTATTTTATATTGAATGCTTGTCACATGGTGGGCAGTCTTTTTATCCCAGTCTGCAAGGGAAAACAGCTGCCATCATCAGTTTGGAGAAAACATTAAAGCAGAACTTTCATATGATTAACATAGCGCTGCAAATGATAGTTACATTAGTGATATCCACAGACTTATACTTGAAAATAAAACTAATTACTGCATTAACGACCCAAAGTGAAAACAAACAAAAAGACAAACCTGCGCTCATGTATGTAAAATAAAATGTGTGCCCTGTAATGTGCGTATATAATATTTCTTAGTAAATATGTGCCCTGTAATGTGCATATATAATGTTTCTAAGAAAAATAAGTGAGAATTTGGTATTCACAAATTGGCCAAGTCATGGGTAAGCTTGCCACCGCGCCAAGGTATCTCACTGTACGATAAGTCCTACTCTAATGCAACTTAAAAAACCCTATCTAAATTTAAAATTATAAATCCCTGATGAGATGTGATAGGAAACGTGTTGGAGGGGGACCCTTTAAAGGGATAGTAATGTTTCATAATAAAAGCAGCTCTAATTAATCATCATAGTATTTGGACTTTGGAGAGTGTTATTTCAATACTGTCAGAGTTATAGTTCAAGAGTAATTCAATGACAAAGTTTCCCCCTCCCGCCCCTTTTACTGATGTAACACTGCTTACCCAGAGCAGAAGGGAGGTGCCCAGGTAGATTGCAGAGAGGGAAAATCTTCAATTAAGATAAGGGAAAAACCTGAAAAACTTGTCAAGGGGGGCAGGGCTTTCATTATTCTCATAGGAAGAAGATTGTCCCCTGATGTTATCTGTCTGGTCTATGGACTGGATTCCACATCTGAGAAGAGATGGCTTACACTAGGTAAAAGTGGCGGGAGGGGAAACTTTGCTTGTGAATATCTCTCAAACCATAAAGGTTTGAGAGATAAGACTTATATCGTTCTTCGTGTTTTTTTAATGCCTACAAAATAAAATAAAGGTAAAACGAAGTATTACTATCCCTTTAAATACTTTCTTTGCAATGATTGTGAGTCCCAGTGTGGTGCAATTAAAAACAGAAGACATACAATATAAAAAACAAAGATAATGGACTTACCTGGTGCAAAAACCTCAATGTGTCTGCAAAGTGAGTGTATGAGAGGATTGTGGATCCAACAATCATCTCCTTAAAGGTACCTTTTTATATCAACCCCCAAAAGTCATGTGAGGAGTGAATGATTGTATGCACAATGCATGCAACCTAGGAAAGGCCAATAGGCCCAGTCCTTAAAGGGCAAGAGTGAAAAAAGAAATTAGATGTAGTGCAATAATATTAGTGCTGTAAGTGATTGAATAAGATAAGTGAAAAGGCAGCTAGAATGAACAAAGGAGAAGTGAACTGAAGACAAGAAGCAAGAAAAAAAACTCACAGCACCAACTCACCATAACATATCCATATGAATATATAATTTTAATGTGTAAATACATAGACAGTAGCAGACAATGAGAGGGTTCTTCAGTCCCCCGAACCTCAGGTATAGACCAAAAGTGAAAGCAAACAAACAAAAAGAAAAACCTGAGCTCGTCTATGTAAAATAAAATGTGTGCCCTGTAATGTGCATATATAATATTTCTTTGTAAATATGTCCCCTGTAATGTGCATATATAATATTTCTAAGAAAAATAAGTGAGAATTTGGTATTCACAAATTGGTCAAGTCGTGGGCAAGCTTGCCACCGCGCCAAGATATCTCACTGTATGGCAAGTCCTACTCTAATACAACTGAAAAAACCCTATCTAAATTTAAAATCCCTGAAGAGATGTTATAAGAAACGCGTTGGAGTGGGACCCTTTAAAGGGATAGTAATACTTAAGTATCACTAATCCCTATAGCAAAGTACTACTACTACCAGTGTCATCTCTCAAACCTTTATGGTTTGAGAGATAATCGCTCCTAAAGTTGCCCTCTACCTCCACCTTCCCCGTAGTCAGCATTGCAGCTGACTGCAGGGAAGAAAGTCATACGACTTTCAGGTGGCTCTCCAGCACAGCCGGATCGCGTTCCTAAAAAAGAAAACTTTCACTGAAATGGTCTTCTACATGTGCTTGGTTTGTGCTTGGTTTGCAAGCACACGTAGAAGACCGTTTTAGTGAAAGATTTTTTTTTTATTAACGCGATCGCGGCTCTGCTGCAGAGCCGCCTGATGATCTATGACCGGATTTCCCTTCAGTCAGCTAAAACGCTGACTTCAGGGAAGGGGGAGGGAGAGGGCAACTTTAGGAGCGATTATCTCTCAGACCATAAAGGTTTGAGAGATAACACTGTGGGCAATACTTTTTTTTAGTAGTACTTTACTATAGGGATTAGTAATACTTAAGTATTACTATCCCTTTAAATACTTTCTTTGCAATGATTGTGGGTCCCAGTGTGGTGCAATTAAAAACAGAAGACATACAATATAAAAAACACAGATAATGGACTTACCTGGTGCAAACCCCAATACAAGTTAGGCTGAAAAGTTGCATTACATAGCAAATATGTGTAAAAGTTTATTAATCTCTTTTTTTTAAAGCTGTAGTTGGTCAAAACTGAAGTAATAAAAGCTGCCCTGCACCTACCTTTTCATAGACTATGGCAGGGCTTATAATTTGAAGTCCCTTTGCTACTAGCCAGACCTGAAAAGTTACTCACCACTGCAAGCCACAACATACCCACCAGGGCTGAATTTCTACTCTCCAGGGCTAAATTTTCACTCGCCATTGGCTAGTGGTGAGTGGAAATTTTGAGCTCTGGACTATGGTTACCTGCTCTGTAACCTCAGTCCGTCAAACCGCAGTTTATGTGGAAGTAAGTGCAGGACAGCGTTTATTACTTCAATTTCGACCAACTACAGCTTTAAAAAAAGAGATTAATGAACTTTTACACATATTCGCTATATAATGCAACTATTCAGGCTATCTTATTTAGGGGTGATACATCCCCTTTAACAAATGGCCCGTTGTCACCTATGCCTTATTTTTCTGTTTTGTTTTGTTTTTTCATAATATGACAAAAAACAAATGACTTCATAAAATCAGCCCTGTAGACTATCATATTTTAGTTTTGATTCATACTGACATCTGGTATATACCATTCCCACAGAGGTCACACAAGATTTGTGTTATATTTTATGAATACACCGTAAAGCTGATGTACTAAGAACATTCAGAAGAACCAACAGCACCAGTGGCACTAATAATAGTCCCCACTGATTTTAATGAGCATTTAACCCTTTGTGTTGCAGAAGGGTGAGAAAGAATTGCTATGCAATGTGTTGCTTATTTCCTCTGGCACTCAAAGGATTAACCCCCTTGAATGCATGTGAAGTGCATTAAAAGCACCATTTAAAAATTTGAGAGTCAGAGAGCTATCCAACTCATTGCAAAACAATGGGGAGAAATTGACTAAGGGATGATATATGGAGATAACTTCTGCAATGACATCACTTCTCCAGTTCCCATGTTATTCTATGGAGCGTATGCACTACAATCTCCAAAACTGAAGAAATCTCAGTGCATAGACTCTATAGCATAACGTAAGAACTGGAGAAGTCATTACTACTTTATCACCGCTTTATCGCTGCTTAGTGAATCTCCCCCAATGTGTTGGATACATCTCTGGCACTCAGAGGGTTACTGGGAATCTTGATATTGTTTATTTTCCTCTAAGGCACAGCTGGTTTGCCCAGCGTTACTACAGCGCTCCTTTTTTTGTTAAAGTAGAACTGTCTTTTTGCTACAAATATTTTATTTTGAAAGAGATTTCAAAATCACCAGTTTTTATTTTAGCAGTTAAAAAAAAGCAAACAGCAGTTTATGAGAGATTTACATTTGTGTATCTGTCCTTTAAACATATAAAACCAATCTTACCGGCATGCCAGCCACATATTGATATTAAACACTGCTCTCCCTCATACCTGCCGCTCCCTGCAACCACATACTGACATTCCACACTGCTCTCCCTCATACCTGCCGCTCCCTGCAACCACATACTGATATTCCACACTGCTCTCCCTCATACCTGCCACTCCCTGCAACCACATACTGATATTCCACACTGCTCTCCCTCATACCTGCCGCTCCCTGCAACCACATACTGATATTCCACACTGCTCTCCCTCATACCTGCCGCTCCCTGCAACCACATACTGATATTCCACACTGCTCTCCCTCATACCTGCCACTCCCTGCAACCACAGACTGATATTCCACACTGCTCTCCCTCATACCTGCCACTCCCTGCAACCACATACTGATATTAAACACTGCTCTCCCTCATACCTGCCGCTCCCTGCAACCACAGACTGATATTCCGCACTGCTCTCCCTCCTACTTGCCACTCCCTGCCAGCCACATACTGATATTAAACACTGCTCTCCCTCATACCTGCCTCTCCCTGCAACCACATACTGATATTCCACACTGCCCTCCCTCCTACCTGCCGCTCCCTGCAACCACATACTGATATTCCACACTGCTCTCCCTCATACCTGCCACTCCCTGCAACCACATACTGATATTAAACACTGCTCTTCCTCATACCTGCCGCTCCCTGCAACCACATACTGATATTCCACACTGCTCTCCCTCATACCTGCCACTCCCTGCAACCACAGACTGATATTCCGCTCTGCTCTCCCTCATACCTGCCGCTCCCTGCAACCACAGACTGATATTCCGCACTGCTCTCCCTCCTACCTGCCACTCCCTGCAACCACACACTGATATTCCACACTGCTCTCCCTCATACCTGCCACTCCCTGCAACCACATACTGATATACCACACTGCTCTCCCTCATACCTGCCGCTCCCTGCAATCACATACTGACATTCCACACTGCTATCCCTCATACCTGCCACTCCCTGCAACCACATACTGATATTCCGCACTGCTCTCCCTCATACCTGCCGCTCCCTGCCAGCCACATACTGACATTTCACACTGCTCTCCATCTTACCTGCCACTCCCTGCAACCACATACTGATATTCCACACTGCTCTCACTCCTACCTGCCACTCCCTGCAACCACATACTGATATTCCACACTGCTCTCCCTCATACCTGCCGCTCCCTGCAACCATATACTGATATTCCACACTGCTCTCCCTCATACCTGCCACCCCCTGCAACCACATACTGATATTCCACACTGCTCTCCCTCATACCTGCTGCTCCCAGACAGCCACATACTGACATTCCAAACTGATCTCCCTCGTACATGCAGCTCCCTTCCAGCCACATACTGATAATCCACACTGCTCTCCCTCATACCTGCCGCTCTCTGCAACCACATACTGACATTCCACACTGCTCTCCCTCCCATCTGCCACTCCCTTCCAACCAAATACTAACATTCCACACTGCTTTTCGTCCGATCTGCCACTCCCTACCAGCCAGATACTAACATTCCACACTGCTGTCCCCCCACCTGTTACTCACTTCCAGCCAGATACTAACATTCCACACTGCTGTCCCCCCACCTGTTACTCACTTCCAGCCAGATACTAACATTCCAAACTGTTGTCCCCCTACCTGTTACTCACTTCCAGCCAGATACTAACATTCCACACTGCTGTCCCCCTACCTGTTACTCACTTCCAGCCAGATACTAACATTCCACACTGCTGTCCCCCAACCTGTTACTCACTTCCAGCCAGATACTAACATTCCACACTGCTGTCCCCCAACCTGTTACTCACTTCCAGCCAGATACTAACATTCCAAACTGTTGTCCCCCTACCTGTTACTCACTTCCAGCCAGATACTAACATTCCACACTGCTGTCCCCCAACCTGTTACTCACTTCCAGCCAGATACTAACATTCCACACTGCTGTCCCCCAACCTGTTACTCACTTCCAGCCAGATACTAACATTCCAAACTGTTGTCCCCCTACCTGTTACTCACTTCCAGCCAGATACTAACATTCCACACTGCTGTCCCCCAACCTGTTACTCACTTCCAGCCAGATACTAACATTCCACACTGCTGTCCCCCAACCTGTTACTCACTTCCAGCCAGATACTAACATTCCACACTGCTGTTCCCCCCTACCTGTTACTCACTTCCAGCCAGATACTAACATTCCACACTGCTGTTCCCCCCTACCTGTTACTCACTTCCAGCCAGATACTAACATTCCACACTGCTGTTCCCCCCCACCTGTTACTCACTTCCAGCCAGATACTAACATTCCACACTGCTGTCCCCCTACCTGTTACTCACTTCCAGCCAGATACTAACATTCCACACTGCTGTCCCCCTACCTGCTATTCCCAGCCAGATACTAACATTCCTCACTGTTCTCTCCCACCTGCCACTTCCTGCCAGACAGATTCTAGTATTCCACACTGCTCTACCTACCACTTGCCACTCCCAGCCAACCAGATATTAGCATTCCACACTGCTTTCTCTCCCACCTGCCACTCCCTGGCAGCCACATACTGACATTCCACACTACTCTCCTTCCCACCTGCCACTCACTGCCAGCCGAACACTGACATCCACACTGCTTTCCTTCCCACCTACCACCCATATCTCGCCACTGGCCAGTACTAACGTATTTGCATAAACTGAAAAATAATTAAAGCTCAATATCTGAGAAACTATTGTTTTACATAACAATGGCTAACATAAATATGTTGATTTTGAAAGCTCTTTCACATCCCTTACTTGTTAGAAATTGACAGTTCCATTTTAAGTACAAACTGCAGACAACCTTCTACAACCCACACTTTTCTTTACATGGTGTGTTTGAACATGTCATTGATTTAATGCATTCACAGTATGGACTCGTGTTCTCCACCTGAAGGAGACAGCAAGGCCTGAAAGGCACCCTAGGGAAGTCTGTCAGATGGTCTTACCTGACGCTAAACAGACCTTACATAGTCTTTAACACGTTTTCCCAGACAGCTGCATGTAAAAGAAAATGGATCTGGTAGTTTTAAACAGACACTGAACCCTTTAACCCCTTTAGAACCCATGCTATGCCGGTTCCGGCACTTATAGACCAGCGACGGTCGGGGCATGTCATGGAATTCTAGTGTAGCAGCACGGCTGCAGACTGTTCTGCCATCCCAGAATGCAATGAAGGAAAAAAAAGAAAGCTCATTGGTTCTTAACAGCTGCCAGATCAGGCGGTCTTTAAGTGTTTAACCTTTTGAGTGCCAGAGGGGTACTCACAACCCCTGGACAAAGTGTTAGAATACCTCACTGTTTTCTGCTCTAAGCTGAAATATATCACCTGAGCAGTTCATATTGTCTACTTTAAGGAGCAGTAAACTTTTCTTTTATGAAAACCTATATGTTATAGAGCAGAGGTTCTCAACTCCTGTCCTGAGGACCCACTAACAGGCCAGGACTTAGGGATTTCTCTGCTAGAACACAGGTGTGGTGATCAGAGGCTCATTCACATTGATTAACTCACCTGTGCTCTAACAAGGAAATCATGTGATCAGAGGCTCATTCACATTGATTAACTCACCTGTGCTCTAACAAGGAAATCATGTGATCAGAGGCTCATTCACATTGATTAACTCACCTGTGCTCTAACAAGGAAATCATCAAGTCCTGGCCTGTTAGTGGGTCCCGAGGACAGGAGTTGAGAACCACTGTTATAGAGCTTTTCCTGCTGAGTAAAACAATGTCCCTCCCATTGCTGTCAGTTGTTTTATTCAAAGGTTATAACAGTTCAAATAACCAGGAAGTGAATTTACTGTGCATTTACTTCCTGATAGTTCTAACTGACAGAAAGTGACTCAGCAGTTTCTATCGCATTCTTTGAAGAACTGTAAGCCACTGACTTTCCTCTTCATTCAGCTGTAACAGAATAACTAATTGGAATTTGACCACTAGTGGGGCACTGCGAATGTAAATAAAAATACAGGTTTAAATAGTAATAATTCTGGAAATATGCATCTCGCAGCAGTAGGAACACTTACATAGGAAATGTCCTATATATTTTTTTCATAAATAAGTTCAATGCTCCTTTAACCCCTTAAGGACTGGCCGTGCACATACTTTGCGGTCCCTTAAGGACCACAGAGCTTTTTTTTTTTTTGGCGGGATCCAATTCCAGACTCCCCGAATGGCATGCAGCCGTGCGGGGAGCCCGGAATTCCATGACGGTCCAGGACTGTCATGGGTCCTTAAGGGGTTAAAGTAATAGTTAAAACCTTGAAACATTATTATAGTTTATTTTAACATGTAGTAATATGTATTAATTTATTTTAGCTGTGCATTTATTTTTTTTTTAAATGAGTGCTAACACCATTGATTAAGAATACCCAAGTAATTTACTAAGATCAGAAAATTCTAATGGCCTCTATGAATTTTGCCTTTTTACCTTGGCTCAAGAGATAACATCTGAATTCAGTCCTGGATGTTGTGGCTATGGAGACGGGTTTGATAGTTGGTAAAAGGACAACAGACCCTCAGACTATGCTCATAGCACATGGTAATCTCAGCCCTCGAAGCACCAAACAGGAGTGCAGTGCACTGCCTGGCAATGCATCACACACACCACTCTGGTCCTTACAGGATTAAGTGGGTTCCTGCACGCTGCCTTAAAAATAGGCAAATAGTCACATTTTTTTAATGGGAAATTTTGTATCAAAAACACAAATTGCTACCCATGCACACAGAAAAAACAAACACATTGTATCTTTTCACTACGGACTATACATCTGCAGCGAAAACTTTGCTATTTTCTTCCTATGCATTCTATGGCCATGAGGAATCCCGCCACAGTGAGGGGAGTCAGTAGGTATGGATCTATGGCTACCAGTGCAGTGGGACAAAGATGGGGGTCAGTATGTGTGGCTCTATGGCTACTAGTGCAGTGGGACAAAGCTGGGGGTCAGTATGTGTGTGGTTCTGTGTCTACCAGTGCAGTGGGACAAAGATGGGGGGGGTCAGTTTGTACGGTTCTATGACTACCAGTGCAGTGGGACAAGGCTGGATGTCGGTATGTGTGGTTCAATGGCTATCAGTGCAGTGGGACAAAGATGGGGGGTCAGTATGTGTGGTTCTATGGCTACCAGTACAGTGGGATAAAGATGGGGGGTCAATATGTGTTTTTCGATGACAACCAGTGGAACAAGGCTAGGTGGGTAATTTTGTGTAGTTTGCTACCAGCATAGTGAGACAAAGCTGGGGGGGAGGCAGTATGTTTGGATCTATGGCTACCAGTGAGACAAGACTGGGAGCGGGGGAGTCAGTTAATGCAGTTCTATAGCTACCAGTGGGAAAAGGCTGGGTGAGTAAGTATGTGTAGTTTGATTGCTACCGGTGCAATGAGACAAAGCTGGGGGGAAGTCAGTATGTTTGATTCTGTGGCTACCAGTGAGACAAGGCTGGGGGGTCAGTAGGTGTGATTCTCTGTCTATCAGTGCAATGGGACGAAACTGGAGGGTCAGTATGTGTGGTTCAGTGGCTACCAGTGGGAAAAGGCTAGGTGGGGTCAATATGAGTAGCTCAATTGCTACAAGTGCAGTGGGACAAATATGAGGGGGTCTGTATTTGGCTCTATGGCTACCAGTGAGACAACGTTGGGGGTGGGAGGTCAGTAAGTTTGCATATTCTTGGGAATTCACACACAAGGTGAAAAGTGACTTTTTCTCCTGTTTCAATTTTGTGTCCTTTCCACCTCCGTGGACATGACATCCAACACTTACAGAAGATGTTATCTCTTGAACCAAGGCAAATTTCATAGGGGTCATTGTGATTTTCTGGCCATATTAAGGTAAGTGGTGAGTTATTATTATGAAGCATTAATTTTCCTTTAATCACTTGAGTGTTATAGACGTTTCCGGCACAGCCATCACATTCAAGGAGTTAATTCCGTATTCTATCAGCTATTTTAGACTTTTTCACCTTTTCCCACTTGCTGTGATGAAAGCTCCTTCTAACTGCAGTCAGTAAAAATAGTATGCAACACACACAGACACACACACACACATATATATATAAGCAGGAAAGATTTAAAATCCAATGTACTGGGTGATATCATTCTGTAATGTGTATGGCCAGATCTCATGCAATACCAAATTTAAAAAAGGTACCAACTAGGTCATCAGTCTAGCAGGACCTGGCTGACATTCTGCCCTCAAAAGAACTGTGTTTGTGATTCATACTCTCTGTTTACATGTGCTGCACAGCTGAACCGAGATTTAGTAGAGCAAGGCTGATTTTCAACCAGGTCATACCAAATTGATGATCCAGCAGCTTTTATAATATGGTATTATATGAGTGTGTTGCCACCAGCAGCAGAGCAATACACCATTACATGCCATCAACAGGGAAATACCCATTTACATGCCACCAACAGAGCAACAAACGGTTGCATGCCACCAGAAAAGCAATATATAATTATGTGCTACCAGCAAAGCAGCAAATCATTAAATCCCATCAGCAGCGCAACACACACATACATGCCACCAGAGGGGCGACACATGATTACATGCCAACAGAAAAGAAATATCAGAAATAATTATGTGCTATATTAGTATATGAATATATGCTACCCCAGAGCAGCAAACCATTACGTACCACAAGCAGATCAACACACATTTACATGCCACTGACAGGCCAATACATGATTACATGGCACCAGCAAAGAAATACACCAGTACATGGCACAAGCACAACAATACACCATAATAAGGCAGTGCATTATTACATACCACTAGCAGGTCAATATAACATTACATACCACCAACAGGGTAATACACTATTACATGCCACCAGCAGAGCAACACACATTTATATGCCACTAGCAGGCCAATACATGATTACATGCTACCAGCAGAGCAATACATCATTACACTGCACAAACACAACAATACACCATACTATATCAATACATTATTACATACCACCAGCAGATCAATATAACATTACATACCACCAGCAGGGTAATACTTCATTACATGCCACCAGCAGAGCAACATACATTTATATGCCACTAACAGGTCAATACATGATTACATGCTACCAGCAGAACAATAAACAATTACATTGCACAAACACAAAAACACACCATAATATATAATACATTATTAGACACCACCAGCAGATCAATATACCATTACATGCCACCAGCAGAGCTGTGGCACAAGTCCTTGTGCCTGATAGGAATCCGCCATGGGTTATAGAATGACTCTGAGATCATGAAAGTGAAAATACCAACTCCACAGCACAGCAACAACATGTAACAAGGCCTCAGTACCTTCTTGGGGTTGAGGAATACAGCCTTAATGAGAATCCACCTATAATAGTTGGATAACCAAAGTTTGTCTATGCCTACCTCCTGCACAAATCTCTGTTTGAAGTGTTCCATTGACTTGTGGCTGTCATCACTGAACTCATTTGGACAGATACATAAAATTGCCTCCCCGCAGTGGTTGAGGCCAAAATAGTAAGTTAATTTAAGAACTATTGGGATAGATAGGCTATTCTCAGAAGAAAATAAATATGAGCTCACTACATACAGAGATGGGGAGACTAGATTGGCCAATTGGTTTTAGTCTTCCGGCAAAGTCTATGTTTCTATTTTCCAGTTTTACAGAAAGAAATCTCACTGTATACCATATGGCAAGATATCACGTTTCATGTCCCCTTTTCAATGATCCTGACGTATGCGAACTTTGACTGTTTTTGCACATCAATAGTTTTTAATTATTTCCTCTCTTCTAACACTTGTTTATCCACGAGTGATTAGTCTGCATCATTTAGAAATCTGGTCAGCACAGTTTGTTCCATATTTTAAAGCATTGGTCACTGGCAGTTTACATTAAGATCTGAATAATTATGTGCTTTTGGTGGGAATATGCTTATGGCTTGTTAGAGTGTTTATACAATCGTTAACATTTTAGGTCATTAGCTAATATGACAAATAGTTTTTAAACTGCCTTGAACAAACGTTCTCCTCATAGCCCACTTTAAAGGCAGAATTGCTATATTCAGAGTGTATATATTTAAGTGGAAATTCATTGTTAGTAAAATATATATTATTTTTCTAACAAATTTACTAAACATCTCAATGATGAAGAAATTGGTAATAATTATGAGCTCATAGGCACGTGTGTAGGCCAGATTTTTATATCCGTAATTTAAACAATGTATTTTAAACATAATGAGCCTTATTTAGGAAGCAAAAGTAGAACGATTCTGAGACGAAACAACTGTGCCAATACAAATTCCAAAACTTCGTTTTGATTTAAAGGGATTTTAACTCTTTAAATGCTGCAGAGGTTGCCAACTCGTTGCTAAGCTAGTCACATGACCGGAGAAGGCAGCTGCCTGGAGCTCCGTATTTAAAGGGGAGGTGTCTCGGCTGTGATGGCCACACTCAGATTGTGAGTTATGGGTGTAGGCAGAACAATCTCAATGTCCTATCACCAGATTTATACATTTACAGGCTATTATTTATTATTTAAAATATAGCATTAAGGGTACTGTGCTGTCAGAGACAACAGAGGAAAGGGGACTAATTATTTCTGATGACTTAAAGGTAGGCAGGCAATGTAATAAAGTGGTGGGGAATGCAAGCAGGGTACTGGTTTTATAGCTAGGGGCATTAGTAGCAGTAAAAGGGAAGTGGTCATGCATTCTACAGATCTCTAGTTAGACCTCACCTAGAGTATTGTGTACAGTACTGGAGACACCATGTCCAGAAGGATATAGTTACTCTAGAGAAAATTCAGAGAAGGGCTATTAAAATGGTGGCTTGTTTGCAGGAAAAGAAATATCAGGATAGACTAAAGGATCTGATCATAGCTTGGAGGAGAGAAGAGAGAGAGGGGATATGATAGAAACCTTAAAATACATGAAGGGATTCATCAAAGTGCAGGATGGAAGTACATTTCAAAGTACTACAAATGTTAGGACAAGAGGCCATAGTCTAAAACTAGAGTGGCACAGGTTTAGACTTAATGTAAGAAAGTTTAACTTTACTGAGAGGGTAGTAGATAAGTGGAATACACTACCAGCAGAAGTGGTAGATGTTTATACAGTGATGGAATGCAAGCATGAATGTAATAGGCATAAGGCTGTCCTGAACATAAGACAAGCAGAGGAGTAACTAGAAGCCACTGGGCCCTGGTGCAAAAGTTGGCATTGGCCCCCCGACCACATTGGCACCCCCATTGGCCATTTCCACTGGACACCTCCACAATAATCCTAATCTCCACATTGCCCCCCATCTCCACATTTCCCCCCCATCTCCATATTCCATCCACATTTTCCCCAATCTACACATTCCATCCACATTGCCCTCACATTGCCCCCATCTCCACATTCCCTCCACATTGCCCCCAATCTCCACATTGCTCTTACATTGCCCCTCCCTGTTTCCATTTCCTACCTCCCTGGTGGTCCAGCAGCGTGGCAGGAGAGGTCTGTGCTCCTTCTGCACAGGCCTCTGTACTGCTGGAGCTCCCGCGCAGTCCTCTCTTCAGTAAGGCAAAGCTCTGGGAGATGATGTCATCTCCCAGCACTCTGCATTACTAAAGAGCTGAAGAGGGAGCTCAGCTGCCGGAGGTCTGTGTCGAAGAAGGCACAGACCTCACCATGTTGCAGGCGGCAACAGGGGGCAGCTGGGGCCCTGGAGTGACGGGCCTGGTCTCAGGTGCAACCCCTTTTGTTATGCCACTGAAGGCAAGACCAAGGATCAAATAAGGTTGAGGTTTTTACAGTAGGAAAATGAGCAGACTAGATGGACCTAATGGTTCTTATCTGCTGTCAAATTCTATGTTTCTATTGTAAATACATAGTAAATCTGACCTTGGTAATGCATTGCAGACCTTTCTAGCATTTAAGGGGTTAAAATCTTTACTTAAGTCTTTGGGAATTTATAGTTCTTTCCTAGCGGTATGCTGGTATACAGGCTAGCCACATCTAAAGAGGAAAAAAAATTCTTGTGACTCCATATTCATAAACTAAATAATTTTAACCCTATACATGTTTGTCTAAAATGTTAGTTTATATAGCGATTAGATTGAAAACTGTTTTCATTTTCAAAAATAATCCCTCTATCCAGGCTTTCTGCATGTAAGCTGGAGCGGTCTCTGGCCAATGAGATCGCTCCAGCTTAGATACAGAAAGCCTCCGTCATTGGAGGAGGCTGGATATGGGGAGGGGAGCAGAGGAAAAGTGACAGACTGCGGTACAGAGTTGGTAACCACAGTCTGTCCAGATGTAAGGTGCAGGGTAATCTTTAGATGTTTAATTTGGGCAAAATAATTATTCTTTTTAAAAATGAAAACAGTTTTCAGTCTAATCTCTATATAAACTAATGTTTTAGATAAACATGTATAGGGGTGATAGATCCCCATTAGAAAATTGTTGTTCCAGCAGTCTCTACAGTGCATGTGTGGTTTCGCACACAGGGATCTTCGCTTTGAGCCGTCCGGAGCTCCCCGCTAATGATCAGCGCGTTCGGCAAGTCTCTACTGTGCATGACTGCAGTCCTGTGCAGTAGAGACTCACTGAACGCGCTGATCCGGAGCGGGGAGCTCCGGACGGCTCACATCCTGTCTCTGCTCCCGGCTCCAGGGCAGCAGCCGGGGCCGCGGGGTGCACTTTAGCCTGTGTATACAGGCTTTCATACTAGTGATTATATATGTTACATAGTAACATAGTTGACGAGGCTGAAAAAAGACATGCGTCCATCAAGTCCATCCCATGCCAAAATCACCCCTGTTGCATATTTTTTTTTAATAAACTTTGGATTTCTTTTACAATGGATTGCCTACTGAATAAACTATTAGGAGCTCGAGTATAGACAGACTTTTTTCCTCTGATGCACATTAGTTGGTGAATATTGGATACTTCATAGGCCGACATTGTCTGTGAGAATATACGATTGATGATATGTAATCAGATACGCTCTGCATATTGAAGCACCCTCCTTATGCCTTATGTGTTCATTAGGAGATTCTGGTCATCAGGGCCGGATTTACATCTCAGGAGCCTGTAGACACAGAAATCTGAAGTGCCCCCCCATGGGCCATCTCCACAATGCTCCTAATCTCCACATTGCCCCCCCATTCATCTCCATATTGCTCTCACATTGCCCCCATCATCTCCATATACCATATTGCCCTCACATTGCCCCCCATCAGCTCCATATGGCCCCCATCATCTCCACATTGCCCTCATCAGGTCCATATTGCCCCTATCATATCCACATTGCTCCCAACAGCTCCATATTGCACTCACATTGCCCCCATCAGCTCCATATTGCCATCACATTGCCCCATCATCTCCAAATTACCCTTGCACTGCACCCTCATATTGCCCCAGTGTCCATTTCCTACCTCTTCCCTGGTGGTCCAGCAGCAGCATCCAACTGTAGCTGCTGGAGCTCCCACGCTGTCTTCTCTTTAGTAATGCAGAGCACTGGGAGATGATGTCATGATGATGTCATCTCCCAGCGCTCTGTATTACTAAAGAGACAGGGGAGTTCAGCAGCTACAGGTTTGTGCAGAAAAAGGCACAGACCCGTCTTCAAGGAGCCGGGAGGGGGAGGTGACTAAACACACACAACATGATTCCAGTGACAGGTGCCCCTCTGTTGGGTGCGCCTGTAGGCAGATGCCTACTCTGCCTAATTATAAATCCGGCCCTGCTGGTCATAGTATAGTAAGTGGGGTGTTGTTATTAGGAATTGTTAGGTCTGCTTTAAGACCGGGATTAAATTGCAGCTGATATTGTCTACATGTTTCTCCATAGACTTCAGGTAAAATCTGTAAGTGATAACATTTATTACCTACAACAGAATCCAGGCCCATAACACAGATAAGAAGAAGTCCATTTCCTCACTGCTTATACATTATGGTCTGCTCTTGTTTTGAACATCTGTAATTAACCCTTTGAGTGCTAGAGGGGTACGCAATGCATTGTTAAATGCCCAGTGTATAATAAATTTGACTCTGTAGAAACAATCGAACATCACTTTGATTCCACCACCTTCCTGATGTGAGAACAACCCTTGTTTTTAAAACACTAGCCACAAGCTGATTTATTCTATGATCCTCAAGGGCAGACATCATTTTTCTTCACTTAAAATGAAACAATTCAAGCATTTCTAAGTGATGTGTAAACTTTACGTTTGACATTGTGCAGACTTGTTTAGCCTTTCATCTGGACCAACCTTAATATATCTTAATGAATCTTTCCGCAGAGCTCCTATTTCTCCTTCGGTCTAGTAATATTTTGCTAGGGAGCTACAATATATATCATATAATATTTGCTGGACTGAACATTCTATTTTTAGCTAGCCCCAAATGGACTGTAATATAATATATCAGTAAATATGTATACTGTAGATTTGTTAAATGTCCCGAAGCACGAAACCAGCCATCATTTTCTGAAAACCAAAATCATCTGGAATTTTGTAATCATCAGAATAGGTCAGGCAGGGGTGTAAGTAGAATCTACTTGGCCCTGGAGGGGGGAGGGGGATAAGAGGTCACCCCCCCTAACCCCACAGACAAAAAAAATTATGGTCTGGTGCAAATCTGACTATTGTGCTGACGCCAGTTTTATTTAAAATTCCAGAGCAAGCTTGAATCAGGCTCAGTCATAGACCCAAGCTACAGTTCACCACTGGAGGAGCTCAGAAGGTCTTCACGTGATGGGTCCAGACAGAGAGTAAAAGCAATTTGTTTGCAGTGCTGGGAGCTAATGCATCGTGATCCACATGCTGAACATTAATAATGCTAGATGGGTGTCTAATATATTGCCTTTCCAAACCTCAAGATACCACTCTGATTCTCAAACAATTAGTAATTAGAGATTATGATTTAAAGGTGGACAAGCAATGCAGCAAAACCTCTGGGAAAGACATCAGGGTACTAGGTTGTATAGAAAGATGAATTAGAAACAGAAAAAGAGAGGTCCTAACGCCACTTTTCAGATCAATAGATCTCATTTACATTACTGTGTACAGTTCAGGAGACCATATCTTCAGAAGGATATCAATAGCTTAGAGACTATTCAAAGAAGTGCCACTAAATGTTATATGTGTTAAATAAGAACTCATAAAAGGTAAGACTCCAGTACCCTGGTATGTATAGCCTGGAGGATAAAAGGAATATGGGCAAAGGTGTAACTAGAAGCCTCCGGGCCCTGGTACAAGAAGTGCCACGGGGCCACCACCACCACATTGGCCACCTGAGGAAGGCCAGCTGCGCCTGGCCGAAACGTTGACAATACAGTTGAATTAAACCCTTCATCCTTTTTGAAAAAGACCTGTGAGTGCCTGATGCTTCCTCTTTGTATCTACAATTTTGCCAAGTGAAGTGCACCCATGCAACATACCCATGAAGTGAGAGTGCTTCCACCCACCAACAAAGTAAATATGTATGTATGTATGTCCCAAGATGTGCACTTACTTTAAGGTACATTGAATTACCTGGGTGTCAATCTTCAAGTCAAACATGTAGCACAAATATCAAAGAAAAGAAAGCACTCACAGGTCTTTGTAAATGTGAATAAAATGTGCTGGTTTATTCCATCAACGTTTCGGCCCCTCTTTGGGCCTTTGTCAAGCCAAAACATTGATGGAAGAAACCAGCTGAATTTGTTCACCTTTACAAAGGCTTGTGAGTGCTTTATATATATATATATATATATATATATATATACACATATACAAACAAACAGACCTGCGCCCCTCTATATGCTAAGTGAAATAAGTGAGAATTTCATCCCACAAATTGGCCAATCCGTGTGTAAGCTTACCAACCACGCCAAGGTATCTCACTTTATGGTAAGTTCTACTCTAATACACTTACAAATACTAATATCTAAATTAAAAATCCCTGAAGAAAGATGTTATTTTGAAAATGCGTCGGAGGGGACCCTTTGAATTATATTTTGATGTTTTTATTATTATTTGTGGGTCCCAATGTAGTGCAATTAAAAACAACAGACATACAATAAAATAAAAAAAAGGTGTAGATGAAAGACTTACCTGGTGCAGGGCCCATGTGGGCCTGCATTAATAAAGTGATTACATAGAGAACTATGTTCCATTTATAGCCTTCCTTACAAGTCATGCGAAGAATGGTTGATACCAAACAGACAGGGGGTATACACACAGGAACAGGCCAAACAGCCTTGTTCTTAAAGGCCAAGTGGGATAGAAAAGGAAAGGAATGGTGAAATAAAGTAAAGTAATAATGTGTTTTTTTAGTGATTGAATTGGATAAAATGAGAAGCTGCTAAAGTGAGCTGGGTCCTGCACCAGGTAAGACTTTCATTTAAACCTGTTTTATGTAATTGTATGTTTGCTGTTTTTAATTGCGCTACACTGGGACCCACAAATAATAATAAAAACATCAAAATATCATATAAAGGGTCCCCTTGGATGCGTTTTCAAAATAACATCTTTCTTTGGGGATTTTTAACTTAGATAGTATTTGTAGGTGTATTAGAGTAGGACTTACCATAAAGCGAGATACCTTGGCGTGGTTGGTAAACTTACACACGGATTGGCCAATTTGTGGGATGTAAGTCTTTTTACTAAGGATTATTATATATGGCCTTTACAGGGCACACATTATTCACAGCATATAGAGGAGCACAGATCTGTTTGTTTGTATGTGTTTTCACTTTTAGGTCTAGGCCTAATGTCAGGAGGACTGGAGAACCCTCTCATTTCTTGCTGCTATCTATATCTTTCATCTTTATACTTATGTTTAATTTATATTTATTATATGGATATTTTATGATGAGTTAGTGCTGCGAGCTTCCTTTTATATATATATATATATATATATATATATATATATATATGAGAGAGGGAAACTAGCACTGGTTGACGTCATACCCCGTCTCTTTGTTTTTTAAGCAGTGCTTAGTCATCATGCCTATAAGAGATTTGTGTGTTTTATAAGTGATTTTAATAGAAGAAGTAAGAAGCAGCTAGAAGGAGCAAAGGTTGTGCTCAAAGGCTTCTGTGGATGGGCACAACTCTAGCCATTTCCCAGGCATTGTGCATATACCTGGATGACAAGGAGGCGACAGGCTGGGCAATGACCGAGGCACTGAGCTGTAGTAACATTGCTGGAATAACCCTCAACTGTATGCTAAAAACAAAACCTTGTCAAAAGGAAAAATAAAATTAGCATAACAACATTTTTTTGACCATCATTGAACAGCAATTCAGTTGGTGGATAGGTGTTAGAATGTTGGTGGGGAACATATACACAACTGATAGGAAAGCGAAAACAAAATGTTTCCTAGAAACATATGAAGAAAACAAAGAACCAGTCATGACAACGTCAGTTACATATTGGAACGATCAGTAAAATACTTATGTATCCAACTCTTGTATGAGATTCCTTATTCTTCTTCAGCTTCTCCCTCTATAACCTGTAACATACATTTAATGTAACAAGCACACAGTTGGTTAAATTGAACCCACGTTTCTAAAGTCTCACCATTAGTAGGGATAGCATATTCCCTTTGGTGGTCTTTAGGTCATGGTAAGTCTTAATACTTGCTGTGGTAAATCAGCACCTATAATTAACCTGTTACAGAGGATCCTAATTACTGTGACTATTTGTGTGAATGATGTATTACCGATTTTAAATTTTAACCATGTGGTTCCCAATACGTTTAAGGGGTTACCTCCTACGCTTATTAGGGATCCATCAAATGCTTTCAACACTGGCTTTATGGTAGCATTCGCCATAGTTTGATAATAATGGGTGCTAGATAATATGGTACCTTGAGATGCTCTATCCAGGAGGCTGGAAATAATTAAGTCATCAAGCTCCTGCAATGTGACACCCAAGATGGCAGCTTCTAGGGAGAGGTTTAAAGGGATAGTAATACTTCATTTTATCTTTATTTTATTTTGTAGGCATTAAAAAAACATGAAGAACGATATAAGTCTTATCTCTCAAACCTTTATGGTTTAAGAGATATTCACAAGCAAAGTATCCCCCCCCCCCGTTCAGCCAGATCAGAAGGGAGGTGCCCAGGTAGACTGCAGAGAGGGACAATCTTCAATTAAGATAATGGAAAAAGCTGAAAAACTTGTCAAGGGGGGAAGGGCTTTCATTGTTTTCATACAAAGAAGATTGTCCCCTGCTGTTATCTGTCTGGTCTTACAACCAGATTCCACATCTGAGAAGAGATGGCTTACACTAGAAAAAAGGGGTGGGAGGGGGAAACTGTGCTTGTGAATATCTCTCAAACCATAAAGGTTTGAGAGATAAGACGTACATCGTTCTTCATGTTTTTTTAATGCCTACAAAATAAAATAAAGATAAAACGAAGTATTACTATCCCTTTAAATAAACTTTCCACTGTACAAAAGTTTAGACCCAAAAACATACACAAGGAAATCCAAAGAAACACCTCAAAATAAATAGACAAATAGCAGTTGAAGGGTTAGTAAATGAAATCAAATATTTTACACTTATTTGGCAAAATATGACAACTTACCAATTAATTAAATAATTCTGCATAATTCAGAATTACTACAGCCAGTATGGCTTATTGTAATTGGTCCCATTTGAGTGGCCAGTCTAATTAAGACAAATTATGAGAAAAATTATGTTTCTTCAAATATAGAAGAAATATGTATTTGATTCTGAAATTTTGCAGAATTAAAATAAGGAAAGCTATAGTTACCATTCAATAAGTGTGGATTTCTTAGGATTTCTTTAGCAGCCAGCCAGGTTAAGATGATCAGCCTCTCAGTAGCCAAGACCCCTCAGGAAGCCAAAAGCCTCTTTCTCTTTCAAAACTTACATATTTATAATGTAAAATTGCATCTTTGTTTGTTCAAAGATATAAAAGCAATCAATGATTTACAAAGCTTGCAAAAAGTCTGAACTGATATATGGTGTTGATAATAAAATTAATTCTTTGTCTACAGGTCTCAGACCTAAATCTGATTTTTTTCCAATCCATGTTAAAGGAAATCAATTGGATGTACTCCAAAAGACTTTTGAGCAATAATTGATCCGCTTACATGGTAGTTCCACGGGTGTTCCAGACCACAACCTGACAATTTCACAGAAAGAGGCCCTTGCTCAATTAAAATCTAATAATAATTTAGTTATTAAAATGGCCGACAAAGGGGGTTCGGTTGTGGTCCTGAATAGCGATGAATATAAGAGGGAGGAGTTGAGGCAATTGGGAGATGCATCCACTTATAAGAAACTTAAATGTAACCCCACGTTGTTATATAGATCTGAATTGAACCATTTAGTACAAGTTTAGGTATTGTTACAAGAGAGGAGGCTGCCTTCTTGGTCCCAGAGAATCCCCTGGTTCCTATCTTCCATCACCTGCCCAAGGTGCACAAAAGTCTGGTTGACCCACTGGGCAGGCCCATTGTTTCAGGCATTGGGTCTTTGCATGAACCTTTGTCTGTGTGGGTCGACGAGTACTTAAGATCTTTGGTGGATAAGTTATTGAGGTTTCTTTTGGACACCAAACAGGTGTTAAAACAGATGCTGGGTATAAAGTGGAGTGAGGGCATCTCATAGTTGTCAGCAGATGTTTCTGCATTGTACTTCTCGATTCCTCAAACACTAGCCCTGAAAGCTTTGGAGTATCACTTTAATAATTTTTCAAATTATTCTGATGTACTGCAGGTTGTCGATTATCTCTTGTGCCACAATTTCTTTTCGCTTGATGGGGTTTTTCATCTCCAAAGGTGTGGCATGGCTATGGGGGCAACTTTTGCCCCCTCTCTGGCCAAACTCTTTATGGGGTGGTGGGAGGCCAGCCACGTCTTTGGGCATTTGAACCCCTTCGCAGATCAGCTCTTGTGGTACATGAAATATATCGACGATCTGTTGTTTATTTGGTTAGGTTCTAAGGAACAGACAGTTTCTTTTATTTCCCACTTAAACAACAATGATTGTAACTTAGGGTTTACATATAACTATGATACTGCTTCTATTGTTTTTTTAGATCTTACATTGACTGGTGATACAGCCGCTATGAGGGTTAATAGTAACATCTATAGGAAGTCAACTTTTGGCAACACCTTGTTGCATGCGCGTTCCTCACACCCCCGATCTCAGATAATCAATATTCCTAAGGACAGTTCCTTCGGTGTCGAAGGAACTGTTCCAGGGACAAGGATTTCAAGATAACATCTAAAGATCTGTATGAGTTTTAAAGATAGGGGTTATGATGACCACGTTTGATACCCCTAGAGAAGATTTACTTGATGACTCACCTGCTGATGGGTTAGCTGTGGATGGAGGTGGTGATAGCAGAGTTCGCATTATCACCACTTTTAGTCCACAGTTTAAGCAGATCAGGTCTTTGATCAATTGATTGCTACCGACACTAACTACAGATGTAGAATTGTCAGATATACTGAGTAATATACTGTGTGTTTGGAGACTATAGGATTCCATAAATGTGGGGCCAATCTTTGCAAATGTTGTGATGTAGCGAAAGTGTCTAAAGAATTTGAGTGTTCAGTAGATGGAACAAAATATCTTATTTTGACTTTTATTAACTGTAATACATGATATATTATTTATCTGTTCACTTGTGCAATATGTTCAGTTCAATATGTGGGTCGAACTATCTGTCCCCTGTGATTTGCATTAGAGAACGTTTGTATCAGATTAAAAGAAAAGAGCAGGATTCCTCAATTGCTCGTCATATATGCCAAGAACATGGGAGAAATTAGACTGCGTGTAGTTTCCAGGTGACTAAAAGAGTTAGTCTGCCATCTCAAGGAGGGGACATTTTGAAGCGGGTCAGTCACAGGGAGGCCTATTGGATCTGCCAGCTCAAGACCCATACACCTTTGGGTCTTAATTCAGAATGGGACATTAGTAACATCTTTTAGTAATTGCATCCATGAGTCTCTCTGTGATCGACTAGTTTGATTCCCTCATATGAGGCTCACCCTGATGTTCTTTTGAGTGAGGAATTACACTTAGATACAAATATCACACGTTAGATATGGTGGAACATCTGCGCTGTTGATATGTGAACGTTGTTTCCTTCTCTGCCGACAGAACGAGCTGTTTGAATTTTAAAATTATGAGAATTAAAGTTTTTTGATTTTACCATTTGGCTCAAGTGTGTTCCGGAGTGCTACCGATCCATTTGTTCAAGTGTTAATTGACAGGACTGGAGAACCTGTTTTAGCAGCTATGCACCCGAATTGTCATATAGTGGTGAGTCCCTTAAGTTTATCATGATCTACTATTGAGGCATATATATTGGCTTGGTAGCTTTGTTTCCATTTCTTCACAATAATGTAAAATTACCCTTACCAGAATCTTCTCTGATTGGATAAAGATCCATCTCATTATGCAGTGACATCATCAGTATTATCTGACTGGACACTCTAAATTTCTAATTTCCATATGAATCATGCATTCTTCCAGTAATAACTCTATGTACCCTGGAGATGGCGCTCTGATACCATTTTTAATTTGGATCTGGATCTGTCTCGTATCATCAGATAAGAATGGCCAATAGGTCATTAGACTTGACATAAACATGTCGCCCTATTAGACTTTCCCACATAGGAGTACCTCTGTCTCAGACATTTTGTCTGTAATAAAGTCATATATAATCATAAAACACACATAACTATTTCACCCCCATATTGAAGCAAAGAGCCATTGTCTTAACATGATATCATTACATACATGTAAAACAAACTTTCAGAGAATTTGGCTTACAAGAATTAACCATTTCCTCCCCATCACGGCAATGTCTCTGACATTTCCAGCACTCAAAGGGTTAACTCTGACATGATACACCACTGTATACTGCATGGCATTCTATGGCTTAACATGCTGGTATAAGTCTCTCTCACATAATCTCCTTTTATTTTCTGCTTTCCACTTCTACACGCCAAACACACAGAGGCATAATACTTCAAGGAAATAACAAATACCACTGATTTAACGGTTCCAGGACCAGACGGGGAACAGCAACATGTTGTGAAGCGCTGTCGACTGCTCCTTAGAGGGCTACATTTGGCTTCTAATGCTCTGAATACTGCAGATATTCACTTTAATACAACACTGTTACATACACAGCACTGTAAAGCTCCTACACTAATCCCAGGGTGGCCACAGCCCACACTTTTACACACAGAACCTACAGATCCGAGAGATCAGAAAGAGCCGGAACCTCCTTACATGGGGGGCCAGCTATCACTGTGTCAGTGTCCACTCAATGTCTGTTTGTGTGTATGTCTTTTGTGTGTGTGTTTACATCTGTTACGTGTGTCTACATGTGTGTATCTCTGGTGTGGGTGTGTGTGTGTATATGCATGTCTTTTGCATGTTTCTCCCGCTCAGTGTGTGTGTGTGTGTGTGTGTGTGTCTGTGTTTATCAGTGTGTCTACATTTCAGACACGTACTCTAAAAGGTCATAACATGATGGGTAATGCTGTCCCACATTGCTAGTTATATATCTATATATTTTTTTATTTTTTTTTTATTATTATTTTTTTTTTCCTTTCACTCAAAACACAGTTTTAATGTCATATATAATTTATATCAATAGTTACTATAGCAGTTGGTCATACTTCAACTTATGCACTGATATCTATATAAATATATATATATATATATATATATATATATATATTAGTTGAAGAGCCCGTGTACATGGGCCACAGTGCCACCCTGGAGAGGGGCGTTCCGAATTCAGACCGTAGTCCTCTCTGCACACCGGTCTGAATTCGGAGCCCTGCTCCGTTATCAGCCATGGCTTGCGCAGCCTGTACTGCGCAGGACTGCAGCGCGTGCAGCCGTCTGTACTATGCATGACGGCTTCTGACAAACACACACTTAGCAAATTATTATATAGGATATCTATATCTATATATATATTTATATTTTTTACCATCTGCTATATAGATGTTTAATGTATTATAATTTGAATATATTTTTATTGGAGGGGATAAAACCTTGGCATATAGAAGTTACACCAAGGACAGGTTTTGATTGTCTTTATTACAGGGCTTATAAGTGCGTTTCGGCACTCCAGTGCCTTCCTCTGGGCATCGGATACCTGTGAAAAGGAGACATTGTGTTTGGTTGTAGGATCGTGCCTATCTAGAGGAACGGAGATGAGTTGGAAGGAGCTTTGAGCTGTGTTGACGGGAGAAGCCTGGAGATTTGGGACTCGATCTACAAGGATAGTGCAGGGGAAGGTGTCCCTTTGGTTTTACATACGCTTTATCTGGCTATACTTGTGAGTGCGTTTTTTTTCTAATAAATTGCTTTATATGAGATGATACTGTCCCATGTGTGTTTCATTTCTTTTTTTTTTTGAGGGAACACATTATCGAAGAGATATTATTTGGAGGTTTCACATACAAGAGGAGTAGTAAGTGAGTGGCCATTTGGCACACATTTGGAAAACATCACGCATAATATTGACATATTACATTATATATTGTATTTTTTTCATGTTTTTATGAAATGATCTTCACTGAGTTATAAGTATTGCGCCATATTTTTTTTTGTTGGTCTTGTTTGTTCACGTATGAGGTGTATGAGCAGCATACTTTCACTTCGAGTGATATTGCTCACATTAGTGACTTAAGTTAAAGCATCACTTTATTTATTCAATGGTGAAAATGCGCCAAGTCACATTTCTTTTGGTTTTTCATATTATAATTTGGGTAGATTATTCATTTCTTTAAATCAAGGTGAAGCGTTTCCATACTTCCGCTCCTGATCGAGGTGGTTCAGCTTCTGATTGTGCAAGATCACTCCATTTGTGAACAAAAAAAATATATTGTTTTGCTGATATTTGTCATTATTAAACTTTAGTTATGCTTTCAATGCAGAGGTTATATTTATCGTTCAATTCTGAGTGTTTCTGCATTTCTGTTTTTTTGAATATGTTGTAACTTTATAGTTACGAGATCGAGTTTTTTATATACTTCCAGTTGAATGCAGACGCTGCACTTCTTGTTTTTTTGTTTATTTTCTTATTTTATTCTATTTTATTTTATTAGATTTTTCATTGGTTTCTTATCTACTTTAGAATTATATTATAATTTGAGACTATTATTTATCTCTTTAGATCAAGGTGAAGTGTCTCCATACTTCCTGTCGGGGTTGTTTAACTTCTAGTTTGGAATATTGTATGTTTTAAACATGTAATTTATCACATTTATCATAATTGTTTTCTCTAAATTTAAATTCTAATGTTGTTTCCTGAAGTCTGGATATGTTCTTAGGGGTTTGTTCTCCTCTACCAATGGGCATGAAGGGCAGGATATTTAATCTGGTAGTTTGTTCGCTGCTGTTATGGCTTTTCATATTGTCTTCAAGACAGCCACTGGGTCTTGAGGAAGCAGTGTAAACTTCAAAACATGGTGACCTTTATGGCTTATTAGTGAAATCTTTATTTTATATTCTATATTGATTGTTATTTTAATTAAAATGTATATTTTTATTTAAATAAGACATACAGCAGCTCTTTCCTTCTAGTTGCCCGGCTTTCAAACCTGGTATCCTGAGCAGAGACAGGAGTAAATTCTCTGCAGGCCTGTATTGTTGTGAGTGGGTATAAGCCCCCTCTCAACCATCATGATTGTGATTATAGTAACTTCTGAGGGTAAAGTAATTTGTTGGTCATTTATCAGGCACTGTTGGGCACCCCATTTTTTTTGTTTTTCTCTTTAAAATTGTTTCTGACTGTGTGATTCATCTCAGTGAAAGAATGAGTTCCTGTCCTGGACCTAGATTCACTAAAGGCCAGAGAGAGAGCTCAAAATGTTGATGTCCTGGAGCAGTACCGAAGGCACATGGACGTATTCAGTAAAGTGTCTTTGACATCACATCAGGGGCGGACTGACAGGACCCAGGGCCCCTGGTCCAAAAAGAGGTCTGGGCCCCCTGCAGAAATCTCCACATTGCCCCTTCATCTCCACAATGCCCCCTTCATCTCCATCTCCACATTGCCCCCTTCATCTCCATAATGCCCCCTTCATCTCTACAATGCCCCCTTCATCTCCACATTGCCCCCTTCATCTCCACAATGCCCCTATCGCCACATTGCCCCCTTCATCTCCACAATGCCCCCTTCATCTCCACAATGCCCCTATCGCCACATTGCCCCCTTCATCTCCACAATGCCCCCTTCATCTCCACAATGCCCCTTGCACAATGTCCCCATCTCCACATCGCCACTTCCACCACCATGCCCCCTCATCTCCACACTGCCGCTACCTCCAGTCCCTGGTGGTCTAGCGGCTTGGCGAAGTCCCGCGCGCCTCTAGTAATGCAGAGGCTGGGAGATTATGTCATCTCCCAGTGCTCTGTATTAGTAGAACGGCGCGCCAGCGGCTGTGGTTTGAGAGCAGCTCAGCAGCGCTGGAAGCGGCAGCGGGCCCCCTTCGTTCACGGGCCATCGGTCCCTGACCGAATACCCGTATGGTCAGTCCGCCCCTGCATCACATCACCATCAGTCCAACAAAAATCTGACCTCATCAACATCCATCTGACATGCCTGCACCAGATTTACGAATTTACACTCTTCACATCGACAATGACCAATTTCAATATGGAAATGAAGCATACTGACTCATTTCCATATGAAAATGCAGAATAATGAGCCATTATCATATTCTTTATATGTTAATGTGGGACTTCACCACTTTCTTTAAACTCCGATAGACGCTTCTGCTGTCGGAGTTCACAATCTCAACTTCGTCAACCTGTGCTTGGCGAAGTTGGGATCTCCCTGTACTTTCCTATGCAGTAACATCCCTAGTCAGAAGCAGGTATGGTTATGAACTGATGACGATGTGGAAGGGATGCTTTGCCTCACACATCACCAGCAGTTGACAACCCTGAAAGGTGATTACTAGTGATGAGCGAGCGTGCTCGGCCGATGCTCGGATCGGCTCGAGCATCGCTCTGCTCGGCACATGGCGGTACTCGTCGAGTACCGCCATGTGCTCGCCCGACATGTTCGGGTGGCGGGGATCTGTGCCGGAAGAGGCACAGATCCGAAGAAGCTCCGCTGGACCACCAGGGACTGGAGGTACGGGGGCATTGCGGAGATGAAGGGGGCATTGCGGAGATGAAGGGGGACATTGTGGAAGAGGGGCATAGACTCTATGCCCCTCTTCCACAATGTCCCCCTTCATCTCCGCTATGCCCGTCTTCCACAATGTGCCCCTTCATCTCCGCTATGCCCCTCTTCCACAATGTGCCCCTTCATCTCCGCTATGCCCCTCTTCCACAATGTCCCCCTTCATCTCCTCTATGGCATAGAGGAGATGAAGGGGGACATTGTGGAAGAGGGGCATAGCGGAGATGAAGGGGCACATTGTGGAAGAGGGGCATAGCGGAGATGAAGGGGCACATTGTGGAAGACGGGCATAGCGGAGCTGAAGGGGGACATTGCGGAGCTGAAGGGGGCATTCGGAGATGAAGGGGGCATAGCGGAGATGAAGGGGGCATTGACCAGGCACCCTCCCCTCATCAGAGCAGGGGGTGCCTGGTGTCGCCCCATTCATTTCAATGGGGCTCGGGTGCTCGGCCGAGCACTCGAGCCTCAGGGGGTGCTCGGTCAGAGCACCCGAGCACCCGAGCATCGTGGTGCTCGCTCAACACTAGTGATTACATTTGTCATCTGATGTTTTAGGCACTATTGCACCTCTCTCTTTTTGTGCTTTGTATCTCTAGGTCAGTTGTTCTCAATCTTTGCTCACTTAAGGAACCCGTAACATGCAGTCTGGTCTTTTAAGGGCACCCCTAGCATTTTTATAGGTAATTTTTCAAAGACTTCTTAAAGGGGAAATACATAAATATATACTATATATTTCAAAGTCAGAATGACAACAAAGAGCATATTGTGCATTACAATTTCCATAAATATACATCAGAGAAAAAAAAATGTTAAAGCTGAGTTTCTGTCCTCATAAGTGGGGCAACCTGAGGCACGCAAAAGTTCCACAGCACCCAGACTGAGAGCTACTGCCGTATGCATTGGTGAGCAAGGGGTCCATGTCTGGATTCCCCATTACTCTTAGTGTGACAAAGCTCAAGGGCAATTTACATATGCACAATACTGGTCAGAGATGTTCAGCTGGGATTAGGAACCTGCCAGGGTATTTACCATACTCTATACAACTAGCATCCTACAATCACTTTTAGCTCATAAGTGCCATACACAGAGAAGACACATCCTGAAGCAGAACACACTGGTGCTACCCAGATGGCAGTAAGGCCATGTAGTGCCAGGCAATTCCTCTGTGAAAAAAAAGCAGCCAACCTCAAAGATACATTTCAGCCACCAGAAGCCTTGTCAGTGAGGTTCAGCTGTTCCCACTAGGCATCTGTTAGCAAGGGGTCAAGAGTAGTGATGAGCGAGCACCCCAATGCTCGGATGTTCGGGTGCTCTGACCGAGCACCCCCTGAGGCTCGAGTGCTCGGCCGAGCACCCGAGCCCCATTGAAGTCAATGGGAGGACTCGAGCATTACACCAGGCACCCCCTGCTCTGATGAGGGGAGGGTGCCTGGTCCATAGGAAAAGGGCAGAAAAAGATGGAAACACTACAGAAATGGTTCAGGGACAGCATAGGGAGGATGTCTGGATGCACCTTGGACTCCAACATCGCTGCTGGGAACGATCTTTCGCCCGTAGTACGCCATTTTTACAGACTGACCGTAAAACACACAAAAAGGAAAATAAAAACGACTTTAGGCGAAAAATTGTTACCAAACAGTATTTGCTGTATATTTACTTGTATATCATCTGCAAATTCTCCCAAAAATTTCATCGATTTTCTGAAGTGAGGCCATGATTAAGAGGGAAACGTGCGCAGAGGCAAATTATCCCAAAAATTTCCTTGATTTTCAGAACTGAGGCCATGATTAAGAGGGAAACGTGCGCAGAGGCAAATTCTCCCAAAAATTTCCTTGATTTTCAGAACTGAGGCCATGATTAAGAGGGAAACGTGCACAGAGGCATATTCCCCCAAAAATTTCCTTGATTTTATTGAACTGAGGCCATGATTAAGAGGGAAACGTGCGCTGAGCTGACCATCTAAAACATTATGGGTGAGGGTCTGCTGCAGAGCTGACCATCCTAAACATTATATGCGAAGGCCCGCTAGTGAGCTGACGCTATAAAACATTATATGAGAGGGCCCGCTAGAGAGCTGACCCAATAAAACATTATATGAGAAGGCCCGCTGGTGAGCTGACCTATATAAAAATTGGCAAACAGGGCCCGCTGGTGAGCTGGCCCTATATAAAAATTATATCACAGGGCCCGCTGGTGAGCTGGCCCTATATAAAAATTATATCCCAGGGCACGCTGGTGAGCTGGCCCTATATAAAAATTATATCCCAGGGCATATGGAAGAGGAGGAGGAGGATGAGAACATTAAGAGTCAACCATATACCCGTTTTTGGGGTGGAAGGGGTGAATGGGAATACAGAGTATTCCCATCATTGTAAATAACATATATAAAGTGAGTTTATGTTCCCCCGGGGCTTTCCTCCAGTGGAGTGGAGAAGTCAGGGGAAATCCAGGCCTTGTTCATTTTTATAAGTGTCAACCTATCAGCATTGTCGGTGGAAAGGCGGATACGCTTATCTGTTATGATGCCACCAGCAGCACTAAATACCCGCTCAGACAGAACGCTGGCGGCAGGGCAGGCCAGCACCTCCAAGGCGTAGAGTGCCAGTTCATACCACGTGTCCAGCTTGGACA
Organism: Rhinophrynus dorsalis; assembly: GCA_037306005.1. Classification (NCBI taxonomy): domain Eukaryota; kingdom Metazoa; phylum Chordata; class Amphibia; order Anura; family Rhinophrynidae; genus Rhinophrynus; species Rhinophrynus dorsalis. Next base: position 601,815,713 of record CM074719.1, read on the forward strand.
CCCAGTAGTTGTAAGGCACAGAGGGATCATTGAGGACGCTGACACGGTCTGCTACGTACTCCTTCACCATCTTCCAAAACTTTTCCCTCCTTGTGACACTAGGCTGCGCATCAGGGTGAGGGTGCTGGCGGGGTGTCATGAAGGTGTCCCACGCCTTGGAGAGTGTTGCCCTGCCTTTGTCGGAACTGCTGTGTGCTCCCCTTTTCTCCCCTTCTCGGTTGGCCAAGGTAGCACGTACTCTGCCGCCAGCGTTGTCAGATGGAAAATTTTGGAGCAATTTTTCAACAAGAACCTTCTGGTATTGCACCATTTTGCTTGTCCTCTCCACCGGAGGAATGAGAGATGAGAAATTCTCTTTGTAGCGGGGGTCCAGAAGGGTGAACACCCAGTAATCCGTGTTGTCTAAAATGCGTACAACGCGTGGGTCACGGGAAAGGCAGCCTAACATAAAGTCAGCCATGTGTGCCAGAGTACCAACAGTCAAGATTTCGCTGTCCTCACCAGGAGGCTGACTCTCAATATCCTCATCCTCTTCCTCCTCTTCTGCCCACCCACGCTGAAGAGATGGAACTAAAGTTCCATGGCTACCCTCTGTAGCGGAGGCAACCGTGTCTTCCTCCTCCTCCTCCTCCTCCTCCTCCTCCTCCGCCTCCTCCAATTGTCGCTGAGAAGACGAAGTGAGGGTGCTCTGGCTATCACCTTGTGTAAGCTCTTCCTCCCCCATTTCCACCTCTTCCACATGCAAAGCGTCGGTTTTAATTGTGAGCAGCGAGCGTTTCAGTAGACACAGAAGTGGGATGGTTACACTGATAATAGCGTTATCGCCGCTCACCATCTGTGTCGATTCCTCAAAATTGCGTAAAACCTCGCAGAGGTCTGACATCCATTCCCACTCCTCACTTCTGATTACAGGAAGTTGAACGGAGAGGCGACGACCGTGTAACAGCTGGTACTCCACTACTGCCCTCTGCTGCTCACAAAGCCGGGCCAACATGTGGAAGGTGGAGTTCCAGCGCGTGCTCACGTCACACAGCAGCCGGTGAGCTGGCAATTGTAAGCGCTGCTGCAGCTTCAACAGGCCGGCCGAAGCTGTAGATGACTTACGGAAATGTGCACACACGCGGCGCACCTTGGTCAAGAGATCATGCACATTGGGGTAGGTTTTTAGAAATCGCTGCACCACTAAATTAAATACATGCGCTAGGCATGGTACGTGTGTGAGCTTGCCGAGCTCCAAAGCCGCCACCAAGTTACGCCCATTATCACACACAACCATGCCTGCTTGCAGGTTGAGTGGCGAGAGCCACTGCTCGGTCTGGTGACTAATCCCCTGCAACAGCTCTGAGGCCGTGTGCTGTTTGTCCCCAAGGCAGATCAGCTTCAGCACGGCCTGTTGACGCTTCCCCACTGCAGTGCTACACTGCTTCCAGCTACTGGCTGATGGGGGAGTGGCGGTGTGTGTAGAGAATTCGGAGGTGGAAACGGAGGAGGAGGAGCCAATAACGTAGGTGCTGGTGGAAACCCTGATGGAGGTAGGGCCCGCAATCCTCGGCGTGGGTAGCACCCGTGCCATCCCAGGGTCCGAGTCGCTCCCAGCCTCCACGACATTCACCCAGTGTGCCGTCAGGGAAATGTAGCGTCCCTGGCCACAAGCACTTGTCCATGTGTCAGTCGTTAAGTGGACCTTCCCAGTAACTGCGTTGGTCAGGGCACGGGTGATGTTACGGGACACATGGTGGTGTAATGCGGGGATGGCACACCGGGAAAAGTAGTGGCGGCTGGGGACCGCGTACCGAGGGACAGCTGCTGCCATCAGGCTGCGGAAGGACTCAGTGTCCACAAGCCTAAATGGCAGCATTTCGATGGCCAGTAATTTTGAAAGGTGTGAGGTTAGTGCTATGGCCTGTGGGTGGGTGGCTGGGTATTTTCTCTTGCGCTCAAATGCCTGGGGTAACGACATTTGGACGCTGTGCTGGGACAGGGAAGTGGATGTGGTCGCTGATGGTGCTTCAGATGCTACAGGTGCAGGGCGGGAGGTATGCGGGCCTGCGCCTTCGACAGGCGATTGGCCGGCACCGAAAACAGGGGAAGAGGAGGCAGTGGTGTGGCCTGCAGACACAGATGGGCGATCCAGGCGTTCCTCCCACTTACTACGGTGCTTGGATGCCATGTGTCGGATCATGCTGGTGGTGGTGAGGTTTCTAGTGTTCATGCCTCGGCTCATTCTGGTGTGGCACAGGTTGCAAACTACAAATCTTTTGTCGTCCGCACTTTCCTTAAAAAAACGCCATACCGCGGAACACCTACCCCTTGGCAAGGTAGATTTACGCAAGGGGGTGCTCCGTGGAACATTTGCGGGCCGGTTTGGTGCGGTCCGCCTTCTTTCTGTAGCCACACCACTGCCTCTTCCAGCCTGTTGCGGTGCTGCAGATGGCTCACCCTCAGGACTGCTGTCATCGCTCGGCTCTACACCTTCCCAGGTGGGGTCAGTCACCTCATCGTCCACCAAGTCCTCCTCCACTTCCTCACTCTGATCATCCTCCTCAAGTCTTGATCCCACCACATACTCGGTCATTGACAACTGTATAACATTCTCCTCAACAAGGTCTTGAGAAGGAAATAGTGGTTGATTTAATGGCAACTGTGTCTCATCATCATCATCATCATCCACTACTTCCTTTGACCTTAAATGCCGTTCACATCTGTCATCTTCTTGTGATTGGGTAGCCTCTAGAGGTTGTGAATCAGGGCACAAGATGTCATGTTCCTCTGCAAGCGTGCTTGGAGAGAGGGTCAAATGAAGGATTGGTGATGAGACGAGCTCATCACTATATCCCAGTGTGGGATCACTTCTTTGACCAGACCATGTATGGTGGGAGGAAGGATGATCAGAGTGAGGATTATGTTGACCAGACTCTTGGCTACTGAGAGTGGACTTGGTGGAAGACAGGGTGGTGCTTAACCGACTGGAAGCAGTATCAGCTGTCATCCAACCGACCACCTGTTCGCACTGGTCGGACCTCGAGAGTGATGTCCTGCGACGCCCTGTGAAATCAGACATGAAGCTAGGTATGGTGGATGTCTTTCTTTCTTGTGCTCTGGCACCAGGCACAGTTTCTCCGCGTCCTGACCCGCGCCCTGAACTTTCAGGATCACGTCCACTTCCCCGTCCCTTTTTACCCGCCTTCTTCATCTTACACGATATATATGACTTTAATATATATGAGTTTGAAAACTTAACAGTATTTCTTACTATTCTGCAACTCTGCAGAGTACACAGAATAGGCTGCTAAACTGCGGTGACACACACTGAATGGAATAAGTGACTTTAATATTTGAGTTTGAAAAATTAACAGTATTTCTTACTATTCTGCAACTCTGCAGAGTACACAGAATAGGCTGCTAAACTGCGGTGACACACACTGAATGGAATAAGTGACTTTAATATTTGAGTTTGAAAAATTAACAGTATTTCTTACTATTCTGCAACTCTGCAGAGTACACAGAATAGGCTGTTAAACGGCGTTGAAACACACTGAATGGAATATGTGACTTTAATATTTGAGTTTGAAAACTTAACAGTATTTCTTATAATTCTGGAACTGTACAGAGTACACAGAATAGGCTGTTAAACGGCGGTGAAAGACACTGAATGGAATATGTGACTTTAATATTTGAGTTTGAAAACTTAACAGTATTTCTTATAATTCTGCAACTCTGCAGAGTACACAGAATAGGCTGTTAAACGGCGGTGAAAGACACTGAATGGAATATGTGACTTTAATATTTGAGTTTGAAAACTTAACAGTATTTCTTATAATTCTGCAACTCTGCAGAGTACACAGAATAGGCTGTTAAACGGCGGTGAAAGACACTGAATGGAATATGTGACTTTGATATTTGAGTTTGAAAAATTAACAGTATTTCTTACTATTCTGCAACTCTGCAGAGTACACAGAATAGGCTGTTAAACGGCGTTGAAACACACTGAATGGAATATGTGACTTTAATATTTGAGTTTGAAAACTTAACAGTATTTCTTATAATTCTGCAACTGTACAGAGTACACAGAATAGGCTGTTAAACGGCGGTGAAAGACACTGAATGGAATATGTGACTTTAATATTTGAGTTTGAAAACTTAACAGTATTTCTTATAATTCTGGAACTGTACAGAGTACACAGAATAGGCTGTTAAACGGCAGTGAAAGACACTGAATGGAATATGTGACTTTAATATTTGAGTTTGAAAACTTAACAGTATTTCTTATAATTCTGCAACTGTACAGAGTACACAGAATAGGCTGTTAAACGGCGGTGAAAGACACTGAATGGAATATGTGACTTTAATATTTGAGTTTGAAAACTTAACAGTATTTCTTATAATTCTGCAACTCTGCAGAGTACACAGAATAGGCTGTTAAACGGCGGTGAAAGACACTGAATGGAATATGTGACTTTGATATTTTAGTTTGAAGACTTAACAGTATTTCTTCCTATTCTGCAACTCTGCACAGTACACAGAATGTGCTGCTACACTGCGGCGAAGCACACTGAATGGAATATGTGACTTTGATATTTGAGTTTGAAAACTTAACAGTATTTCTTATAATTCTGCAACTCTGCACAGTACACAGAATAGGCTGCTAAACGGCGGTGAAACACACTGAATGGAATATGTGACTTTAATATTTGAGTTTGAAAACTTAACAGTATTTCTTACTATTCTGCAACTCTGCAGAGTACACAGAATAGGCTGTTAAACGGCGTTGAAACACACTGAATGGAATATGTGACTTTAATATTTGAGTTTGAAAACTTAACAGTATTTCTTATAATTCTGGAACTGTACAGAGTACACAGAATAGGCTGTTAAACGGCGGTGAAAGACACTGAATGGAATATGTGACTTTAATATTTGAGTTTGAAAACTTAACAGTATTTCTTATAATTCTGCAACTGTACAGAGTACACAGAATAGGCTGTTAAACGGCGGTGAAAGACACTGAATGGAATATGTGACTTTAATATTTGAGTTTGAAAACTTAACAGTATTTCTTATAATTCTGCAACTCTGCAGAGTACACAGAATAGGCTGTTAAACGGCGGTGAAAGACACTGAATGGAATATGTGACTTTGATATTTTAGTTTGAAGACTTAACAGTATTTCTTCCTATTCTGCAACTCTGCACAGTACACAGAATGTGCTGCTACACTGCGGCGAAGCACACTGAATGGAATATGTGACTTTGATATTTTAGTTTGAAGACTTAACAGTATTTCTTCCTATTCTGCAACTCTGCACAGTACACAGAATGTGCTGCTAAACTGCGGCGAAGCACACTGAATGGAATATGTGACTTTGATATTTGAGTTTGAAGACTTAACAGTATTTCTTCCTATTCTGCAACTCTGCACAGTACACAGAATGTGCTGCTACACTGCGGCGAAGCACACTGAATGGAATATGTGACTTTGATATTTTAGTTTGAAGACTTAACAGTATTTCTTCCTATTCTGCAACTCTGCACAGTACACAGAATGTGCTGCTAAACTGCGGCGAAGCACACTGAATGGAATATGTGACTTTGATATTTGAGTTTGAAGACTTAACAGTATTTCTTCCTATTCTGCAACTCTGCACAGTACACAGAATGTGCTGCTAAACTGCGGCGAAGCACACTGAATGGAATATGTGACTTTGATATTTTAGTTTGAAGACTTAACAGTATTTCTTCCTATTCTGCAACTCTGCACAGTACTCAGAATGTGCTGCTAAACTGCGGCGACGCACACTGAATGGAATACGTGACTTTGATATTTTAGTTTGAAGACTTAACAGAATGTGCTCTAATCTGCAACTTTGCACACTAAACAGAATGTGCTCTAATCTGCAACTTTGCACACTAAACAGAATGTGCTCTAATCTGCAACTTTGCACACTAAACAGAATGTGCTCTAATCTGCAACTGTGCACACTAAACAGAATGTGCTCTAATCTGCAACTTTGCACACTAAACAGAATATATATATATTTTTTTTTTTTTTTTTGTTTTTTTCCCCCCACACCAAATAACCTGCTGCCCCCACACACAGTAGTCCTAAAAAGGACTTTTGGTTCTTTTTTTTTCACAATTTTTGTTTTTTTCCTCCCTACACTGCCTTTCCCTTCCTATCCTCAGCTCTCCCTGGCTCAGACTGAGCCGAACTCGCTGGTCAGGTGCTATACAGCACCTGACCACGGGTTCTGGCCAGCCAATCAGTGTAATGCCAGCAGCCAACATGGCTGCTGGCATTACACCGATGTCAGAGCCTCCCTGCACGTTTATTGGCTGCGCAGCAGCCGCAAAACGTGCGGGGAGGAGACCCGAACATGGCGGGCGAGCACATGCGGTACTCGTACGAGTACCGCCATGTGCCGAGCAGAGCGATGCTCGAGCCGATCCGAGCATCGGCCGAGCATGCTCGCTCAACACTAGTCAAGAGCAGGATGATAGTCCCAAAGTCCCATCTAAATACCCTGGCAGGCTCATAAGCTTAGTTGAGCATCACCAACTTGTATTTTGCATAATGTATTTATATATATATATTTATGACCTCTGCCACAGAGTAAAGGGTTAATGGTAACGAAAATTTGCATGTGCACCAATACTTTGTGTATTTGCTTTTAGCTATTTTGGTTGCACTTCAGCAATTTTAAATGTGGGTTTTTTTTTTGCTTTGGGTGTGCTTACCAAAACCTGGACTGGAATTGTACTTTTGGAAGTTTTGACCAGCTTCTATTGGTTTAAGCACCCCTCCCACCCCCAGGTGACCAGCTTCTATTGGTTTAAGCACCCCTCCCACCCCCAGGTGACCAGCTTCTATTGGTTTAAGCACCCCTCCCACCCTCAGGTGACCAGCTTCTATTGGTTTAAGCACCCCTCCCACCCCCAGGTGACCAGCTTCTATTGGTTTAAGCACCCCTCCCACCCCCAGGTGCAATGCTCATTGTCTTGATGACACTATATAATGCCTGTCAGAGAGTCTCTCTCCATTAATGAGTAAAGCTGACCAAGATTCAGCTCTCAGGATAAAGTAAATTAAAGGGATAGTAATGTTTCATAATAAAAGCAGCTCTAATTAATCATCATAGTATTTGGACTTTGGAGAGTGTTTTTTCAATTCTGTCAGAGTTGTAGTTCAAGAGTAATTCAATGACAAAGTGTCCTCCTCCCGCCCCTTTTACTGATGTAATACTGCTCAGCCAGATCAGAATGGAGGAGCCCAGGTAGACTGCAGAGAGGAACAATCTTCAATTAAGATAAGGGAAAAACCTGAAAAGCTTGTCAAGGGGGGCAGGGCTTTCATTGTTTTCATAGGAAGAAGATTGTCCCCTGCTGATATCTGTCTGGTCTTACAACCAGATTCACATCTGAGAAGAGATGGCTTACACTAGGTAAAAGGGGCGGGAGGGGAAACTTTGCTTGTGAATATCTCTTAAACCATAAAGGTTTGAGAGATACAACTTATATCATTCTTCATATTTTTTAATGCCTACAAAATAAAATAAAGTTAAAACAAAGTATTACTATCCCTTTAAGGTTAGTAATTGCCTAAAGTAGGAGAGATTCAGCTCATAAGACAAAGCATATTAAGGTTAGGTACTTGCCAAAAATGAGGTACCTTGGCGTTGGTGGCAAGCTTAGTATTCTATGGCCATATGATGTGACCAAATCCTCATCTTTAATATAATAGTGATATGCAGGCACGATGCCACAGAGTAAAGGGTTTATGGTGATGAAAATTTGGATGTGCACCAATACTTTGTGTATTTGCTTTTAGCTATTTCTGTCAAAATTGGTTGCACTCCAGCAATTTAAAATGTGTTTTTTTCTTTGGGTGTGCTTACCAAAACCTGGACTGGAATTGTACTTTTGGAAGTTTTGACCAGCTTCCATTGGTTCAAGCACCCCTCCCACCCCCAGGTGACCAGCTTCTATTGGTTTAAACACCCCTCCCACCACCAGGTGACCAGCTTCCATTGGTTCAAGCACCCCTCCCACCCCCAGGTGACCAGCTTCTATTGGTTCAAGCACCCCTCCCACCCCCAGGTGACCGGCTTCTATTGGTTTAAGCACCCCTCCCACCCCCAGGTGCAATGCTCATTGTCTCTAGGACACTATATAATGCCTGTCAGAGAGTCTCTCTCCATTAATGAGTAAAGCTGACCAAGACTCAGCTCTCAGGATAAATTAAATTAAGGTTAGTAAATGCCTAAAGCAGGAGAGATTCAGCTCATAAGACAAAGCATATTAAGGTTAGGTACTTGCCAAAATGAGGTACCTTGGCATTGGTGGCAAGCTTAGCATTCTATGGCCATATGATGTGACCAAATCCTCATCTTTAATATAGTAGTGATATGCAGGCACGATGCCACAGAGTAAAGGGTTAATGGTGATGAAAATTTGGATGTGCACGAATACTTTGTGTATTTGCTTTTAGCTATTTCGGTCAAAACTGGTTGCACTCCAGCAATTTAAAATGTGTTTTTTTCTTTGGGTGTGCTTACCAAAACCTGGACTGGAACTATATATATATATATATATATATATAAATAATGGACCAAACATTCCTGGGTGCTATATCTTAAGCAACAAGTATCCAACCAATAAAATGTAGATATGTATGTAGTTTTCATAAAAAAATGTACTTCTCTTATAAATACAGTACTTTATATATTTTAATTTTGATCCCTCTCAGACAGCATGTTTCAACACGAGAATCTTTCCTTCTGCAGAATGAATAATGTCTGCATTTTGTAAAATAAAGGGGCCGATGCCAGCCCTGTGTAATGCCCTTGCTTACATAAGGAACTTTGTTAAGAGTTTCAGAAGTATTCCCCTGTGGTTGCTGCCAGCCTACACATTAGAAAGTATTTTCTGATCATCAAGGAAATACGCGTAGCAAAACTTGATTCATTTTGCTGATCTCTCAGATAGAAACTGCATAGCAGCAAGTTGTGTGTTCGATGGCAATAAAACAAGAAAAGACTTGTCATCACAGGAGCTGTTTAGCCCAAAATTCTGGAGATTATTTTCAGGTTTAAAAATCTGCTCCGACAAGTGCGGGAAACAGCCTTGTCCTGAATTTCTAAGTGCTACAGAGTCCGGGAGGTAAAGTAAAATTCATCTGATTTGTGGTAAACACTGCTATAATTCTAGAGTCATTTCCCTAAAAAAGTACATAGCCATGAAACTGTCGACAACGGTGGAAAGTTATAGAATATGAACATAGACCCTACTTGACCTCTTTGTTGCTGAAAAGATCTATGACTTTTCCAGGACTTGTTGAACCAAAAACACAAACTGGTGTACTTGCAAAACTGGCAAAAGTATATAGAATTTTTTTCTACCCTTTGAATGCCAGACAGATAGTAAACTCTTTGCAACACAATGAATTGGATACATCTCTTGCACTCAAAGGGTTAAGAAGAAGACAAACTTATTATATTCTATTATATATATATATATATATATATATATATATATATATATATATTTCCCTCTTGGATGATACAGGTCACAATCCATTGGCTTGCAATATGTAAGAATTTTCTAGCAACCAGGTGGTTTAACCCTTTGAGTGCCAGAGACAAATCCAACGCATTTCAATATAGGGAATGACACTTACTCTGAAAATGTTGTCCATGATAGATATGATCTCAGTGGAAGCAGAAGCTCACGTCTTTGGAAAAGTCTGTTATGATTGTTGCTGCCCGTACCTTCTTCGTGATGGGGCATTACTAGAATTTACTGAACCCTGGGCCAAAATCTGAGCCCCCCTCCCAATACACAGTCTAGAGCAAATCTGAATAACACATTATAACACCCTCCTTTTCAATTTGTTGGCAATATCTCTGGTGCTTGAAGGGATAATGAAGAACAGAGAAAAGGCTCTCTGATGCTATAATATTTCTGGTTGACAGATGCCATGAATGATGATGATGATGATGATGATGATGATATCAGTAGTGGCTAAACTGTTCTGATTGTCATGAGTACATGACCCTAGTTAACCATTTAAGGACCATAGGATGGTGCCAAACACTGTGAAGCCTCCATGGGCTAAGTATCCCAGTCTGATTGAAGAGGAATCTCTTGGACAAAGACACAAGGTCAAAATTGTCCTTTAACCCATTAAAGGGAAAGTAACGGTTTCAATTAAATAGACCACCGAGTCTTCTGTATTGTAAATATAACAGTTTGCTTTATATTTAGTAACTTACGTTTATGTAGTTCTCAAGATATTCGATGTAGAAGGATCTGCCTCCCGCCCCTTCTATCCACGTCACTCTGCAGCTCTGTCTGGTCCGGACGGATGCAGCTGGGGACAAACTTCAGTAAGCAAAGGAAAATCCTGTCCCCCTTGATGAAGGATGGCAGGATTTTCCTTTGCTTACTGAAGATTGTCCCTTGATGCATCCGTCCGGACAAGACAGAAACCATTATTATCCTTTTAACAACTGCCCGATCCGGTACTCAGGTGGCTGTTTTTTTTTTTTTTTCCTTGCCAAACTGATTCTGGGATGGCAGAGCATGACAGTCTTGGCATGTCAGTGGCCATTAAGGGGTTAATGTAATTCTTCATTTCTTCCATTTTACATATGTAGATATACACAACATAAGCAGAGTGGCGTCCTAGGTTTGTTTATTTGGAAGGGTCATTGCCTGTGTTAGTTAATGTAATCTTAATGTCCGTTTAAAGGAAACCTATTACACCTGCAATAAATCATTGCAGACACTAATTATGCAAACACTGAGATGATTAAAAATATACAAATACTTGTTAGTCGTGTTTTTAGCACAAAAGGCAATCATTCCTTGAATGCTAGAGAGGTCTCAAATGCATTGCTTTGGAGAGGGGTTGGGTTAACCATTGCAGTCCCCAGACTAGGTCATAAATATATACATATATGTTCTGAAATAGAATTGACTGATGGGTTAACCCTTTAAGGACCGTCCGCGCTCGCACGGTGCGGTCACTTAAGGACCAGGGACCATTTTTTTTTTTTTAATCTGATTCCAGACTCCCCGAATGGTGTGCAGCCGCGCGGGGAGCCCAGAATTCCAGGACCGTTCATGGGTCCTTAAGGGTATAATAACCCATGACGGTCCAGGACTATCATGGGTCCTTAAGGGGTTAAAGGAGAAGTCCATTTCCAAACTGTTGTGGTTTGCAATATGATTTTGGACCAGTGCTCCATGAAGTTCATGGAGTTACTGATTCACATACCTGGGAACTTTTTGTTGTGGACTACCCAGAGAGGGGAGTCCTGTGGTGCCACTGGGGAGAAAAATTACACGATTTGTGTCAAAAGGGGGTGGGGCTTAATCACAAGTGGGGCGGAGCTTACAAAATGAAAGAAAAAAAAAAAAGCTATGCTGAATAGGCTGGGGAAGAATGAGAAGTTGGCGGGGAATAGGAGGTACACAATGGAAGGAGCAGATGTGGGCAGAGTTTCTCTAGAAACTCCCCACAAATGCATAATCAGCCTCTGTCCCAGAGACCCAGTAATTAGAAGCTAAACCCGAAGTCTCTGGGGTAAATCCGGAGAGTTCCCAGCTATGCTGATACATCTCCATAAAAAAACACTGGTGGTTTTATATGAAGAGATTATGGCTCTTAATTAATCTATGAAAAATTATTCCAAACATGAAAAGTGTATTAAAAGAAATTAAGAACTATAAAGTAATAATATAGCCTTGAAAATAAAGAATCATTAAGGTTAAACAAGATAAAGTTAACAGAGATAGGAACCTTGTTGAAAGGGAACCATTTAAAGATGTGCAGAGATCTGAGATAGGAATTGGCTCTTCCTCCTCCCTTGGAGAGCACACTTAAAGGGATAGTAATACTTAAAATGTAAAAAAAAATATGTTGTAGGGTTTACCCCCCTGAGTAAAACAAGAGTACTTCCACTGCTGAAATGTGTTTCATTCAAAAGTTATTAATTTTCAAAGTTGAATTTTTTAGGTGCAATATCACAGTGGCCTGAAATTGTACAGTGGCGCTGTTGCTACACGATCCTATGGACAGCTCTGGTCCCGGGACCATAAATCTCCATAGGATGGTGTAGCAACAGCACCACTGTACAATTTCAGGCCACTGTGATATTGCACCTAAAAAATTCAACTTTGAAAATGAATAACTTTTGAATGAAACACCTTTCAGCAGTGGGAGTACTCTTGTTTTACTCAGGGGGATAAACCCTACAACATATTTTTTTTACATTTTAAGTATTACTATCCCTTTAAGACAGCCCTCAAGTGTATGACCCACTCACACCATCCTCAGTGTTTTGAACATAGAAGACCAAATATTGCTCAACATAGTTTTATGATTAAAAAAAAGAGGAGTGAAGTCCGTGATCTACCAGAGGAGACCTAAACAAAAAGGAATGGACAGGTGAGTAACAAGGGATGAAGTAACAAAGGCCTACAAAATTGTACATCCAAATGTAGCCTCTCCTGAATGGTATCTGCATTGCTTCATGAATATATGGATGTTCACTAGGTAGAGGCTCTACGTATCTGCTAAGCAGACGCCACTGCCTTTTCCACCAAGGATGCAGCTAGGGCATGAGTACAGTGAGCTTTAATTTTCATTGGAGTTAATTTTCCCTGAGAAGTGCAGGCTTCAGTAATAGGTGAAAGCAATCATCTTGCAATAATAACTGTGGGGGCCTTCAGGTCCCAGTAAAGCCAAGAGGGAGTTACAAATTGATGAACTTTCTTAAAGGGATAGTAATACTTAAAATGTAAAAAAAAATATGTTGTAGGGTTTATCCCCCTGAGTAAAACAAAGGGAACTCCCACTGCTGAAAGGTGTTTCATTCAAAAGTTATTAATTTTCAAAGTTGAATTTTTTAGGTGCAATATCACAGTGGCCTGAAATTGTACAGTGGCGCTGTTGCTACACCATCCTATGGAGATTTATGGTCAATTGACCAGAGTTGTACATAGGATCGTGTAGCAACAGCGCCACTGTACAATTTCAGGCCACTGTGATATTGCACCTAAAAAATTCAACTTTGAAAATTAATAACTTTTGAATGAAACACCTTTCAGCAGTGGGAGTACTCTTGTTTTACTCAGGGGGATAAACCCTACAACATATTTTTTTTTTACATTTTAAGTGTTACTATCCATTTAAAAGAACCTGTTCCAGAAAATACTTTTTGGACATCCAGTTAATATAGAATTTCTTCTTTAACATTCCCAGGATTAGGACACAGAGTAGGTATGCACATATTCAGTTTCACGAGGAAGTATGAGGATACCTTGGGTGCACATTCTGAAGGTAATCTCAAAATAACAGAGTCCTGTTTGTAGACCATGTAAGACTGCTTAATGGCAAGACCTTGAAGTTCACTTACTCTGCCAATTCTGACTGATGATACTGCTGGACATCTTCCATTTGTGAAGAGAAGTAAGCATGATTTGTCTTTCATCTGCTGCACTAAGTTTCCTTGGCCGACCACTGCGTCTGCGGTCCTCAAAGTTGCTAATTTCTTTGTGCTTCTTCAAAAGAGCTTGGACAGCACATCTGGAAATCCCTGTCTACCTTGAAATTTCTGCTTGGCAGAGACCTTGCTGGTGCAGTATAACTACCTTGTGTCTTGTTGCTGTGCTCAGTCGTACCACGGTGTATGACTTTTGACAGCAACTGTCTTCAGTAAACTCTCCTTGTTAGCGGAGTTTTGCTGTTCCTCACCCAGCTTTACCTCCTTCACAGCTGTTTCTGTTTCAGTTAATGTCTGTGTTTCAACCCACATATTAAATTGAACCAACCTGTTTTTCTACGTCAGAGAAGTCCTGTGCTCCACACGACTAAGAAAACTTTTTATCTGTAAGGTTATAAAAATCCCCTTTTCCCTTTAGGCCACTGAGGGACACAGGAACCATGGGGATATACAACAGCTAACCAAACAATATTCCAGCGAGGGAGAGAAAAGCCCCTCAAAAAACAGAGACAAGAAACAACCATAAGCCTCAAGTCAACGAACACCAACACGCTAACCAAGTAACACCTAAAAGGTTAATAGAAGGAAAATATAAAACCACTTTGGGAAGAAACCCAAAGGAAGTTTGCAAAATCCTATCTGTATGAAAGGTCAGAGGGGAGGTTTACAAATCAAAGCCTGTAGTGTGACCATGCACCAGACAGCTTTCTTTCTTGTGATTTTGCCTATCTTAAGTGTCAAGAAGCAAAGGGATATAAAATCCAAAGACTCAAAAGGATCCTCCCAAAGCACTCCCAATTTTAAGTCCCACAGGGGAATGGGATCCACAAAGACAAGGTCGGCATGAGCCACCCATTGCAAAAAGTTTTGCACATCTGGCAAAAATGTAATACACCTCTGAAAAAGAGCCGATAAATCTGAAAGATTTGAGGAGAAAGCTTTGAAAACTATGTGATAGCCTTCTGAAATCACCTGTAGCACCCACTGGCCATGAAGACCGTCCATATAATGTGAAAGAAATGTAGACCTCTGATTACCTGACCTTCGTGAATCATGAATATGTATATTTGTCTCCTGGGGGCTTTGGGTAAGCTTTTTGACTACCCAAGCTTGCTTGGATGTCAGGGAAGGGTGCTCCTGGCTTGCAGAGGGAGTGGGGAAGACTTAGGTGTGTACTTGTACCAGTGTGGACTAATGAATTCTACGGGTCTTCCATGGAAAGGAAGCATGCTTGGGGGTAGACTGTGGCAACAGAGCACTCTTACACAAACAAACTCTTACACATTAGAGTGTCCCCCTTATATCTGCATGCTGTCTGCCCCAAAAGCCATTTTCTGTAGACCAAAGCCCACTCAGTGAAGTGGAACTATATTTGTACACAGTTAATGCCACATCCAATATGGCAGCCATGAGCACCCAGTTCTTAAAGTCACCTTGGCTCAATATATTGTAAAATAAGTAAAGATGTATGAAAGGCAACAACCCCTTCCCCCACCAGACGACTAAGCCACAAGGGGTGGGAAAATTTACTGTAAAAGATTAGAGTAGCAAATATTGCAAAGAACCATGTCTATCAGTATTTCGCTGCTAGACAGAATAAAGGGCCATATTCAGAGGACCTGTGTACTCTGAATACTAGAACAGTGGTTCTCAACCCGTGCCCTCGGTGGCTACTAACAGGCCAGGATTTGAGAATTTCCTTGTAAGAGCACAGGTGAGTTAATCAATGTGACTGAGCCTCTGATCAACACACTTGTGTTCTAGCAGGGAAATACCTAAATCCTGGCCTGATAGTGGCCACTGAGGGCACGGGCTGAGAACCTCTGGTCTAGAATAATTTTCAGTATCCTATGAGGAGCGAGGAAAAAAAAAAGGAAAATGGCTGAATAAAGTGCAGAAAGCCATCCTCAAGTAGACCCTAGGTCCTGCAAAGGTCCCCCCCTTATTACATATCCATCCTGGAGGAATATAGATAGGAGCCTACCTAATGGGGGATTGAACATCCCCATGTACAGTATAAAAAAACAAGCTCAAAAAATGTTTGCCTTGACCAACTCCAGCAAGGTCACCTTTAAAACCGAGCAATGTCTGATGATGGTAAAGTGGAGTAGGGAGGGCGTTTCTGTCTGAGAGCTCTATTTTATGCAAGCGCCTTGTCTTCAGTGGGAGGATACTTTACCCCCACCCCATGGTTCCTGTGTTATACAGTTGACAAGAGAAAAATGTGTAAGCAGAATGTCAGTTTTATATGCTGTTTCTTTTTGCTATCTTAACCACGTTTGCGGTGTGTCCTGAACTACCAGATTTGGTGTACATTTCAGACAGAATCTGGCAAAGGCAAAAAACATATGCTTTAAAAAAAAAAAAATCTATAGATGCCTGCAGATTTATCAAAGACTGCCCAAATCTGAGTTTACTCAAATAAGTAATAAAGAACATAATTTACAAATATTTTAAGAATGTTTATTGGAAAAATTAGACAAAAATAATTTTACAGATATAATTAACCCCTTAAGGACCCTTGACGTACCAGGACCGTCACGGTCCTTGAACTACTCAAGGACCGATGACGGTCATGGTACGTCACATACTTTTTACTTACAGCGCTCTACCGGGAGCGCTGTAAGTAAAAATAGGGCATGAAATAGACCGCTCCAAGATCGGAGCGATCTCTATCAGGCCCCATAGTGACGCGCCGATACACGCGACAGGTCACGTGTACCGGCGCGTCCAAGTGCGCCTATGCGGTCATTATGGGACGGAAATGTCCCATGACCGCCGGTCCTTAAGGGGTTAAACAGAAGAAGAGGCCCTTGGATCAGGATAATAAATATAATAGTTAAACCTGTAGATAAGGGGCAAGGCTTAGGTACATTGGCCAAAATAGAATATAAAAGAATTTTAAGGGTCTACAAAGAAATATTTAGAATAATTTAGGGAATTCGTTCCAACTGATAAAAGGAAAGGTATACTTAATACATTTTACTTTATTTTTCATATGAACCAAATTAGAGCAAAATTTTAGCATTTGCCAAAAAAACATAACAAGTCTAACACCTTCCTTACAAAGACCAGTTATATCAGGGATTACATCCCTTGACTTAATCAGATACTAAGATAGATAAAATAGGATTTATATATATTTTTAGGGGTACAGTTATATGCAAGCATTCAGCACAATCTGTGGGATGCAAAGCTCTAGAAGAAACTTTAAAGGGATAGTAATGGTTAATTTTAAGTTGATTTAATATTGTAGACATTAAAAAAAGGTTTACATCAATGTAAGTCTTATCTCTCAAACCTTTATGGTTTGAGAGATATAACTTGCTAAAGTTACCTTGTCCTGGCTGTTTTACTCAAGTCTGCCATCTAGCTGACAGCTGCAGATTCCAGTCATTTGACCAGACAAAGGCTCTTCAGCAGAGCTGAAATCATGCTATTTAGAAATAAATACTTCATTGGAACGGTCTACAAAGTGCTCTTGCAAGCCAGGCACACTTTGTAGACTGTTCCAAATTAAGTATTTATCTTTAGATATCGTTATATTGGCGCTGCTGAAGAGCCACATCTGGTCAAGTGACCAGAATCTGCTTCTGATAGCTTTACAGCTCGTCAAGCAGAAAGGGGAGGGACCAGAGAACTTTATTTTCCTATATCTCTCAAACCATAACGGAGAGAGATATGAATAAGTGCAAGTACTCTCTTTTAATTGTATATACCATATAGCTAGTAGTTTTTTCTGACATTAACCCTTTGAGTGCCAGATGGGTACACAACGCATTGCTTTGCAATGCGTTGTGTACTACTCTGGCACTAAAAGGGTTAATATCCCTTTAAATCAAGATTTCATTTTGTAGGGCATTACATTTTCTAAGGTTAATTATTTTTGGTTTAATTTCGATTTTTATTTCACCAAGTTACGTGAACATCTTTACGGGTATATGGGAACAAAATCACATTTGGACTAATAAACCTTTTGTGTGAACCAAGTTCTCCAATTGCGCTTCCTATACAATATTATTTGTAAGGTTTCTGTAGACAGGCTTCAGGATTTCATAAAGTAGATTAATTCTAATAAAACTGGGATTACATTTACATATAAAATTGATGCCATGAACATTTCATTATATGATTTAGATTTCTATCATGTAGAGTCAGTAATTCATACTAAAACACTTTAAAAAAGTAGACAAATACTTATACTGAATGTTTGAGCTGTCATCATCCATAGTTAGAAAATATACCCAAGGAACTATATTTCATCTTTAAAACAAACAGTTTGGAAAAAGAGTATGATAGACCCAGATACTATCAGAGAGGCTTAAAGGGATAAAATGTTTCATAATAAAAGCAGCTCTAATTAATCATCATAGTATTTGGACTTTGGAGAGTTTTATTTCAATTCTGTCAGAGTTGTAGTTCAAGAGTAATTCAATGACAAAGTATCCCCCTCCCACCCCTTTTACTGATGTAAAACTGCTCAGCCAGATCAGAAGGGAGGTGCCCAGGTAGACTGCAGAGAGGGACAATCTTCAATTAAGATAAGGGAAAAACCTGAATAACTTGTTAAGGGGAGCAGGGCCTTCATTGTTCTCATAGGAAGAAGGTTGTCCCCTGCTGTTATCTGTCTGGTCTATGGACTGGTTTCCACATCTGAGAAGAGATGGCTTACACTAGGTAAAAGGGGCGGGAGGGGAAACTTTGCTTGTGAATATCTCTCAAACCATAAAGGTTTGAGAGATAAGACTTATATCGTTCTTCATGTTTTTTTAATGCCTACAAAATAAAATAAAGATAAAATGAAGTATTACTATCCCTTTAAAGAAAAAAATATCCAGCTGAGATTTTCATTCTTAAAGAAGTTAGATAGATAGGCAAAATCTGATTAAAAAAATATGTTCTAGGAAAAAAAGAAAATAATTCTAACTTGGAATTTATTACACAATGTAGGGTTGAAGCATTTTTCTAAATTAAAATTTAGAATAAAAAGAAAAAAAAATCAAATAATACAATGCGACAACCCTGCATTTAGGGTTAGAGTCTATTACAGGTGATAATTTTATCACTGCTTTTATCTCCAGTTTTCCCCATAGACTTCAACAGAAAAAAGTGTTTGATAAAACGGGTGTTAAAGAGATAGTAATACTTTATTATTACTATCCCCCATATTGTACATATTTGTAAAATAATTTAATAGCCCTCAGGTTTATCTCTCAAACCTTTATGGTTTGAGAGATAACCGAAGGCAAAGTTTCCCCCTCCCCCTTCCCTGAAGTCAGCGTTGTACTGACTGCAGGGGAAGTCTGTCGTACGACAAGCTTGCGGCTCTGCAGCTGAGCCGAGATCCCGTTAGTGACAAAGAATTATTTCACTGAAACGGTCTTCTACATGTGCTTGGTTTGCAAGCACACATAGAAGACCGTTTCAGTGAAATAATTCTTTTGTCACTAACGCGATCGCGGCTCTGCTGTAGAGCCGCATGATGAAAGTCAGACCGGATATCCCTGCAGTCAGAACAATGCTGACTTCAGGGAAGGGGAAACTTTGCCTTTGGTTATCTCTCAAACCATAAAGGTTTGAGAGATGAACCTGGGGGCTATTACATTATATTGCAAATATGTACAATATGGGGGATAGTAATAATAAAGTATTACTATCCCTTTAACATTTAGCACCTGCAATAGAATCTGGCCCTTAATGAGTAAACTAATCTCTAGTATTTATATTTTAAAGACTGGAAGTATTCGTTTGGGTCAAAAGATGGGTTTTTTGAAATGTAATATGGCACAAAGCACGTAAGCAGTTTTGTTTTATATTAGAGATTACGAGGCATAAGTACAGGGAGGGGTTGGACAAAAAATGCTAACAGTAGGGAACTTGGCAAACAAATATGTTTTTTGTTGGCAACACTGAAACAACACTTCTAATGTTTTGGTTTAGAGATAGTTTCAATAAATTATAGACTGTAGTTTAAAAGAGCATGAAAACTTGTCTAGTCTTAAGAGAGGACAGATTGTTGGTGCACATTTAGATAGAGCGGCTGTGGCAGAAAGTGCCAATTTGTTAGGTGTATCCAGAGCATCTGTGTCCAATACAAATTATAGGAGGACAATACCTGCTAACAGTAATACAGGCCGAGAACCTAAACTAACAATGGTATTTTACGGCTGTTTCAAATAGTTTGCCCATCCCCCTGTATCGTATTAAAGGGATAGTAATGTCATTTATTAATTAATTGGTATATTAAAGATATTAAAAAAAGAGCTAGCTCCTGTCATTGATTGATGCGTTGCTTTTATTGATCATTGTTATGTCTTGAGCTTTCATACCTGCCCTCCTCTTTTACATGCCTGACTGCTGCCTAGTGGATCACTAGACTCTTGGACCAGGTTCCCTTACCCCATTCTCTCAGGACTTAAATTTATTATATATCTATATATCTATCTACATCTATATATATATATATATATATATATATATATATATATATATATATATATAAAAATTAATTTTTCCCCTTCTTGCTCTCCTCTTCCCCCTGTACTCTGCCTTTTACTCACATTTCTACAACTAGGGGGCTTACTCTTCCCTTCTCTTCACAACGTTCAACTGATGGCTGCCCATGCTGCCATAGAATATGGGATATTATGATTTCATCATTCATTTGCTGCCTCTCATTGATATATCTGTATCACTTTGTACTTGGCTCACTTTTCAATGCCTAATATGATGGTATAATTCTGTTCATATAATGTTGTCTACTCATATATTCTTCATGTATTTGGGACTCACTGCTTCAAGCTGTGATATCTACTTGTATTTTTGTTTTGTTGTAAGTCTTTTTAACTTTCAATAAAAAGAGCTTAATTTAGGTTAGTCCGATCTCTCAAAAAACTATGGTTTGAGAGATATATATTATGTTAAAAGCCCTCCCTTCCTCTTTCTAGACATGAGCTGTAAAGCTGTCAGCATGAGATCCTGGTCCCGGGTCCGGCCTGAGGCTCCTCAGAAGAGCCAAAAGAGCGATATTGAAAAATGAATACTTCATTGGAATGGTCTACAAAGTGTGCTTGCAAACCAGGCACACTTTGTAGACCGCTTCAATTAAGTATTTATCTTTAGATATAGCTCTTTCGGCTCTGCTGAAGAGCCTCTGTCTGGTAGTGTGACCAGAATCTCCTGCTGACAGCTTTACAGCTCATGTCAAGAAAAATGGAGGGAGGAATCATCGCATATCTTTCAAACTATATCGGTTTGAGAGATCGGGCCATGGGAGGATTGTACTATCGGGGGAGAGGGCATCCCCCGGTGGGCCGCTAGATCATGGGCCGGTGGGGGAGATCAGAGAATCTCACGTCACCATCCCATGATATTTTGAAGGTGAGGTCTGTGTTGCCACTGGCACAGGCACTCTCTGTGACAGCCTTTGCGTTCCTTGTTAACCCTTTGAGTGCCAGAGGGGCACTCAATGTATTGGTACCCCTCTGGCACTCAAAGGGTTAATGCAGAGTGCCAGGATATGACATAATATTCTGGCGCCTGCTCTCCCATGCCGCACAGGGGCCACAAGGGGGCGTCGGTGCAGCTAGTGGGCTGCTTAAAAAAAAAAAAAAAAAAAATGCCCGGGCTGGTATTCCCCTACAATCCACCCCTGGATCGGACTAACCTCAATTAAGCTTTTTTTTTTTTAAATATCTACAATATACCAATTAATTAATAAACAACATTACTATTCCTTTAAACATTCCATTAACTTCAGTAGTAGAGGTGATATACATGCTTTAATGCTTGTGTGGGGTGAACATTACATTGTTAAACCCACCCTATAAAAGTATTTAATTTTTACAGGTATTGATTGTGTGATAGTTGGGAAGGTAAACCTTTTTCTTTTTATTCCTGCTTTAAAATCTAGATCTTTTTCCCATTTAAATCTTGACATGTTCATGTATGATAACTATTAATTTTCTTGGATTTGTTATAATATACATTAATACACACACACACATTTTCTAATAGTTATTTTTAGTTTCCTTTTATTATGGTCTCTTCCTTATACTAGGTGGTAAAATCAGCAAGACAGATGCCCCACTGTAGGATTGACATGCATTAGGTTGTTCTAGATACTCCAGGCATTAAAGATGGAGGAAGGCGTCAATTTAGTTAGGTTTAATAGAGAAATCTAATCAAATTTTCCTGAAGAAGTCAACAGTCGCTGATGAAATGCTTTGAGAGAGGCTATTCAACATTGCCATGTCAGACACTATCAAGCGGCTCCAAGAAAGAGCAGACTGGAAAGAAAGCGCTTGGTTGGCTATGGAGAGACCAGAGACAGGAGACGTGACACACAAAGACCAGTTTGGATATCCATGGAGGAAGCCATAAGCAGGTATTGTTTTATATATGTTCCTTGTTTTATCTTGTGCCATGCGAGTGCAGTCTTAACTCTGTTGGCTTTTAATATGTAAATACTACACTATATTGCATGTTTCATTTTTTCACAAAGCAAAAGGAATTGTAGATAAAGATATATTAAAGGGATAGTAATACTTCATTGTATCTATTTTGTAGGCATTAAAAAAACATGAAGAACAATATAAGTCTTATCTCTCAAACCTTTATGGTTTGAGAGATATTCTCAAGCAAAGTTTCCCCCTCCCGCCCCTTTTACCTAGTGTAAGCCATCTCTTCTCAGATGTGGAATCCAGTCCATAGACCAGACAGATAACAGAAGGGGACAGTCTTCTTCCTATGAGAACAATGAAAGCCCTTCCCCCCTTGACAAGTTTTTCTCTTATCTTAATTGAAGATTGTCCCTCTCTGCAGTCTACCTGGGCACCTCCCTCCTGATCTGGCTGAGCAGTGTTACATCAGTAAAAGGGGTGGGAGGGGGATACTTTGTCATTGAATTACTCTTGAAATACAACTCTGACAGAATTGAAATAACACTCTCCAAAGTCCGAATACTATGATTAATTAGAGCTGCTTTTATCATGAAACATTACTATCCCTTTAAGCTTTTTTTGGTTCAACAGCCTTGAACCTCTTATTTTTAGTACAATGTGTGCACAATAGTTCACTTATCTTTTTGTGACCCACCTGGTTCAAAGTTGGTTCCCCCTGTGGTGTATATTTTACTGCAGAATACATTTTGAACAAGTCAGAGAATATCTAAATACTTGTAGATTCCTGCAAGGATTCGTGCAACACGTAATCAATTGAGCTCCTCATACTGAGTTGGGACCTTCACGCATAGGAAAACAACAAGTTCTTTATGTGCTGTTCGGACCAAGTCAGCACACTTTCGCCTTTCCCACCCCCATCTCTTTTTTTTTTTTTTCCCTGCTCTAATTTTATCACACCTCACTCTTCTCTACCGTTCTGACAATTACCTCTCTCTTCAGCATTGACAATGCTTAAAGGGATTGTAATACTTAATTTTATCTTCATTTTATTTTTGTAGAAATTAAAAAAACATGAAGAACGATATAAGTATTATCTCTCAAACCTTTTTTCACAAGCAAAGTTTCCCCTCCTGCCCCTTTTAGCTAGTGTAAGCCATCTCTTCTCAAATGTGGAATCCAGTCCATAGACCAGACAGATAACAGAAGGGGACAATCTTCTTCCTATGAGAACAATGAAAGCCCTGCCCCCCTTGAAAAGTTTTTCAGGTTTTTCCCTTATCTTAATTGAAGATTGTCCCTCCCTTCTGCTCTGGCTGAGCAGTGTTACATCAGTAAAAGGGACAGGAGGGATACTTTGTCATTGAATTACTCTTGAACTACAACTCTGACAGAATTGAAATAACACTCTCCAAAGTCCAAATACTATGATGATTAATTAGAGCTGCTTTTATTATGAAACATTACTATCCCTTTAAACCCATATTATAACACTCACACTTACATGGTCCTTTATTGAACTGAGAAGGTAATGTGGCACACACCTATTCTTCCATATACTTAACTCAGCAGAAGGAATACTACCTTCTAACCCCGGTAATAGGAGGATTTATCTATTTATCATCTACTACCTCGCCTGTATACATTTGTCTCTACAGGATTCACATGAGCCCTCATATCGAAGTTATTGTTTGTCATAGCATAGGTATCCCTTCAATATAAATACTATTTGTCATTATCACGTAGTTAGAATTTTACGATGTATTTCAAACTCTGCTCTTGTTTGTAACTTTTATGCAGATATGTATGTTTGTTTTTATACTTAATAAAGTTTTTTTTTTTTAAAATCCTTGTAGATAACTAAAATACCTAGTGTAGTTGGAGGCTTGCATACCTTTAAACAATGAATTCCTCTTGCCATAATGTGACATTGTGGAAAGTTCACATGTTGGAGTGACCTAGAAAACACTTATTTTGTTTGGAGATAACACAGGGATACCAGTGTATAGAGGGATGATTGATGAGACTGGTTTCCAAAATGCAAACAATAGCTAAACAATGCTGAATAGTAGGCCTTTTCTGTAGGTATGAATGCTCTCTAACACCCAAGACAAGGTTCATTAAGAGAAAACATAGGAACTTTTCCACCAATAGCAACTCCCATTCATTCAGGAACGTGTCAATAGGTTTTCATTTGGTTGAATGGAACCTGAGATATTTATTAAACAAATTAAATACAATTGTATATACGATGACATCTTCATTCATGTATACAGAATTGCTCAGAAGGCTCAGAAACACAAAGCCTGGATGTTGTGGGGGTTGGTAGGTAACTGCATGCATTTATAGGTTACTTTTATATATAAGGCTTATTCAATTAAAGGGATAGTAATACTTAAAATGTAAAAAAAATATATTGTAAGGTTTATGCCCCTGAGTAAAACAAGAGTACTCCCACTGCTGAAAGGTGCTTCATTCAAATGTTATTAATTTTCAAAGCTTAATTTTTTAGGTGCAATATCACAGAGGCCTGAAATTGTACAGTGGCTCTGTTGCTACACGATCCTATGGACAGCTCTGGTGCCGGGACCATAAATCTCCATAGGATGGTGTAGCAACAGCGCCACTGTACAATTTCAGGCCACTGTGATATTGCACCTAAAAAATTCAACTTTGAAAATTAATAACTTTTGAATGAAACACCTTTCAGCAGTGGGAGTACTCTTGTTTTACTCAGGGGGATAAACCCTACAACATATTTTTTTTTTACATTTTAAGTATTACTATCCCTTTAAACAAGAAAGGGAACAACACATTTTCCAAAATGCCAACTGATTTAAATGCATTGTTTAACCTCTTGCATACTAGGAAGATCTCCAAGTATTGCTCTTGGTAAAAGGGCTCATTTAAATCAGTGATTTTCATTTGTTTTTTGTGATGCAGCGGATTTGCCACATTATTATTCCAAAGTGCTATACTACACCCCAGCTTTTTGCTTCTTAATCCTATGAGTGCCAGAGAGGGCACTCAAAGAGTTAAATTATAGAAGGATATCTAACTGGTACCATGTGGGCCAAATGCAACCCCATTGCCAGATCTTGGATAATGTTATATTATGTGTTCATATATGTCCGCCAAAGTATAAAAAGAAATGAAATGGAGCCCCACTGCATGGCAAAGCTGGACAGCACCACATTAGACTGTTCTTGTGGTGGAATGCAGAGTTATGACAACCCACACAAGCATACAGATTATATTTAGTTTATTCAGACTTTAAAGTCTTCTTATGTTAAAGGACTGTGCCTACAGGAACATGTAGCTCTTCAGTTATTTAATGCATACTTCCCTAGTGTCTGTCTGTATGAGGGACAGTCCTTCCTTTTGACCTAAATCCCTACCTCCCTCTTTCCCACCCTGGTGTCCTTTTTAATAAGATCAGACTCAGTTGAATAACAAGAGGGGTCGCACCTGCGACTGGGCCCATCACTTCAGGGGCCTAGCCGTCCCCTGCAACCCCCCAGCCTGACGCCCGCTACAACACAAGCTGAGGTCTGTGCCTTCTTCGGCACAGACCTCTAGCAGCTGAGCTCCCTCTGCGGCCTTCTAGTAATGCAGAGCGCTGGGAGATGACATCATCTCCCAGCACTCTACATTACTGAAGAGAGGACTGCACGGGAGCTCCAGCAGTATAGAGGTCTGTGCAGAAGGCGGCACAGACCTCTCCTTCCACGCCGCTGGACCACCAGGGAGGTAGAATATGGACACTGGGGGAGTCAATAGGGGCAATGAGGAGATAGGGGGCAATGGGGGAACAATGTGGAGATTGGGGGCCATTGCAATTTTTGCACCAGGGCCTGGTGGCTTCTAGTTATGCCTCTGATCAGACTGTGTGGTGAGCATATAAGTGTATAACAATGCTCCACAGCAATTAAACTCACATTAATGTTTGTTTAAACTTCAGTATATGTGTTTATAAATGAGTTACTAGGGTAGAGTCTTTCATACAGCAGTCTACAATATCTAAGTAAATAACTCTACTTTAGGGATTGATTAATAAAACAAATGGCTGAATGAGCAAAGAAATTGCCATTTTCAAAATATGTCCGATAATGGATACCCAAAGGTATCAGTCAATGATTACGACAAATAGCAATTTATAGGAAACACTGCTCTTGCCACAGTCCTCAAGTACCTCAAACAGTGCAGTTTTTTTTTAATTATCTTGTTTGAGAATAGGTGTGAAATTAGTGGATAATTCAATCAAATTAGCTCACCTGAACTCAGACAATGAAATCCCAAAAAATTGAGGACTGCTGTTGAAAAACTCTTCAATAATAGGCCTCAGCTGTTTGAATGAGATTTAGTATAAGCCTCTCCAATGAATATTTAGACTTTATCTTCATCAGATTGTGAACTGATAATAACCAGCTATAGATGACAACATAATTCCAGTGCAAAAAAATATACACCTGACTGCTTATCCAGGCTTGACCTTCTTTTGAAGACTTACCAAAACCTCCTAATAAACCTTACTTACTTTAATCTGAGCTTAAAGGGATAGTAATGTTTCAAAATAAAAGCAGCTCCAATCAATCTTCATAGTATTTGGGCCATGGAGAGTGTTATTTCAATACTGTCAGAGTTGTAGTTCAAGAGTAATTGAATGATAAAGTATCCCCTTCCCACCCAGTTTTCCTAGTGTAAGCCTCCTCCCCTCAGATGTGGAATCTGGTCCTGGGACCGGACAGGTCACATCAAGGAACAACCTACTTACTGTGATCATAAGGAAAACCCTGCCCCCATTGACAGGTTTCCCTTATGCTAATTGAAGATTGTCCCTCTCTGCAATCCATCCAGACAGTCTTGCTACTCTGAGGTGAGCAGTGTTATACTAGGTAAAGGGGCAGGAGGGGGATACTTTGTCATTCAATTACTCTTGCACTACAGCACTGACAGTATTGAAATAACACTCTCTATGGCCCAAATACTATGAAGATTAATTGCAGCTGCTTTTATTTTGAAACATTACCATCCCTTTAATCTTAACGGCCACTATGCACCAATTCGGTGTGGATGAGTTTTCCAAAATGGCAGCAGACAAGATTCCTCACTGCTGGATTCCAGGACAAGAGACTCTTCCCCCTGAAGCCAATCTTCAGTTCTAAGGAGACCAGTAGGTGGAGTTTGGAGTCCAGGAATGCAAAAAAGAATCAAGTGCAAATGTGTGTTCACCTCTCCGATCCTCAAGGGATTAATGATTATACAATGAAAATCTAAGCAGCTGTGCAATGTGTTAGAAGCCACTTTAGCATTCAAAGACTTCACTCTCTAACTCCTGGAGTGCCAGAGGGGTAGGTAACGCATTGCAAAGCAATGCATTGCCTACCCCTCTGGCACTCAAAGGGTTAAGGAGCAGAGGAGTGGACAATGCATTGCTTTGCAATGCATTTCCCATGTCTCAAGTCATTAAAGGGTAAACAGCCCCATTTAAGCCCTAAGGCGTAGTCGGTTTGCCTCCAAATTGCTCCTTCTTTCTTTTTGTTGCCCATATTTGACTAGGTGGAAATAACAGCAAAAATTCTCATGCAACTATTTATACCCTTTAGCGAATCTCCTATATGGGTCAACTATTGGTGTTAGGTTTTACTAGAAACAAAGGGAAGTTCCACATGTTCCCCGAAAACAGTAAAATTGGAAGAAATGCATATGCAATGTCAATATAATTGATAATCCTATGTATTTCCAAAAAAAAAAAAAAAAATGCTTAACGACCCTGTAAACTGAAGAATATAACAGACATGGGTGAATTTAAAGGGATAGTAATACTTCGTTTTATCTTTATTTTATTTTGTAGGCATTAAAAAAACATGAAGAATGATTTAAGTCTTATCTCTCAAACTTTTATGGTTTGAGAGATATTCACAAGCAAAGTTTCCCCTCCCGCTCCTTTTACCTAGTGTAAACCATCTCTTCTCAGATGTGGAATGCAGTCCATAGACCAGACAGATAACAGCACGGGACAATCTTCTTCCTATGAGAACAATGAAAGCCCTGCCCCCCTTGACACGTTTTTCAGGTTTTTCCCTTATCTTAATTGAAGATTGTCCCTCTCTGCAGTCTACCTGGGCACCTCCCTTCTGATCTGGCTGAGCAGTGTTACATCAGTAAAAGGGGCGGGAGGGGGATACTTTGCTTGTGAATATCTCTTAAACCATAAAGG
Source organism: Rhinophrynus dorsalis (assembly GCA_037306005.1). Taxonomy (NCBI): domain Eukaryota; kingdom Metazoa; phylum Chordata; class Amphibia; order Anura; family Rhinophrynidae; genus Rhinophrynus; species Rhinophrynus dorsalis. The sequence goes on from CM074719.1 coordinate 601,843,836, forward strand.
TTTGAGAGATAAGACTTATATCGTTCTTCATGATTTTTTAATGCCTACAAAATAAAATAAAGATAAAACGAAGTATTACTATCCCTTTAACAGTTCATTGCTGTTCATGGAAAGCAGCATATATGGAATTGAATATATAGTTAATATAAATAGCAATTGTAACACAAAATGAATACTGCACATATATATGTATCTACTACGAACGGTAAAAGATATGCCAGCTCTCTCAGGATTTTTGCAGATAAGATTTTATTCCAGAAAGTGTCAACATTTCAGTGTGACTAACATTTTTTGCAGGACCAAAAAGACCTGCCAAGTCCATTAAAGGGATAGTAATACTTTGTTTTATCTTTATTTTATTTTGTAGGCATTAAAAAAACATGAAGAACGATATAAGTCTTATCTCTCAAACCTTTATGGTTTGAGAGATATTCACAAGCAAAGTTTCCCCTCCCGCCCCTTTTACCTAGTGTAAGCCATCTCTTCTCAGATGTGGAATCCAGTCCATAGACCAGACAGATAACAGCAGGGGACAATATTCTTCCTATGAGAACAATGAAAGCCCTTCCCCCCTGACAGGTTTTTCCCTTATCTTAATTGAAGATTGTCCCTCTCTGCAGTCTACCTGGGCACCTCCCTTCTGATCTGGCTGAGCAGTGTTACATCAGTAAAAGGGGCGGGAGGGGGATACTTTGTCATTGAATTACTCTTGAACTACAACTCTGACAGAATTGAAATAACACTCTCCAAAGTCCAATACTGTGATGAATAATTGGAGCCGCTTTTATTATGAAACGTTACTATCCCTTTAAATATGTCATGGCTTTATGTCTCTGTTTCTCCGCATGGACACTTCTCTTTAGTTTAAATGCACCTGCATGTTGGGGATGTATGTAATTTGAAGTTTTTTCTCTTGGTTGCCTGAACATTCTGCTATCTCTGTGTGGATCTGTGTTACCTACATATGCGTCTATGGATTATCCCCTATGTCCTAGCTCACATGTTACACAGCATGCTCTGTGATGTCCCACAGTTAAATAGGGAGCGCTTGCCGGCTAATGTCCATACACTGATTATGCACACCCTGTGCTGTGATCTGTTCATATTATTATAACACAGTTATCTTGTTGAGACTGTGTGGCCAATTCCCTGTACCACCTGTGTATAATTTTGTGACTTGTTTACGTTCAAGACAGAGGGTCTCCCGCGTCTGTACATTTTTGATTCACATTGATATGGGAAAGTCATTAAGTAGTAACAGAATAGGGGCATGTAGGTCCATTCTTTTGCATATAATGTATGCGGCACACGCTAATGGCAGTCATTCATGATTTGCTACACTTTGTATATACTAGCCCATAAATGTACTGTAATATTTATACTGAATTTGACGTTACACTCCAGTTTTTGTATATACACTGGTGTTGTCTATGCTATTTAGTAGAGGGGGACACTTGATGATGTATTCAATGGACTTTTTGGTGTTAGGGTATATTAAGGAGGGGGATGGGGTCACTCTTTCGGTCCTGCCAAAAATGTGTTAGTCACACTGAAACATTGACACTTGTTGGAATAAAATCTTATCTGCAAAAATCCTGAGTGTGCTGGCTACACACACACACACCCAACCACACACCACACACACAGTTCTGACCTGGTGCACATCGCAAATAAATTAATGATACATACAGTTCGTGGATAGAGAGACAGCACTCACAGGTTCTTTTTTTTTTTTTTTTTTTCAGATCAATGTTTCGGCTACCAATGTAGCCTTTATCAAGATAAAAAGACTAAGGACCAAAAAAGGTTTGAGATTTTTACTGTAGGAAAATGTGCAGACTAGATGGGCCGAAATGGTTCTTATCTGCCGTCAAATTCTATGTTTCTAACATTAATAAAGTCTACACTGATAGCTGAAAAGTTGATCTCAATAAATTGTATCCACATTTCGATCATCATAATGCTAGGTGATTCCAACATAGACATCTGAAGTAAAGTGAATGCTTATTAACTCCTTGGATGCTAGGAAAGTCCTCAGTGGGGTTAAACTCTCTAGACTGTGTGCAGAAATCTAGAGAGAAACAATTTTGGAGCAAAAATCTGTACACTATAGGAGACTAATAAAAATGGGGCTTTTAACCCCTTCAATCAGGGGTGGAAAGATTCCAGAAGCCACAGAACTTCCAGGCTTTTAAACAGGGTGCCAACAATTCATTGAATTATTAGAATATTTGATTAAAACATCATGTGTTTTCAACTTAAAGGGATAGTAATGTTTCATAATAAAAGCAGCTCTAATTAATCATCATAGTATTTGGACTTTGGAGAGTGTTTTTTCAATTCTGTCAGAGTTGTAGTTCAAGAGTAATTGAATGATACAGTATACCCATCCCGCCGCTTTTACTGATGTAACACTGTTCAGCCAGATCAGAAGGGAGGTGCCCAGGTAGACTGCATAGAGGGACAAGTTTCAATTTAGATAAGGGAAAAACTTGTCAAGGGGGGCAGGGCTTTCATTGTTCTCATAGGAAGAAGATTGTCCCCTTCTGTTATCTGTCTGGTCTATGGACTGGATTCCACATCTGAGGGGAGATGGCTTACACTAGGTAAAAGGGAAGGGAGGGGGAAACGTTATCCTTCAATTACTCTTGAACCACATATCAGACAGTATTGAAATAACACTCTCCATGGCCCAAATACTATGAAGATTAATTGGAGCTGCTGTTTTTGTGAAACATTACTATACCTTTAAAACAAATAATCACCACCTTGAATACAGTAAAGCACATAACCAGCCGTGGCAATGAGCTTGCACACTGGAGATTATGCACGATTGAAGTTCCCGATTCTAGTGTGGCAGTCTTGCAATTCTGTAAACTATACTGAATAATCAGAATATTGGATTATATTCTTAAAGGGTATCTCTCACCTAACTACATGTAATGCTCATTAGTTAGAGTATTTCTCTAAACCACTGAAAATAGTGTTCGTTATATGTAAAAAGCATTTACATTCGCAAGAATTAAACTTTAAAAAGTGTTCAGCAGCCTACTTCCGGCTTGCGAATGTAACTGCTTTTTTCATATAATGGACACTATTTTCAGTGGTTTAGAGAAATACTCTAACTAATGAGCACTACATGTAGTTAGGTGAGAGATCCCCTTTAATATTTAAAAATTCCAACCCCACAATGCCTCCCAGCGCAAGATTATCAGTTTTGTTATACTTTGGGACTGCTCGTGTTTCAAATGACATAAGTTTTACTTCCAGTATTGTCAGATATCCTTATTCTTTGTATTGTAATTCTTTAATTGTACACTTTCAAGGATTTGTATTCTTTTCATTTTCTGTTTTGTATGACAGATTATATTTTCAATAAAGCTTTTAAATCATAAAAAAAAAAATCCAACCCCTATCCTAAGTGTTCCATTTTACGTATTTTAAAATGCATCAAATGTGTATGGACCATTTCACTGGCTCCTGAAACACCAGCAAGTTAAAAATGATAAATTCTGGAGTAAACCAACTGCACTATAGGGGAAATGAAAACTCACTTTGATTAATGTTTTTTTTAAATGAATCCCTTGAATACTGGAAGTTCCTCCAAAGCACTGTTTTTCCAAAGAATTGGAAACTCTCTAGTATTACTGGGATTAACCCTTTGAGTGGCAGAGGGGTACGCAATGCAGCGTTGCGTACCCCTCTGCCACTCAAAGGGTTAAACTTCTTGTTCAATTCAATGAAAATTCACAGAAATGTCGTTTTAAACCCTATGGTTCAGTTGGTTTGAACCACTTTAGTTTAGTGAATAAAGCCCTTTATATTATTTGTCTGCTCTCCATCACATTGAGAAGAAATGCATTGAAGACATCGCTAATATTTAACCCCTTAAGGCACTTAAGGACCATGGATTTTTTTTTTTTTTTTTCTCCTTGGTTTCCGGTTCCGGACTTCACCGAACGGCACGCAGCCGCAGGGGGAGCCCGGAATTCCATGACTGTCATAGCACGTCATGGGTCGTTAAGTCAGATCTACCCATGACGTGCTATGACCTTCAAGGGTCGTTAAGGGGATAACGGCTTAAAACAACAGGTATTTCGGGGATTTTATTTTCCTGTTTACTGTAGATGGTATGTTGCAGAATTGCTTGCATACAGCTTTAACCCTTTGAGTGCCAGCGGGGTACCCAACACATTGCTTTGCAATGCGTTGCGTACCCCTCTGGCACTCAAAGGGTTAACCCTTCAACAACCCTTAATGTGCAAAGGGCGCCATGCCGGTTCTGGCACTTAAAGGGATAGTAATACTTCATTTTAACTTTATTTTATTTTGTAGGCATTAAAAAAACATGAAGAACGATATAAGTCGTATCTCTCAAACCTTTATGGTTTAAGAGATATTCACAAACAAAGTTTCCCTTCCCTGTTCAACCAGATCAGAAGGGAGGTGCCCAGGTAGACTGCAGAGAGGGACAATCTTCAATTAAGATAAGGGAAAAAGCTGAAAAACTTGTCATGGGGGGAAGGGCTTTCATTGTTTTCATACAAAGAAAATTGTCCCCTTCAGTTATCTCTCTGGTCTATGGACTGGATTCCATATCTGAGAAGAGATGGCTTACACTAGGTAAAAGGGGCGGGGAGGGGAACTTTGCTTGTGAATATCTCATAAACCATAAAGGTTTGAGAGATAAGACTTATATCATTCTTCATGTTTTTTTAATGCCTACAAAATAATATAAAGTTAAAACGAAGTATTACTATCCCTTTAAGGACTGGTTACGGTCCTTGAACGTCACTGAATTCAGGATCGCCGCTCTGCAGCAAGCCGCTTGGCGACACCACAATCCATTACGCAAAAATGTCCTTTGGTCCTTAACTGCCACCCACAAGGTGTCTAATGCATTGTGAAGCAATTTGTGCACCCCCTCTGTTTCATAAAGGGTTAAATGCATTTCAATCAAATTGCAGTCCGATGCAAGATTATCTCAATCGATTCATGTTTTTTTTAAACTTCTAATAACACAATAAAATGCTTAAATGTTTATAAAAGAAAACATATAAGGATTACTTTTCCTATAGACAGCATTATTGATTTAACAAGACATGAATACAATTAAATTAGACTGAAAAGCAGATTGTATTTTTATATAGTACATGTAAATAAGAAGGAATGCTTTCTGATATAGAAAAAAATGCTAATGTGTCTATAAAAGGAGAATGATATAATCCTAAGAATAAGTGACTCTTCATTTGTCTAAGAGTCATTTTACCAGGGAGACGTCCTTCATTCAGCAGCAACTATCTATCTATCTATCTTATCTCTCACACACACATATTTAAAAAAAAAAAATTATATATATATATATATATATATATATATATATATATATATATATATATTTATTTGTATATTTTTTCCCACATGGGCAACTCCTGCCTTGTATGCATACCTGGGAACTCTCCGGATTTGCCCCGGAGACTTTAGTTCTGACAGAGCTTTACCGGGTCTCCGGGGCAGAGGCCGATTCCTCCGGATGTGGGGAGTTTCTATTGAAACTCTGGCACATCTGCTTTTTCTCCTGCTATTCCGCCTTCCCCAGCCTTCTGTGTGACACCTTTAAGCCCTGCTCCCCCACTCGCATCAAGCCCCGCCCCTTTTTGACGTGATTAGCATCATTATTGTCACCCCCTGCTGAACAGAGGACTCCCCTCTGGGTAGCCCTCAATTGGAAGTTCCCAGGTATGCTTGTATGAACGCACTAAAGTGAGACAAACTGCATCTTTACTGCATTCACAAAGGAGAGTATTATATTATATAACGGGGCCTGTTGTCTTCCATTCCTCCCCTACAACGGGATCACAGGGAAACACTGAAGGCTGTAAGTACATTCACGAAGGAGAGTCTTATATTATATGATGGGTACGGTTGTCTTCCATTCCTCCCCTGCAACAGCATCCCCAGTGAATCCCAGAAGGCAATAAGGGCAGTCACAAAGGAGAGTATTATATTATATCACAGGGCCAATTGTGATCCATTTCTCCCCTACAACGGGGTCACCAGGGAAATACAGAAGGTGATAAGAGAAGGGACACGGTGATGCAATTGTATCAGTCTGCTACATTTCTGTCTCGTGTATGAAAAGCTCAGAGAACAAATGCACAAAAATAAACCATATAGGGGATTTGGAGTCAAAAGAAAAGTGCACACATTCTGGGTCAAACTAACTGCACCGTAGGGGATAACTATAAATTTGCATATATTTGAATAGGGATTTTAAAGGGATAGTAATACTTCTATCAAAGTGGAGATCCGAGTATTCTTTATTTTTTTTGTTAACGCACAGTGCTATATTTCAATACTTACACTTCTGCAGTTCAAGCACTATTCAGTCCGAAAGGATCCCCCTCCTTCTGCCCCTTTCCCTGCGTCACTCTGCCTCTCAGTTTGGTCTGGATGGAGTGCGGCAAGGGACAATCTTCAGTAAGCAAAAGGAAAATCCTGTCCTCCTTCGTCAAGTAGAGCAGGGTTTTCCTTACACTTACTGACTGAAGATTGTCCCTCGCTACATCCATCCGGTCCCACAACCAGATTCCAGATCTAATGGGAGGCGGCCAGAAGGGGCGGGAGTGAGATCCTTTTGGATTGAATAGTGCTTGAACTATAAAACTGTAAGTAATGTAATATATAGAGGTACGTGTTAAAAAAAATAAAATAAAGAAGACTCGAACCTCCACTTTAATACTATCCCTTTAATCCCTGGAATGTTTGAGAATTCCCCAACTGGACACCACTAACATTCTAATGTGTTAAAATCCTCTTTTGAAGGAGCAGTAAACTTTTTTTTAATGAAAACTTATTTGTTATAGGGCTTCTTCTGCTGAGTAAAACAAGGCTACTCCCACCGCTGTCAGATGTTTTATTGAAATGGTCAGTGAGCGAACAGTGAGTGAATTACTGTGCGATTACTTCCTGAAAGTTCTAAGTGACAGCATGACTCAGCAGTTTCTATCACATTCCATGGAGAGCTGTTTGTCAGTGATTCACCTTTCCTAGAGAATGAGGCAGAATAACCAATTGGAATCTGACCACTAGAGGGCACTGTTAACATAAAACAAGCGTTTATACTGTATTAACTCTGAAAATAAGCATCTCTCTGCAGTGAGTAACCCTTGCTTTACACAGTAAGTTAATACCTACAGTACATATTTACGTAAAAAAAAAAAAAAGTTTACCACTCCTTTAAATCAATCGGAATAATAGGATTTTTAAACATTTTTTTCCTATGGTGCAAATCTTTTGAAATACGACCGACCTACTGATGTACCTAGCTGCTGTTATAAGGATATTTACCTGGGTAAATCATTTTGTTAAAGTAAGAGACTCTTATTTTTAGGTTATAATTCCCAGTTAATTCGGTCGAGGTTTTAAAAAACAAAACCAACATTCAAGCAAGTTTCCAATGGCAAAAGTCGAGGACAGTGCAAGTATATTTTGCATTATGTATTTTTCTCTTGTGGAAGGCAATTTAACAAATAAATGGGTTAACATCTAACATATTACACATGTATGCTATGAATATCTTCAGGCAAAAAAATATTTGTTTTCCTCAACTGAAAAATAGTGTGTAAGGTTAAACAAGGCATGCATAATAAAAATTCCTTGAACGAAAATAACTGTATTAATGAATGTACAATCTACACAGCGTTATGTGTCTGTAATACCAGGGGGATCAGCCTTAATTCTCTGACTGCCAGAGGGGAGTGCAATGCATTGCTGATATGTACCCCCCTCTGACATTCAAAGGATTAACCTTTTAATGACCAGAGATGTGTGCAACCCCTCTGGTGAGTAAAGGGTTAAGCACAGTATAGACTGCATTCATGACGATAAAGGTGGGAATATCTGGAGTGAACCAACGGCACAGTAATGGAAAAATGAAAGTGTACAATGAGCTAAATGGGGCTTTTAAGCAGATGGCACGCTAGAGAGGTCTTCTCTGCAATGCACTGGAGACCAGGCTAGAATGCAATGGGTTAAAAACCTCACTTATCCCTTTAAGAGCCAGAGGAATGTGGAACACATGGCAAAGTGATGTGCACCGTAGCGCTCTGGTCCTTAACCACTGCATTGCACACCCATCTGATCCTGAAGAGGATAAAGGAGTAGTAAAAAAAAATTGACAGTGAAAAACGTGTTTTTTTTTTCCCCGTTGAGTAAAACAAAGCACCTCTGTTTGTAGGACAGTTATAACAGCTGAATTTTCTTGTTGTTGTTTGTTTTTTTACTTTGTGTGCCAGAGGTGTCCGCAATGAGCTGGGGACCTCTCTGGCATGCAAAGGGTTAATCACATTCTATGAAGAGTCAATGAGTCAAGCTCTCCCATAGAGTTCCGTAAAATCTTGTGTATAACACGCACAATTTTGCCCCTCTTCACCTTATGTGAAGTGTGGGGTGCATATTATACATGAAGGAAAAAATAATACAAAAAAATGCCACTGCTGCACTACGTCCCTACTTCCCCACTTACTCACGGCCTCCTCTACCCCTCCGTAGTACAATTTTGTTATCCTGACAGGGTCCCAGCGGGCGGCAGAAGCTTTGCCCTGTCAGGACCTCTTCTGTCTCGCTAATGGTAATGTCTTGTGAGGACTGCAAGATCCTAGCAGGGCAATACTATAGATCCCACAGAGCCAATGCACATAGCTATGCACACTGATTCTATGGTATTGCCTTGCGAGGACCGACATTACCATCAGTGAGGCAATGCTGGCACCCTGTCAGGATAATGAAATTGGACTACGGAGGGGGAGAGGAGGCCATGGGTAAGCGGGGAAGGAGGGAAGCAGTGCAGCAGTGGCATTTTTGCGTGTGTATGACAGGGGAAAACAAGGGTGCGTACTTTACATAGGCACTCGTTTTCCCCTATTTTGGACATCAGTTGGAGTAGTGGACCAAAGCTTTGTTAAAAAAAATAAACTGTTTGAACTGTAATAACATTTGAAGGAAAACTCTACCATCACGAGGCATACCCTTGTATGGCTAAGCAGAAAAAGGCCTAACATTTTTGATTTATATAAATTAAAAAAAAAAAAAAAAAAAAAAAAATCATATATAGTTATTATATACACATGTATGTTTGAGCTACAAGAACTTCTGAATGAAAAGCAGGCCACCACAGAGAGTCCTCTTGTATTTACCAAGCAGGAAAAGACCTATAACACTTTTTACATCAAAGTTTTTATGTTACTTCTACTAAATCAATGGAAGTTTAGGATTTTTTTTTTTATTTAATTTGCCCTCTTTGGTGCAATTGGTTTCCTCCAGATCTGTTCCTCTTTAGTGATCTGAACATGGCCCTTGGTCTTTCTGTGACTCCTGCAAATGATTTGGGGGTCGCACTGAACCCTTTGAGTGCCACAGGGTTATGCAATGCATTGCTCTGGTACTCAAAGTGTTAATAAGCTAGAGAGGTGCAATTCTGGAACCTACACAGGATAAATGAACATTCTCACATTCTTAAAGGAGCAGTAAATGTCTTTTATGAAAACGTGTGTTATAGAGCTTTTCCCGCTGAGTAAAACAAGGTCCCTCACACTACTGTCAGTTGTTTTATTCAAACTTTATAACAAATAATCAGGAAGTGAATTTACTGTGTGTTTACTTCCTGATAGTTCTAACTGACAGGAAGTGACTCAGCAGTTTCTATCACATTCAATGGAGCACTGTAAGTCACTGACTTTCTTTTCCATTAGAATGTAACTGAAAAACTAATTGGAATTTTAACACTAGAGGGCATTGCTAATATAAAAAAAGATGTGTTTAAACTGTAATAACCCTGGAAATATGCACCTCTCAGCAGTGGGAGTACCATTATTTTGCTCAACAGGCAACACCGTACAATATATTTTTTCATTAAAAAAAGTTTACTGCTCCTTTAAATGGTGATTTTAATCCCTTGAATGCTAGAGAGGTCTTTGTCACCAACACATTGCTTTGCAATGCTTTGGGGAACTCTCTATCATATAAGGGGTTGAAAGCACCATTAACCCCGTAAGGACCGGTCATGCGCGCACACGGCTAGCACTTAAGGATCATTGTTTTCTTTTTGCGATCTGGCTTAGGTCCCCCGAACTGCATGCAGCCATGTCGTGCCATGACCGTCATGGGCCCTTAAGCGTTTTAAAACCAGTTGCTGTTGATCTGCTCCAGAATGGTAACTTTTTTTAGCTTATTGAACACAGCCCTTGAGGTGCAAAGATCTTTGTCCTTCAAGTTGATAACATTTTCCACCAAAGCTCTTTAAAGCTTCATTTGTCCGAACTTTTCCTTGGTCTACGAAAGCTGGACATGTTTTCATTCAGTGCATAGATCCTACGGGAGAACTCCTCAAACTCTCCTAGAACTTGGTCGTCGCACTCAACCGCCACAGCGTGGTCCACAGGTATGCAGTTAAAGGCTTCTAACTGGTCCCCTGAGGTGAAGTCTGCGGCTTCCGTGCCAAGAATTTCCTCTGCCTGTTCCACCGCACACCGCAAATCGTTACTTTGTGATGAGTGCAAAGTACGAGGAAGTTCTTCACTCACAAATTCCATGTGCTGATTTTGCAGCAAAGTTCCATTCATTGCACTAGCATTTTCGGAGGAATGCTCTCCCTGGGTCTGGCCACTGCTATCATTTGTCATACTATGGCCATTAAGGCTCTCTGGGAAACCCTTACTGACGTTTTCTTTCGAAATGTCCACACATGCATCCAGAGATGAGGCCAGGTGCCGTTTTTCTACTTCTTTTGCAGGAACTAAAATTGCGATTGGCTCCGCCATAGCTGCTTTATAGCTAGGAGGCGGAGTTTTGTATTGCACGTTTTCGTTCTCAGAACTTGCTCGTTTTCTCTGTCCTTTTTCTGGGGTGGAAGTCCTACTGGAAAAGCCAACATCGTGACTTCCAAAGGTGGAGCTCGCAGGTCTCCTTGGAACTGGGATTGCACTTGAAACTTGATGTCTATCACTAAAAAGACAAAACAAATGAACAAAATGTTTATTACAGGTACATTATCACCTACAAATCATCTGGGGTTATAGACACTTAAAGAGATAGTAATACTTCATTTTATCTTTATTTTATTTTGTAGGCATTAAAAAAACATGAAGAACGATATAAGTCTTATCTCTCAAACCTGTATGGTTTGAGAGATATTCACAAGCAAAGTTTCCCCTCACTGACCAAAACGGTCAAGCCTGCCATCTAGCTGTCAGATTTGGAATCTGGTCCGCGGACTGGCCATGGCCGAGATCGCGAGATATAAGAAGAACTATTTCATTCGAATAGTCTACAAAGTGTGCCTGGTTTGCAAGCACACTTTTTAGACCCTTCCAATGAAACAGTTATTTTTAGATCTTGCGATCTCAGCTCTGCCACCGGCTGATCTGCGGACGGGATTGCAAATCTGACAGCTAGATGGCAGACTTGACCATTTTGGTAAGAGAGGGGAAACTTTGCTTGTGAATATCTCTCAAACCATATCTCTCAAGACTTATATTGTTCATGTTTTTTTAATGCCTACAAAATAAAATAAATATATTTACTATCCCTTTAAATATCCTGTATTCCATGACGGTATCTGTAAAAATTATCTCTTTGTTAGTTGCTTAAGAAATAGTCTTATTTATGCTCTATGGGAGCAGCTATATCCCTGCCTTTTCCAGGGCTCCCATATATATATATATATATATATTTTTATAAACTAAGTGGACAGCAGGAAAACCCCTATAAATATAGCTTTGTTTTATAATAACTGTTCAATACTCCTTTAAATGCTGCTGTAGTCTTTAACCTAGTAAGAACAGGCTTAGGCATCATATTAAGAGCCACTTATTCCAAGGCAAGGGCACATTTCCGTTTTCAGGTAAACGGGAGTTTATTATTATTACTAGTGTAAAAGCCTGTGTACATGGGCCAAGGTCCAGGTGATGTTAATACTTTGAGTGCCAGAGGGGTACACAACGCATTGCAAAGCAATGCGTTGCGTAACCCTGTGTCACTCAAAGGGTTAAGAGGCCGGTCCTGCTTTGCGTCCTGCCGCCGATGCAGTCATGCACTGTAGAGACTGCCCAAAAGCACAGAATGCTCCCAGCACAGAACTCCCAGCATTCCGTACAGAACGCTCCCAGCACAGAACTCCCAGCATTCCACACAGAATGCTCCCAGCACAGAACTCCCAGCATTCCACACAGAATGCTCCCAGCACAGAACTCCCCGCATTCCGTTCAGAATGCTCCCAGCATTCTGTGCTCCCAACAGTCTGTGCTCCCAGCATTCTGTGTGGTCCTTTAAGGACCAGATAGCAACATTTGATGTGCCGGCCCACGTGACTGATCACGTGTGCTGGCACACCAAACGGGGGACTGATAGTGATCGCTCCGGTCTCAGTCCCCGCTACTATTCACAGCGCAAGCTCAAAATATGTGACGTCCTTAACGGAAAAATAGCAGTGACGGTCCTGGCATGTCGCTGGACGTCAGGGGGTTAACCTGATCAGCACAAGAGAGGCGTGCAGCATATCCAATCATAAACCACTGTAGCACTCACTTGGCAATGTGTTGGATACCCCAGTGGCACTCAGAGGATTAAAGTAGCAGCATGAGACCACTTTGATGAAGGAACGTTTATTATTTCAGTCTTCCCTTTATGGCACGCTATGACATCACTGCAGTCCAGACTATAAATGGTTGTGTTTAGTTTGGGTTCAAGCCACTTGAAATGTCTAAAGCTACGCATAGCCAACCTTGTGTCAATTCAGCCAAAAACAATCATTTCCCACTTTCATGGGGCACACGCTGCTTTAACCCCTTAAGGACCAGAGTGATGCTCAATGCGTTGACCAAGTCGCTAGTCCCTAACCCCTTAAGGACCCTTGCCGGATTTGCTTTAAGGACCCATGACGTACCAGGACCGTCAAGGAATTCTGGGCTCCCCGCCATTCGGGGAGTCCATAATCGGATTCACAGAAAAAAAAATGCTCCATGGTCCTTAAGTGACGGCCCCGTGCGTGCACGGCCGGTCATTATGGGGTTAAAGAAGTTCAATTGAGATAACAAGTGATAAGAAAAAAAGGTGGTTCTGTGTTACCCAGCAGACAGGAAAGTATTTACGTAATAAAGAGGTCACAAGAATGATGACTTTTAACCCCTTAATAATCGCCCGATCCAGAGGCGGGCATTTGTTAAGGACCATGGCACTTTTTTTTTTTTTTTGACAATAAATGCAGCAAAACTGCCATGCCACATTTCCATGACGTGCCAGGGCCGTCATCGGTCCTCAATGTCTGGACCAGCATGAAGGTCCTGACAAGTCATGTGACATTAAGTGGTTAAGGAAGAGCTCTGGCATTGCAAGTTTTTAGAACACTAAGGTTGCTTCTTCAGGCATGGATTAAAGGGTACACTGCCTCCCCTCAGATGTGGAATCTGGTCACATGCTGGACAGCTCAAAGCAAGGGACAATCTTCTTACTGTGAACATAAGGAAAACACTGCTCCCCATGACAGTTTTTTTTCCTTATAATCACTGAAGATTGTCCCTCTCTATGATCCATCCAGACAGTCTTGCTGCTCTGAGGTGAGCAGTGTTACATCAGTAAAAGGGGCAAGAGGGGGATACTTTATCATTCAATTACTCTTGAACTACAACTCTGACAGTACTGAAATAACATGCTCCATGGCTCAAATACTATAAAGATTAACAGGAGCTGATTTTATTGTGAAACATTACTATACCTTTAACCCCCCCCCCTTTTTTTTTTTTATTGAATCCGCTCGGGAGCCTGGAATTCCATGCTGGTCCTGGTACGTCATCGGTCCTTAAAGCAAATCCAGGCATGATGTACCAGGACCATCAAGGGTCCTTAAGGGGTTAAGCTAGAATAACATGGCTTTAATTTACAAAGTATGATACAAAACACATGGAATAAATTATATGAATACACAATAGGAGGAGTTAATTTAGTAAACATAAGGTCTGCCTAGACAAGATGTGAAATGCGTAGGGTTGGATCAAAGTAGTGGGGACAAATAAATGTTCACTGGCAGATGTGAAGAGCTCTTCACATCTCTGTGCTAATGAATATTTCCTTTTTCCCACTACTTTGACCCAACCCCACACATTTCACATAAAATCTATGCAGACCTTATGTTTTAATTTACCCTTATTTTGTAATCATATAATTTATTCCATGTGAATGTGCAATGTGAAGTTATTCCAGCTTTGTTAATCCATGTCTGAGAAGGGACCTTAGCATCCTGAAATGCATTACTCTATGCGGTCAATTAACCATTAACTCCGAGTGCCAGAGGGGTACGGAATGCATTGCAGAGCAATGCATTCCATAGCCCTCTGGCACTCAAAGGGTTAAAAGTTATCACCTTTACATTATTTTTCAGAGTTCTTTATTATATAAGAAAACACACAAGAAAAGGGGGGAAAGGCAAGGATGCGCCCTACTGTAGTATGTTATAATATCGTAGTCCTCCACCAAATAGGACACACTTCACTCGCAAGTACTTATTATTATCTAAGTATTATCTATGTTTCTGTTAACCCTTTAAGTACCAGAATGGTATATATTTAAGTGCCAGAGTGATGGATATAGTTGTTGTGACAATAAGGGCCTATTGGTCAAGAGGGGAGCAAATTTGGGGAAAACCAACTAAACTGTGGGAGAGAAAACATTCCCATTGATTTAAAATGGGCTTTCAACCCCATGAATGTGAGATAGTATAGTGTAGTAGGGGTTAAAATTGCAATTAAAGAGGTTGGAAACTTCTCTAGCACAGAAGGGGCTAATCATCATTTTAAATCAGTGGGGATTTTTATTGTCCCCTAAGGTGGAGTTTATTTTTGTTCCAGAGTTGTTGTTCCAGTGGTGACAAAATAATGGTTCATTGAGCTACAGAATCCTTTTTGCTTGTCTTCACTATATCCAAAAATCCTTTAAGCATCAGTTAAAATAACAGGATTACATAAAGGCAGGAAAATACCTCCCTGGATACTCTGGTGCATTTTGTGTCGCGTGGCTCTGTCACAAAGACTGAGTTGACATAAAGGATACCAAAATAATACATGGACACATGCAATCTAATGTCAGATGTGCAACTCTGACATACAGATATATCCCATAATATAAAAGGTCAGAATGTTTTTCCGATGCAGTCATGTGCAATAGAGATTGACCGAACGAGCAGAAGCATGTTCGGGCAGTCTCTACTGTGCCTGACTGCATCAGTATGCAGTATGCAGAGCAGGACATCACCGGACATTGGCCCGTGTACACAGGCTTTTGCACTAGTATACATATAAAAGGAAGAATCATCCTGAGAAAGCAGACATGCTCCTGTAAGGGCAGGCTTAGAGAAGAGTCAAAGGACAAGGAAATACAATAAAAAAGGGACGCCTGCAGCTATCTAAGAGGCTAGGCTAATATTGTGCAACAGATGTTTATTGCCAGTCATCAACTACAGGACCATACTATATGCTTCAGTAGAACAAATCCATCTGTGTAAAGTCAACAGTCTGTATAATATAGATTTAACTGGCTACTGTATAAATGACACTTAAATGGGGGCTAAATTCCATTGCCGGTGATAATTCTATTATTGATTTTTGGGTCCAAAGTTCACCCCCAAAAAGTATAATAAAACCAGGGATAACATTTCAGTGGAATCGAGCCCTAGGTAACACACGTGTGAAAGGGCAATTATTACTTTTTATTAAAGGGATAGTATTGTTATATTTTTCGAAAAGAGTATTTTAGTCTTACCTGTTAAATCCTTCTCTCTTAGTCCATACATGTTATTGGTAATTTTGGGTAAGCGATCCACCCCTTTAAGTAGGCAGGAAGAATTCGAGAAGTGAAAGCAGGGGGTGGAGCCTACCCTCCCAACTTGGCTGCAGCTAGCCAATCAGCTCCAGTAAGATTTGAGACACTAACTATTGTCTTTGTGAAACACCAAAAAGGGTGGTTTACAAGACAGAGCATGCAACTCCATGACACGGCGAACAGACACGATCTCCAGGAGAAAGGCCATTTGCCACGTCAGCAGGAGTAGACGAATAGTAGCCAAGGACTCAAAGGGAGGTGCTGAAGGATGCCCAAAACAAAGTTAAGATCCCACTGAGAAGCAGGAGTCTTGAAAACAGGACGAGTATGAGCAACACCCTGGAAGAAAACCTTGACATCAGGAAGAATACAAATGCGCCTCTGAAAGAAAACAGAGAGCGCAAAAGTCTGAACCTTAAGGGAACTCAAACTGAGGCCCTTATCCACACCATCTTGCAGAAAGGCCAGGACTGTAGGAAGATCAAAATCCTGAGAGAGGTCCCTGTCAGCACACCAAGAGAGAAAGGTCGACCAGACATGATGGTAGGCCTTTGATGAAACAGGTTTGTGGGCACTAAGCGTAGTAGCCATCACACCAGAAGAAAAGCCTTTCTTCTTCAGTATTGAGGATTCAATTTTCAAGCCGTCAAAGCTAGAAGATGAACGTCCTCCTTCCACAGGTAACCCTGTAGAAGAAGATCTGGACTACAAGTGAGCCGGAATGGCTCCGCCACCGACAGATCCAGAAGCTACGGAAACCAAGCCTGTCAAGGCCAGTATGGAAAAATCAGAATGACTGGACACTGCTCCAGTTTCAATTTCTGAAACACCCTGTGCAACATGGGGAGGGAAAGAAAAATGTAAGCCAGAGGAAATAACCAAGGAATGGACATGGCATCCACCGCTAGAGTTAGAGAATCCCTCCAACGAGAGCAGAACATCAGAACCTTCCGGTTGTGTCTTGTTGCCATCAGGTCGAGGCAAGGAAGACCCCACTTTTGAACAATGAGGGTGAACACCTCTGGGTGCAGTTCCCACTCTCCGCTGTCCACCGTGTGTCGACTGAGGAAGTCTGCCATGACGTTGTCTATGCCGGGAAAGTGCACTGCGGATATGGCAGGAACATGTTCTTCTGCCCAGGACAAAATAGCCTTGACCTCTAACCAAGCAGCAAGACCGGATTCCCCTGCTGTCAGCTAGACGCTGATGTCGGGAAAGGGGAGGGAGAGGGAAACTTTACTGCTGAATATCTCTCAAATCATAGCGGTTTGAGAGCTAGGATTTGGGTCATTTAGTTTAGGATTTTGTTAACTTGAAGAATCCGTTTTTGAAAAATATAACAATACTATCCTTTTAAGCAAAGAGCCCATGGAATGCAACCCTGAAGTATGTGGCTCTTCAAGCCTGATAGAGGGGATTTTTAGGGACCTCCATCTTACAGTACAGGAAACGGTCTCTGTGATGCAGTTCAGTATCTTCCTGGGAGAGCATCTGTGGTCTTACTTCAGACCTTCATTCTACTCCCCTGTTGCTCCTCCGAGGCTCACAATGTACCCTGGTCTCATGGGCATGACTGCTTCTAGGGTAGCAGATCTGATGATAGGGGTCTAGCGAAGTGATATTTGCCCTTTAAAGTGGAACTGTCACTTTGCAACAAATAGGTGATTTAGAAAGATTTCAAAAGAACCTATATTGTTATTAGCCATTTTTATTTAAAACAACAGTTTGAGATATTTAGCTTTATTTATTTATCAGTTAATGCAAAATATGACCGGTTGTATTTCCTCCTGATGAAGTGGCAATAGGGCCACGAAATATGTTGAGGTTTCGAGGATATTTTATTTGATTTTTAAATAAAAAATAAAACATTTTATATTTTTATATCTGGACTGCTGTGGAAGATTTTTTAATATATCATTGTGGACATCTACGGATATTGGGTGCAAACTTGTAGGGTTTTGTTGCGGGGAGAACCAGCATCGTAAATCCCTGCTGGCTTCATAGACCGGTTGCTAGGAGTGTGACCGGCTATACATGCTGAGTGAGTATTGAATTCTCCATATATTTCGATCTGTACATTGGTTTTAAGTTGCAGTACAGCTCTCCTCTCTTCTTGTGTTTTCTATATTTTTATTAGCCATTTTTATTTAACCCCTTAGGGACCCTTGACGTACCAGGACCGTCAAGGGTAAATTTGCTTGAAAGACCCTTGACGGTCCTGGTACGTCACGTACTTTTTACTTACAGCGCTCTACCGGGAGCGCTGTAAGTAAAAATAGGGCATGAAATAGACCGCTCCAAGATCGGAGCGATCTGTTTCAAGCCCCATAGTGACGCGCCGATACACGTGACAGGTCACGTGTACCGGCGCCTCAAAGTGCCCCTATGCGGTCGTTATGGGACGGAAATGTCCCATAACGTCCGGTCCTTAAGGGGTTAAACAACAGTTTGAGATATTTAGCTTTATTTATTTATCAGTTAACGCAAAATATGCCCGGTTGTATCAGCAACAGCCACTTCCTTACAGCCAGGTACTAACATTCCATGCTGCTCTACATTACCTACTGCCACTTCCTGCCTGCCAGATGATAACATTCTACTCTGCTCTACACTACCAACTGTACTTCCTGCTTACCAGATACTAACATTCAACTCTGCTCTACACTACCAACTGCTATTTCCTCCAAGGAAGTACTAGCTAGTTTGCATAAATCGACAAGTAATGTTAAATATCTCAGAAACTACTGTCTAAAATAAGAAATGGCTTACAAAAAAAAGTAATTTTGAATCTTCTTTCAAAACGACCTGTTTTTTTACAATGTGATCATTCCATTTTAACCCCTTGAATGCTAGTGAATTCTCAAATCAATACGGTGCAGACCACTCTAGCACTCAAGGGGTAAAAAATCCCACTTCAGTCAACAGGCATTTGGGGGACTTTTATCTATGCCCTACTGTATACCCCGTACGCACCAGAACTGCACCTCTGTATCTTCATGAATACAACTCATACAGTTCCTACAGGGTTTAGTTTTCCTTTAATCGCAGGCTTGTATTTGGAATTGATATTTTCTGGAAGCACATCATGTATCTACAACAATTTACCATACTTACCATCTGACCATCAGTCCATGTTCCATGAAGGTTTTTAGGTTTGGGAGTGTCTGCCGCAGATCTGGAGTGCCCAGAGAATGCTGATATCTTAACTGAAAACATAATAATTCAGAAATGTTACATTTGATATGAAAGCACAAATGGACACAGACACACACACAGACATACATAGTGGTGAAACGGCACACTCACCAATTAACAAGAAATCGGTTGTTTTGCAATGCACTGGAGTGCTTGCAAGGGGGTTTAAAATTGAACACAAATGGACACTGCCTGTTAACACTGAGTGTCACTCAAAAGGATAAAATAAAATAAGGGCTGCACTCCATTGCAGGCGATAACGTTATCACCAGTTTTCTCTACACATTTCCTCATAAACTTCAATAGGAATGTGCAAGATAAACCCAGTGACACCACTTATCACTAGCACAATTTAACCGATGCGTAACTACGACAGCATGTCAATGGGAAAAAATAAAATCAGACCTGTTTATATTTTTGTCCTTAAATATCTTAACCCCTTAATGACCGTCTGCTTGGGCAGCAGTTAAGGACTACAGGGCGTTTTTGTTGGATTCAGGGGTCCCCATGCAGTTGCATGAATTCCATGACATGCCAGGACCGTCATGGGTCCATAACGCAAGTTTCCCCGTGACGTTCCTGGCACGTCATGTGTCCTTAAAGGGTTAATTTAAAAATGCTAAAATAGTTTAAAAGAGCAGTACATTTTTTTAATGAAAAACATGAGAGATGCATACTTCCAGAGTTCCACAGTTTAAATTCTAGTTTTTCTACATTGACAATGCCCTCTAAAGGTCAGAATCCAATTAGTTATTCTGTTGCTCTCTTGGTGAGGTGAGTCACTGACAAACAGTTCTCCACAGAATGTGATAGGAACTGCTGAGTCTCTTCCTGTTGGTTTGAACCTTTAGGAAGTAATCACACTGTCGCTCACTATCTGACAATTTGAATTGTTATAACATTTTAATAAAACAACTGACAGTGGTGGGAGTACCCTTGTTTTTTACTCCGCAGGATAAGCCCTAGAACATACAAGTTTCCATTAAAGGGATAGTAATGTCCCTGAACAGGTTTTTCTAATTTTGTAGTGTTTAAAAAGTGGAGCTTACCGCAAAAAAAGTATCTCTCAAACCGCAATGGTTTGACAGATATCTTCATTCAAAGTTTGATGTCTCCTGCTGTCAGCAGGAGATCCGTGTCGGCAGACACAGAGGCTCTGCAGCAGAGCTGGAACCGCGTTATTTAAACAGAATGACTGCATTGCAATGATCTACCAAGTGTGCCTGGTTCGGCCGACACGGATCTCCTGCTGACCCCTTTACAGCAGACAGCAGGAAACGTTGAACTTTGAACGAAGATATCTCTCAAACCATTGTGGTTTGAGAGATACTTTTTTGCGTTAAATTCCACTTTTTAAGCATTACAAAATAAAAAAACATGATCAGGGGCATTATTATCTCTTTAACCCTTTGAGTGCCAGAGGTGTAAGCTCATTTAACAAGTTTCTTTTGAGAGAATTAATGTTTGTCTCAATCTCAAGTCTGGTCAGTTGCTCCAAGCTCACCTAGCCCTCTCAGATCCTGCTGCTTCTTCACATTGACTTCACGGGGGCTGGCTTTGATCATTAGTGGGAGGTTTAAAATTAAAAAAAAAAATAACCGGAACACACAAAATTGGTCCCTGTTCCTATTTTAAAATTACATGAAGTGGGTGTTTAATTTAATTAGGGCCATTCTATGATTGCTGCACTAACTACATGCAAACAATTAGTAAGCAAAGATAATAAAATGGAAAACACACGTTTAAACAGCACATTCTAAAAACCTGGCACACAGTCAAAACTGTAAAAACAGCCCAGTCCTTAAAGGGAAATTATCACCCCTATACAAATTTACCTTATTGCCATCCTCATATACTGGATAAGCTTTAATTGTTGTGTTTTTTTTTTCCAACCAATCCTTTGTCATTGGAGGAGGTTGGAACGTGACAATATTTGGGGAGGGACAGAAGACAGACAGACTGGGGTGCAGAGCTGTACCCAGAGTCTGTCGTGAAGTATATGTACATTTTTCCACAGCATGTTTTTTTTTTTTTTTTTTTTTTTTTTTTTTTTTAAACAAAAATAACCATCGATTTCATTGCTAGATAAGGATTATAAGAGGATTTTAGTGTTACCTGTTAAATCCTTTTCTCTTAGTCCATACAGGTTACTTTGGGTAGGCGATCCACCCCTTTAAGTAGGCAGGAACAATTCTAGAATTGATTGCAGGGGGTGGAGCCTACCTTCCCTCTTTGGCTGCAGCTAGCCAATCAGCTCCAGAAAGATTTGAGACACTAACTATTGACTAGATAGTGGAAGGGAAAGAAAACTCCTGTGAGCATGACCCTGAAGGACCCCCACAATCTGCCACAGGAGAGCCAAGCATGGTCCCTTGACAGGGTGGGAGACCAGTAACCTGTATGGACTAAGAGAAAAGGATTTAACAGGCAAGACTAAAATCCTCTTTTCTCTATCGTCCAATACAGGTTACTGGTAACTTTGGGATGTCCAATTACTGTGTTTCCCAGAGGCGGGAAGTAAGGCAAGGAGCAAGGCGCAAGGCCCCCAAAGTCACCAGAGCAGATATGAACCATCAGATCAGAGACAGCCCAACAAAACAACTGAAGTGTCAACGGATACTCAACAGGGGTAACAACACCCCAAGAACTGTTACACAGAACATTGAACTAGAGCAAACAGGGCTCAAAAGTAAAAGAAGCACCAAGAACCAAAGAAGATCCTAGACAGGCAAGACTGCCTCCAGGATCAGCGGAGGCCTGATTCTTGTAAGCCCAAGAAGCCCCAATAGATCTGGTAGAATGAGCTGTAACCCGAAAGGGAACGGGTTTCTTCCTCAGCTCATAAGCCTTATGAATAGTGGACTTGATCAAAGACACAACAGTCACTTTGGATGCAGGTCCTCCTGCCCTGGGGCGCGTCGGACTGTCTAATGTGCGATGTACATAAAACTTAAGACAACGCACCATATCTAAGAAGTGGAGATCCCTCTCCTTGTCAGAGGTAGGGTCAGGGCAGAAAGAAGGCACCACAATCTCCTGATTAATGTGGAACTCAGAGACCACCTTCGGGGGAAACTCCTGAGAAGTGCGAAGCACCGCCTTGTCTATGTGAAACACCAAAAGGGTGGTTTACAAGACAGACCATGTAACTCCGTGACACGGCGAACAGACAAGATCGCCAGGAGAAAGGCCATTTTCCACGTCAGCAGGCGTAAACTCAAAGGGAGGGCGCTGAAGGATGCCCAAGACCAAATTAAGGTCCCACTGAGGAGCAGGAGTCTTGAAAAGAGGACGAGTATGAGCAACACCCTGGAAGAAAAGGCTGAACTTTAAGGGAACTCAAGCTTAGGCCCTTATCCACACCATCCTGCAAGAAGGCCAGCACTGTAGGCAGATCAAAATCCTGAGAGAGGTCCTTATCAGCACATCAAGATAGGAAGGTCGACCAAACACAATGGTAGGCCTAAGAAAAAACTGGTTTGCGGGTACTAAGTACAGTAGCAACCACACTAGAAGAAAAACCCTTCTTCTTCAGTATTGAGGATTCAATTTCCAAGCCGTCAAAGCCAGACAATGAACATCCTCCTTCCACAGGTAACCTGTAGAAGAATATCCAGACAGTAAGGGAGCCGAATTGGCTCTGCCACTGACAGATCCAGAAGCTACGGAAACCAAGTGCACCAGTCTCGATTTCCGTAACACCCTGTGCAACATGGGAAGGGGAGGAAAGATGTAAGACAGAGGAAATAACCAAGGAATGGACATAGCATCCACCGCTAGAGGATCCCTCCAGCGAAAGCAGAACCTCGGGACCTTCCGGTTTTGTCTTGTCGCCATCAGGTCGATGCAAGGAAGACCCTACTTCTGAACAATGAGGGAGAACACCCCACTCTCCGCTGTCCACCATGTGTCGACTGAGGAAGTCTGCCATGACGTTGTCTACGCCAGGAATGTGTACTGCGGATATGGCAGGAACGTGTTCTTCTGCCCAGGACAAATTAGCCTTGACTTCTGACCAAGCGGCGAGACTTCCTGTTCCACCCTGCTTGCTGATGTAAGCCACGGCCATGGCGTTGTTGGACTGTACCCGGACTGAGCATTCTTTCAGCTGGGGAGTCCAATGACGAAGGGCATGGAATATGGCCCAAAGCTCCAACACGTTGATGGGAAGGAGAGATATCTCAGGAGACCACCAACCTTGTGCACTCAGGTGACCCAGGACAGCTCCCCATCCGGAGAGGCTGGCATCCATCGTCACAGTGGGCAAGAAGGATACTAGGAAGGACTTGCCCTTCAGCAGATTGTAGAGGTCAAGCCACCAAGACAAACTCAGTTCCACATGAAGAGGAAGTGACACCGATGTCTTCAGAATGTCCGTCTGACCCCTGCACACCTGGATCACGAACCTCTGGAATTCCCTGGTGTGATCCATGGCAAATGGGACCGCTTCCATGGTAGAGATTAATTTCCCCACTAGAGTGGACAGCTTCTTGGCTGGAACTGGATTGAGAGCCAGAACAGCAGATACTCTTTGGGCAATCTGGTGAGCCACTTCCTCCGTAAGAAACACCATGCTCTGCAGAGTGTCGAAGAGAAGGTCCAGGAAGACCAGACGCTGGGATGGGATAAGATCCGACTTGTCCATGTTAATGATCCACCCATTATGGGTGAGAGCATGAATGCAGTCCTGAACTTGCTGATGAAGAAGTTCCACAGAGGGGGCTTTCAGAAGCAGGTTGTCCATGTATGGAGTAACTCTGATGCCGTCATGGTGGAGGATGGATACTAAAGCTCCCAGGACACGGTTGAAGACCAAAGGGAAGAGCTGAAAACTGTAAGTGCCCCTGGTCGCAGGCAAATCTGAGATACTGCCGGCTCTCTGGATGAATGGCGATGTGTAGATACACGTCCTGAAGATCCAAAGAAGCAAGGAATTCCCCCGGGGACATAGCAGCAATCACTGTCCTTAAGGACTCCTGTTGAAAATGAGTCCTGATCACAAAGGATTTGAGATCTTTCAAATCCAAAATGGCACAACAACCGCCATCCATCTTGGAGACCACAAATAGGTTTGAGTAAAAACCCATACCTCTGTCCTGAACTGGAACCAGCTCTAAAACATCCTTGTCCAGAAGAGCCTGAATAGACCCCGGTGAACAGAAGGCGTTTCTCTGCACCCTGAGGCATATGAGAAGGGAAAAAGCGAAAGGGAGGAAGAGAGACGAAAGGGATCCTGTACTCTTCCGTCACTACCTGTAAAACCACGGGTCCGCCACTGAATCCTCCTAGACGATGTGGTAGTGACGCAAACGGCCACCCACAGCAGAGTGGGGCCCTGGGTTCGGGGAGTCATTCCGAAGGTGGCTTGGAAGCCTCGGGCTTGGAGGAGACCTTGGGATTCCATTGCTGTTTGGGCTTGGAGGAGGCACGCGGAGCTGAGGGAACCGCCAGGTTCGCCGGACGTGTCTCAGTCTGGAAGGAACATAAAAAATGATTATGCTTGAGAGGGGTTTTCATCCTGGGGACCAAAGGCAGAAGGGTACTTTTACCCCCTGTGGCCTCACTAATCAGATCCTTAAGATCTGGCCCAAACAATGATGTGCCTAGTAACAAGAGACAATATTGTCCCTCACTGTGATTCGTCCAGTCAAGCAACTGGACTTCATATCTGAAGTGAAAAAGAGTGACATTGAGAAAAGGGATGGGTGAAACTTTACATTAAAATTACAAGAAGAAAGGTACAGAGCATTATAAAAAGGTATAATTTATAATGGTATATGCCTTTATACCGTTATATTAGTATCCCTTTAAAGGGATAGTAATGTTTCACAATAAAAGCAGTTCCAATTAATCATCATAGCATTTAGGCTGTGGAGACTTATTTCAATACTGTCAGAGTTGTAGTACAAGAGTAACTGAATGATAAAGTATCCCACTCCCGCCCCTTTTACTGATGTAACACTGCTCACCTCAGAGCAGCAAGACTGTCCGGATGGATCGCAGAGAGGGACAATCTTCAGTGAGTATGATGGAAAACCTGTCAAGGGGGGCAGGGTTTTCCTTATGATCACAGTAAGAAGATTGTCCCTTGTTGTGACCTGTCCAGACAAAAGACCAGATTCCACATCTGAGGGGAGGTTGGCTTACACTAGGTAAAAGGAGCAGGAGGGGATACTTTATCATTCAATTACTCTTAAACTACAACTCTGACAGGATTGAAATAACACTCTCCATGTCCCAAATACTATGAAGATTAATTGGAGCTGCTTTTTTTTTGTGAAACATTACTATCCCTTCAAAAATGGAAACAACACTAATATCTTCTCCTTTAACTCTCTGAGTGACAGAGGGGTGTCCATGGCATGGAAAAGCAATGTATTGGACACTCCTCTGACACTCAAAGGGTTAAACATTTTTATTTTTTTATTTATGGTATTTTCCATAAATAAAACACAATAAATAACACAAAAGCGTTAACAGGTTATGCGAACCGAAGGCGGAGTTATCTTTTCCCCGGAGATCGACTTCTCACCAAACAAGTCAGTAAACTTATGTTGTTACAACCCCCCAAAAATGTCAGATTTTGAATGCCAAGCAGCACATGGCGCACACATGGGAAAAGTAACATTTTCTGCCATAGGTTTACGTGAAACCCTTATTAATGGTGCTAGAATGCAGATTAAGAAATGTTTCACTGTGCCTTAATAAAGCATGCTATTGGAAAGGTGCAGATTTAAAGTACAGAGTATCCATCAATTCCTTCTCCAAGAACAGCATATAAAACATGTTCCTGAACTTTGATTATTCCTTGGAATGCAAACATCATAAATTTTAATTAAAGTTCAGTTTTATATCATTTATTCTCGGTACTAAGAAATTGAAAAAGCATTAAAGACGGAGTATGCCATGTAATAATTATGGGATTCTTTACTTAACACATGTATACAAGGAACAATTTATTTTTATTATAAACATCAAAACAAGGAATTGTGGGCAGTATGTACAAAGGAACGGACATGAAACAACTGCGCCATGGGGGAGATGACACAAATTTCCCAAATTCCTATTTATTTAAAGGGTGTGTGGGGGGTTAATTTGAACCTCTTTGAATGCTAGAAAAATGTCTATGTCACTGGTTAGCAATGCATGCAAGAGAGTTTACCCTTTCAGTGCCAAAAAGCTACCCAGTGCATTATGGTTCAATGTGTTGGCTACCTCTCTGGATCTCAAAGGGTTAAAAGCCTCAATTAAAGGGGCTGTGTCTTCCAGGAACAGGGGTGTAACTACAGGGGGGTTCACTTGTAGAAACTCCAATCTGCTCCAGGGTCCAATAGGTTCTAGTTAAATATAATAGCTAAAGATCACGCAGTGCATCATACATTAAAGGGATAGTAATGTTTCATAATAAAAGCAGCTCTAATTAATCATCATAGTATTTAGACTTTGGAGAGTGTTATTTCAATTCTGTCAGAGTTGTAGTACAAGAGTAATTCAATGACAAAGTATCCCCCTCCCACCCCTTTTACTGATGTAACACTGCTCAGCCAGAGCAGAAGGGAGGTGCCCAGGTAGATTGCAGAGAGGGACAATCTTCAATTAAGATAAGGGAAAACCTGAAAAACTTGTCAAGGGGGGCAGGGCTTTCATTGTTCTGATAGGAAGAAGACTGTCCCCTTCTGTTATCTGTCTGGTCTATGGACTGGATTCCACATCTGAGAAGAGATGGCTTACACTAGGTAAAAGGGGCGGGAGGGGAAACTTTGCTTGTGAATATCTCTCAAACCATAAAGGTTTAAGAAATAAGACTTATATCATTCTTCATGTTTTTTTAATGCCTACAAAATAAAATAAAGATAAAACAAAGTATTACTATCTCTTTAAAGAAACATTAACACCAAAACAATTTACATATCATGTAATTATAGCTAGCTTGTGCAAAAATGTAATTATTCATGTCACAATACTGTAAAGTGACCTGTTCAGAAAGCTTTTTTGTGTTGTTTGAACCAAGACATAAGGACTAAAGTCAGTTAACGGACTGGATTACTGCTCTGACACTCAGAAAGCTTGTTATATTATTTTAGCTCACTCATAGATAATCCTGGACAACTGATGGGAGCCGAGGAAAAGGCAGGAATATCTGCTTCTTCAAAGCATAGTTAAAGTGGACCTTTCCCCTTAATTCAAGTTTGCATATTTGAAAACTGCATTAAAAGCTTCGTGTGTGTCATGTTAGCGAGAAGACAAGCTAATGTGCAGTTAAAGTGATAGCAATGTCTATATTAAAGTGCAAGACAGAGTCTTTTATAGGTTTTTTTTACAAGTAACGCTATGTTTAATGACTTACAGTTTTGTAGTGAAAAAGATATTCGAGCTGAAAGAAAGGATCCCCATCCCACCTCTTCTGGCCACCTCACATTGAATCTGTGATCCGGTCGTTGGACTGGACGGATGCAGAGAGGGACAATCTACAGTAGTTACTATAAGGAAAACCCTGCCCACTTTGCTGAAGGAGGACAGGATTTTCCTTTTGCTTACTGAAGATTGTCCCTCGCTGCATCCGTCTGGAACACAGAGGAAGAGTAATGTGGCTAGAAGGGGCGGGAAGGGGATCTTTTCAGCTTGAATATCTATAGAAGAGTAAGTAATTAAACATAGTGCTGTGTTTTAAAAAACATACAGAAGACTCAGAGGTGCACTAATACTGACATTACTATCCCTTCAAGGATAGATTCATACTTGTTACAATATGCTAATCGTGGTACCTGTGTGGTACTAGTGACATTTCATATGCTAATTAAACTTTTTATTGACATTATTTATGGTAATGAAGCTTTTTCAGTGAAATGCCCTATGCTAATAAAGCCTTTTCTTTGATGGTTCATAGGCTAATGAAGTCCTTTCAGTGACATTTCATAGAACTGTGATTATCATGACAAATAGGCAGTTTTTACTGAAGTTTTCAAATATGTAAAAAAAATTCACGGTAGATTTTGGGCTTCAGAAAACATAACTTTTTACAGATACTAGCATGAAGCACATGGTATTTAAGTGTATATAACCCCAGTTCATGTTTGCAGATTTTTTACGAAAAACAATGGGTGTTTGTTTCTGATGAAAAATTTGTGAGTTTTGTCTATGTATAGCAGGATGAGATAGGTCAACGTATGGAGGGAAAAAAGGAAGAGTTAAGTCAACAGGAAGCTACACAATGGAATGTGATACTCAATGACCAGAGCTGGAAGCAAGCTCCAAAAATGTAATTTACAGGTAAACAAACAGGAATATGGGGAAGAAAGCATTTTTTGAGGAAAAAAAAAATCTGTTAAAAACAGAAGCAAAGGCACACAAATCTGAACAAACAAAACTTCTAGCATGAACTCAGCATAGTCTTAAAGGGATAGTAATACTTGAAATGTAAAAAAAAATATGTTGTAGGGTTTATCCCCCTGAGTAAAACAAGGGTACTCCCACTGCTGAAAGGTGTTTCATTCAAAAGTTATTAATTTTCAAAGTTGAATTTTTTAGGTGCAATATCACAGTGGCCTGAAATTGTACAGTGGCGCTGTTGCTACACGATCCTATGGACAGCTCTGGTCAGTTGACCATAAATCTCCATAGGATGGTGTAGCAACAGCGCCACTGTACAATTTCAGGCCACTGTGATATTGCACCTAAAAAATTCAACTTTGAAAATTAATAACTTTTGAATGAAACACCTTTCAGCAGTGGGAGTGCCCTTGTTTTACTCAGGGGGATAAACCCTACAACATATTTTTTTTTACATTTTAAGTATTACTATCCCTTTAAGCAATGTCTCTAAGAGCTAGTGACAACATGGTAACATGTTCAGTCATTTTAATCCATCTAAGCTAGTTAAGGTAGGCTGAAAAGTACCAGCTATATCTAGAAACATATTTACTTGCTTTAATCTGTGCACACCGATTGTCACTTTTTGACCTCATATATTCTGACTGGAGACATTTACTCAAAAGATTCTTCATACAATTAATCATATATATTTAGCTGTATATTTCCCAAGGCAGTTCTGACATGGGCTATTCAAACAACGCCAAGGTTCTTCAGTAACTTTACAGTCAGTTTTGACTGAAGTTTTCAAATATGTTAAGAAAATTCATGGTGATAGGTCTACTATAAGAGAGATTTGGGGCTTCAGAACACAGATAACTTTTTACAGATACTAGCATGAAGCACATGGTATTTAAGTGTATATATAACCCTAGTTCATTTTTGCAGATTTTGTACGAAAAACAGTGGGTGTTTGTTTCTGATGAAAAATCTGTGCTTTTTGTCTATGTATAGCAGGATGAGATAGGTCAACGCATGGAGGGAAAAAAGGAAGAGTTAAGTCAACAGGAAGCTACACACTGGAATGTGATACTCAATGTCCAGAGGTGGAAGCAAGCTCAAAAAATTTAATTTACAGGTAAACAAACAGGAATATGGGGAAGAAAGCATTTTTTTGAGGAAAAAAATCTGTTAAAAACAGACGCAAAAGCACACAAATCTGAAC
Organism: Rhinophrynus dorsalis; assembly: GCA_037306005.1. Lineage (NCBI taxonomy): Eukaryota > Metazoa > Chordata > Amphibia > Anura > Rhinophrynidae > Rhinophrynus > Rhinophrynus dorsalis. The sequence goes on from CM074719.1 coordinate 601,873,435, forward strand.
AAACAAAACTTCTAGCATGAACTCAGCATAGTCTTAAGCAATGTCTCTAAGAGCTAGTGACAACATGGTAACATGTTCAGTCATTTTAATCCATCTAAGCTAGTTAAGGTAGGCTGAAAAGTACCAGCTATATCTAGAAACATATTTACTTGCTTTAATCTGTGCACACCGATTGTCACTTTTTGACCTCATATATTCTGACTGGAGACATTTACTCAAAAGATTCTTCATGCAATTAATCATATATATTTAGCTGTATATTTCCCAAGGCAGTTCTGACATGGGCTATTCAAACAACGCCAAGGTTCTTCAGTAACTTTACAAGTGAAAAACCACAACATGTACTTCGACACTTCAATAACATATCTTTGCTAGGAGAGCTGCATAGAGCAGATGAGGACTTTGACAAGCATGTCTGTACAATTTTCTCCCACTGCTATTTGACCCTTCATCTAATGGATAGCTACTGCAGCAAATGAATGGCGTACAAAAGAAAAAAAAAAAAAGCATAAAATCTTAAACACGAGGCAAGAAACTGGAAAAAAAAATAGAAAAATGATTTTAGACAGTTTAATGACCAAACTATTCATATCTATCATAAAAAGTATTTTGTAGACTTTAAAAAGGGCGCAACAGACAAAAATGACATGACTAATTGGTGCCCTGACCCCTGTCATGTAGTTCCAAGCCAAGGAATTCTTGTTTTTGTGTAATAATCTAACATGTCTGGAACTGGGATTTTTTTTTTCCGCTTAAGATAAATTGTTGTCCATTGGTCATCAAAAAGCTTAAAGGAAAGGTCTTGGCAAAATATATTCTATGTACACACTGGATCTATGGAAGAAAAAGCTGTAAAATGTTTAAACTGTTCATTGAAAAATAGTTCCCAGAGACTGTGAAACTATCATAAATATCATGAAATGAAAGAAGCAGAAACCAACATTTATCTTGGCACTCGAAGAGCCAAGAAAGTATATGATTGTCTCAAAATACTTTAGATAGAGAGATCGTACTAGCGTTTTCAACCTTGCCAAAATCACGAATGGTAGTCATGGTGTCTTGGAACGAAGTAAGCAACAGCAGGGGTGGGGAACCTGGAACTCTTCCAGCTGTTGTTGGGACTACAAACCCCATTATCCTAAACCACTAGTGCCAGATGTTTAATGAATTAGTACAGTTATTATGGGAAAAAAACAAGATGTAAAGCTTTCCCTGGTGAGTAGAAAAAGGATACTCCCACAGTTGCTTTATTCAAATGTTATAACAGTTGAAATAATCAAAAAGTGATATTATAGCTGTTACTACCATATAGTATGAATGGAGAACTTTAGTCTGTGGCTCACCTCACACATAGAATGCAATATAAAAACTGTAAACCAGGTGAACCAGAACTAAAGTCTCTGGACACCAGGTGACATGTAGAAAAATAACAGTTTAAACTGTAATTACTTTGGAAACTACATCTCCAGGGAGAGGGAGTACCTTTGCTTTATCAAACAGTAAAAGCCCAAAAACCTATATGTATTATAGCAAAGATTTACTGTTGGGGACTACACCTCTTATAATCCCCATGTAGCCAAAGAATAAACTTGCATTACATGGAACTCTCTGTTAGTACCGTAGACGATGCCCGGACTAGAACCCATATCAGTTTTTAATGTGAACCAGTCATCTTAAAGGGATAGCAATACTTGTAACAAATTGCAGCTCTGCGTCTTCTTTATACTATTTGTCTCACTTAGCACTGTATTTCAATACTTTCAGGCATGTAGTTCAACTGCATCCCCCTCCCGCCGCATTCCCCTGCATCACTCTGCCTCTCACACTGGTCCGGATGGAGCTCAGTGAGGGACAATCTTCAGTACGCAAAAGTAAATTCCTGCTCTTCATAGTATTTGGGCCATGGAGGTTGTTATTTCAATATTGTCAGAGCTGTAGTTCAAGAGTAATTGAATGATAAAGTATCCTCCTCTCACCCCTTTTACCTAGTGTAAGTCTCCTCCACTCTGATGTGGAATCTGGTCTCTTGACCGTACAGGTCACAGCAAGGGACAATCTTCTTACTGTGATCATACGGAAAACCCTGCCCCCCATGACAGGTTTTCCCTTATAATCACTGAAGATTGTCTTCTCTGTGATCCATCTGGACAGTCTTGCTGCTCTGAGATGAGCAGTGCTACATCAGTAAAAGGGGCAGGAGGGGGATACTTTATCATTCAATTACTCTTGAACTACAACTCTGACATTATTGAAATAACACTCTCCATGGCACAAATACTATGAATATTAATTGGAGCTGCTTTTATTTTGAAACATTAGTTTAAAAAACTAAAGAAGAGCGCCAAAGTAAAATACCATCAAATCCTATATAATATTTAGCTAGAATGTTTGTCACGATGCAGTCATGAGCAGCAGAGACGACTGTCCGTGTTTGGCCAGTCTCTACTGAGCATGATTGCATCGCGTGAATGAGGCAACGCAAGACTGCATCGCGTGGAGCAGTGAGGTGGCGGCCTCTTAACCCTTTGAGTGCCAGAGGGGTACGCAACACATTGCACTAGTACTATATCCTCTTAGTGACTGGCTGCGCGTGCACGCGGCCGGCACTTAAAGCCCGCAGAACATTTTTTTTTTTTTTTCATTTTACTGAAGGACTTCCGGGACGTACATGTACGTCCTCTGTCCACCTGGGACATCCGCTCGGGACGTACATGTACGTACTCGGGCAGTAAGTGGATATAAATAGATTCTATAAGATGACTGTCTATAATCAAAAATATTTATCATCACAGAGCCAACAAGATGAAACAGTATAAATATATTAAAAACATATGATGAATGATGTTAATCATAAGGAATGTTCCTTAAAAAATATTAATAATAGTAATAACGTGATCCCTTAAAAAAAATCGCACACATAGTTATAAATATAAATACTTATTTTTCAGCCGGTTATCCGTCCTTACCACTGGATATTTTGTGTGTGAATTTCTACATTTTGATTTTGGGAAGACTTATATAGGACAGAGCGCTGCTGATATTAGAATATATATTTTTATATATTCTTTATTTTCTAACATTGATGTTAGCCGGTAGTCAAGACAAAACACTATGTGAAGTAGAAACTGAGGGATTCTTAACGATTTTTTTTTTTTATTTACTATTATTATAATGTTCAAGTATATACAAGTCATTTAGACTGTAAGGGACCTCTCTCCTAAGGTTTCTATGAATGTGGCACTTATTTTATCCCCTCTTATTTAACGTAACTTACTTCTATTGTAAGGCGCTGCGTACACTGTGTGGCTCCATATAAATAAACATATACATACATACATACATACATACATACATGTGTATCATGGACAAAAAAAAAAACCCTACCCAAAAGAAAAGCAACCACAGCGTGGTGGAAGGATAAACAGTGGATTATGGATTCTATCTGAGTTATACCATTACAGAATGTAGTGAGCTTTCTAGACTGTGTTATGATGTGCTGCTTAAGTGTGCCAAGACCATATGTCCTTCATGGACTCAAATGGAGAAATAAAATTGTAACAATACACTATAGAATTTATAGAGAGCATTAGAGCTCATTTCATCCCCTAACAGCTTCGGTTTATTAGATGTCTAGATGATGACATGCATAAGAGCTGCCAATATTGAGGAAAGATAGCTCTTTTTATTACATTCTTCTAACAACAAATAGCGCTTATTCTGAGAGCTTATAAAAAGGTGATGGATTGTATAAGGATGAAGAATGCATTAATCTGTCCTATATAATTCATGGCTTTCATTTGGTTTCAAGTGAATGTCTGGTCAAGAGACGGTGACGCCGGACAGCTCGGAAATGCACGGTTTAACCCGCAGTATGCCAGAGGTGTCTCCAACGCACCGTACAGAATAACATCCTAGTGTTTAACCCTTTGAGTGCCAGAGGGGTGTGCAACAAATTGCTTCACAATACATTTCATACCCCTCTGATATGCAAAGTGTTAAAGGAAGGCAAATATGACAGATTTTAACATTCATAAATGTATGTTAAAGAGCAACTATCATGTGGATGTGTCGTAATGGCAGATTGGTTCCCCTGGGAGCAGACCTGCCAATGAAATCAAGTCTTCATTGTGAGGCCAGGTGCACCAATGGGGCAGAGAAAGGGATTCTAAAGAGAGAACCCTGGTGCTCTCTCACAGATTATAAGAGAGACTCTCATTGGACTGCACAATCTCCAAGGATGTAGACTAGTGGTCTGTATATAAAGGCTGTACGCACAACTAGCAAGATTGTGTGAGCAACCCTCAAAGTCTGCGGCTTACAGACTGTGTTCAGTTAAGATTCCAGCCAATGATCCCCCCCCATGGCTGACCTGAGCTGTTTTGGGCTAGGCAGTTCAGTCCTATACATTTCTACTAAGTTTGCTCCCTCAGGAGAAGACTAAGTAAAACATGATGATTGCCCTTTAAAGTTAGCATATATGACACTTTTGTGGGAAACAATTTTGCCTTATACTGCTCAATTAATGGCCAGCAGGCAGCGCTCTACTGTGTAACACAGTAAATTGATTGTCCCAACCCACAGAAAAAAACAATACATAAGATATTACACGTATAGAAACATTTGTATATAGATCTGTGAACAATAACAATACTTATGCTGCTTGGGTAAAGTCATGCATGCTACCTTCCTATGTTACAAGGCAGTTTTTAGAGCACTTGAGGATCCAGCCAAAATTGTGAATGGAAGCCTCCAAATGTAGGTAACTATTTAGGATCCTCTAAAAATGATTTTGTAGTCTGCCTTTTCATCCTGTCTTACTTGTTGGAGAAACAGACTTGAGCAGTTTCACTCCTCCCTGACCATCTAACCACGGGATTAAACTAGTTCCTTACTGATAAACCGGGACTTTTGAAATCAAAGTGAGGCCGCCCCAAAACAGGAGGACCCTGGCAAATGCTAGGTAAACCCGTGCTATGTTGTACTGTGTTCTTGTAACAGGCAGGAGTTGAATGGCTGACCCACACTGACAGTGGCCATACAGGATTTCCTAATGTGCACATGTGGAGCTGTTTATTGTATTATTGTGATGGGTACTGAAAATATTCAGGTGTTAGAGTGAACACAGTGAATAGCCCATAAGGTGCTAAGCTGGTCTTCACTGCTGTAACTTTCCTGCTTCCTGTGAGATTGCAGAGAAGTTGCAGCAAAGTACATCAGTGAAAGTTAACCCTGTAGAGACTAAAATGTTCTATTTTTGGGAGATTAGCACAACGTTTCTGTCTCTGCAGTAATGAAGCCATGTGAACAAGTCACTGAATAATAGCCTGCTTTATTCCTGGACTATCAGTTCATTCAGTTTAATACCATTACCGCAAGTATGGACTCCAACCTAACCCAATTTCTCAAAGGTTAAATTATATTTGTGGCCACTTATTTGATTATCTAAACTAATATGAATGCAAATTAAATATAAAAAAGGGATGGAATGTGTATTGCCAAATGCAAGTCAGTCACCATTTAGGTCAGGTTGGACAATAGCTATAAAAAAGATTATGGGAATTCTAATCCATCAGCAGCTACATCCCGAGGACCAATTAGATGTATATAAAAGAATTTAGAACCAAGGAGCGGTTGCATGCTCTTCAACTCAATACACAAATTTGGTGGTCTCCATGGACTTCTTTTCTTACAGCACACCTCCATTAAAGGAGATCTATCACCCCTATACCTGTTGGTGTCAATAGGTAGTATATGTAGTGACTAGCTGGTAAAATGGTTTTGTTCTTTAAATAAAATCAGAATTTTGCTGAAATGAATCAAGTAGCTATCACCCTTTGCCTTACTTCAGGACAGACTGTGGTTACCAGCTCTATACCGCAGTCTGTCACTCTTCCTCTGCTCCCCTCCCTCTATCCAGCCTCCTCCAATGACAGAGTATTTCTGCCTGTAAGCTGGAGCAGTCTCTGGCCAATGATAGTGCTCCAGCTTACATGCAGAAAGGCACCATCATCTGAAAACTTGTGTTACACTTAATATTTTATTTAGAAAATCTTTTATATTGAGATTTCTCTCATTTTCAAGTATGCCCTTTTTTTGCTATATTGTATTGTTTTATTACAAGGTACTTAAAAAATAAAAAATATGGGCCATATTCAGGAGGGTAAAATGGAGCAATTCTGGAGCTGTCTTGTTTACGGCACTGTTTTTCTAGGTTCAGTCTTTGCGTACATTCCAGATAATTTCATGAAGTTCCACCATGGATGTGATTTTGAATGTACAAGGAAAAAAAAACCCAGAGAAAACATTTTCTAAATGTTTCAATCGTACGTGACTAATTCTAATTTTCAGTTGTTTAAATGGCATTTCTCAGCTTTGCATTGTATTAGAGGCCTCACTAGCATTCAAAAGGTTACAGTTTCCATTGGCAATTTCAGCTGATTTGATCTTGAATTTCTCTTTAGCTTCTTGAATATTGCCTTAAATTTTGAAGGTTAGTTTTCAAAATACAAAAAAGGGGATTTTTCTGTACGCTTTCTTGGTAAATGTGGAACACGGGAACCCTGGGGTAAAGTACCCTCTGGCCAAGAGGGCAGGGCCTTAAAAGGCTTTCAGAGGCAGAGACTCCCCTCCCTGCTTCAAACCAAGAAAGGAAATCCTTTGAATTACTAAAGAACTCAAGAGAACCCCCCCACCCCCCCCGGTCCAGGACTCAAACAGCTGTTCTTTTCTCCAACAGAGAAGGATGAGTCCAGATAGTCCATCTCAGACTCCCATTCCTCAGTGGAGGAATCCCCAGTTATGGGGACACTAAACTGTGATATGGCTTAAATGCTATCTGAGGGGCACTGGATGGCCCTGGGACCAAGATTCTAAAATCCTTTGGGATTTTAGAGGAAGAAATAGAACTCATTGAGGACATTAAGGCCTTAACCCATATTGGCTCCTTTTCAGAAGATGAGACTGTGAGGGGGAGGAACACAGAGTACCAGAATAATACCTACGAAGCCCAATCTGGCATGATGTTAGCTAGATGAAAAGAAGGCTAAGATAATATTTTTCCTGATCCACTCCTTTGAAGTTCACTTTTAAAACTGGCTTAGACTGATGGGGTAAAGTGAAGCAGGGAGTGCCCTGTTCTCCTGGGTAGAAGATACTTTGCCCCTTGGTTCCTGTGTTCCACATAGGACATAAGAGAAATTAGATTACCATCAGGAAGTGTCATTTACACATACAATGCTTCTAAATTTAGAGAAAAAAAAACAAAAACAAAAAACAAACAACAACATTTTCTGCATTTTTCTTATTTTTTTACTTGCACTGTTCAGCAACACGTCCATCTTTACATGGAACATGATGACTTTACCTAGAATACAATGCACAGGCTGAGCCAAAGTCTACTGGGAAAGCAATCCCATAAAGGCAACTGTCCAGGCAGCATTCCAAACATCCTGTTGACAGTTCGGTAAGAATTTAGCAAAACGTAAATGTTCTACCATTCAGTTCATTTTTGCTACGAAAATAGTGCTTGCAAGCAGATACTCAATCTAACCGGGTGCTTCCTTAGGACTAGAAAGGGCAAATAACAAATATAATAAAGGCAAAATGATTTGTTATTTAAAAGGATAGTAATGTTTCATAATAAAAGCAGCTCCAATTAATCTTTATAGTATTTGGGCCATGGAGAGTGTTATTTCAATACTGTCAGAGTTGTAGTTCAAGAGTAATTGAATAATAAAGTATCCCTCTCCCTCCCCTTTTACTGATATAACACTGCTCACCTCAGAGCAGCAAGACTGTCCGGATGGATCACAGAGAAGGACACTCTTCAGTGAGCATAAGGGAAAAACCTGAAAGACCTAGTCAGTGGGGGCAGGGTTTTCCTTATGCTCACAGTAAGAAGATTGTCCCTTGCTGTGACCAGATTCCACATCTGAGAAGAGGTGGCTTACACTAGGTAAAAGGGACAGGAGGGGGATACTTTATCATTCAATTACTCTTGAACTACAACTCTGACAGTAATGAAATAACACTCTCCAGGGCCCAAATACTTTGAAGATTAATTGGAGCTGCTTTTATTTTGAAACATTTCTATCCCTTTAAGTTGCACACCCATCTTTTCATCAGAGATGGACTGTCTCTTTACATGAAATCCTACAGGTAGAACTGTGGCAGGTACAGCTTTTGCACTGGAGTGCCTGTTTGTGCTATCAAATAAACAGAAAAATTTATTTTCTTTGCAGTTTCTTTCATGACTTAACCCTTTGAATTCCACAGCGGTGAATTTGTTCACTTCTGTCAAATGGAGAATAACCAGCTGTACAATACAATGATGGTGGCAGTGATGAGATCACTGATAGAAATCAAGTGAACTGAAATATTAACATGATTAGAAGGTTCAAATTAAACAAAACCTGACTCATTAATATAAAAGCGAAAGCCCAGTCTTCTACTAGATAATCGCTGCCACACCCACCTCTGATAGTGGCAGTATTATAAGTTTAAAGCCCTCAGTATTCAGGTACCCCATTGGTTTCTTCTCCCCAGAGCTGGTGCAGAGAGCTCCAGAGAGCCAGCTGTGACATCACATTCACCAACATTGCCAATAAGAATGATGCTGAAGGATATGGGACAAGAAGATTGGTACAATTAGGAATGTATGATCATAATGTGTCATGGTTTCCCAGTGATATTCAGGAGTCAGCACGGTATAGTAAAATAGATTTTATTGAAAAATATAATAAGGCAACTCAAGAGTATAAACAGAAATAAGCAGAGGGTCACAAGCAAGCATGCGCTACTATCAGAAATGGTAAGCTGCAAAGATTGACCACACTGCTGGAGACTAGGTCAAAGCCACCGCTAGTCTCCGCTGGAACCAGGAGCTTGAATAGGAACAGGAACACGATGTCTCCGATCAGGAACCACGAGCAGGATACCTGACTCACGTCTGCAGTCAGTCAGAGGAAGCAATACTTGACTCACACCTGCAGTCAATATAAAGGAAGTCTACCAGAGCCCCAGGTCTGCACCAAATTGGGTGTCTGCTAGATACAAGGAACAAACGGAAAAATAGTCAGACAGATCCACAGGTCAGCACCAGAATGGATGGTCAGACAAGCCAGGTCATACACAGTTCAGGTAGTCAGCCAGAGACACAGGTCTGCACCAGACTGGGTGTCCACTATATATAGTATGAGGCAGGAGAATAGTCAGACAGAGCCACAGTTCAGCACCAGATTTGATGGTCAGACAAGCCAGGTCATGCACAGAGCCCAAGGAAACCAGAACTGTATTGTACAACGCAAGGGCAACTGAGTCAGGACTCAGTCTGCCCTTTAAACCCCTCCTCAGGAAGTAGGTAGGAGAAGCAGCTCAGAGGGAGGAAGTAGGTAGGAAGACAGTACAGGAAGCAACACATAAAACAGAGGCCTGCTACATACTGAAGCCTAGCGCCTGCAGATGACGCATCTGTTCTGATGCGTCCAACCGCTTGCCATTTTCCTGCAACCATCCGTGCGGCATGGATGGCCGCTGATGCCGAAGGAGTCATTTCGAGCGGCGCCAGAAGCGGCGGAGCTGGAATCAAGGTAAGCAGTGACAGTAACCCCCCTTGAAGGCCCCCTCCACGGAGCTAGCCGGGGCTTGTCAGGAAAGCGTGCATGAAATCTGCGTACCACAACAGGAGCGTGAACATCAGCTGGAATCCAGGAGCACTCCTCTGGACAGTATCCCTTCCAATGAATAAAGTACTGTAGGCGCCCTTGAACCAAACGGGCGTCCAGAATATTTTGTACTTCATATTCCTCATGATCTGCAACTCTCGCGGGAGCAGGATGGACAGGAGCGGAGGTATACCGGTTGCAGACCAAGGGCTGCAACAGGGAAACATGGAAGACATTATGAATGCGCATATTGGCTGGAAGTTCCAATGCATAAGCCACTATGTTAATCTTGCGCAACACACGGAAAGGACCAAGAAATCGAGGTAACACATTTGTTACAAGAAACCTGGAGGTGCAAATTACGGGAAGACAAGCACACTCTGCCTCCTACCTGGAAGGTAGGTGCCGGCAATCACCTACAGTCTTCCTGCCTTTTTTGTCTCTGCACGGAACCACATAGGTTATGCTGTACCCGAACCCAAGAGGAACGGAGTGCCCTCAAATGCTCGTCAAGAGCCGGAATCTCTTGTGCTTGGAAAGTCTCAGGAAGAACAGAGGGTTGTAACCCAAAGTTCACCAAGAACGGGTAACTCTGAGTAGAAGAGTTAACAGCACAATACATGGCAAAATCTGCCCAAGGTAACAGGGTAGCCCAATTATTGTTGTGGTCAGAGATATAGCACAGGAGGAGCTGTTTTAAGGCTTGGTTCAACCTTTCTGCCGCACCGTTAGATTGCGGGTGGTACGCAGAGGAGAATGCCAACTGAATTCCCATCTGAGCACAGAAACACCTCAAGATGCGGGACACAAACTGGCTTCCTCTATCAGACACGATTACCTTGGTTATGCCATGGAGTTGGAAAACCTCCCTAGCGAATACCACCGCCAATTCCTGAGTGGATGGTAAGCCCTTTGGTGGCACGAAGTGAGCCATCTTCAAAAATTTGTCCACAATTATCAGTATGACTGTACAGCCCATGAAGCTTGGGAGGTCGACCATAAAGTTGATAGACAGATGTGACCATGGACGTTCCCCGTTGGCCACTGGCTGGACCAAGCCCACCGGCAGGTGTCGGGGTGACTTATTTTGAGCACAGGTTGTACAGGCAGCAGTGAAGGCAGCACAATTGGACCAGAGACTAGGCCACCAGAATACTAGCGACAAGGACCAAATCAATTGGTCGCGACCAATGTGGCCAGCAATTTTTGAGGCATGCTAGGTTCCAACAGCTTAATGTGCAACTGTGCCGGAACAAAGCACCGACCGTCAGGCTTTTCAGCAGGGGCAAAAGCTTGAGCTGCCAAAATTTCTTCTCCCAGAGGGGAAGTAATACAGGTTCGTATAGTAGCAAGGATGTGATAAGCCAGAATGATCGGGGAAGGTGGAACCTCTTCCATGGAAAGGCTGCAAAACTGGCGAGGCAATGCATCTGCCTTCACATTTTTAGAGCCCGGAAGATAGGAGAACACAAAATTAAACCGGGAAAGGAACAGTGCCCATCTGGCTTGCCTGGGAGACAAGCACTTAGCTTCTGAAAGGTAAATGAGAGTCTTGTGGTCGGTCAGAATTAGGATAGGAGATTTAGTGCCCTCCAAGAGGTGCCTCCATTCTTTCAGAGACAGTATAATAGCCAATAACTCTCTATCCCCTATTTGGTATATCATCTCTGCTTTGGACAGTTTTCTAGAGAAGTACGCACAGGGACATCAAGCCTCACCAGGAGCCGAGAATTGTGACAACAGGGCACCCACTCCAATCTTGGATGCGTCAACCTCCAGGGTAAAGGGCAGTGAGGGATTGGAATGCACCAATATTGGAGCTGCAGCAAAGGCTGCCTTCAAATTTTCAAATGCCAGAATAGCTGCTTGGGACCATTCAGAGGTCTTGGCCCCTTTACAAGTCATGTCGGTAAGTGGTTTGACAAGAGTGGAGAAGTTTTTTTTTTTTTTTTAATACATTTTCTGTAGTAACTCGCGAACCCTAAAAATCTTTGGATCGCTTTGAGTACCATAGGACGAGACCATTGCAGTACCGAGGACAACTTTTGAGGGTCCATGGCGAACCTGGAAGTGGAAATGATATACCCCAGAAATGTTACTTGGGGCTTATGAAATTCACACTTCTCCAGCTTGCAAAACAAGTTGTTCTCACCTAATAGGTCCAAGACTTTGGATTCATCATAGAGATGGATCTCCAGCATTGGAGAGTGAATGAGGATGTCATCCAAATAAACAACCACACAACTTTGTAGGAATTCTCTTAAAGGGATAGTAATACTTAGTTTTAGCTTTATTTTATTTTGTAGATATTAAAAAAACATGAAGAACGCTATAAGTCTTTATGGTTTGAGAGATACTCACAAGCAAAGTTTCCCCTCCCACTCTTTTACCTAGTGTAAGCCATCTGTTCTCAGACGTGAAATCCAGTCCATAGACCAGACAGATAACAGCAGGGGATAATCTTCTTCCTTTGAGAACAATGAAAGCCCTGCCCCCCCCCTTTACAAGTTTTTCAGGTTTTCCCCCTTATCTTAATTGAAGATTGTCCCTCTCTGCAGTCTACCTGGGCACCTCCCTTCTGATCTGGCTGAGCAGTGTTACATCAGTAAAAGGGGTGGGAGGGGGATACTTTGTCATTGAATTACTCTTGTACTACAACTGTGACAGAATTGAAATACAACTCTCCAAAGTCCAAATACTATGATGATTAATTAGAGCTGCTTTTATTATGAAACATTACTATCCCTTTAAGACATCGTTGATGAACTCCTGAAAGACAGTCGGGGCATTGCACAACCCAAAGGGCATGCCCAAGTATTCATAGTGCCCACTCCGAGTATTAAAAGCTGTCTTCCACTCATGTCCTTCTTTTATTCGCACCAAATTGTAAGCAGCTTTCAGATCAAGTTTTGTGAATACTTTAGACCCTTTAACACGGTCGAAGAGTTCAGTAATCAATATCCATATAGGTAAACTTAGAAAAGTAGTACTATCCAGCATAAGTACAGCGTTATTAAGAAATCCTACTTATTCTGAGACTGATTGGGAGGCTCCTTGCTTTAGAGGCTCCTGATCCATCAGTCACTTCCTGTTACCTTAAGGTACAAGACAGTGCCCCCTAGAGGAGACCGGAACTGACAGCGCAGGCACGCAGATGTTTCTAAGCCAAGATGTCCGCACTGATGCCTGGCCACCAGTCTCAGAATAAGTAGGATTTCTTAATAACGCGGTACTTATGCTTGATAATACTACTATTTCTATGCTTATCGCTATATGACTAATTATTGGGGGGACTTTATTCAGGGTGATAGTTCGGCTTTAAAAAAAAAAAATCCATAAGATTAAAAAAACTGCCTTTTCCATTTCCATTTCTATGGTGTAACAAATGCTGGATGTGAAATAACATCATATTAAAAACAAAAAGAAAAATACACTATTACCTACATACACTGAAGCAGCCTATTCATTTTATTCTTGGGGTCCCAGTCAGATGTTGCGATACACAGAAAATGAATTGCAGCTAGTGTACACATGCAGGGTTTCATATTGCACTGGAGAGAGAAGAAAGAGTCTACTCTCACTGAGAAGTGGTGGTTCATGCCAGCACTGTAGCCAGTTCCTTACACAGGATAGGTCATAGGAAAAAACTCTAATGATTGATTCCAAGGAGCTATAATCAGGAAGCAGAACTATTTGGGGGCAAACCATCTGCACCAGAGGACGGGGGAATAAAAATAGCCAATGATATAAATGGTATTTTTTTAACTCCTTGAATACAGAAGAGGTCTACCTCCTGATACACATATCTCACTGCATAAAAAAAACAGTTGATGTAGGAGGAAGAACTGAAGGAAAATAACTGCAACTAGGGATACTAATTTTCACAAAAAAACAGCTCCAATTATTCTTCATAGTATTTGGCCCATGGAGAGTGTTATTTCAATACTGTCAGAGTTGTAGTACAAGAGTAATTGAATGATAAAGTATCCTCCTCCGCGCCCTTTTACCTAGTGTAAGACACCTCCCCACAGATGTGGAATCTGGTCCTGGGACCGGACAGCTCACAGCAAGGGACAATCTTCTTACTGTGAACATAAGGAAAACACTACCCCCATTGACAAAGTTTTCCTTATGATCACTGAAGATTGTCCAGTGTTACACTAGGTAAAAGGGGCGGGAGGGGGATACTTTATCATTCAGTTACTCTTGTACAACACCTCTGACAGTACTGAAATAACACTCTCCATGGCCCAAATACCATGAAGATTAATTGGAGCTGCTTTTATTGTGAAACATTACTATCCCTTAAACCCCGTTAATGCTAGAAAGGTCTCTAGCGCATTGCTTTACTAGCCCACTTTTTCAGGTTCTGTTTAGAATTTCTAACCATACTGCCATTTTTCACAGCTACATTTAGGGGCCCATGAGTTGCACTGGGTTGCTAATCGCTAACCTGGTGCATATGGAGACCTTATCCATCTGTTTTAATCCTTTGAGTGCCAGAGGGGTACGCAACGCATTGCAGAGCAATGTGTTGCAAACCCCCTGGCACTCAAAGGGTTAATGGGGAATAAACACTACGGATCAAAAGTTTGGTGTCACTTAGAAATGTCCTTGTTTTTTAAAGAAAACCAAATCTTGTCCATTACATTAAAATCAGAAGTACAGTGTAGACATTGTTAACCCCTTAAGGACCGGGAAAATCTGAGGTCGTTTTCCCTTAAGGACTGGAGCAATTCTGACCTTTTTGACTATGTCTTTGTTCAACAGTGTTTTCCCTCTTAGGCTACCCCCATAAATTATATACTGTTTTTCTATGCACAAATAGGGCTCTCTTTTGATACCCCACTTATATAGATAACCCACCATTTACTTTATGAAAATTAAAAAGAAAAAAGTAAAAAAAAAAACACAATTTTTTATTTTTCTCTTGGGATCAATTGGCCACAAAGGGTTAAATTTTTATGGCGACTGCATGAAAAGTATGACCGGTCAGTCATACCTACAAAATGCGCAGTTTAAAGTGGCCACTGTCCCCCCTGGGTGAAAATCCCCATGTCCCTTTTTCCCACCCTATTTTGACACTTTTTTATACCTGGCATTTGGTGGTGTATATAAGTGTATTACATGGCTCCACAACAATCACACTTGCAATATTGTTTAGTTTTATATATATATATATATATATATATACATACATATATATATATATATATATATATATATATATTTTTTTTTTTTTTTTTTTTTTTAATAAAAAATTTTTTGTAAAAAAAAAAAAAAAAAAAAGTGTTGTGTTTTTTTTTTTTTTTATTTAAAAAAGAAAAAGTGTATAATTGCAGGTCAAAAATTGACCTGCATTCAGCCAGCCTCCTGCACCAGCAGTGAAGGGGTTAATACCCCCAGCTGCTGTTTTTTTTTTTTTTTTTTACCACTAGGTGTCTCCCGTCTATTTCTGTCTCCCTTACTTTGATAGCAAGGGAGACAGAAAAAGAGGAGACACACAGAGGTAAGCATGCGTTGTGTGCTTACCTCTGTCTCAGAATGCCGGTACATGTGATCGCTGATACAGCGATCGCATGAACCGGTAGAAGAAAGAAGGGCTGAGACTGAATGCCCCGGTCTTGGAGCGTTCAGTCTCAGCCTGGAATTAATGATAACAGCGTGCAGGGAGGCACGCTGCTATCATTTAAGCCATGACGGTCCTGGACCGTCATGGGTCGTTAAGGGTATAACAACCCATGACGGTGCAGGACCGTCATAGGTCCTTAAGGGGTTAATGTTGTAAAGGACTATTGTAGCTGGAAATGGCCGATTTTTAATGAAATGTCTATGTTTGCTGCAAAAAGAGGATTCTTCGATGAAAGCAAAGTTTGAAGGACACTATTATTTAAAGGTGAATTATCACCTCACAAAGTTTCCCCACCAAGAATTACCCATCTGGTGACTAGCTGAACAATAGTGCTATTCGCCAGAATAATTACCGCCTTATAGAGAAATCCTACTTC
Source organism: Rhinophrynus dorsalis (assembly GCA_037306005.1). Classification (NCBI taxonomy): domain Eukaryota; kingdom Metazoa; phylum Chordata; class Amphibia; order Anura; family Rhinophrynidae; genus Rhinophrynus; species Rhinophrynus dorsalis. Next base: position 601,889,105 of record CM074719.1, read on the forward strand.
TGCCAAGATTGATGGCCAGTCAACAGTGCAGACATCTTTGCTTAGAGACGTCCGTGCGCCTGTGCTGTCAGTCCCGGTCTCCTCTAGGAGGCGTTGCTTGGTACCGTATGATCCAGGAAGGGACTGATGGAGCAGGAACGCAGATTCGTCTAAAGCGCTGTTGCCTGGCCGTTTGTCTCGGCAGCAGTAGGATTTCTCTATAAGGCAGTAATTATTCTGTTGAATAGTACTATTGTTAGCTAGTCAGCAGGTGGGCAATTCTTAGGGGGAAACTTTATGTGGGGTGATAGTTCCTCTTTAAATTAAAAGTCATTATTTCTAACCTTGTCAACATCTTGACTATTTCCTATTCATTTTGTAAATTGATGTATGTTTCCATGGAAAGCAAGGTAATTTCCGAAGTGCCCCCAAACTTTTGAACGGTAGTATACAAAAAGTGGAACAATCCAATGGCATTCTATGGTACAGTTGAGCTATTGGTTACAGATCACCATGTGACCTCACTGAACTGGAATTTCTTTGGTAAGTGATAAACAGCTTTGGTATCATTCCGGTCTTTATTAAATGAGTGCCATCTATATAACAGGCTCCAAGCATGTATTAGAATCAGTGTTGTGTCCTCCCTGCTTGATCTACATAGAGGTATGAGGCAGGTGTATTCCCTCTCTCCATTATTATTTACAGAACCCCTAGCTATCCTCATTTGTGCATCCCAGGCTATTGTACAGCTTCATCATAGCAAAACTGTGGTGGAAAAACTCCTTGTTTGCAGATGAAATGCAACGGTTTGTGGAAGACCCTTGGCTTCCCTTATTGGCTACTTCTGGGGTCTGTCTTCTTTCTTGCTCCATACATGACTTTAAAAATAGCCTCTACATTCAAACACTTAGAAGACAAGCATTCATCTGGTTCAAACGCAATTCTACTACCTTTATGTAACCCCAGTGATTTCTTCCCTAATAACGATAATTATTTCTTAGGCATTTTTCCCCACTTTCCTTGATGGGGAAAATAAATATAATGATATTCTCACTCTCTACATTTTACACAACTCCCTACCAATGATTCCCTACTCCTCGTCTAAAAGAAGAGGTCTAGTACTACCCAATGTCTACTTTCATTATCTTGCCTAACAGATTATTTTGTTTCCTGTCCTTGAGGTTCATCAAAAATTCCAGTCCAGGAGGGCTAATTTAGAGCCCTCAAGATTTCTCCCTTCTGGGGTCTCACACAGTCCCCAGTAAAGACCCGATTGTTACAGCTGTTACTATTCTTGAGTATTTGAGAAGCTTTTTCACCATGCCACCACAGAATCCGTCATAGTGTTCTCCCAACAGATTGGCAAAACCCTAAAGTTTCTGAACTTTTGCATCTCCAAGATTTTCAAACATCGGTCGTCCATAAGGTTAAATATCGAATACATCTGGTCCAAGGCACTGAGCTTAAATCATGTGACCTCCATAGAGCCGCATTTAACCTATTTTATCACTTGTGTTTTAGACACATTCATTTGAGGCATGCCTTCCATCCCCAGCTTGGCTCCCTTGATATAATACTGCAATCTTCTCCTATGGAGGATATGTTGAGGATACCATCCCTTAAGAAACTATCTACTATTACTATTATTCATCTCTACCCTGAACTCATCCTTCACCCTTTAAAAAATATTTTCTGATACAGCAATCAGACATTGCAGATACTTGATGATGTCTTGGCTGACATCCTGCGTACTCTGACATGCACAGCTGTTACTTCTAGGGACATACTCATATTTCTAGACTTTTCCTTAGATTCTACCACACCTCCACTGGACACCTGTATGTGGGCAGGTCTACTGACAATCTTTGCCCTAAATGTCGAACAGACCGTAAAGCTTTAATCCACATGACATGCCCTTCCCCCCATGTCGCCATGTTCTGATCGCAAAAAAACTTACCCTCCTAAAGTCTGCTCCCCAGATGTTTGCTTGTTAGGAATGGTTGAGGATCTATTCCTGGAATCACAAACAAGCCTTATTGCCTCCTTAGTGTTCTTCTATCACCTTAAAGTTAAACTATCACTTTGTAACAAATATGTGATTTTGAAAGAGCTTTGAAAAGTACCTACATTTTTATTAGCCATTTCTTATTTCAAACAATAGATTATGATATATTTAGCTTTTTTTTTCATTTTTTTTATTTTATTTAACATAAATGAACTAGCAATTCAGAATAAGTTCACCTATTGGTTACAAAGTTACAGTTTTGCTTTAAAGGGATAGTAATACTTAATAATTACTAATCCCTATATTAAAGTCCTATTAAAAATAAATGTATTGCCCCCAGTGTCATCTCTCAGACCTTTATGGTTTGAGAGATAATCGCTCCTAAAGTTGCCCTCTCCCTCCCCCTTCCTCATAGTCAGCGTTGTAGCTGACTGCAGGGAAGCCTGTCATACGACTTTCAGGTGGCTCTCCAGCACAGCCAAGATCGCGTTAATAAAAAAGAAATCTTTCACTGAAACAGTCTTCTACGTGTGCTTGGTTTGTGTTTGTTTTGCAAGCACACGTAGAAGACCGTTTTAGTGATATATATATATATTATTTTTTTATTATTAATCCAGTCAGCAACAATGCTGTCAACGCCGTGCCGACTCCTCACGGTGTCCTCCCTTCCGTCGCTCCTGTTAGCTTCTGCTTCCGGGTTGGACTTGCGCATGCGCAGTCCTCCACGTGAAGCCGTTTGGGTCTCACTATATTAGACGCCCTCTTCCTGCAACTGACGCGTTGTCTAAGTGTCCTTTCCGGTGAACAGGTCTTGCTGCTCCTCGTTCTCCCTCTGCTGCCAGTATTCCAGCTAGTCTGCTGCCAAGAATCCTGTCTCCAGTATCCTGCTCTGGTCAGTCCGCTCTCCGTTGCTATTCCCTAGTCAGTCCTGTATCCTGTATCCTGCTCCGGTCAGTCCTGTGTCCTGTGTATCCTGCTCCGGTCAGTCCTGTATCCTGTATCCTGCTCCGGTCAGTCCTGTGTCCTGTGTATCCTGCTCCGGTCAGTCCTGTGTCCTGTATCCTGCTCTGGTCAGTCCTGTGTATCCTGCTCTGGTCAGTCCTGTGTATCCTGCTCTGGTCAGTCCTGTGTATCCTGCTCTGGTCAGTCCTGTGTATCCTGCTCTGGTCAGTCCTGTGTATCCTGCTCTGGTCAGTCCTGTGTCCTGTTGCTGTCCTGCTCTGGTCAGTCCTGTGTCCTGTTGCTGTCCTGCTCTGGTCAGTCCTGTGTCCTGTTGCTGTCCTGCTCTGGTCAGTCCTGTGTCCTGTTGCTGTCCTGCTCTGGTCAGTCCTGTGTCCTGTTGCTGTCCTGCTCTGGTCAGTCCTGTGTCCTGTTGCTGTCCTGCTCTGGTCAGTCCTGTGTCCTGTTGCTGTCCTGCTCTGGTCAGTCCTGTGTCCTGTTGCTGTCCTGCTCTGGTCAGTCCTGTGTATCCTGCTCTGGTCAGTCCTGTGTATCCTGCTCTGGTCAGTCCTGTGTCCTGTTGCTGTCCTGCTCTGGTCAGTCCTGTGTCCTGTTGCTGTCCTGCTCTGGTCAGTCCTGTGTATCCTGCTCTGGTCAGTCCTGTGTCCTGTTGCTGTCCTGCTCTGGTCAGTCCTGTGTATCCTGCTCTGGTCAGTCCTGTGTATTCTGCTCTGGTCAGTCCTGTGTATTCTGCTCTGGTCAGTCCTGTGTCCTGTTGCTGTCCTGCTCTGGTCAGTCCTGTGTCCTGTTGCTGTCCTGCTCTGGTCAGTCCTGTGTCCTGTTGCTGTCCTGCTCTGGTCAGTCCTGTGTCCTGTTGCTGTCCTGCTCCGGTCAGTCCTGTGTCCTGTTGCTGTCCTGCTCTGGTCAGTCCTGTATCCTGTGACGAGTCCTGCTTGTGCCCTACTTATCCATCTTCTTGGAGTCAGTTCCTCCCTGAGGTGATTGGGGTATAGTCCAACCGTAGTGGGGTATCCTGAGTCCCCAGAGGCTCAACCGAAGGGGGCTATCTAGCCTTGCGACTAGCACCTTTAGATGGCTTAGGCCACAGCACACACCCGTATGGTTGGCCTACGTACTCTAGCGTCGCCCCCCTAGCGACGCTCTCTAGCCTCTAGCCCCAATCACCTTTGTTGGAGGAGTATCTTCTTCCTACTTCCAGGCTTCTGTGCTAGGCTTAGTCGTGACAAATGCTGACTTCGGGGAAGGAGGAGGGAGAGGGAACTTTAGGAGCGATCATCTCTCAAACCATAAAGGTTGAGAGATGACACTGGGGGCAATACATTTATTTATAATAGGACTTTAATATAGGGATTAGTAATAATTAAGTATTACTGTACCTTTAAGTGGTTCCAGATTTCATCTCCCTCCCTTAAATTGTGGGTGGGTTTCATTAATAAGACCCTCTTCTATTCCAAATATTCCTACCTGTCCTGAGCTGCCTGGATCCATTCTGTTCTACCTGGTCTATGTGGATAGACCGCTTTACAGCCAACGCTCCCATGATCTATAGCCCATCAGTTGCTCTTCACTAGTTTGGCCTATAGTGAAGACACTCTGCTTGTCTAAGATAAGGTGATTAGTTTATTATTAGATTGATTCTCCCTTTCTCTTGATTTCTTAACCTCTCTTTGATATGTCAAGTTACTAAAATCCCCCAATTCTTTAGAATGTGTCTGACAAATTAAGATCAGGATTCTAGGCCCTAATCTTGGGCTACTGAAGATTCCGCCGGTTAACCCCTTAAGGACCGGCCATGCACACACTTTGCGGTCACTTAAGGACCACGGAGCATTTTTCTTTTTTTGCACAATCTGATTTCAGGCTCCCCGAACGGCGTGCAGGCGCGTGGGGAGCCCGGAATTCCATGACTGTCTAGGACCGTCATGGGTCCTTAACCCCTTAACGTCCAGCGGTCCTGGGACGTTTCCGTCCCATAAGGACCGCATTGAACCATGTGGACGCGTCGGTACACGTGACCTGTTGCGTGTATTGGCGCATCACTATGAGGCCTGATAGAGATCGCTCCGATCTTGGAGCTGTCAATTTCAGGCCCTATTTTTACTTACAGATCTCCCGGTAGAGCGCTGTAAGTAAAAAGTACGTGACATACTATGACCGTCATCAGTCCTTGAGTATTTCAAGGACCGTGACGGTCATAGTACGGCACATGTCGTTAAGGGGTTAAGGATATAACAACCCATGACGGTCCAGGACCGTCATGGGTCCTTAAGGGGTTAAGGGTAAGGTTCCACTTCAATGCCTGGCTAGACGAGTATGTGTTGAGATTCCATTACTGCTCTTCTTATTAGTATGTCTGTGCAACAGCTGACAGCAGACATCTGTGAATCACATACAGCTGACACATGATAGGGGTGAATGAAACATAAGAGTGTCTCAAATCCTGTCAATCAAGTACGGGTAATCAGCAATGTCCCAATACGGCAAGGGCCATATTCAGAAAATAAAGAGACCAGTAATTCTGGAGCAAACCAATTCCAGCGTGTGGGGTAGGGGTTTTAAATCCTTGCTTCACAATGTGTAGGAGACCTCTTTAGCCCCATTTAAATCAATGGGGAGTTTTCATTTGTCACCTGTGGTATACTTGGTTTTCCCTATATTTCTTTTCTGCTTAAAGACCTAAGTAATACAGAAAGTTAATCACACTATTAAAGGGAGAGTATCCCTTTATTCTTCCTATACTTTAATTATTTTCTTTATACTTAAAGGGATAGTAATACTTTGTTTTATCTTTATTTTATTTTGTAGGCATTAAAAAAACATGAAGAACGATGTAAGTCTTATCTCTCAAACCTTTATGGTTTGAGAGATATTCACAAGCAAAGTTTCCCCTCCCGCCCCTTTTACCTAGTGTAAGCCATCTCTTCTCAGATGTAGAATGCAGTCCATAGACCAGACAGATAACAGCAGGGGACAATCTTCTTCCTATGAGAACAATGAAAGCCCTGCCCCCCTTGACAAGTTTTTCAGGTTTTTCCCTTATCTTAATTGAAGATTGTCCCTCTCTGCAGTCTACCTGTGCACCTCCCTTCTGATCTGGCTGAACAGTGTTACATCAATAAAAGGGTCGGGAGGGGGATACTTTGTCATTGAATTACTTTTGAACTACAACTCTGACAGAATTGAAAAGTCCAAATACTATGATGATTCATTAGAGCTTCTTTTATTATGAAACATTACCATCCCTTTAAAGGGATAGTGATGTTTCAAAATAAAAGCAGCTCCAATTAATCTTCATAGTATTTGGGCCATGGAGAGTGTTATTTCAATACCGTCAGAGTTGCAGTTCAAGAGTAATTGAATGATAAAGTATCCCCCTCCCGTCCCTTTTACCTAGTGTAAGCTACCTCCCCTCAGATGTGGAATCTGGTCTCTTGACTGGACAGATCACAGCAGGAGACAATCTCAATACTGTGAGAACAATGAAAACCCTGTCCCCATGACAGGTTTTTCCTTATACTCACTGAAGATTGTCCCTCTCCGCAATCCATCCGGACAGTCTTGCTGCTCTGAGGTGAGCAGTGTTCTATCAGTAAAAGGGGCGGGAGGAGGATAGTTTATCATTCAATTACTCTTGAACTACAACTCTGACAGTATTGAAATAACACTCTCCATGGCCTAAACACTATGATGATTAATTAGAGCTGCTTTTTTGTGAAACATTACTATCCCTTTTAACCACTAGCCTTTTAACCACTCGAATGCTAGACAGGCTATGTCTTGAACACAGCTGAAGGGGAGCTAAAGCACCTTTTAAATTAACGTGAAATTTATCACTTATGGTGCAGTTGGTTTATCCCAGAAGTTCTCTACTTATAATTCCAGGAAATCTTTACATGGAAATTGTACCCCAATATATATGTGTCAATTCAAAGGGGGATAAACTACAATGTGGATTCCAATAGAAATATAAATAAAATTAAACTACATGGTTTGGAATACTTCCATAGAAACACACACACTTCTACACTTATATCACTGGCAGTCACAGAATCTCCTATACACTGATACGCCCGTCTTGTACCACTGATGGTCAGGCCCACACATACACTGTCTGACAGCCCAGCCTTATACCAATAGCAGTTATAGCACCTAATACATTGATACCCCAGTCCTGTACCACTGGTAATCAGACCTACACATACACATACCTGGGAACTTCTGAAGCAGGGCTACCTGGAGGGTAACCCTGTCAGTGCCGCCCAGGGAGGAAAATGGAGCGATTCGTGGCGGGGCTTAGTCATGGGGGGGCAAAAAAACCAAACAAAAAAACCCCCCTGAAAAATGGAGGTAAGAGGGTCTGGAGTGGGAGGAACCGGATGGGATGGAGCACAAGTGGGCAGAGTTTCTACCTAAACTCTGCCCACCTGGTGATTCACACACTGCCCCGGAGACCCGGTAATTCAGTTTGAAATCCGGAGTCTCCAGGGCAAAACCGGAGAGTTCCCAGGTATGCACATACAGTGTCTGACACCTAAGCCTTATACCACTGGCAGTCACAGAACCTCATACACAAATACCTCAGCCTTGTTCCACTGGTAAACAGACCTGCACATACAGTGTCTGACACATAAGTCTTATACCACTGGCAGTCATAGCACCTCATAGACTGATACCCCAGCCTTGTATAAATGGTAATCAGAACTACACATACAGTCTGACACATACGTCTTATACCACTGGCAGTCATAGCACCTCATACACTGATACCCCAGCCTTGTATAAATGGTAATCAGACCTACACATACAGTCTGACAGCTCAGACTTATAACAATAGCAGTCATAGCACCTCATACACTGATAACCCAGCCTTGCACCACTGGTATTTAGAACCACATATACACTGTCTGACACCCAAGCCTTGTACAACTGGCAATCACAGAACCTCATACACAGATACTCCAGCCTTTTTCCACTGGCAGTCAGAGACCCTCATACACTGATGCCACAGCCTTGTTCCACTTGTAGTGACAGAACCTCATTCACCGATACACAAGCCTATTTCCACCGTTAGTCACAGATCCTCATACACCGATATTCCAGCCTTGTTCCAGTGGCAATCACAGACCCTCATACAATGATACCCCAGCCTTGTTCCAATGGCAATCACAGACCCTCATACAATGATACCCCAGTCTTGTTCCACTGACAGTCACAGAACCTCATAAACCGATACACTAGTCTTGTCCCACTACCTCATAAACCGATACTCCAGCCTTGTCCCAATGGTAGTCACAGATCCTCATACACTGATACCCCAGCTTTGCTCCACTGGCAGTCACAGAACCTCATCCATCGATACCGCAGCCTTGTTCCACTGATAGTCACGGAACTTGACAGGCCAATGGTTTGTTACCATTTCATAACAGAAATAAAGTACCTGAGCAATGTTTTTATTGAGAAGGTAGACTCCATAGTCAAACTGCAACTTCTCTCCTCCTTTTGGATACAAAGGGAACCTAGGAAAGAAACCAAAGTGTCAGTAGATATTCTAGAATATAATATGGAATTAAAGTATCTGTACAGCATTATTATGGAAAACACAAGTACTCTTAATGATGGGAAATGCCTCTTTCCAAAATTATTAGTTTAAATGCAATTTTTAAATGAAAAACATGTTTGAGCTGTCATAACGTTGGAATAAAGAATCTCCCCACAGTGGGTAATTACTATCTCGTTTACAGAGCAGTACATGTTTAAAAACCACTGTATACGATTGTTCATTTTGTTATAATGCATAGCATATTTTTAAAAGGATAGTAATACTTAATTTTAAGTGCCTTTCATATTGTAGGCATAAAAAAAACTATGAAAAACTATGTAAGGCTTATCTCTCAAACCTTTATGGTGTGAGAGATATGCCTCGCGGAAGTTACCTCTCCTTGGCTGTCTGAATGAAGTCAGCGCTGTAGGTGACAGCTGCAGAATCCGGTCATTTGACCGGATGGAGGCTCTTCAGCTGGAAACACACGATCTGAACATTAATACTTCATTGTCACGGTCTACAAAGTGTGCCTGGTTTGCAAGCACACTTTGTAGACCGTTCCGACGAAGGATTAATGTTCGATACAGCAAACTCCGCTTACAATGCTACCGAGGTTACAACCTCCACTCACCAAGCATTGTAAACGGAGTTTGCTGTAACGCTACATCACAGAAATCCAGCTTCGAAGGGCAGTGTGAACGCACTTCCTGGGGCAGCTGGGAAGTCCTGAGACTGTACAGGGTACTGAAGCACACGGAAGTGCCCGATTTTGCAGGACAAATATCTCAACTACCAGGCGACTTGAAGAACACACACACACACACACACACACACAGCACTAATGTCGGGTTAAACATTAAAACGCATGGTAAAACTTTGGTTTTAGGTGATGGTTCCTCTTTAAGTGCCGGCCGGTTAAAGGTAAACATTTTTTTTTTTTTTTCCAAAAACCGGATTAGTGAAATGTTAGCAACATTTAAAGATTTTTTTTTTGCCGTCAGAGAATCAAATATCTAGCAGCGCCAGTTCATCTTTCGCGAGCTAGCGAGAAGTTATTAGTCCTTGCTGACACCGATACATATGGACGTGACGCATTCACTAATAAGAAAACTTTAACTCTGAGTGCAATGCATTGGATACCTCTCTGGCACGGAAAGAGTTAAGGAACAAATTGGCAAATGTTTAGCAAAGTATTGTTACATATGCCCCTAAATGTTAGAACTGTGAGACAGGCTCAGGGCCTACTAAAACATATGTCTGAGAAGAAGCAATCTGAAGAGCAAGTCTCTGTGCTGCTGCTATTAATTAATACCATGGTATATTTTACACAGGATACAGATTACCTCCTCTGGGATGTTTAAAGCAAATTTTAAGGATAAAGGCTTGTGTGATAAATGCAAGGGACCACCTGGTACATGGATCCATGTGTTCTAGGAAGTCCTAATAATGATGTAATTTTGGCAAGAGTAACTATGATGTCATTGGACATGATGTATAGCACCAACATTATCAGATTTTCTGCCTTTAGGGTGAAGCGGACAATGAAACATACCACCTGATTTGTGTAACATTATAGGGCAACTATGTTCAATTAAATGAGAACTACTACCACCTAATAAAAACCACACACACTTATGTTGCTATGGCCATTGAATTGTCCTGTGCCTTTAATCAAGAGAGAATATCTTCAAATCAGTCCTGAAGGTCATGTGTGGAGGACGACATGACAGTTGTGGGCTGTTTTTTCAGACTGAAGCAAGAAGAATGCATGAGCCTACTTAATCCTTCAAGTGAAGAGGGGTTGTTCAACGCATTGCTATGCCATGGGCTTCACACACCCTTGTTCCTTATAAAGAGTTAACATTACCATGTGCATTGGCAGAGTTTGTGTTCTGTGGTCCTACTAACAACTGCTACGTGCACCTCCACAGATATGACATCTTGGATTGATTTAAATTGATATCTCTTGAGCAAAGGGACAAGAGCAAAAGTGATGCAGCCATAAGGATTTTATCACCACAGTTAGGTAAGTGGAGGTTATTATTAATAGATGTTACTTCTCCTTTGATGGGGACCTATAGCTTTATGAATAGGATGCCCTTATATTGTTTAACAGAAGGACTTGGGTAGGAGTTCTTCATAAAGCCGGGTCAGGAATATCTATATAATTACTGTGTGTAACACAATGACTTACATAGTTTAAACTCAACTATAAATCAGCCAGGTATCGCTCTCTCTAGTAAGAAGTAATAAGTGATGCAGACAGGCTCTGAAATAAGTAGAAGATGTGGCAAAGAAATTAAAATGTTGGCATACTTATTTGCACCTTCCATAATCTAAGGGGTTGCATGGCCTTAACTCCAGTGTGGACGATGACAGCTGTGGAACTGTCCAGAATTTTCACTCTACAGATTACCCCTCAACTGCTTCCTTTTTACTAGGCATCGTCCCCCTTAATAACCCTCTTAATACACATCTGAAATGTCTGTTTCATATTCTACTGGTGGTCGCTCTTAAAATTTTCCTTTGCCTCTGGCTGTCTGACCAATTGCCATCTAGGACTCAATTAATCCAGAGTGTATTGAATGTGGCCTATGCTGAAAGCCCTGGGAGACCAGGGGTCTTGCATTCTGGAGAGTATGGGAACCTTTCATCAACAACCTCTTAAAATCGGATATATTTCTTTCAAAAGGCAAACACACAGGGTAATACTGTGTATGTGTAGGTATTACGGTGCCCGTGATTCTGGTGCTGTCGCTTGCCTGTTCGCTTTCTTGTAATTGCCTAGCGGCAGCATGGCGGGTGACTACTTCCTGGTTACTCGCTATTTTATAGTTTTACTTGATTGACCTATCTGGACCCCGCCTCCCAGAGAGGCCTTATATGCTGCGTCCTAGGTTTACCTCAGTGCCCTTTCGTGGTGTACCTGAGCGCGTTCTGAGTCTCACGTTGTGATCTGTTCGTGGCTGCTGAATCTGTTTTGTGTATGACCCTGGCTCTGTCTGACTACCGATTTGTGCCTGAACCTTTGGCCTTGCTGACTGACCACTCTGTGCCGACTTTGGCTTTTTCCGACTACCCGCTCCATGTATGACCTTTGGCCTGGCTAACTACCTGTGCTAAGTTCTGTGGCTTTTCTGACTTCCCGCTCTGTGCTAATTACTTTGATTTGTCTGACTACCCAAATCGTTTGACCATTGGCTAGCTTGTCTCGCTCTTGTTCCCTGAGGCCTGGCACCCTCCTTGCAGGTTCTCAGCCTCAGTCTTTGGTTGGGTAGGTCCTGTCCATAGTGCAGCAGCGCCTAGTCCTATCGGGGATTGTTGTGCCCCTAGCGTTCATTGGCAGTTTCGGTAACCCTAGAGTCCTAGGGTATTTCGGTTGTGTCCCTAGCATTCTAAGTTGTGGGCCTCCAGTTTCCGCTCCACTGGTTACCACTATCGCTACCTCTGTGGTTCTGCTCTCTCTACTGGTTCACTCAAAGCTTGTTCATAAGTGGCTAGGTTCAGTGTCAGCTCCTGGTAGTGGACTGCGCATTGTCCCCACGCCTGACCCTGGGAGGGTTGGGGAAGTGTCTATCTTCAGCTTTCTTGTGTTTGATTATTACTAAAGTGGAACTGATTTTATGTACCTGTCCGAGTTGTTATTTGCAAGTCTCCCGTGACAGTAGGCAAAACAGGAAGATCTAATAAATATTAACTTATTTGGCAACAGGAAAGCTATATAATATATGAGGCAAAGGTTGAACTTGATTGACTTATGTCCTTTTTTCAACCTAATTTACTATGTTACTATGTTGAGTACCTGGAAGATGTCCAGTGAGTCAAAACCCATATCAGAGGCTTAAGACACCTGAAGGGTCTCAAACTCTTAACAGAAAAAAATGTTGAAGTGATAAAAAAAGACCCTGAAACTAACTCAAATCTCTATGTTCCAACAACATCCAAGTACAAAAATTAATCAATTTTATGGTTTTCAATGACTGGATGATGAAAAAGCACCAATTTCAGGGGTACAGTTCGTCTTCTTCAACCTAATCCTCATGGCAGGATTAGATAAAACAGATTCAATTAAAATCTATGAGTCCCCAGATGACGCACAGTCCTGCACTAAACCAGGCTTTCTGTGATGCCCTTAGAATGTCCCACAACAAATCTCTTGTTCAGATCACCCAACAAGATTCAATAATCATGTCCTAAAGCTCTACTACTTTACAGACACACATCTTAAAATCTGTTGAGATTAAGCAGGGCTTGGGAGATCAGAATAACAAAAGACAACTTGTTGCCAAGAATCTAGTATTTCATGCAAACCAGCACCCGTATGGAACATAAAACAACAACTACAATGGTGTTTACAATTTGGAAACTGTTATAACAAACATAGTTGATCTCCTTTATAACAAAATGGAAAACCTGCAGTGAATAATTACGCTCGGTTTGAAGAACTAAGTAAACTGTCTCCATCTAAAGGGATAGTAATACTTCGTTTTACCTAGTGTAAGCCATCTCTTGTCAGATGTGGAGTCCGGTCCATACACAAGACAGATAACAGAAGGGGACAATCTTCTTCCTATGAGAACAATGAAAGCCCTGCCCCCCTTGACAAGTTTTTCTCTTATCTTAATTGAAGATTGTCCCTCTCTGCAGTCTACCTGGGCACCTCTCTTCTGATCTGGCTGAGCAGTGTTACATCAGTAACAATGTTCAATTAACATAAGGGAAAACCTGAAAAACCTGCGAATGGGGGCAGAGTTTTCATTGTTCTCACAGTAAGAAGATTGCCCCTTGCTGTGAGCTGTCAAGTGACCAGATTCCACGTCTGAGGGGAGGTGGCTTACACTAGGTAAAAGGGGCGGGAGGAGGATACTGTATCATTCAATTACTCTTGAACTACAACTCTGACAGAACTGAAATAACACTCTCCAAAGTCCAAATACTATGATGATTAATTGGAGCTGCTTTTATTATGAAACATTGCTATCCCTTTAACGGAAACTTTTTTTTTTTTTTTCCAAGTTCTTTTGTATTTTTGGCAAATCAGATATTTTTCTTTAGAAAAACAGAAATAAGCACAATGGATAAATTATGATAAATTAATCTGTAAAGTTTCAGTACCAGTGTGAATACCTCTATAGGTTGTAGTATATTTATCAATGAGAATATAGCAATTTTAGTTTAAATATAACCTTGCCAAAAAAGTTTCAACAATGTCAATTTCTGACTAAAATAACCAATGTAATTAGGTACCATTTGATTTTCTAAAATGTAAAAATCAGAGTCTATCCAGTTTATTTTGGACACAAGCTATCAACAATGACCTGCATAGTAATTTATGGAAACTAAATGATCTTTCACCAAGACATATTGTACTAGAAACAGAATTTTATAGTGCTATAGATCCTAGGTTTTACATAGTTAGTATGCTGACACTTGACTATAATTCCAATTTGAAGCAAGTTTGACATCAAGCATGCACAGGGCAGTTAGACTGTCATAATCAATCTCATTTAACTTGCAACACGTTTTCCTGTCTCTGACCTTACTAATCATCGGAAGCTCATTTAATTTTATAGTTTAATAATTGTTACTGGTCTTTTACCTGGTTAGTATGGCTACACAGCTTTACATTTTCGGGTTTTGTCCATAAATTATCAGAGTACTCATTCAGGAGTTAGTCAGACATTTACCGTTTACTCTTGAGCGTTCTTATGTCTGAACATCTTTATTGCCTAACAGAGTGATTTATGAACTAGTCTATACTGTAACCCCACTTGTGAGGAGAGATCAGTCACATATGCTCTCTTGCGCCCACATGGCACAAGTTTTCAAATTGCATAAAAACACCTGCCTTTAATATAGCTCTACTTAAACAATTGTTTGCAAAAAAACCTTTAACTGCACTCAGCTGGCATTAATTTTGCACGCATCATACTAGTATTCCTACACTAATCAGTAAATTGTCCACCATACACCCACGGAAAAAAAAAAATGTTTGTTAAAAATATTTATCTCAAAACAAGTAAGCTTATAAATGTTAGGATTTCATCAAACTTTAGAAATATCAAAAAGGTTGATTGATAAATAGCATGCGTTTCTTTTGTTAGCTCAGCTGACACCAGAAGATATTGGCAGCCTTTTGATCAAGTAAATCTGCTGGCCATAAGGATGAGTGTTTACTTTGGACTCGATTTCGTTGCAAGTTTGTCTTTTGTAAGACTTTGTTGACATTCCTGTTTACTGATTTTAATGGAAAAAATCAAATGATGACTGACTGTAAACAAACCACAAACAAATTTATTGCTTAACACGGATGATACATAGTCCTCAGACTAGGTTTTGCAATATCTTCCTAAATAAAAGAAAAACAAGACTAGTACATAAATGAAAATAGAGTACATGTACAATATTCAGAATATAGGTCAAATGAAAAGGGTGGACCTGACCCAACATGTAGAATAAATCATGCTCAGAGCTACTATGGATCAATGAATAGAGGAATATACCAGGATCCAGAGTCTCCAGTCTGATAATTGCTCAGGCTTATCCGATCATGCAGACAAAACCCTTTGTGAAAGTACATATACAGATATAGGACCTTATGCAGGAAAATACAATTGCAGTTGTGGAACAAACCCAGTTACAATAAAGGGAGGAAATGAAATGTTCCAGTGATTGACCCTTTACATGCCAAGGTGTGCACATTGCATTGCTTTGCACCATCTGGCACTCAAAGTGTCCAACAGTTAACCCATTAAGGACCGCGTGCGGTGCTATGACCGTCGTGCAGCTATTGCCTTAAGGACCGGTGACAGCCATAACATGTCACGTACATTTTACTTACAGCGCTCCTCCAGGAGCAATGTTAGTAAAATCGGGGACTGGAACACAGTCCCCAACATGGCACAGCGATACATGCAACAGGTCACATGTACCAAGCTTGATGAAGGTCCAGCAGAGAGGACCAAAACGTTGCTGCTATGCTGCTGTTATTTATGGATATGGTGTGATTTTAATATAACTTTCAAAAGATAAAGGGCCGTGAGTGCATTTTCTTCACTTAGATATATGCAGAAGGATTGTATGCAGAGGGGATATGAGAGTGCTGGTTGGCTACAGATATATATATATAAATTCAAAAAGTGAACAGCACTCACGGGTTTTGAAAGCAAAGGCTAAGCAATATAGCCGAAACGTCAATTCAATAAACATCACTGGAATGCTTTCATCACAACCCGTGAGTGCTGTTCACTTTTTGAATTTATACATACTACATTGATACTTCGGACAGGCACCCGGGTATATTGGATGTCATTAACAGTGAGTGCTACCATATGGGAACTTATATATATATATATATTATATATACATATATATATATACATACATATATGAGAAGACTTTGTGTCTGCCAAAACACACCCAGGGGTGGCAGTAAGGCGGAGTTACTGCTCCTATTAGGTGATTTAATGGGGGTGTGATTCTCACAGGAGTTTCAGGGGCCGAAGGTCCCTGCTACTCTTGTGAAAATCATTCATGGAGTTGGCCCTCCCCCACTATCCAGCCCGCACACCACTATCCAACTGAGGAAAAAAACAAAATGGCTGCCACGCGCTCCTAATCCAGCCAGACGCACGCGCACACACACACACACACACACACACACACACACACTTGCTCATATACCACAGACACACACACAAGCCACACACACACTCTCCTTGACACTGCGCTTCAACACCATAGCTAAGCCACCTCTCCTTCACATTGCACAGCATCCAGGGAAGAGTCTCAGAAAACAACACTTTCTCCCAGCGAGTTTTCAAAAATAGCCCCTAAAAGTTGTAAGGCATAGCATTTTGGAATGTAAACATTCACCTTTGTTTTGCCTTTCTACCTCTAGCTGCACAAATATTTCCAAATTTTTGTGCAACAGTTAAAATATATATATATATATATATATATATATATATATATATATATATTTATTTTTTTTTTTTTTTTTTATGAGTCGACATACTGTATGGTGTGCCAGAAGCACTGATCTACACTTGCCGCTCTTCTTTTGTTTTTTTATTAGCTACAATAAAATAATCATAATTATTAATGCAATAAAAAAAATGGGATCACATACGGAACAAGTCGCTTTAAAGAAAGAAAAAAAAAATGGGATCACATAATGAATAAGTCGCTTTAAAGAAAAGAGAAAAAAAAAACAGGATCACATAATAAAGACGCTGCTTTAAAGAAAAAGAAGAAAAAAACGGGATCACATAATGAAGACGTTGCTTTAAAGAAAAAAGAAAAAAACGGGATCACATAATGAAGTTGTTTTAAAGAAAAGAAAAAAAAAGGGATCACATACTGAACAAGTCACTTTAAAGAAAGAAAAAAAAAGGGATCACATAATGAAGAAGTAGCTTTAAAGAAAAAGAAAAAAAAACGGGATCACATAATGAAGTTACTTTAAAAAAAAATAAGAAACAGGATCACATAATGAAGACGTCGCTTTAAACAAAAGAAAAAAAATGGGATCACATAATGAAAAAGTCCCATAAAGCCTTAGCAAAGACCCAAACAATATGAAAAATCTCCAAGTTTTACCTTAAATATCATCCGCAGGAAAAAAAAATTTGTCTTTACAGAAGCAGGGATATCCTCTTTTTTTTTTTTTTTTTTTTTAAATATTCAGTTAAAAAATCTAAATGAGAAGCTGGATATGAAATTACATGTTCTATGATTATCCAGAAATATGAGTTCACAAGTTCTGGAAAGATGTCAAACAAGTCTTATTGGCACAGAGAGCTATTTGTTTAAAATAGCTGCTACAAAGAAGCCAAGGAAAATATAATAGTTTTAATAAAAACAGGGACTCCGAAGACAGACTCTATACATATCTACCCATTTTGAGAATAATTAATCATTTTAGGGAAAGATTTTCCTCTTTTGATGAAATGCACATGTTTGATTACTCTAAGCCTACAAATGGCAAAAAAAAGGAAAAATGAAGCAACCACACAATGCAGAGTTAATGTTAAAGTGGATAGTAGTTTTCTTAAGGACCTACAAAAGGAAACGTCTTTGAACCATTTTGACGAGATTGCATTAGAAATGTTCAAGAATAAAGGAATAATTCATGTTTAAAACAGTATGAATAATGCTTGTCAGATAAAAGAAAAAATTGTTTATCTTCAGGAAAAAAAATTAAATAAATAAAAATAAAAGTAATGCTATTACACAACCCCTTTCCTAAAAATTGCCTGACGATTGAAATGAACCACCTGTGTAAAACCAGGGACACCCATAAAACCTGCACTGCCTCAGCCCTTTAGGAATGCTGTATGAGACCGTTAGAGGAATGTTCCTTAGTAAATGCCAGCAAATATCAGTATGAAAATTAAAATTTAACTTAATTAAGAATAATAACTATAGAGAACAGCAAAATGTTAATATAAATTTAAAAGTGATTTTTGATTCTGACACTCTCAAAGTAAGCTTACAACATGTAGGACAGGAACACATCTTACATCAAGATACATTTAACCCTTTGAGTGCCAGATGGGTACGCAAAGCATTGCTATGCAATGAGTTGCGTACCCCTTTGGCACTCAAAGGGTTAAGTTTCAAAAGGAATTAAAAATGTATAACATTTTAGCTTTTTTAACTATGCAGTAATTTACAAAATACTGCACAAGGTGTACAGAAACTTTTTAAAAATACTGTTTTAAATAAATATCCTTTTGAAAAAAATAATTTAAATTTAAATGTTACAACAGCTCAAGCTTTTTTTTTTTTTTTTTTTTTATTAAACTGCAATTTTCTGTTGTCACCAGTGGGTACTGTTCCTATCACTTACTATGGAGAGCCATAGCATATGACTCAGGCTCGCCCATGAAGTACATAGCATGCTGCTGCTAAAAGTTGGATTCCGCTCATCTAGAAAAAAAAGCCCTGTAACCTTTTATTCCTTAAAGGGTTAAGTGTGTGTCAGAGATGGTATTGCACAGTCTAAAACCCTAAAAACTTACTTTTCAGGACATATCCATTTGCTTCCTATGTTATTATTTTAATTTGGCAAATTGACAGACTATGAAAAGAGCACTAATGAAACCCTGGCATATTAAAGCGTTTCTCACATCGCTGAAATCAAAGAAATATTCCCAGCTTGGCTGGCATGCTCGACATTTGGTAACTCTTTGGAAAATGGATTAGTTCTCTGGCACTTTGTCCTTGGAAGTATGGTTGTTAAAGTCTGTATTAAAGGCAAATTATGCAGATGTTCAATTACTTCTTAATTCTCTTCAGCATGCAGAACCTGCGAACGGTTAGGCCGTATACTCGTGTTTAACACTTTGAGTGTCAGATAGACATCCAACACACTCTGGCACTCAAAGGGTTAATCCTTTGCTGTCAGAGAAATCAATAACGCTGGCAATAATGGGAAATACAAGTTCAAAGAAGCAGTGAATTTTTTTTATTAATTTTTTTCCCAGAGTATAAGGGCCCTCTCACAGATGGGAAATATTTCATTCAAAAGTTATTAAAGCTCAAGCTTTTTTTTTTTTTTTTTTTTTTAATTACGTCCATATTTATAAAATCAAACTGGAGATATTCTGATATTCTGGAGTAAGCCAACCACACCCCAGGGAATAAAATAATGATTCCCAAATTACAGTACACTTGAATAAAGCTTTTAAACCCCTTGAATGCAAAAGAGATGACTGATCAGATAATTGTAATATGAGTGGCAATTTCACCCACTGAAATCAAAGTAAGCACAGTAGGAAGCATATGGGGCATCCCATCAGTTGTGGCATTGGGATACCATGTGCAGCACTTGTGAGGGGAGCAAGCATATAAGAGGATTTTAGTCTTACCTGTTAAATCCTTTTCTCTTAATCCATATAGGTTACTGATAACTATGGGTAGGCGATCCACCCCTTTAAATAGGCAATTCTAGAAGTGAATGCAGGGATTGAGCCTACCTTCCCTCCTTGGCTGCAGCTAGCTAATCAGGTCCAGTGAGATTTGAGATACTAACTATTGACTAGATAGTAAGAAGGGAAAGAAAACTCCTGTGAGCATGAGCCCGAAGGACCCCCATGTTCTGCCACAGGAGAGCCAAGCATGGTCCCTTGACAGGGTGGGAGACCAGTAACCTATATGGACTAAAAGAAAAGGATTTAACAGGTAAGCCCAAAATCCTCTTTTCCCTCTCGTCCAATATAGGTTACTGGTAACTTTGGGATGTCCAACCATTGAGTTTCCAGAGGCGGGAAGTAAGGCAAGGACCAGGCGCAGGGCCCCAAAAGTATATATGAACCATCAGAGCAGAGATAGCCCAATAATAAAAAAGAAGTGTCAACGGACAGTGAACAGGGGTAACAACACGCCAGGAACTGTTACACAGCACACAGAACTGGAGCCAACAGGGCTCAAAAGTGAGGGAGCACTGAAGAACCTAAGAAGATCCTAGATAGGCAAGACTGCCTCCAGGATGATCCTCGCAAAGCTGGCATCAGCCAATGCCAGCACATCAACACGGTAGTGCTTTGAAAAGGTGTGCACAGACGACCAAGTGGCAGCCTTGCACAACTGATCACTGAGGCCTGATTCTTGTAGGCCCAAGAAGCCCCAATGGATCTTGTAGAAGGGAACAGGCTTCTTCCTTAGCTCATAAGCCTTGTGAATAGTGGATTTAATCCAAGATGCAATGGTCACTTTGGATGCAGGTCTCCCTGCCCAGGGACCCTCAGGGATGACAAACAGAGCTTCAGACTGTTGAATGTACATAAAACTTGAGACAATGCACCACGTCTAACAAGTGGCTATCACTCTCCTTGTCAGAGGTAGGGTCAGGGCAGAAAGAGGGCACCACAATCTTCTGATTCATGTTGAACTCCGAAACCACCTTGGGAAGGAACTCCTGAGAGGTGTGAAGCACCAAATACCAAATAGGGTGGTCTGCAAGACAGAGCAGAGCATGCAGCTCTGCGACACGGAGAACGGACACGATCGCCAGGAGAAAGGCCATTTTCCACGTCAGCAGATGTAGAGGAATAGTAGCCAAGGACTCAAAGGGAGGGCGCTGAAGGACACCCAAAACCAAGTTAAGATCCCACTGAGGAGCAGGAGTCTTGAAAACAGGACGAGTATGAGCAACGCCCTGGAAGAAAACCTTGACATCAGGAAAAATAGCAATGCGCCTCTGAAAGAAAACAGAGATAGCAGAAGTCTGAACCTTAAGGGAACTCAAAATGAGGCCCTTATCCACACCGTCCTGCAAGAAGGGCAGGACCGTAGGCAAATCAAAATCCTGAGATAGGTCCTATCAGCACACCAAGAGAGAAATATCAATATTTACATGATCCTGAATAAGTCCAGCATTATTGAGAAGTCCATCTTGTTTGGAGACTGATAGGCAGGCGTCTTGCTGTAGAGGCATCTGTGTGCCTGGGCTGTCGGGGACAGACAGAGCAGATGCACAGATGCCTCTAAGGCAAGATGTCTGTGCTGATGCCTGCGAGTTTGTCTTGGATCAACATGGATTTCTTAATAACACTGGACTTATTCAGGTTAATACAAGTATTTCTCTCTTCTCATCCTTAAACTGTTTATAGCTTTCCGTAACAGTAAATCACTCCGCATTGAACCTCAGACTTGACACGTGGTGTTTACTCACGACTTATATCCTCTCTATGGTTGACTTGGGATACTATTCTTGGTCACAATTCTGTATTTTATCTCTCTATGACATGTTTGTTTAATTTACTACCCTTACACCTGTTCCTCTGCCTTATGGGTCACGGCTCAGGATCCATGTTCGAAACAGAGGGGTTACTCAGTCATTCCATTATTACCTGTATGATATTTACTAAAGACATGTTTCCTACAATCTTTATTATCGATCTTGTATAACTTACTGTATATGTTTTTTGTCTATTGTTGTAAACTTCTCTTTTACCAAATAAAGGTTTTATAAACAAAAAGTACAAGTATTTCTAAGCGATGAGCGATTATTTGGGGGGCAATTTAATCGGAGTGATTGAATATGGTACCAAAAGAAAGCAGCACATTCTATTGTAAAAAAACACACAAACACAAAAAAAAAAAAAACAGTATCTAGATTCTAGACCAAAGTTTCTCAGTCACAGTCCTGAGTACTCTAAACAGTGCAGGTTTTCTAGAGTTCCAGGTCTTAGCACAGATGTGTAATTAGAGAATCTTTCAATCCGATTACTTCCCCTGTGCTCTGGCCGTGAAATCCTTAAAGGAGCAGTAAACTTTTTTTTTTAATGAAAAAATATATATTGTAGGGATTTTCCTATTTAGTAAAATAAGGGTACTCCCACTGCCAAGAGATTTATATTTAGAGTTATTACAGTTTAAACCCAGGTTTTTTTACATTAGCAGTGCCATCTAGTGGTCAAATTCTAATTAGATTTCCTGTTAGATTCTAATGGAGAGGAAAGTCAGAAAAGTCAGTGACATACAGCTCTCCATAGAGTGTGATAGAAACTGCCTGTCACTTCCTGTCAGTTACAACTATCAGGAAGTAAACACAGTAAATTCACTTCCTGTCAGTTAGAACTATCAGGAAGTAAACACAGTAAATTCACTTCCTGATTATTTAAACTGTTATACATTTTGAATAAAACATCTGACAGCAGTGGGCGTGACCTTGTTTTATTCAGCAGGAAAAGATCTATAAAATATGTGTTTTCATAAAAAAAAAAAAGTTTACTGCTGCTTTAATATCTGCACTCTTAAGTGTACTTGAGAAATGCAACTGCAAAAAACTCTAGCTAACAAATATGGATGCTGACAGAGATAAATAACTAGTTTTTACTTACTCTCTCTCTTTCTCTGTCAGTTTGTCATTGATATTGTCTTTGATCGCAGATCTGGAGCCCTTGTGGAGAATGGGATACCTCAGAGGTACTTGAAGGAAGAAGGAGATCATCGAGACCAAGTGAGCTGTATATCCCAATGCGACTGCCACACTCCCATCATCCTTCGCTGAAGAAAAGCAGAACAATAATGCTTTGCAACCAACGGACTACACATTAGACGACTGAAAACAGTACAGGCGATCAGGCTACATACGTAAAGGGTGAGCTATCACCATCATAACATTGCCCCCCAATCCATTACTAATATAGCGATAGACAAAGGAATAATTCTATTATGTTGAAGTCCACGTTATTGAACTTCTCTTGCAGGCATCCAGAGCTCAGAGCATACAACAACTTCCATTACCTTAAGGTAACTAACGAGCGTCACCACCAATCAGGACAGTGAACGGGACAGACAGCGCAGACTCAGAGGTAACTTTCCGCTAACGTGTCTGTGCTGTTGTCCGCCGGTGGCTGCAGAAGAACTTGATTTTCTTCAATAACGTGAACTTATACAGCATAATAGAAGTATGGCTTTACCTATCGCTATATTAGTAATGGATTGGGGGCAATGTTATGATGGTGATGGTTCCGCTTTAATTCCTCTCAACTGGAGAGAACGTGAAGGCAGATTTATAAATTATTTAATGTTCTTTTACAAATATGGCATTATTACTCTGATATTAACACAGGAATGCTTAAGGACAGCATATACCTAGCGTTAAGATTCTGGAGAAAATTTTGTCTCAAAATTATCGCAACTAGCGACATTTCTTTATAGATTCGCTGATGCAAATTTACTAACTGGTTACTCCATTTTTTTTTTTTTAAACATACTATGTGGTGTACAGCCCTCTAAAACTGACGTTCTTAGATTTATAACTATTGAAGATGCTGTTACAGCCATTTTAATTAGTCTTTTTGCTTAAAGGGTTAGTAATGTCTATTTAAAAGTTGCTCGCCGAGTCTTCTTTATATTAAAGTTAACAGATTGCGCTATGTGTAAGACCTTACTTTTGTGTAGTTCAAAAGTTATTAAGAGATGACGATCCCCCACCTGCACCTTCTGGCCGCCTCCCATTGAATCTCAAATCAAGTCGTGCAGGTATAAGGAAAACCCTGCCCCCTTGACGAAAGAGGGCAGGATTTCCCTTTGCTTACTGAAGTTTGTCCCTTGCTGCAGCCGTCCGGACCAGACTGCAGATTCAGAGTGACATGGACAGAAAGGGGCGAACGGGGGATTTTTATCACTTAATAACTACTGAATTACACAAAAGTAAAATCTGTTAATTTTAATATAAATCTAAAGAAGACTCTGCGAACAACTTTTAAATAGACATTACTAGCCCTTTAACTCGATGTTTATAAATCTCCCTCATGGACCCTTACTTCTAACTTACTTGATGCAATCATTCCAAGCTATTTGGGGAATTTATTTACTGCTGAATACTGCACTGCTGGTTTTCAGAACAGATTTTTTTTTTATGGAAAGGTTGTGTGTATTATATTATATTATATCTATGAAGGGGGACACACCCATAGCTGGGAGAGTTATTATAGATTAAACCATCATGACGAGCTGGAGCTGTACAATCACATTCTATAGACAGAAAGAACAAATCTTTCTGGAGCTGGTTGGCTAGCTGCAGCCAAGGAGGTAAGGTAGGCTCCACCCCCTGCATACAATTCTAGAATTGTTCCTGCCTACAATTAAAGGGGCAAATCTCCTACCCAAAGTTACCAGTATCCTGTATTGGACGACAGAGAAAAAGATTTATCAGTAAGTACAAAATCGCCTTTTCCATTGCATCCCATGGGGATACAGAGACCGTGGGGTTGTTCCAAAACTGTCCCAGCCTAATAAACATAAAATGGCTTTAAGTTGTTCTTGTGAAAAGTTTTATCCAAAACTGCAGTCTGCTGAAGAAAAACATTAAAGAGTTAGTAATGTCCAACATTTACTAACCCTAATATTGAAGGTATTAAAAAGATAATATTAATGTGCCAAGTTGTATCTCTCAAACCTTTACAGTTTGAGAGATATAAATGCTGAAAGTCTCCCCCTCCCTCCCCTTTTCCAGACGTCAATGTGTAGCTGATGTCAGGAGATCCCGGTCCCACACCAGCCAGCAGCTCTTCAGCGGAGCTGAATGAGCGCTATCAGCGCAAAGTGTTCTTGCTAACCGAGAACACTTTGTAGCTCGTTCCAGTGAAGTATCTGTTTTTTGATAGCGCTCATTCAGCTCTGCTGAAGAGCCGCCGATTCCGCCGACACAAATCCACTGCTGACAGCTTTACAGCTCGCAGCAGGAGGGGGAACTATCAGCGCTAATGGCTTGAGAGATACGACTTGGCACATTAATATTATCCTTGTAATACCTTCAATATTAGGGTTAGTTAATGTTAGACATTACTAACCCTTTAAGTCTTTATGCGCCAGTGTACACTCAAAGGGTTAACTCTATAGAACTTCATAAACTTATGAAGTGAAGACCTGGTAGCAACTTTGAACATCTGTTCAGCAGAAACCTGATGTTTGATAGGCAGTGAACTTTATTTTTATGAAACTTGTATGTTACAGATGTTTTCCTGCTAAGTAAAACAAGGGCAATCTTACCGCATTCATTTATTTTATTCAAAGGTTTTAACAGTTCAAATGACCAGGAAGTGAATTACAGCATGATTACTTCCTGAAAGTTGTAACAGACAGCATGACTCAGTAGTTTCTATCACATTCTATGGAGAATTTGTTAGTGACTTTTCTCTCAAAGAGAATGAGTCAGATTGTCTTAAAGAGCTAGTAGCACAAACTGAATAGTAAGCAGGGCTACATTGTAGACCAGCAGACTTGAAAGAGCTAGTTTATTGATTTCAGTTAACTGTGAAAGTGCCCTGCCAACCAAAGGAGTTATCTCAAGGTCCATTTTTTCTTTGTAAATATGGCCCTGTGTCTTTGTATGTATGTGCTCTTTGCTCTAGTCTTAATTATCTCACATACATATAAATTCACTGCCAGAATTCTCATGATAATTTAACACAAACCGTAGTTTTAAAAAAGAAAAAGTGGTTGCGTTCTGGGGCAAACCATTCACACTATAGATGAGAACTAAACACATCCCACTGATTTACATGGTGATTTTAACATGAATGTAAGAGAGGTATCCAGCGCACTGCATTGGCATTTAAAGCACCACATATTTATTTATTGAATTTTTTAGTTCTCCCCTACAGAGCGAATGGTTTGGCCCAGAATGCCTCCATTTTTTTTTCTGAACATCCGGCCAATAGAGTTGAGTTTTAGTCTTGTTAGAAATAGCAGGTAGAGGGCGCTCACATCACTGAAAATGGAAGAAACAGAACCCAAAATAGTTAATTCTAAAACTGTAATGGCACGCTATGAAAAAAATTAATATATTTAAGTTAAATCTTAATCATTTTCCAGTTATTTATTACTGTTCCCAACACTGGAGATAACAGCATTATAAACATGCAGTGCTCAGTGTATAGGTGCTCCCCGTGTTGCTACACCCCAGAACTAGTGTTACGAACACCAGAGGTGTGGCTGATGATTCTTATTGGCTGCTGTGACTTCTGAACAGCAAATAGCAATAACCTTGCCACTGGCTGCTTCAGATCTTGCTGGAGGTGGGACACAGTGTGCATTTGTACAAGTAGGACTATAACTTTATAATATGGGTACACCCAGAGTTGGGAGTAGCAGCAATTAATTAGTAAAAGACTGAGCTTTAACCTTTTTTCATGTTAGCAGCTCTTTAAGGGTGCATGCTAATTACATTAAATACATACTAACAAAAATAGTTTAAAAATGACTATTTCTTAAATGGGATAGTATTGCTTTGCATGGAAAAACTTATATATAGCAGGGAACAGCCTGCTGAGTAAAGCAAGGGTACTCCCACTGCTGAGATATGTTTTATTCAAAATTTATGGCAGCTTAGACTTGCATTTTTGGTTACAGTACTTCTATGACCTGAAAATGAGTGGTGGCGATGTTGCCATAAAAGTCTATTGGCTGCTACTGTCAGTAACAACACTCCATATGCAGCTGTAGCAACAGCACCACTCTAAAGTTACAGGCAAGTAAGGTACTGCATCCAAACAATTGAAGTTTGAGGTGCAATATCTTTTGAACAAAACATATTTCAGCAGTGAAAGAACCCTTGTTTTACTCAGGATAAACCAGGCAATATATATTTTTCCATATTATGCAATACTATCCCTTGCAATGCACTGCAAACACCTCTGGCACTTAATGGGTTAACAGTCCACAACTTGTAATCACCTAATTATCTGAAAAACAACATATGAAAAAGCCAGTATAAGATCATTAAACAGGAACATTAGGCAAATTAAACATACCTTGAAAATCTTCAGAATTAGGTAGTTTAACGCCACATATAAAATAATCTTTTTGGTCATTCTGCAGAAAGAGTAATATAATGGGACAAAGTCAGCACAACAAGCAAGTGATTCAATTACAATTAAAAGTAACAAATAGATGAGCAAACACAGACACAGATTAAAGAGAGAACTCTGCTTAAAGGGACACTAATATCTCCTAAAAAAAATCTTCTACTTTTGTAGATGTTAAAAAATAAACTATGTGCCACAAATCCTCTCTCTCACACCGCTGTGGTTTGAGAGATATAAGCACTGAAAGTTCCCCCCTCTCTCCCCTTCTCCTGATGTCAGCGTCTAGCTGACAGCAGGAGATCCCGGTCCGGGACCAGCCGTCGGTTCTGCAGCAGAGCAGAAATCGCGTTATTTCAAAAGAATTACTTAATTGGAAAGGTCTACAAAGTGTGCCTGGTTTGCAAACACACTTTGTAGACCATTCCAATGAAGTCATTATTTTTAAATAGAGCAATCTCGGCACTGCTGAAGAGCCTCCTCGAGTCGGACGACTTGAATCTCCTGCTGTCAGCTTTACAGCGGATATCAGGAGAAGGGGAGGGAGGGGGGAACTTTCAGTGCGAATATCTCTCAAACCATAGCGGTCTGACAGATAGGATTTGTGGCACATAGTTTATTTTTTTAACATCTACAAAAGTAGAAGAAATTTATGGGACATTACTGTTCCTTTAAAGGAGGTTTTTTTAATGAAGAAAAAAAAAAAAATGTTTCCTACCGAGTAAATCAGTGATTTTCCCACTGCTGGGGATATATATAATAAATATATATATATATATATATATATATATATACACACATATACATACACACATCCTATATAATAATTCGCTAATGTATGTTTGTCAAGAAGCTGTCATGCGCAGTACAGATGGCTGTGCGCACTGCAGTCATGCACAGTGCAGACTACCCGCGCCACAGCTGATAACGGAGCGGGGGAGTCTCTATTGTGCGTGACTGCACCGCGGCCGTTGCTGCTTGGCAACGTGGCCTGTGTACACGGGCTGATCAACTAGTATATACATATACAGATACATTTATATATTTTTTTAAGCAAATTTAACAATGCAATCTGTGGAAGACCTTGAGTCATTGACCATGACTCACCATAGCAAGTGATAAGAACAAAGGCACTGGGCAGTGATTTTGACAGGAGTGGACAGGGTGCAAAGCCTCAGGATTACCCATGTTGATTCCCTGATATAAATGGAGCAATGCCATGCGTACCTTAATAATTCTGTCCCTACATTCAAAAGTGATTGGTGTAACTGGCTGTCCGTTAGTAGGGGATAAGCATATGATTATATATAGAAGACCTCATGGGTCGATTATGAACCCCCTTACT
Source organism: Rhinophrynus dorsalis (assembly GCA_037306005.1). NCBI lineage: Eukaryota > Metazoa > Chordata > Amphibia > Anura > Rhinophrynidae > Rhinophrynus > Rhinophrynus dorsalis. The sequence continues at coordinate 601,917,259 of CM074719.1, forward strand.
ATAATCCAGCCATAATTCTGCTTTGTTTCCATCCATGCCTGGTGAGTCGCTAGGCGACTTTTGACTGACATACACGTGTGTAACAAGAGCTGGCTCCGCCCCCCATGGAACCCAACTGGTACCCATCCCTCCCATACTCTTGCTCTTTTCTCACCCTTTCCTCTCTTCTTTCCTTGTCTCTGTCTCTCACTACCATGTATAGTCTTCCTCCTCTTCCTCTAGACTCTGTTCCTTCTCATTCTCTGTTCTCAGCAAACCCTACCAACACGTATTCACTCACGATCACATTTCCAGGCATTATCTACTGCTTTACCCCACCACTGGGGGACCTCGGGGAAAATAAGATTCTATCTCACATATTGTTCCAGCGTCCCGATGACTACACTTATAATAGTTTGGTATATACGTCCAGAAACCTGAAGTACACCCCAAGGTATATATACTCTGCTACAATATTTAATATGTGTAGCTAAGCTTGTTCTGTATTCCTTTATACATGTCAATTGCTATGTATTTATCTTCTGTATTGTACTTTTACAAATTTCAATGAAAAAAAAAAAATTATCTATGTTTTATTCAGCTGAAAAAAATCACTAACATTTTCACATCTCTAAGGTTCCCAGTGCAAAAAAATATAATGTTCTGGCACCTGAAGAATTAAATTCAGTGGATGGCAGAGATGTCTCCAATGCATTGTGAGCTTCCAATGGTTTATATAACCATTTTGATCAGTTCTGATTCAGCAACAAATGCAATAATACATGTGTTTGCAAGATAGGAAACGGTATGAGTGGAAGGGGGACATTTTTTCCGGTACTTTCCTGTTATCCGGAACCATTTTCAAAACTAGTTTCAAAACAAATTCCTGTCAGAATCTGTTGTTTCTGGTCATCGAATCTACTTTACACACTAAAATGTTTGAAAAATGTGTTGAAAATGGTTCCAGTTAACAGGAAAGTAAATTTTTCCCAAATCCAAGTGATCTAGATCAGTGGTTCTCAAACTTATCCTCAGAGAAAATGAACAGGGAATCTCTTTATCCCTACTTGAGCACAGGGGAGTAAAAGAACTTGTTTTTAAAGGGATAGTAATGTTTCATAATAAAAGCAGCTCTAATTAATCTTCAAAGTATTTGGTGCATGGAGAGTGTTATTTCAATTCTGTCAGTTGTAGTTCAAGAGTAATTCAATGACAAATTATCCCCCTCCCGCCCCTTTTACTGATGTAACACTGCTCAGCCAGAGCAGAAGTGAGGTGCCCAGGTAGATTGCAAAGAGGGACAATCTTCAATTAAGATAAGTGAAAAAGATGGAAAACCTGTCAAGGGGGGCAGGGATTTCATTGTTCTCACAGTAAGAAGATTGTCCCTTGCTGTGAGCTGTCTGGTCTATGGACTGGATACCACATCTGAGGAGTGGGGGCTTACACTAGGTAAAAGGGGCAGGAGGGGGAAACTGTATTGTTCAATTACTCCTGTACTATAACTCTGACAGTATTGACATAACACTCTCCATGGACCAAATACTATGAAGATTAATTGGAGTTGCTGTTTTTGTGAAACATTACTATCACTTTAAATGACTGAGTCACTTATTAACTCAAGCAGGGAATTCCTAAAAACATGTCCTGGTATTTGTTGCCGAGGGCAGGGTTGAGAACCACTGTCTTTTTTTTAAATAAAAGTACACAATTTAATATCACTTACCGCATCAATTGGATAAATATAAGATAGTTCTGACAGCAACTGCCTACAGCGAATTGTCAGCTGAGCATTGGTCTTTAAAAATAGCTCTCTGTTTAAAATAAGAAAGGAATAGGGAATTGTGATTATTCCAACAACATAAGCAAGCAGTCCTGTGTGCCCAAAACCTCATGGCCGCACCCCAACACCTTGGTGGAGATGCACTAAGGCATGATAAAGAGGTGATACAGTGGAGATGCCTTATCCAGTGGATATCACTTATCCAATTCCTATGTTATTCTATGGAGCCATGCAATAAGATCTCTAACGTTGGAGAAATCATAGTGCATTGGCTCCACAGAATAACACAGGACTTGGAGATTGTAGACTACTGGAGTATTCATCTCCATTTCATCACCTCTTTATCCCACCTTAGTGCATAACCCGCTTCCCCCTTGTGACACCTCCCTTATCCCCAACTGCAGTTCCCCAAGAAAGAACATACCCTTCACCTATAAACATACAAACACAACACACTGGCTAGCATAGTGGTACATAAACTGATCTACATCCCAGATTAAAATATAAACTGGGCATTATAGCAATATGGTAAAAAGGAAGTAGTACCGCTTAATAATAACCCTCCACTTGTGTTACTATGGCCCAAATAATCCCAATGATCCTCCACATTTTTTCCTTGCAACTTGATCCAAGAAATAACATCCCCAGCAGTCCTGGTGTAATGTCCAAGGAGGTAGACATGTCAGTTGCCTGCAGATCATGTGACACAAACCCACCCATCACACAACCCTTAGAGGATTAAGCAGTCTCATACACTGCACCAGATTCAGTCTCATAAAACTGCCAGCAACTGTCATGTCTGCCTTTCTGTACGTGATATCCATGACTGATTGATGATACTATGTTTTACACAAATGAACAAAGACAGAATTCATATGGGCCATTAGGATTTTCTGGCTATAGTAAGGTGGGGGTGGGGTATTATAAGGCTGTGTTGTTTCCCCTTTAAGAAGTAAATACATGGGCCATTATAAATCTTGAGTGGGAATCTAGTGCCTGGGCATTAGAATTGTAATACCTCCATTGCTCTGCAATGCGTTGCATTCCCCTCTGGCACTCAAAGGGTTAAGATACACATACACCATTACCACCTTGTGTAGTGTACCTTGTAAGTACACTCCAAGCATTACACATATTAAACATCCTATACAATAATTTGCCAAGTATGTTTGTCAGAAGCCGTCATGCTCATTAGAGAGTGCCTGAACGCACAGAATTCTGGGAGTTCTGTGCTGTGTGGAATGCTGGGAGTTCTGTGCTGGGAACATTCTGTGCGGAATGCTGGGAGTTCTGTGCTGGGAGCATTCTGTGAAGTCGGCCAGTCTCTACAGTGCATCGCATAAGTGACGGCAGTAAGCAGAGCAGGACTGGCCTTTTAACCCTTTGAGTGCCGGAGGGGTACACAACGCATTGCAAAGCAATGGGTTGCGTACCCCTCCGGCACTTTATATATTATATATATATATATATATATATATATATATATATATATATATATATATATATATATATATATATATATATATATATATCACAAGCAGTAAAGACTGTTATGTAAAAATGAAGGTGCACCTTCAGACTGTTGGAATGACCAACAAGATAAATTACAGAGAAAGCACAAGAGAAGGAAAGAATAGGAGAGATGCTAATATGCAGTTTACTAGAACTCTGTGGAGCTTCATGGGTTAAACCAAGCCTCATATAAACACAATTGTAATCTTTGACGGTCAGTGCTGGATAGTGTGACAATGGCCCTAACAAATTGATCTAATTCATATCTGACATATGAGAAAAGAAGAATCTAATCCACGAGAAGCCATTCCACGAGCTTAATCTGCGGTGGAGGAGATGATGTGCTTATATAATGGACATGCACGAGAGAAAGGCTCGAGTTATTCCAAAAATAAATAGAGGTTTAAAATTCATCATGGATGTACAAGAACTGGGGATGTCGTTTATAAATAAACAGAGAGATACGTTGGCAACTACATTGTATCACAAGCCTATGACTGTTAGATTAAGTATTACAACAGGATTAGGTTCACCCACAACATGTTCAGAGAAATATTCCAAAAAGTCAGTTAGCTTCTATTGACAGAATTTGTCTGCAACAGTTATTATATGTACACACTTCGTTATCGTTGTTATTCACTCTCCAGCACTGACAGTCAAGGATTACCATCATGTTTAGATGATGCTTGTGGTTTAACCCATGAAGCGCCACAGAGCTCTAGTACACAGCAAGGAAGTGAGTACCCTCTTCTTTCCTTCTCTTAAGTGTTTAGTGTAGTTTGTCATGTTTGTCTGTTTTATTTTTTTTTGTCCCAGTATTGGTATTTTAATGTAAATATCACAAGCAGTAAAGTTACATAACGAACTATTTACGGACTGATTTTATATAGATATCTCACAGGTAGGTCACAAGAAAGCATACCCACCTGTAATCAAGCAAGGATATGCGTAAACCATGACTTGTGTTTTCCCGAGGACCACTGAGAATCACTGCTATAAGTGGTTACTTACTCTACCTAACGGTATGTGAGGCCTTGGGCCAATAAACGGACACACACCACAAGTTGTAGTGTTAACGTGCACAATTGGTCCTTATTCATCAAGCCAAGGAGGTGCAATTCTGGAACACCAACTGCTCCATGGAGGAATACAAAGTTTAATCAAATGGGCTTTTAACCCCTCCGTGAACAATAGAGAGGTCTTCAAAGCAATCGCAAATGGTTCAGTTGGTTGAACTCAGAATAATTCTACAATGCATCTATACACAAGGCCCACTGTGTGATTTAATACTATGTATTCTCTAACAGACAGCACTTTTATTTTCTTAATTTACTTATCTACAGTCATGTGTCTTGGAGAAGGACAAGCTAAATTCTCCCACATTCCTGAAGCTCCCACAACTCAGGCAAAGTAGCCTCTCCTTAGAGCAGTGATTCTCAACCAGGGTGCCATGGCACTTTGGTGTGCCACGGACATCATCTTGGGGTGCCCCATGTTTTCTATGAAGACTGACAAAAATGGACTTTTAAATAAAGATTTATAGAAATTGTTATGCACAATACATTTAGTTTTTGTTATTAAGATTATAAGACCTAATAATAACTATATTTATGTATTGTACCTTTCTTATGCCCTTGCTAAAGTACTTTAAACATGTTAGGTGTGCCCCAAATGTTCTAGATTGTGTGTTAGGGGTGCCCTGAACAAAAGAAGATTGAGAACCACTGCCTTAGAGTCAACTCTACCAGCCGCGGCGCGGGCAGTCTCTACTGCGCGTGACTCCCCCGCGACCGGGTGGCAGTGGCACTGTGGCCCGTGTAACGGGCTGTTCAACTAGTATTTAATAAAAGAACTAGCTAATATTAAAGGAGGAGTAAACTTTTCCCTCCGAGTAAAACAAGAGTACTCCTGCTGCTGAAACATTTTCACTTAAAAGGATAGTAATACTTCATTTTACCTTTATTTTATTTTGTAGGCATTAAAAAAACATGAAGAATGATATAAGTCTTATCTCTGAAACCTTTATGGTTTAAGAGATATTCACAAACAAAGTATCCCTTCCCTGTTCAACCAGATCAGAAGGGAGATGCCCAGGTAGACTGCAGAGAGGGACAATCTTCTATTAAGATAAGAGAAAAAGCTGAAAAACTTGTCAAGGGGGGAAGGGCTTTCATTGTTTTCATACAAAGAAAATTGTCCCCTTCTGTTATCTGTACTGTCATACAACCAGACTCACATCTGAGAAGAGATGGCTTACACTAGGAAAAAGGGGCGGGGAGGGGAACTTTGCTTGTGAATATCTCATAAACCATAAAGGTTTGAGAGATAAGACTTATATCATTCTTCATGTTTTTTTAATGCCTACAAAATAAAATAAAGTTAAAACGAAGTATTACTATCCCTTTAAACATTATTACAATTATAACATATTTATTTTTATGAAGATGTTAGCAGCATCAAGAACTGGTGTCCAAAAGGCATTTTTGTTTAGAATGTGCTCTGTGGGAAAGCTTTAGTGATACAATATGACTCTCCACAATACGCGAAAGGGAAAGCGCCACCTAGAGCCCCCAGTTTAGAGTATAATAAAAAAATAAATAAATACTGAGCTGGAATAACTTTTAACCCTCTTGCAACATGTTGGATACTGGCACTCAAAGGGTTAAATGAAAAATCTCCCACCAGTTCGGGTACCCTTGTTTTTCTCAGCAGGAAAATAAATACATACAACACATGGCTGGGGATGATGGGAATTGTAGTTCTGAACATCTAGAGGGCCTCGGGCTGCCCCTCCCTGAACTATGCAATATGGGTGAAATAAACCCTTTGAGTACCAGAGGGGCACGCAATGCGTTGTGTACCCCTCAGGCACTCAAAGGGTTAAAAAAAAAAAACAAAAAAAACCCTTAAATTAAATGGGATTTTAATGCCTTCAATGCTAGAGGTCTCTACACACCAGTTCACAGAATATTAGGGTAGAATGGAGCACCAGCATATTCAGTAGCGCAGTACACTAGTGTGAGAGTAACACTAATAATGAATTGAAAGACAAAACAAGATGCAGTACCTTCCCAAAAGAGCTTAAATCAAGCCAAGGGTGAACACCACAGGCATGGGCTACCTGAGTCCCTCTAAGCTGGAGGGATGCAGGTTGCCCACTTGTGGTATAACGTACACAACTAGGCCAAAATCCGTTACCTTTTCGCTGTACATTCTTTTCTCAGCTCACTCAGAGTCTGATTTTGTTTTTCCAGTTTCTCACGTTCTAAGTTAAACTTATTTCCTTTAAAAAAAAAAAAAAAGAAAATTATAATGAAAAAAATTATAATAATCCACGACAATACAATAAAACACATGCACAAGCAATTCAGTCTTGCACTACCTATCAGAGCAATTTGCAGGAAGCTAGGGAAAAAAAAAAAAAGAGACAATGATTCACATTTTCTTACATCACATCTGATTCAGGTGTTGAGCTTTAAGTCAGAAAAGAAGTTTTATTTTATTTTTACAGTGCTGATTTCTTTTTTAAATCAAAATACCAAAAGTAAAGCTGGAAGAGTGGTTTTGAAGAAAGTGTTAGATGTCGCTGCCTTGAAAGGGAACACCGGCCAGAATAAAAACGATGTCTCAACATATGGCGTTTGACTCAGATATTCAGAGGGAAAAATGCACTGGATTATCACGCTAGGTGGAGATTTACAAGCTATGGTTTAATGAAAACAATGCAAACACACACACACAACGGAATTAAGTTTTAATGAGTTCCAGCTCACCCAACCTTGTGCTGTGTGAGACAGAAAAAAAAAAAAAGTGGCATACTGGGAATAAATTTACTATGTTAAATATTAACCAGTGCAACTCTAGACTGATTAAAAAAAAGTTGTATGCAATATGGGCTGGCGCACCAGTTGTGAATATCAATTACCTACTAAATATAAAAATATACTCCAAACATCTAATTGATGCAAACCAACAAATTTTAATCAAATGAGTAACAGTACACAGTGGTTTGTAATTTCCAAAATCTAATAACCTCAATATAAAAACACAATTTTTTGTTTAAAAAGAAAATAAACAATATGTGTATACATAGGCATCTATAATCTAGCTGTTATTGAAATTGTGTTATTGGGTAATATGTTATCTTAAACCGAAGTTCCCACATCCCAAATTTGCTTTATTTAACCCATTCAATGCATGGGACACGCTTCATGCATATCACAGGTATATATACTTAATACAAAAAATACCCAAATTTAAACCAAATAGACAAATATACACCACAGAACTCGTAATCAAACATGTGACACTTTCCTGGTTATATAAACCCACTTTCCCTATCTAAACGATCGATCGTTACATAAAAACATTAAAAAAAAAAAAAAAAAAAAATGATGTCTCCAAAATTCGTGTCTCCCTGGACAGAAAAATCATGATAATGCCGTATATCTTGTGGTCATACGTTTGCTGTCTTCTGTGTCACCGTAACTCTAGGTCTCTATAATTATTCGGATCTTCCGAATGTCTTCACAACAGATTTGTATACCACATTCAATTTAGCATCATAGACTTGTTGCATCTGGTTAATGTTATAACGCTTGCCAGCTACTATATAGCACAATAGATATATTCGTCAATGTATCTCAATTGTATGTACTGTGTTTCACTCTCTTTTATATAAAAAACTTCTTCCTTTGTGACTCACAATATAATCTTCTGCGTAATCAATGCTCAACATTAGAACATATCGGATACATAGATGCACTCTATTGAGGGGCAATATTTCATTGTTTTCAAGCCAGCAATCCACAGGTGTATTTTGCCTCTCTCTTATTTGCAAATCACCCTTTCTTGGTTTTATTGTTTGGGACTATAAATCAGATTTACCGTTCACTACAATATAGACTTGCGGTTACCGCGTCCTATCCGACCAAGTTGTTGCTGGTGGGGCGGAACAAGCCTCCTTCTTCCGTCACCCTCGGTGTATCGTAACAAGCATTCTTCTTCTGCCGTCCTCAATGTATTGCAAATACGGCTGTATTTACATCTGTGATATTAATGAACCTCATTCTGTCTATCAGGGGGCACAGTCCTCCAAAGCGTTTCGAAATCCTCCAGTCTCTTTCTCAGGGAGATAAAGTTATAGAATGATCTAAAATTATTTTTCTCCTCCCCCCAAGTGTCTCAGAATGATTGCATCACGCCACCTAAATATTTGTCTCACTCCTAATTATCTATCTTAAAGGGGATGTAAATTCAAGCGTATGTACATATACATGAATGTCTTCCTAATTACTCTGTGTTATACCTAACCTCATCACGTCTTGAAATGGAACTGGAGCAGCATTCTCATGGTAAAAAATTATTGGTATTGACATACTCACATTATTATCTTACTATTTAACACAATGCATTATTGCACCATGTGTATACTTGAAAAACATGCATATTTCTTTTCCCAACATCTCCTAGACGTATAATATAAAATATTCCAATATATTACCTTTGTAACACAAAATATATACAAAATCTTAAAGGAGACGATAATACTCATTAAAATAATTAACGTCTAAAATACTAAATCCTCTACAGGACCCACTTGACTAAACTTATGGGACCAATCAATCCAAATATATTGGACGAACCAATCTAAGTGTATGTGCTCTTACACAATAAAAAGGCGAATTTACGAGAGTAATTAGGAAGACATTCATGTATATGTATATATGCTTGAAATTACATCCCCTTTAAGATAGCTAAGTAGGGATGAGACAAATATTTAGGTGACGTGACGCAATCATTCTGAGACACTTGGGGGGAGGAGAATTAGGCATATAGGGTAATATAGGTAATTTTAGATCATTCTATACTTTTATCTCCCTGAGGAAGAGATCGGAGGATTTCAAAACGCGTTGGAGGACTGTGCCGTCTGATAGACAGAACGAGGTTCATTAATATCACGGGTGTAAATACAGTCGTATTTGCGATACATTGAGGATGGCAGGAGGAGGAGGCTTGTTACGATACACCAAGGGTGACGGAAGAAGGAAGCTTGTTACGCCCCACCAGCAAAACTTGGTCTGACGGGACACGGTAACCGTGAGTCTATATTGTAGTGAACGGTAAATCCGATATATAGTCCCAAAGAATAAAACCAAGAAAGGGTGATTTGCGAATAAGAGAGAGGCAAAATACACCTGTGGATTGCTGGCTTGAAAAACAATGAAATATTGCCCCTCGATAGAGTGCATCTATGTATCCGATATGTTCTAATGTTGAGCATTGATTACGAGGAAGATTATATTGTGAGTCACAAAGGAAGAAGTTTTTTATATAAAAGAGAGTGAAACACAGTACATACAATTGTGATACATTGACAAAAATATCTATTGTGCTATATAGTAGCTGGCAAGCGTTATAACATTAACCAGATGCAACAAGTCTATGATGCTAAACTGAATGTGGTATACAAATCTGTTGTGAAGACATTCGGAAGATACGAATAATTATAGAGACCTATAGTTACGGTGACACAGAAGACAGCAAATGTATGACCACAAGATATATGGCATTATCATGATTTTTCTGTCCAGGGAGACAGGAATTTTGGAGACATCATTTTTTCTTTTTTTTTTTTATGTTTTTATGTAACGATCGATCGTTTAGATAGGGAAAGTGGGTTTATATAACCAGGAAAGTGTCACATGTTTGATTACGAGTTTTGTGGTGTATATTTGTCTATTTGGTTTAAATTTGGGTATTTTTTGTATTAAGTATATACCTGTGATATGCATGAAGTGGGTCCCATGCATTGAATGGGTTAAATAGAGCAAATTTTGTGATTTTGTCCGAGGTAGCCCTATCTAACGGTAGATGTGGGAACTTCGGTTTAAGATAACATATTACCCAATTACACAATTTCAATAACAGCTAGATTATAGATGCCTATGTATAGACACATTGTTTATGTTCTTTTTAAACAAAAAATTGTGTTTTTATATTGAGGTTATTAGATTCTGGAAATGACAAACCACTGTGTACTGTTACTCATTTGATTAAAATCTGTTGGTTTATATCAATTAGATGTTTGGAGTATATGTTTATATAGAGTAGGCAATTGATATTCACAACTGGTGCGCCAGACCATATTGTATCCAATTTTGTTTCCTTTTGGGATTTTGTGAGCAGAAGTCCTGGTCAGGCAGCAAAGTTGAGACTATTTTTCTCATCTCTCCATAACTGTGCCACTTATAGTATTCATTTGATTAAAAAAAAGAGTCAGGTGTCTTTAATTCTCTTTTGGTCAGAGGATGAAAAGACACTAAAGTATAAGGGCCTAAAGAAACATTGGAATGTGAAACATTCGCAAGTACATAATTTCAATACGAACATGCAAAATTGTGTCAACATGCAATTGTTCAAATAATAGTTTCAATAAACTTGTGGTGTGATGATGAGAATGTATATCCCTATTGTTCATTTAATGTCTGGTAAGTGCTTCTTTCCTTCTATGGCTGCATTTCCAGCTATGGTAGAACCATGACCACTTATCAAAATCAGTGCCCCCCTGGCATGTCCATGCAATCATTTTGACAGGAATAGCCAGAGGGGCTTTTCACTGCAGTGAGGGGTAACTCCACACTCTTGGGACATGGATAGATATACAAATCTATACGAAAGTCTACTGAAAGACACACAGAGTTGTCAGTGTGAAAAGTGACAGGGTGAAAAGGCAAGCTGTTGGCATCTTTTCAGATGAGATGAAAGTGACACTCTGCAGCTGAAGGCAGACATCTTTGCATAGGGACGTCTGCGCCATCAGTCCCAGTCTGCTCTAGGAGGTGTTTGTAGGTTGCCTGTATTTGCCTTTTGTATACATTTATGTACTATTTTCTTATCTTCAATGATAATTCTTTAAATAAAAAAAAAATGTCTTGGCGGTGATCTATTTGAATGGATGCTAGTTCTGCGGATGTGTGAATGACTTACTTTTGTCACTCAGTGACTTCTGCTCTTTATGTAGTAAGTCCACCCCCCTGACCAAGGACTTCTTCTGCCTCTCCAGCTCGTCCTGAAGTACCAGGATCTTAAGACGTAAGCACTCGCTCTCTTTCTTCTGTAGAAACAGTGAATAAATAGACATTGCTTACTGACACAATAAGCCAGATGCACAATATAAAAGTGATGCAAGTCAACTACATCGTAGGGGACGAATACAAGTTTTCAAAGGTTTAACCCTTTAAGGACCAAAAGGGGTGTGCAATGCATTGCCCTGTGATGCACTGCACAACTTTCTGGACTTTACAATGTTAAGTAGGCTCAAGCACTCTGCCTACTTCAGATTAACCCTTTGAGTGCCAGAGGGGTACGCAACGCATTGCTTTGCAATGCGTTGCGTACCCCTCTGGTACTCAAAGGGTTAAGAGAGAAAAAAAAAAAAAAGCACGCTAACAACTGTCATGTCCTCCTCCATAGACATGACAACCAGGACTGCTAAAGATGCCATATGTAGAAAAAAGGGCACAAGGGCAAAATTTATAGCAACAATTAGGTTTTTCTGGCCACAATAAGTTAAGAGGGAGGTTATTATTAGGAGGGGTTAGTACGCCTCTAATTATTCTATAATCCAGATTGATAACACTCAACTCTACTCAGCTCTAAATCGTTTTTGCTCACGGGTTATGCCTATGCTTATTACAAAACCTAATGTTCGTAAGATTTATTTTAATGCATTACAAGTGGTTTCTGTGCAGGCACGCAATTCAGTAAAGCAGTGAGAAAAGCAAACCAGGTTCTTGGTTGTATAGAAGAGGTATTAGTAGCAGGAAGAGCGGTACTTATGCCACTCTGTAAACTAGGAGTCAGAAACACTCCTCTAAGGATTGGCCTGCAATAGAAATTTGCAGGCTCTATTGGAGTGGTGTCCTACCCAGGGTGCAGTCTCTTTTAGCCCATTATTGCCTTTCACAGAGAGGAAATAGCCTAAAGCACATCATACTGGTCCTGCCAAACCAGCAGTCTCACCGCGAAATGCTAGGCAATTCCTCTCTGAACAAGAGAAGCAGCCAACCCTCACTGGTGAGGTCCAAGAAGGCCAAAATGTATGTCTGAGGTTGGCTGCTTCTCTTGTTCAGAGAGGAACTGTCTGGCATTTCGTGGTTGGACTGCTGCTATGTTAGGACCAGTATGATATGCTTTAGGATATTTCCTCTCTGTGAATGGCACTAGTGGGCTACAAGAAACTGAACCCTGGGTAGGGCACAACTCCTACAGAGCCTGCAAATTTGTATTGCAGGCTATTTCCTAATTGAGCATCTCTGCCACTCTATAGATCACTGGTAAAACTTCACCTGGAACACTGTGTAGCATTGTGGAGTCCACATCTCCAGAAGGATATTAATAAACTGGAGGCAGTTCAAAGAATAGCCACTACAACTGCGTCAAGTCTTTGTGACACAAGGTGTTGAGTTAGACTCAAAGAACATAATATGTACAGCTTGGAAAAAAGGCAGGATATGATGTTGATATGTCTCTGACTGATGACTGTTCTAACAAAATTCTATACAAACTATATAAAAAAAAGCAATGGAAATTTCAAGAGATTATTTGTCCCCTGTGGTGCAGCAGATTTCTTTCAGAACTGATCCAGTTCTTCTTAGCGTATCTACGTAGATAATTCAATTTCAGAATACACAACTTTACGGAGAATTTCAGAGCATTACTGTGGCATGTAATGTTTTTCTAATGCTTATTTAAACCATAACACGCTCATGAAAATGCTAAAACGGACAGATTATCCGCCATGTCTGTAAGCTCAAGTTTTGAGAAACTTTCTATGTTATTTGAGTGGTTAAAAAAAAAAAAATTAAAATCGTTTAAGCATGGTAATTAAACTAAGGCTTTACATTAAACAGAGCACCTGACAGAAATCATAAACTCAATGTCCCGAGCAACTTTTACATTCCAACAACACCGCAAGACATGGTTTCTAAAAGGTGTCAAATCCAGATGGGCCATGCTCACAAAGGATGCTATGCAGGGCATTTCTAAACAGGAATGTTAAAGAAAACAAGTGTAGTGCAGATTGGATTCTCAAATAGGAGAATTATTAAATATGTCTACATATGTATGCATATATACATTAAATGTGTTCTAACCCTTTGAGGACCGGAGTGTGCAACGCATCACTACGTAATACATTACACACACACACACACACACACACACACACACACACACACCCTAGAGTCACACAACAGTACTCAATGAACTTCAAGACAAAGGTGACACTGATCATCAAAACATTGACCTTCTAATACACACACACACACACACACACACACACACACACACACACACACACACACCTTTTCAACCTTTTTGCACCTATTTAAAGACCAGTGAGCTCTGGACTAATAATGTTCTATATATAAATGTCTGTAACGTGCACCCTGGCATTTGCCCTCTGTGTCTGGAGTGTGATTACTACATTACATTCATCTATATGTACATCTCCATACATCTCTGTCTCTCTGTCTTAATAGATCTATACATACACACAATATATATGTACGCTACTGTTCAAAAGTTTGGGGTCACTTAGAAATGTTCTTTTTTTTTGAAAGAAAAGCAAATCTTGTCCATTAAAAAACATCAAATGGATCAGAAATACAGTGTAGACATTGTTAATGCTGTAAATGACTATTGTAGCTGGAAACGGACAATTTTTAATGGAATATTCGTCAACGAAAGCAAAGTCTGAAGGACACAATTATTTAAATTAAAAATCATTATTTCTAACCTTGTCAACATCTTGCCTATTTCCTATTAATTTTGCAGCTTATTTGATGTATGTTTTCATGGAAAACAAGGGAATGTCTGAAGTGACCCCAAACTTTTGAACGGTAGTGTATGTATATATTTTTTCATAATGAAATACCAGCTCGTTGCTCAGGGAAGTCAATCGAAGTTTTTCTTCTATCTCCCTCCCAATTTTTTGAACGGTTACTTGCGTCTGTTTTATTGCACACTGGGCCCGATGAAGTCTGTAGAGAATGAAAACACATTTGTTTGAATTTAGTTTGAGAGGATGAAAAGTTCTATAAACAACTGCTGAGTGTTTAAAGATGAAATTAAAATAGAAAAAAAGAGAAGAAAAAAGGTCTACCATCTTGTAGCACTGAAAACATCTCTATTTGGAAAGTCAAGTTTAAAGTGGAGCTACCACCCGACACAATCTTTAGCTTCACTAAGTCCCCATCTGGTGACTAGCTGCTTAGCAGCGCTAGTCGCCAGAATTATTACCTTATTTAATAGATTTCTGCTCTCTTCCATGGGTGACAGGCAGGACAGAGTGCGGACATCTTGCCATTGTGACGTCCGCGCGCCTGTGCGGTCAGTCCCAGCCAGAGCCAAATGGCTCCTAGCAATGCCTCCTAGACCCGGCTGGGACTGACAGCGCAGGCGCGCTACTAAGCAGCTAGTCGCCAGATGGGGACTTAGTGAAGCTAAAGAGTGTGTCGGGTGGTAGTATTTATAGGGAAAGCATATACACTGCTATTGCACCAATATATATATTTTATTCAGGATTATCTATTGACTTTGCAGCAGCTGCCAGACATTGGGCACTATTGTGAAGTTCACACACAGTCCACATTATATTGCAACTTTAGATTCCATTAACATAAATACTGTACACTTTAGTAAAGGATAATATCTTGTAAGCAGGGCTCTCTGCACTACTGGTATCCATATGTACACGATTCTGATGTTTTCAGTTGTCTCATGTGGTGATGTTGCTTTGTACGAGAACTGCTCCACTTTTTCCTACGGTATCAGCCTCAGTATTTCCAGAAACAACTGTAAGCCGGTAAAAGTTATTTTTGATCATTACTCGAAAGGAGACAGTTAAATCTATTGTATGTGGATCAACAGCTGCTATATAGGCACCTTTGTGTAATTATGCTAACAGCCATTTATTCTTAAAATCAAATATTTAAACTGTGCATTTGTATTTATTTTTTAATGAAAACATATATTGTGAGACTTTTCCTACTGAAAAAAAAAAGACCTTACTTCTGCTTTCGGAAGATAGTTCATTCAAAAGTTATTATAGCTCAGATGACCACAATATAATTTTTTTCTATTGAGGTCATTAATTCTTGAGTGCTATAGGTCTTCAACACATTGCTTCTCTAGCTTTCAAGTGGTTTAGGGCCCAGTTTAAAGGAATAGAAACTCTATTTTGACTTTACGCTGCATACCCCTCTGGTATTCAAAGGGTTGAGAGAAATCCCGGTCATCAACTGCCAATCAGACACCACAATATCAACACTGCCACAAAGGCAAGACTTTTTACAAAACTGCATTTTCACTGAATAAAACAAATGAAACCGTAATCACTTTAGAATGAAGAATCTCCACATACGTCCACCCTTAAAGTGTTAGTAATGTCCAACTAAAACTATTTTGCATTGTGTAGAGCTTAAAAAGTAGAACTGAATGCAAAAAAAAAAAAAAGTATCTTTCAAACTGCTATGGTTTGAGAGATATCTGCATTCAAAGTTTGAGGTTTCCTGCTGTCAAATGTAAAGCTGTCAGCATGAGATCTGTATCGGCCGACACAGAGGCTCTGCAGCAGAGCCGCAATACATTATTTAAAACGAATGACTTCATTGGAATGGTCAAAAAAGTATGACTGCAAACCAGGCACACTTTTTAGACCATTCCAATGAAGACATTCATTTTAAATAACGCAACTGCGGTTCTGCTGCAGAGCCTCCGTGTCGGCCGACAAGGATCTCCTGATGGCAGCTTTAGAGCTGACAGCAGGAAACATCAAGCTTTAATCCAGATATCTCTCAAACCATAGCGGTTTGAGAGATACATTTTTTTTGCATTCAAGTCAACTTTTTAAGCTCTACATAATGAAAATAGTTATAGTTGGACATTACTAACCCTTTAACTTATTATGGTCATAAAATCCTAACAGACTATGAATTTTGCCCTTTTTCTTCATATAAAGGGCTAAAACTTTCAGTAAGGGACAGAAAAGCAGAGAACAGGCTTAAAATAAAATAAAAATGGCCAGAGATGGGGACATTAACCCCTACAGTTCTGGTGCTGTGGAAGCATAAGTGTAGGTCACTGTATGACCTACTGACTCCACTTTGTACAACAAAATTAATTATTTTTACCAAGACAACAGTATTTTGTTTACACAGACTAATAATAACCCGTTGTACTTAACCCTCTGAGTGCCAGAGGGGTACACAACGCATTACAAAGCAATGCATTGAGTACCCCTCTGGCACTCAAAGGGTTATTATTATACAATCATTAATGTAAGATTTACTGATATGGAGGAATGTAATACACTTACATACACACCACAAGGTTTAACTCTAAAAAAGTGGAAAATCAGGGAGGGAAAGAGGGACATGGGTATTTCAGCCCTAAAGGGACAGTGCCCCCCAAAAACTGTACATTCCAATTTTAATAAAAAATTAAGCAACTGGGCATAAATGATCACAGGAGAACTTAAGTGTTGATATATATATATAGATATATATATATAGATATATATTTTTTTTAAATGATAGTTTACGTTATCCTTCCTATAGAGTAATTCACTAAAACGTGTGTAACGATGCAGTCATGCGCAGTAGAGACTGCCCGCGCCGTGGCTGATACAAAACTGCTCTGTGTCAGCCGCGGTGCGGGCAGTCTCTACTGCGCATGACTGCCCCGCGACCGGCTGGCAGTGGCACTGTGGCCTGTGTAACGGGCTCTTCAACTAGTTATTAATAAAAGAAATGGTGGGCTATCCATATAAGTGTGGTATCAAAAGAAAGCCCTAAGCGTGCTTAAAACGCAGTATATAATTTGTGTGGGTGTAATAAAGAAATTAGAGGGAAAATACTGTTGAACAAAGACATACTTAAAAAAAGGTCAAAATTGTTCCGGTCCGTTGCAAACCATCCAGATTCGCCCGGTCCCTAAGTGGTTCAAATTATGCTTTTAACCCCCCTGAATGCTAAAGAGGTCTCAAACAATGCTTCAAAATGTGACCCTAGATTGTCTCACAATGCGTTACGTAACCCATTGGTCATTAAAGGGTTAAAAGGACCATGTGCAGCGAGCAACATTTGAGGTCCTGCTAGTGACTGTTATGTTTGCAGCCACAGACATAACATGTCATTCACTCTGCCTGCTTCACTTAGATCAACCTGCCAGTAATATGTTATGTCTGCCTACATGGACATCCCATTGAAAACCAATTCTAGAGGTCATGTATTGAACAAAGGCAAAAGAGCAAAATATATAGGGGCCATATGCGTCGGAATGATGCAGTCATGCTCAGTAGAGACTGGCTGGACACGCCGGCCTCCAGTCCGAGTGGTGACATGGCTGATCCGGAGAGGGGAGCTCCGAATGGCCCATCGCCTGTTTCCGCTACTGGCTCCAGGGCAGCAGCCGCTGGGTGGCACTTTGGCCCATGCACATGGGCCTTCAATACTAGTGTGTGTATACACACACACACACACACACACACACACACACACACACACACACTAGTTGAAGAGCCCGTGTACACTGGCCACAGTGCCACCCAGCAACAGCTGCGGTGCAGTCATGCACAGCAGAGACTGCCCGCGCTGCGGCAGATAAGGGAGTGGGCTGGTCCGTGCGTCTCCACTGCGCATGTGCGGTTACAAACACAGGGAGCAACACATTCTACCACTTTATGTTACAGGATTAGAGCTATGTGTTAGAGCACTCACTAAGAATCCACTGTAAACTCGCCTGGGTGCCAGTCTCACGAACCTGTAAATAACCAATGGAAAAACACACTCACAGGTCTTGTAGATGAACAAAAGATGCTGATCAACGTTTCGGCCCAAACAAAGGCCTTTATCAGTCTCGACAACATAATTAATCAGCATCTTTTGTTCATCTACAAGACCTGTGAGTGTGTTTTCTTCCATTGGTTTTATATATACACACACATACACATACATACATAGACATTTACTGCTGCTTTAATTTGTTGCTAATTTGTTGTGTACTTGTTTATAAGGAATCCATCACGTAGTTTTAAACTACTCGACCCTGCATACGTCAATTCGGTGCCGCGGACAATACACCTAAGGATGTTGCTCTATAATAGAAGCGCTGCTTTATTTATTTTTCCATACTTCTTTCTGTCTAGACAGAAAAGAATCACAACCTTTTCAGCTGCAGATGCAGCCTACGTCATACAGATCACCCAAAAGCAAGTATTGTCAGAGAAGGCAGTAAACAAATTGCATGTAGAAAGAATCACGTTGAAAGCATTCATAATAGGTTTTTATATGCCAGATTAAGAGATTTAACCCAGCAATGGGCACCCTGAAGTCCTCCAGCTATTGAAGACTACAATTTCCATTATCCCTGGCCAGCCAATGTGTTTTATGGGAATTATGGGACTTGTAGACCCGAACTGCTGGAAAGCCACTGATTGTCCAATCCTGCTTTTAACTCTGTGAAGAAAATAGGGGTGTGAAGTCATGTGGTCCTCAATGGGTTTAAAGAACCAACACCAACCTTCCCCCATTTCTTAAATATGCACAGAAAATCCTAATGGCCCACTGAATTCCGCCCTTGTTCCTTTGTTCAGTGATAACATCCTTAGTCAGTCTTTAATGTCAGTCTATAAAGAGAGACATGACCGCTACTGGCAGGATGTCAGATCCATGGAGGCAGACATGACCGTTACTGGTAGGATGTCAGGTCCATGGAGGCAGACATGACAGTTAATGGCAGGATGTCAGGTCCATGGAGGCAGACATGACCGTTACTGGCAGGATGTCAGATCCAAGGAGGCAGACATGACCGTTACTGGCAGGATGTCAGGTCCACGGAGGCAGACATGACCGTTACTGGCAGGATGTCAGGTCCACGGAGGCAGACATGACAGTTACTGTCAGGATGTCAGGTCCACGGAGGCAGACATAACAGTTGCTGGCAGTTTTTCTGAAACAGACAGAGTGTGCGAGTCTGCTTAACTCTTTAAGGACCATAAGGGTGTGAGAAGTAATGTGCTGGAGACACATTCAAGGGGGGAAAAGCCCCATTTAGATCAATGGGAATTTGTGGATATTTATTTGTTCCATATGGTGCAGTTGATCGCTCCAGGTCTTTTATACACGTGGCCCAAAGTTTCAGCCAAACAACATTTTTTTCCAAGTTAATCATACGTCGTCTAATAATACATTGCTTTTTATACATTAAATGATATTAAAATGTTATTTCTGCTTTCCAGTATAAAATACATTAGAACAGTCATATTTAATAAACATTTTTTCAACATGTATAAATGCAGATTACTCAAGTTTATTAAAAAAAAAAAAATAATAATAAAAAAAAATCTATGACCTTACATTTAGTTTGAAATAGCTGGAAAATAGATAAAGATACAAATGGTTTAAATTTGAACTTCAATGGGACAAATGTATAAAAAAAAGTGGAGGAAATGTAGGGCAAACCAACTGGACCATAGGGAACAAATAAAGTTGGTTTAAAGGGGGCTTTTAAAGGGACAGACCATTTAAAAGGCAGTTATAATGTGTTTCTAAGTCTGCTTCAGTGGTAGTAGATTTGTTATATAGGCCTAGGGCTGCTCTATGCAGCAGTTCGGGGGGGGGGGGGAATACCCATCCCCCCCAACGTGACTGGAACCCAACCTGGGGGTCTCTCTCAGACACAAACGTCTGGGCTGAATGCGCAGGCTCCATAGATCTGCTGTATCAGGTTTTCTAGCCCAAAACAGAAGACCCATGGGCACACCTGGGAACTTTGAAAATGGCCTGAGCCTGACATCTTGGAAACATTAACCCTTATAGTTCACAAGAATGCAGATTGTTGGGGCTAAGTCTCAGATTGCTTTAAACCAGTGGTGCTGTAATCAGCCCTTATGGAAGCTATAAGTATACTTGGGAACTTTCAACTGTGGAGTCCCTGATGTCGCTGGGGAAAAAAGTGTTGTAAATTGTGGTAAAAGGGGGTGGGGTTTGCCCATGAGTGGAGGCGGGGCTTTCTGGGGCATCACACAGTTGGGCAGGAAGTGGGAGGAACTGGGTGGGGAAGGAGGAAAAGTGGAAGGAACTGGGTGGGGGGGAGCAGAAATGGACAGAGTTTTAAAGAAAACTCCCAACATCAGCCTCTGTTTTTGAGACTGCATTACCAGATTCTCCAGGGCAAAGCCTGAGAGTACCCAGGTATGGCTATAACATGTTATAATTTAGTGGTATTACTGCTTGAACACTCGCAAAGACTAGAAGAACTTCTCCTTGTAGATTTTGGTAGAAATGGCACCAACTGGGAGACTAATAAAGGAGTCAATTTGTGCAGATCACAGCTGTATCTTTATCATGTGAACTGGATGAAAACCCAGAGACTCAGGGTGATACTCAGAGTTCCCAGGTAGATCTATGGAGACCTGAATTGCTCAGGACAGGAAACACGTGATGCAGAACAGATACAATTGCCGGAACATCAGAACCTCCATTCTGCTCTCCTGCTGCTGAGCAGTTCTCAAAAATATGGCTAAATACAACTTATACATTTATTTTGACAGTCCTTTCAAAATCACCAAAGTTGTTTTTAGGTACAAAGGGTCCTTTTAACATATTGAATGCTGCAGAGGTCTACAATGCATCACTTTGCAATCCATTGGAGACCTCTCTACCATGTTGCTTATATTGTGACCTATTAGGAAATTAAACAGCTATAAATTATTTACATTTGTAACCCTTTGAGTGCCAGAGGGGTACGCAACACACTGCGAAGCACTCAAAGGGTTAAGTGCAGATTTTAACCCCTTGAATCCTAAATAGGTCTCCCACGCTTATATACAATGCACTGGTGGCCACTAACATGAAATGAGTTTAAAGGAGCAGTAAACTTTTTTTAATGGAAAAATATATACTGTAGCGTGTTGCCTGTTGAGTAAAATAAGGTACTTCCACTGCGGAGAGATGCACATTTCCAGAGTTATTACAGTTTAAATCTGTGTTTTTTTAAATTAGCAGTGGCCTCTAGTGGTCAAATTCCAATGAGTTATTATATTACATTCTAATGGAGAGGAAAGTCAGTGACTTACAGTTCTCCACAGAATGTGACAGGAACTGCTGAGTCACTTCCTGTCAGTTAGAACTATCAGGACGTAAATGCACAGCAAATTCACTTCCTGATTATCTGAATTGTTATATCATTTGAATAAAACAACTGACAGCAGTGGGAGTGATCTTGTTTTACTCACCAGGAAAAGCTCTATAACATATTGGTTTTCATAAAAAACATTTGCTGCTCCTATAATTCTGAGTGTCAGAGGGGTAAGAAACGAATAGTGTTGTAATGCATTGACTACAGCACCCAAAGGGTTAAAGTCTCGTTAAGCCCTCTGAGTACCAGTGAGATATCCAGCACATACCTGCCTGGCACTGAAAGGTTTAAAACAATGGGAATCTTTGCTATACAATGTAGAGTTCTTTTACCACACTCTTTGACTTTATACAGCTTCCCAACAAAGTTGAATGACCTTTTGTAACCAGCAGGGATCAAATAAGGTTGGGGAGGGATTTTGTGACCATGTTACAACCATATGTTCATTCGAGCTATGCTAATGGGAAATTATTATACTACTAACTGTACAAATATAAATATACTGTGACACATATACTTTATATAAAGCAACTCGAAACATGTGGCTTACACAGCTTCAACCAACCACATCCGCATGCAATGAACCATCACAAAAGGAGTTTGTAGAACAGAGGGGTATCTCCTCAGAGAGTAGGGGGCTTAGAGTAAAGATTTGGAGATATTAATAATGATTTCATCAGTGACAGGTATTCAATCAGGAGGGAGCATGGCATATCGTTCTTTGCTCAAGAGAAGCAAGGCCTCCCCTTTCCAAACTTGCCTGCGGCAGATATTCATAACAGAGGAAGCAATGTCAGTCATGCAGAGGCCACAGACGCGAGGCATGTGTGAGATGCCATTCTACCACAGCGACTGAGTTCTACAGTAATCTTAATGGCTCAAGTGAGATTTCAGAGCAATCAATTTAGAAAACAGATACAGACCACCATTTAATAACGTACAAATGGACAATTATTTTATGTGAGGGAAACATCCTTGTCCAAAATATTTTCCTAGTTGTATGGCACTTCAGAGAGGGAGAGAGTGTAAAGGAGGGAGAGAGAGGAGAGTGAGAGAGAAGGTGTGAAAGAGGGAGAGAGAGGGAGAGAGAGAAGGAGAGGGAGAGAGAGAAGGAGAGAGAGAGAGGAGAGAGAGAGAAGGAGAGAGAGTGAGACAAAGAGAGAGGGAAAAGGAGAGATAGTGGGAAAGAGGGAGCGGTGTGGCTCTAAGATTACACATTGACTTAAAGAGATAATGAGTCATTACCTGGGAACTTTCAGGTTTTGACCCTGAGACTCTGGGTTTTGAGACAAATCTCAGGGTGAAGGGCCAAATTCCCAGGGTGAGAGAGTCCAGTGTGACCTTTTATATATTCTGCTCCAGTTAATTGCTTCTTTTGCCTTTAAATTGGTGCCACCTGTACCACCAGTTGGTGCTTGTCTTGTGTGTGTGTTTATGCAATGATATTTAAGTTCCCTGAGCACTGACTGGAGCACATTTTGATTACTGCGATCAGGGTAGTATCTCAGAGAATCTATATTGTGGGAACTTCAATAGTTAATATTTACAAGATCTCAGGGTCAGCCCGTTTTGAAAGTTCCCAGGTACAGTTATAATGTTAGGTTCGATCACTCCTTATAGTTTCTATTAAAGCTGT
This sequence comes from Rhinophrynus dorsalis, assembly GCA_037306005.1. NCBI lineage: Eukaryota > Metazoa > Chordata > Amphibia > Anura > Rhinophrynidae > Rhinophrynus > Rhinophrynus dorsalis. The sequence continues at coordinate 601,940,373 of CM074719.1, forward strand.
CCACTGCTGGCAATGTTCATATTGCTCTCCTTTTTTGTAGTTCTGTAATAAAATGTCCCCCTCCCGCCCCTTTTTCCATATGTTAAGCCGCCTCCCCTCAGATCGGAAATCCGGTTTCTTGACCGAACAGATCGCAACGAGGGGCAATTTTCTGTCCATCACTATATGGAAAATCCTAACCCCCCCCCCCCCCTTGAAACACAAGGGCAGGTTTTTTTTCTTATCCTGACAGAAGATTGTCCCTCGGCGAGATCTACCCGGACCGGCTTTCTGATCTGAAGACAGAAGATTAATGTATGCAAAAGGGGCAGGAGGAGGAAACTTTATAATATAATTCCATGTAAACTAGAGCGACAGGAACACTGCCAACTGTGCAGAGCGTTAGTACAAACTATAAGGAATTATCAAACCTTACATTATAATGAACCATTACTATCTCTAACAGCTATGCTGCTGAAAATGTATATCTATTGTGGGTCTCACTCTGCTCTGGAAGAGTGAAACATTCTCTCAGTGCTTGCTGATACAATTAGTAGTTCCCTTAGCAGAGAAAGTCAAAAGAGCTGTTCTTCTGTGTAGTGGCACTGCTGTAAGTGTACAATCAGGCCTGAGGGCTATGGGAAAACAGCCCATGGTCCGTATTTCATCTAGCTCTGCTAATAAATAAATTCTGTTGAATTCTGCTGAGAAATTCTGCTTATATTTGTGCCCCATTACATTTAAGTCAAATTGTTGATATCTGTACTGTTCCTGAAGAGGATATAAAATTAAAGCTTGTTGCAGTCAGAGATCATAATAAACTACGGAGTTTTCGAAACCACCGAACCTGAAGCCTGGATGGTTTTGAAAACTCTGTCCATTTTAAAGAACTATTTACTTGGTCCAGGAAAAGGAACAGCCAACTGCAAAAGACTTTCATCTTCACATGCAATTTGCCTCTTCACTGAAGATCCAAATTTCTAGTCTGTCAACTGAACAATTTAGTCAACTTGATCTGACTGAGCTAGCACATGCACAGGGAGACAAATGTCTAATTCATCCATATTTTTCCAGTTCCTTGTGATCCAATAGATTTTTCACAATTTTGGATCTTACCAATTCTCGCATGCCACCTCGCTGTTCCTCCCTGGTGACTGATGTATGCCACAGTCGTGGTGTTGTCCAACTGTACACTAATCGGAACTCCCATACGAACCGGGGACCAATGAAGGAGGGCTAATCGGATCACCTGGACTTTCTGAATGTTGATGAACAGCAGACTCTCTTCTGGACTCCACCTGCCTTGGATACCTATGTGACCCAGCACAGTACCCCAGCCCCTCAGGATGGCATATGTGGTGACTAGGGCCCACTCCAAAGGTTCTCCACTGCTCCAGGTTTGGTCGGTGTAACCATCACTAGAGATCCTCCCTGGCCTTCGGAAAGGGAGACATCTGCTGAAGCAGATGCGCCAGATTCCTGGACCAATTCCTGAGAATGTGCCTCTGTAGTTCCCTTGTGTGGAACAGAGCATGGAACAGCTTTCAGGGCAGACATCAACCAACCCAACACCCTTTATGAAGTCCTTTATCATGGTCGAGGACCACTACAGCATCCGAGACACTTTCTGGAACAGAAACTGAATCTTCTCCTCTGGAAGGAAGACCTTTCCCTGACAGGTGTCGAACCTCACTGCCAGAAAAAACAGAACCTGGGAGGGAATTGGAGAGGGCTTCTGCAGGCTCGGAAATCAACAGTAGTGTAGAATGCGGGTGCAGTCTTGGACATGGTGAGCCAAGACCACCCTGAAGGAGCTTTGATGAGGAAGTCTTCAAGATATGATGTCAGAGAGATGCCCTGTGTGTGAATGCAGGTTGTCAGGGCAGCCATGATCGTTGTGAAGATTCCTGTGCGGAAGCCATGATTAATAGCAGAGCAGTAAAAGGTAAAGATAAAAGCGAGGCCAGGTACTCCCCTGGGCACATCGCCACGATGACAGAAAGTAAAGTTTCCATCTTGAATTGATAAGAAACTACATACTTGTTGAGGCAATTGAGGTCCAGAATGGGCAAGTATTCAAGAGCAACAAGCTTCCTTTATCAAGTCAAAAGCAATTGAAGGGAGTGTCTTTCTCTCAAAATATTGTATAAATGAATGATAGTCCAATAAAAAGAGGGGATATGATAGAAACAATAAATTACATAAAGGGATTCAACAAAGTGCAGGATGGAAGTACATTTCAAAGGAGAAAACATTTTGGACAAAAGATCAACCTCTAAAACTAGAGGGACAGAGGCTTAGAAGTAATGTAAGAAAGTTTCACTTCACTGAGAGGGTAGTAGGTAAGTGGAATAGCCTACCAGCAGAAGTGGTAGAGGTTAATACAGTGAGGGAATTTAAACATGGATGGGATAGGCATAAGGCTGTCCTGAAAATAAGACCAAGGACCAAATGATGTTATTTGCAATGGCTATATATTGTAATTAAGAGCAAGCTTCATGCAGATGAAGATTACATACACATTAAATCAAGTCATAGCTAAGCAACTCATAGCCATGTCTAATAAAGACTGGGAACCACCTCTTGGTGCCTCTGGATCTTTCCATAGTTCCAGCGCTGTCAATTTTAAGAAGTCCACGTTGTTTCCTACCAATCTGAGCAACGCCCTGTAACTGGGGCGTTTATAGACTTCCATTTCTTAGGGATGAAAGATGTGGCAGTATTTAACATATCTACAAATAAGCTTTTGTCTAGTCCACTGATATGTATGGGTGGCACGCTAAAGAATACTACTATTAATTGGGTCATAAGGAATTTTGATTTTGGCGATTAAAAACACAAAGTTTAATTACTGCACATTTTACTCCTTAATAAGTCTTCATTTGTCATGACTGTACTTTGATTTAATATCCACATCATTTGGACTCTAGAGCAGTGATAGTCAGCGCCATGTCTCAAGGCACACCAACAGGTCAGATTTGCAGGATATCCCAAAGGAAGTACAGGCTACACAATCACAATGACCGTGTCCTTGAGTACTCACTTGTGATTAAGTACAGGTCTCCACACATTGAGAATTAAAGGGATAGTAACATTTCATAATAAAAGCAGCTCTAATTAATCATCATAGTATTTGGACTTTGGAGAGTGTTATTTCAATTCTGTCAGAGTTGTAGTACAAGAGTAATTCAATGACAAAGTGTCCCCCTCCCGCCCCTTTTACTGATATAACACTACTCAGCCAGATCAGAAGGGAGGTGCCCAGGTAGACTGCAGAGAGGGACAATCTTCAATTAAGATAAGGGAAAAACCTGAAAAACTTGTCAGGGGGGGGGAAGGGCTCTCATTGTTCTCATAGGAAGAAGATTGTCCCCTGCTGTTATCTGTCTGGTCTATGGACTGGATTCCACATCTGAGAAGAGATGGCTTACATTAGGTAAAAGGGGCGGGAGGGGAAACTTTGCTTGTGAATATCTCTCAAACCATAAAGGTTTGAGAGATAAGACTTATATCGTTCTTCATGTTTTTTTAATGCCTACAAAATAAAATAAAGTTAAAACGAAGTGTTACTATCCCTTTAAATCATTGACAAATGACCTATAAAATGTTGGGAGTGACCTGAAGATTCCAGATTGAGTATTTTGAGTGCTTTGGGAAAAAAAAAAAAATAATAATTTGAGAACGCTGTGATAGATTGTTGTTTAATCAAGTATAATCAAGGCAAGTATACAAACAAGTCCCGTGAAGCATACTTTGCAGAAATAAAAAGCTTTCACATAAAGTATTATAAGTTATTCATTACAGTTCTTTTTACAGTCCATCAACAGCTTCCAGACTTCTTCATAACCAATTTAGGGGAAGAGGGAGGGAGGATCAGTGTTGTCCGTGATCACACATCCCTTTGTCTGGGTTCATTTGTATACAAAAAAAGAGACTCATAAAACCCATGAGGAACAAGTAAAATGCATCATAAAATAAATGAAAGGCTGCTGCTGAGTAGAAACACACAGAAATATGCAGACATATAATTAGGATCAATCTATGAGGCCCCTTTCACACTGGCGACATCAACACAGTGATGCTCTGTTGCATCTGTCGGCCCACAATGAAGTATCAGGGGCAGATCCAGAGAGTTCCCAGATATACATGTATGTTTTTATTTATATAGGGTACAATAATGCAGTAATTACGTGGTTATATAGACAATCATAAAGGGAACAGGAGGTGAGCATACATTAGGATAGGAGGTCCCTCTCCCTGGTTAGCTCCAGAAAAGCACCTTTTTTTTGTCCTTGAAACAGGAACCGACTGCCCCAAGGTCAAATGAAGAGCAGACAGCAGAGCTAAAAACAGAATTACCCTCCAATTTTCAATCAAGGATAGGAATAAATGGATATTTTCGCTCCTTGGATGCTAGATATGTCTCTTGCGCAGCCAAGGGGTTCATTTAAAGGGATAGTAATGTTTCACAAAAACAGCAGCTCCAATTAATCTTCATAGTATTTGAGCCATAGAGAGTGTTATTTCAATACTGTCTAAGTTGTGGTTCAAGAGTAACTGAATGACAAAGTATCCTCCTCCCACCAACAACAGTATGGAAATAACACTCTACATGGCCCAAATAGTAACCCGATCTTAAGAAGAGCCGAAATAGCGCAATGGAAAAAGAAATGCTTAATTGTAATGGTCTACAAACTGTGCTTGCAAACCAGGCACACTTTGTAGACCGTTCCAGTGAAGTATTTATTTTTATATATCACTGTTTCGGTTCTGCTGAAGAGCCGCCCGTTAGGTCGCACGACCAGACTCTCCTGCTGTATAAGGGGTGTGAGGGAGATAATTCATAATATTATTTCACGATATATATAGCAAATTCAGCATTGTATGCATTGTAAGAAAGGATTGCAGCGTTTTTGATATGAAAACATTACTATCCCTTTAATCAAGAACATTTTCATTTGCTTTCAATTACATTAAATGTATTCTACACACTCTAACCGTACTGTTGTGCCACTGGCTGCACTGGCAAGAGAAATTCCAGGGTGGCTCATTCCTTCTTTGTTGTACATAATGTTTCAGACTAACTAAATCTCCCGTGTACAGTAATTCACTAATACAACAGTTGCCTCAGAGACAAACAAGAATTGTCAGGATACACAAGAGGCCCTACAACCAAAAGAAATGTTTCATAATAAAAGCAGCTCTAATTAATCATCATAGCATTTGGACTTTGGAGAGTGTTATTTCAATTCTGTCAGAGTTGTAGTTCAGGATTAATTCAATAACAAAGTATCCCCCTCCCGTCCCTTTTACTGATGTAACACTGTTCAGCCAGAGCAGAAGGGAGGTGCCAGGTAGACTGCAGAGAGGGACAATCTTCAATTAAGAAAAGGGAAAAACCTGAAGAGCTTGTCAAGGGGAGCATGGCTTTCATTGTTCTCATAGGAAGAAGATTGTCCCCTGCTGTTATCTGTCTGGTCTATGGACTGCATTCCACATCTGAGAAGAGATGGCTTACACTAGGTAAAAGGGGCGGGAGGGGAAACTTTGCTTGTGAATATCTCTGAAATCATAAAGGTTTGAGAGATAAGATTTATATCGTTCTTCATGTTTTTTTTTTAATGCCTACAAAATAAAATAAAGATAAAACGAAGTATTACTATCCCTTTAAACACAACAACAAAAAAAACCCTCCAACAAATTTATAACTATAAACTGAAAATTTTCCAAACGTGACTATGGTTTTGAAGATTCTTAAAGTGCAGCCAAACTTAGATCAGAATTTCCAAACAACCCCCTTTTTTTTTTTTTTTTTTTTTACACATATGGACCATAGAATTTAATAAAACAGCATTTTAGAAAGAAAAAGCAAACAGACAATAGTGTTTAACACATTAGTCTTCTGCTGAAGCATCCAAAAATGCATACTACAGCCAAAAACACACATATGAGAACAGATGCAATTTTACATGGGGGTTTTTTTTGAAGTTTTTCAAATGTTTACATATTCAGAAGATGTTTAAAAAGCAGCTGTCATCACAATTATATTTCCCATTTTATTTGAATTTTTTTTTTTTTTTCTTCAAAAGCAGTTTTATTACATTTCTTCCCTAAGCTGCTGAGGCTGATGTAACAAACCAGTAGTGCAATTCTAGCACAGTTATGTAGCAATGGGAGGAGAGAAAAGGATAAAAGTGAAATCAGGAAAAAGCTGCACAATTTTCTGCAGCTGAAAATGTAGCCCTACAGAACCTTTATTTAGCAGGTTAAAGATGTGCTCAAAAAGGTAACTTATCTTGGGCATGTAAAAAGCCTTCTGACATCTGCTTCCACAATGTTGACAATATTTTATATATAAAGACGGTGAGATAGAGCAGTATTAAATACCCTGACTGTAGAGCGTGTTCAAACCTCACGGCTGCAGGTTCGAATCCCGGCATGGTCAACTCAGCCCTTCATCCTTCAGAGTTTGATAAATGAGGGTTCACTTTTAAAAGGTTGCATGCAAAAGAGTGTGCGACCACTTGACTCGCTAACTATGTCGCCTGGTTAAAAATGCAACATGAGAATCTTGAACTGCATGACAGCACAAAATTGTCATGTTGCCTATGGAATGTAGCATAGAATAATTCTGGAGCCGGTCACTGGGTCTCCCTGTATCTGAAGTGTAATTGCAGGAGTTAAGACATGGGAACATTTCAGTGGCTTAAGATTTTATCAGCCCCAAGGATTACATACTCACACCCGCTGATCCACTTGGTTCTCAAGCACTTACAACTAAGCAGCTGCGGTATCTCACTCCCCTTCTCTGCGTGCTCCGCTCCTCCCTGCCATTCTGCATGCAGAGAAGGGGAGTGAGAGGCCACAGTGGCTTACTAGTAAGTGAAATGTTCCCATGTCTTAACTCTTACAGTGCCAGCATTGAGTTATTATGTAGCAGATATAGGGAAACCCAGTGACCAGCTCTAGAATTATTCCATGTGACGTTCCGTAGGCGACATGACAATCTCGTGCTGTCATGCAGTGCGAGATTCTCATGTCACCATTTTTAACCAGGCGACATAATTAGTGAGTCAAGTGGTTGCACTCTATTTTGCGTGCGACCTTTTAAAAGGATACCATAAATGAGCACCATTGATTGGGTAATAACAACATGTATTATTTAGCTGCCGTTTCAGATAATTCCGAGAGCATGTGCCAAAAGCATCTCGAGTCCCACTGAGAGAAAGACGCTATATAAATACTAGTTATTATTATATATATACATATCTTTACATGTACCCATTTTCTCTGGCCTCTGAAACTCCTGGTTGGCACCTACACAAACCTGTCTGCCTCTGAATATGTTTAGATTTTTGTCATGAATGTCTCTGTGAATTCCTCAATCATTCTTTTCAAAAAACAATTCAACAAAAAAAACAGACTATTCACCAGCCTGAATTATTCAAAGAATACCTGCTTGGACAATGCATGTACTCAGGCACTTGTAGTGGGGAATTGATAATGTTGCATTTTTTTCTAACTAATTAAATACCAAATGTACTCCTCTGTTTGAATACCAGAGGGATATGCAAGACATTCTGAAGCAATGCGTTGTGAACCCCTCTGACACTCAAAGGGCTCAAATATACCATTAGAGATCTGCAATATACTTTATTCGATACACATTTAGATGATTTCCACACAGATATTAAATAGTTAGCAACATTCGTGTTGTTGCTCATATAGTTTTATTAACCTATTAAGGTGGATCTGTCAACCTAACATATGCCTAGTTCATTTTACAAACAGCCTATGTGTCATGCTAGCTATTTGTTTTTAACCCTTTAAAACTCCATAGGGGTGTGCAATGCATTGCTTAAAGGTGAACTACCACCCCGCAATAACTTTACATTAATTCTTCATCTGGCGACTAGCTGCTTAGTAGCGCTAGTCGGCAGAAATATTACCTGGTTTAAAAGATTTTCTACTTACTCTGAGGCGGACAGTAGCAGGAAGCACGGACATCTCGTCATAGTGATGTCCGTGCGCCTGCGCTGTCAGTTCCTTTTGGAGCCGGCCGGCTCCAAAAGGGACTGACAGCGCAGGCGCACGGACGTCACTATGACGAGATGTCCGTGCTTCCTGCTACTGTGAGCCTCCGAAAAACTGGAAAATCTTTGAAACTAGGTAATATTTCTGGCGACTAGCGCTACTAAGCAGCTAGTCGCCAGATGAAGAATTAATTAATGTAAAGTTATTGCGGGGTGGTAGTTCCCCTTTAATATAAATAGTTTGGGTAAAATGAACTATTTGCTGGTGGCAGAGGATGGCAATTTATGTTAATCAGTTTCTCTGCTGGGCCGATATTGCCATACAGTGAATCTAAGAAGAGACCACACACTGCCGGAATTTCTAATAATCTTATATTGCCTCAAAAAAACGCACATCCAAGATATTGTCCACAAATATAAAAGACAAGTTTATTCTTAATCCGCATATAAAATAGAGAGTGTACCTCTGATATAAATATTTCACAGTATCTTCCACCATATGGAGACACACAAATCTGGGGCCTGCACATCAGTAGACTCTGCTATGTGGTAGCAGCGGTATGCACGGAACTCGTTGATCGATGTGAAGCCACATAGCAGCGTCTACTGATTGAAGCCCCCAGATTTGAGTCCCTCCATATGGTGGAAGATACTGTGAAATATTTATATCAGAGGTACACTCTATGTTTTGTATGCGGATTAAGAATAAAATTGTCTTTTATATTTGTGGACAATATCTTGGATGTGCGGTTTTTTGAGGCAATATAAAAAGGTCCTTTTAAGCTAATGGGGAAAGCTTATTTTCACGCACCCACGTTGCTGTCCTATTATCAAATTCCATGATAGGTGCTGTTGCCATATTGTATCAAGTCTGCTGTTTAACTCTGGCAATCAATTTAAAGTGATACCATCTGTGAATCGGAGGTAAGAGCTGCTGGAATCTGTGTGTTATTAGTTGGGAATTTCGAACAACACAGTGAGGGGTTTTGCTCTCCTTTAGCAAAATGAATTAGCATAAAATGAATTAGCTAACTACTGGAATATGCATGTTTTCAGAGCTATTACAGTGTAAACTATAGGTTTTTCACCAACACACTCAGATTTCAGATCATTATGCTGTTGCACTTTATGGGAAAGAAGAGTCACTGACAACAGTTCTCTACAGAATGTGATAGCAACTGCTGAGTCACTTCCTGTCAGGTTATACTTTCAGGAAGTATGTTCCAGAAAGTCTAACAACTTGAACTGTAATAACTTTTAAATGAAAACTGCAAGTGGTGGGAGTACACTGTTTTTAATCAGCAGGAAATGCCCTATGACATATAGGTTTTCATTAAAAAAAAAAAAAAAAAAAAAAATATACTGCTCCTTTAAATGATTTGCATAAAACACATTAAATAAATGGCAGTAATATTAGCTTCACATTCATACTTTTATTAACCTGTTGAATGTTAAGAGGCCTGACAACCAAGGGGTTAATCAAGCCCATAGTCTTTAAATTCTTTACAGTATAAATATTGTCAAGAGACCGTTAAAATAAAAAGGACAATTTTCCGTAATGTGCTCATTTGCCAGACATTAAGTGCTGTTTATTTATCTTTCAAAATCCCTTTACAGGAATCTGCCTAAAACGAGGGAGTCTTAGGACAATACGGGGAGCTTTAAGTCTTCAGTCTAGGAATGTTAAAGTATTGCAAGAAATCTGAAAGGCAGGGAGCCACCTTGTCAATTTCATACAGTGATGGAGTAATGTAATGATTAGTACACTTGAGAGATGGATTGTAGGGTTATCCATTGTTAGGATTTGAAGAAAGAAACTTTGATTTCTCAAATATATAAACGTTCCTTGAAGAAAAAGGTCAAGTGCTTGTAATATGGTCCTTAAGGCATTTAAGAGAGTACTAGGGGATCCATTAGAAAGCACTTGAAGGTGCTGTGATACCGTAACAGTGTGCTGGAAAGTACAGCCAAAGTGTAACCGAGCAGAATGTAGACAAAATCATCATAAAATATAATTAGTCTAATATTACCATGTGTGGATTTATCGAAGCATGTTAACTATCCAACAGTGCCACCTTGAGGCAAATTAAAACCACTGCATTGTAACAATGTTAATACAGCAACACACATTTATTTGGTAACCACCACCTATAGCAGGGTTATTAAGGTGTGCTAATTAATTATGTGTTACTGTTCTACTAGTTCACGTGCGATAGTTATTTACGGCTTACTATCCTACTAGTTCACGTGTACTAGTTAATTATGTATTACTGTCCTACTAGTTCGCGCCCGCTAGTTAATTATGTCTGTCTTACTAGTTCATGTCTGATAGTTAATTATGTCTTACTGTGTAGTTCATGTGTGCTAGTTAATTATGTCTTACTGTCCTACTAGTTCATGTGTGCTAGTTAATTATGTCTTACTATCCTACTAGTTCATGTGTGCTAGTTAATAAAAGTTCTTCAAAGACTCACAGGCAGACGACAGCGCAAACATCTTGCCGAAGAGGTATCTGTGCACCTGCCCTGTCCGTCCCTGTCGCCTCTATGATTGGTGAGGGGGAGATGCATTGTATCTTAACGTACAGATGGGCAGACAACACATGCACACAGATGCCTCTATGGCAAGATCGCTGAGTCTCCGAAGTAGATTTCTAAATAATGCCAGACTTAAAGGGATAGTAATGTCGGTCTCTTAAACATGTATAGTTTGAGAGTTATAAGGTTTTAAAGTTCCCTCTCCCGCCCCTTTCACACACGTCAGCCTCTAGCTGACAGCAGGATATTCTGGTCCCGGGACCAGTGGCTCTTCAGCAGAGCTGAAATAGTGTTGTTTACAAAGAAATACTTCACTGGAACGGTCTAGAATGTGTGCCTGCAACCATGGGGTTCACTTCTGAATGGTCGCACGCAGAAGAGCGCGTTAAGCCCGTTAAACACACGGAGGCAGCTGGAGCGCCTCCACGTACTGCAAACGGAGGTGCTCCATGAGCCAAAGTGGGACTTGTGGTGCAGCATCCAATGTCAGGATCTTGAAGAATGAACTCTGCCAAAAGTAGCAAATTCCTCCATCCTGTCAGCCCTACTTCACCAGTTTATGCATGGCTTCCTCAAAAATAATCCCTATTTTTCTTCGGCACACTGAGGCGCTCCAGCTGCCTATGTGTACTTAACGAGCCCATTGACTAGACAACGTGACAATCTTGCTGTGTCATGCACTGCGAGATTGTCACATTGTGCTTTTTAGCCGGGTGACCCACTGAAAGAGTTGAATGAACGACCAAAATCTCCTGCTGTTAGCTAGAGTGCTGACATCTGTGAAAGGGGCAGGAGGGGGGACTTTAGAAGCGCATATCTCTCAAACTATACATGTTTGAGAGACCGGATTTACATCAGCTAATTTATTTTTTTAATATCTACAATATTACATTTTGTTAAAAGCAGCCATTACTATCCCTTTAATAAGTATAACACAAGTATGGATGTGCTTAACGTTACGGTAAAAATTAATTGGGGGGCACTTGTATATGCGGGATAGTTCCGCTTTTAAAGGCTAGAGAAGTCTCCAATACATTGCTTTGCAAGGCACTGTAGACATCACACACATTTAACCATTTCAGTGCCAGAGAGGTATCCAGTGCATTGAGATACAATACGTTGGATACACCTCTGGACCTCAAAGGCTTTAAATTATTTAAAAACCCCTATTTAAAATCCATGGAAATATTTCTCCCCCGTGTTGCAAAGCAATGTGTTAAGAGACTGCTCTGATGTTCAAGGGGGTTAACCCCGAGTGCCAGAGAGGTATCCAATGCATTGCACCAGAGAGGTACAGAATGCATTGTAAAGCAATGCATTCCGTACCACTCTGGAATTCAAAGGGTTAACCCACTGAAGACTAGTATGGCGAATAACACATTGATAATTAATGCATTACATACTCCTCTGGTCCTCAAGGGGTTAAAAGCAATGAAAATGTTTGTTTTCTATGAAGCTCTGCACAATAAACTATTTCTTACAAAAGCTCCTTGAAACCAACTTTTGCATTGGATTTCTTATGACTATTTGTAACAACCTACATGCTATTGACGTCTCCAATGCACTACAAAGAGACATCACAAGCAGTGACGGGCCTTACTCTTTATTCACTGGCCTGTACACATTTGTACGGCACAAAAAACGATATCGGAGGTTTAGCAGTAAAACATAATAAAAAATAGACAATGCAAATCCCTTGCAGTAATTGATTCTTGCCTGTGTAAGATCTCACAATACAATACCACCACCTTGTGGCAGTACAAAGTACTTGCTGCCACATTGAGGATGTCTAAGTTGATTGTCCCTGATAAGAAGTTACTGTTTCTTTTGTTACACCCTGAGGACCAAATGACTGTGCAAAACATTGCTGTGCGATGCATTTTCCACACCTCTGGCCATCAAGGGGTTACAAGAAGAAAGAACTAAAAGGAAAACAAAAACAAAATTTCTCTATTTGCGTTCGGAGTAAACAAATCAGATTCGGAAAAGTTTTGTAATTCCGTAATGTGGGTGAGAGAACTGAAATCTACAGGGTCTCAGGATCAAGGAAGATTGATTAACCTCTTGAGTACCAAAGTGGTCTGCCAGTTATCGAAACTCCTCTAGAGTTTAACCCCTTAAGGACCAGCAGTGCCAGGGTGTGTGGTCCTTTAGGACCAGATAGCAAAGTTTGATCTGTCAGCACACCTGACTGATCACGTGTGTCAGCACACCTGACTGATCACGTGTGTCAGCACACCTGACTGATCACGTGTGTCAGCACACCTGACTGATCACGTGTGTCAGCACACCTGACTGATCACGTGTGCCAGCACACCTGACTGATCACGTGTGCCAGCACACCTGACTGATCACGTGTGCCAGCACACCTGACTGATCACGTGTGCCAGCACACCTGACTGATCACGTGTGTCAGCACACCTGACTGATCACGTGTGTCAGCACGCCGAACAGGGGACTGATAGTGAACACTCCGGTCTTGGAGCGGAGTAAAAAATGTGTGACGTGCCAGGGCCGCCACTGGTCCTTAAGGAAAAAACAGCAGTCGTGGTCCTGACACATCACGGGACGTTAAGGGGTAAAAGCGTAACTTTTTCAGTGACTTTCCACTACATCTACTCCCATAGGAGATGACATATCCACTTAAAATACATATGCCTTGTCATCCTATATAATAATTAGCTAGGATGTTTGTCAGAAGCCATCATTCTCAGTAGAGACTGCGTGCGATCAGGCAGTCTCTACCGCGCATGATTGCATCGCGTGAGTGAGGTGATGCAAGACTGCATCGCGTGGAGCAGTGAGGTAGTGCCGCTGCCTCTTAACCCTTTGAGTTGCAGAGGGGTATGCAACGTATTGCAAAGCAATGCGTTGCATACCCCTCTGGCGCTCAAAGGGTTAACATCACCCGGACCTTGGCCCGTGTATGCAGGCTTTTACACTAGTTTAGTATGATTTGTTCCTTCAGGACTGAGAAAGCAGCCACAATGCATTGCCAGGTTCGATCATGCTGCATTCAGTTATTCACCAGTGACTTTTATATTTTATAATACAAGGTCACTTTAGTACAATGTAAATTTTATCCCTTTGAGTGTTAGAGGGGTGCGTAATGCATTGCTTTGCAATTAATTGCATACCCATCTGGCACTCAAAGGGTTAAAGAGATTGTAGTGTTGTTAAAAACAAACAAACAAACCTAGATCACCGAGTCTTCTTTATAATATAACAAACACATTGCGTTATTTCAAACCAGTTACATTATTGTAGTTCATAAAATATTAACGGTAGAAGGATCCCACGCCTGCCCCTTCTGGCCGCCTCCCACTGAACCTCTAATAGTATTGTGCAACCCAACGGATGCAGCGAGGGACAAACTTCAGTTAGTATGTATAAGGAAAATCCTGCTTTCCCTGAGGAAGGAGGGCAGGATTTTCCTTTGCTTACTGAAGATTGTCCCTTACGGCATCCGTCCAGACCTGCATGATCTGCAGCAGAGATGTGGACAGAAGTTATTCTTATGAACTACAGAAAGGTCAGTGGTTAGAAATTGCACAATGTGTTTCTTATACTATAAAGAAGACTATGCGATCTATTTTATTTATTTTTTTTATTTTATTTATTTTTTTTTTTTTTACAACATTTCAATCCCTTTAAAACACAATACCTCCTAATAACCCCCCAAAACTCACCATACTATGACCAGAAAATCCTTATAGCCTCTACGGATTTTTCCCTTGCATGAAGAGATACCATAGTCACACTCATGGGTGTCATGTCCATGAAAGGAAAAATGACAAAACCTCTGACTCTGCTCACTGCATGGCTGTCTGAACCCTTTAACCCTCTGAGTGCCAGTGGGGTACACAATGCATTGTTTTTGCAATGCATTGCTTACCTGTCTGGCACCCAGAGGGGTGTGCAACACACGCACAGTCATATCTCCCTCCGTGAACAGGACATTCAGGACTGACTGAAGAGGTTATTTTTTGAACCAAGAAACAGGGGCAAAATTCATAGGGGCTATTAGGGTTTTCTGGCCATAGCACGGTAAATGAGGGGGGGTTGTCATTAGAAAGTGTCAGTTCACTTTTAACGGGATAGTAATGTTTCACACTAAAAGCAGCTCCAATTAATCTTCATAGTATTTGGGCCATGGAGAGTGTTATTTCAATACTGTGAGAGTTGTAGCTCAAGAGTAATTGAATGATAAAGTATCCCCCTCCCATCCCTTTTACTGATGTAACACTGCTCACCTCAGAGCTGCAAGACTGTCTGGATGGATAACAGAGAGGGACAATCTTCAGTGAGCATAAACCTGGAAAACCTGAAAAACCTGTCGGAGGGGGGGGGGGGATCAGGGTTTTCTTTTTCTCACAGTAAGAAGATTGTACCTTGTTGTGACCTGTCTGGTCTCAAAACCAGATTCCACATCTGAGGGGAGGTGACTTACACTAGGTAAAAGGGGTGGGAGGGGGATACTTTATCATTCAATTACTCTTAAACTACAACTCTGACAGTACTGAAATAACACTCTCCATGGCCCAAAGATGAAGATTTATTGGAGCTGCTTTCATTTTGAAACATTACTATCCCTTTAACAAGATTAGGGATCCATTTTGCTATACCTGACCTCTTACCTTAGCAATGAGAACACCCCGTAAGAGTTTCGAACGGCGTTCTGGTCCACTTGGAGATGACTGTTTCTCTGAGACTCTGAATGATTCTGAAAGACAGGTCCATAGTCTTTTACACAGCAAACTGTTATGTGTCATCCTGCACTGGAGTAGATTACTCAGAAAAAGACTATGGCGCTACAGACGTTTCACTGCACCGGGAACCAATGAACTGGACAGGTCTCTAACATCCAACAGGCTGAATAATACTGTGAGATGCTCTGTTTCAAAGGTATTACAGTTCAAATGGTTGGGAATTTTTACATTAAAGTGTCAGTAACGGTGTCAAAAGAGACCTGATACTTTTTCATCTCATATTATTGGAGAGATAAGCCTAGAATAGCCATTTAAAAAAATATATATTTTATACATTAATTTATTATAAACACACAGTACACACACATGTACAGAAACACACAATCGGGCACACAAATACAGTATTTATGAAAAACTAATGGGTTTGACAAAATATACTGTATTTCTCAAACAATAATACATAATCTTAACTAATAACAGTAAATATTATGTTTGTTAGTACATACTGAAAATCCAGAATTCTCAATAATTGGTATCACCACCATTTGCCTTAAAGCGGAACTACCATCCAATTAAGTATACCGCCCCACATAACTGCATATCTGGTGATTAACTGCTCAGTAGCGCTAGTCACCAGAATTATTACCTGATTAAAGAGGATTCACTATTCTTCCAGGACTGACACCAGGACAGACCAATGATATCTTGCCATAGTGACGTCTGCGCTGTTAGTCCCAGCCGGGTCTAGGAGGCGTTGCTAGTAGCCGGCCGGCTCCAAAAGGGACTGACAGCGCAGGCGCACGGACATCACTATGACAAGACGTCTGCACTCCATCCTGCTGTCAGTCTTGGAAGAATAGCGATTTCTCTTTAATCAGGTAATAATTCTGGCGACTAGCGCTACTGACCAGCTAGTCACCAGAAGGACAATTATGTGGGGCAATTTTATTATTGAGTGGTAGTTCCGCTTTAATGACTGATTTAACTCTGTCTGCCATTGATTCTACAAGTTTGTGCAGAATTTTCCAATCCACATTATTCCAGCACTACTTTAGAGCAACTCAGAGTGTCTAGAGAGGTCACAGTATGTTTCGCTTTTTCCCTTTTCAAATTTTCCCAAAGATGTTCACTGGGGTTGAAGGACGATGATTGCGGTAGGGAAATCCATACAAATCAGCACTCCTTGCTCTTCTTTGGACTTTAGATACGCCTGGTGCATCTTCGATGTGTGTTCAGGATTGCTGTCCTGGTGGAAAATGAATCCTCTCCCACCCCACTTTAATCCAGAGGGGATGGCATGCCTCTGCAGAACAGAGTGGTAACTCTCTCAAAGTGCAGTTCATCTTGTGCAAGTCACCAACTCCAGAATAGGCAAAGCATCCCAACACCTGGATATTTCCTGTACCATATTTAATTGCAGGTTTTACACACTGTGGTGTTAGTCTCTCATGTTGCTGTCTCCTCGCATGAAAGTTTGAAAATGTATAAGCAAATGGTGTGTGAAGAGGATATTCATATACATGGCAATTTCAAATAAAGATTTAACAAAGAGATTGTCTCAGTGTTAAAGGGGAGCTAGGATCTCTATACAAGTTTGCCTCTGTGTAAAGTTCCTATAGCGTTAACATGTAATCTGTGTTTTTGTTTTATATATAGATTGATAGATATCTAATGCGTGCTATGGCGAAATCTACCATAGTCCTGCAGTCTGTCAATCTTCTTCTGTTCCTTCCCAACTATTACCTCGGTCCAACCTCCTCCAATGACGGAGGATTTCTCCATGCAAGCTGGAGTGGTCTCATTGGCAAGAGAGAGCTACAGCTTACATGCAGAAATCCTCCGTCATTGGAGGAGATTGGACAGAGGTAATACTTGGAAAGAACAGACGAAGATTGAAAGACTACAGGACAGAGCTTGTCCTAAAGTGATGTCAACGGCTCATTTTTAAAACGGTAAATTTCACCGTAGCCAGCATTAAATTAATTTAAAAACAAACAAACAAAAAAAAAAAAAAAACACAGATTACATGTTATCGCTATAGGAACATTACACAAACTTGTATATAGCGGTGAGAGTTCCCCTTTAAATAATGTATTCCTGAATAAAAAAGTATCACCTGATTACAGTATTTTACTACTTTTTAACCTTTAGAGTGCTAGAGGGTATGCGTTGGTACTCAAAGGGTTAATAAACGATGGTGATGGTGGAGTCAGACTTTTGGACCCTATTGTATTTACATACACACACATATACTTGCACTCACCTGGATGCAGTATGAAATACTACACAAGTCCTTCTCTTAAAGGATAATAAAACCTTATAATAACTACTTCTCATTTACCTTATTGTGGCCAGCAACTCCTTATTACTCCTCCAAATTTTGCCCTTGTCCCTTGGTTCAAAAGAGAACATCTTTAGTTAGTTCTGGATGTAATGTTAATGGAGTCGGACATGGCAGTTGCTTGCAGGACTGCAGGACCTCATTGCCTCTGGTCATCTTAACCCGTTTCTGGGCCAGGGGTGTGTACGATGCATTGCTTCAATGTGTTGCAAACTCCTTTGGTCCTTAAAGGGCTAAGCAGGCAAAAAGTTGCTTGCAACTTCCATATCTGTGTCCATGGACATGATATCCACGACTGGTTGAAGGGAATAGTAATGCTTAAAGGGGAGCCATCACCCCAAAGTCTGACCCCATCAATTAGCCATCTAGCGATAAGCTTAACAATACTACTATTAGCCAGCATAATTACCGCATTACTGAGAAATCCTACTTGTGCCGAGACTGACAGCCGGGCAACAGCGCTTTAGAGGAATCTGCGCCATCAGTCCCTTCTGGGACCTAAAGGTACCATGCAACGCCACCTAGAGGAGACCGGGAGTGACAGCTTAGGCGCCCAGATGTCTGTAAGCAAAGATGTCTGCACTGTTGCCTGCCCGTCAGTCTCAGTACAAGTAGGATTTGCGACTAACACAGTAATTATGCTGGATAATAGTACTACTGTTAAGCTTATCACTAGATTACTAATAGATGGCTGAAGACTTTATTTGGGGTGATAATTCCCCTTTAACGCTTTCAGTGCCAGAGGGGTATGCAACACATTGCAAAGCAATGCACTGTGCACCCCTTTCACACTGCAAAGTTTAATATGGAAAAATAAATATTGCCGGTTTTACACGGTTTAGAAAACAAGGGAACTCCCACTGCTGAGAGATATTATATTCAAATGTTATTGCAGCTCATACTTGTATTTGTCAGTGCAGTACCACCATGTTCAGAAAATATTATGGTGGAGCTTTTGTCAGAGTAATCTACAGACAGCTATGGTCAGTTGACCATAAGCTTCCATAGGATGCTACAGCGCCACTGCAGAATTTCAGGCCATACAGGTACTACACCCAAAATAATGGAACTCTCAGTTGCAACAATTTTTAAATAAAACATAGCAGAAGTGAAAGTCATCTTGTTAAACCCTACAAAACATTAGCATATTCAAGGGATAGTACCTTTAGAACAAAGGCACAAAAGCAAAATTAACATGGGCTATTAGGATTTTCTGGCCATATTAAGATGTGTAGGGGTTACCATTAGGAGACGGTGGTTTTAAACACGGCCACGTAAATTCCTCCTATGCTACAGAGGTCTCCAACCCACTGAAGACGTCTCTACTGTTCAAGGGGTTGATTAAAGCCATTTCAATAATATCACTTATAACTATACAACTATCACTTTTATAGCTAAATGAGTTTACACCCGAACCGACTGCCCATACGTATAACCAAACCAAACATTATAAAATACGGACATAATGGAAGAACTCTCCAGATCTAGAAGACTTCATTACTGGGTCTCTAGGGACGGAGTTTGATTCTCTGGTTTGGCGAGCCCCTCCAAGTAACCACTCCCACTTCCTGCCCCATTCCAGCCACTTCCTGCCCATATCAGGATAAACTCTACTTTCCATCGAACAAATCCCACCCATCCAATTAAACCCCACCCACATGCAAATCACCTCATTGGACTCCTAGTCACCCACCCTCCACTCAGCCCTTCTTGCTACTCCAGGGGCTGAAGGTTCCCAGGTATGAGAATGAAAAATGCCAATTTAAAAAGAGCAATAACCTTTTTGTTCTATAAAAAGGACATAAAAATAGTAATTATTTCATTTTTTCCTGTTAAATAAAACAAAGGTTAATCTATTGCTGGGAGAGTTTTAACTCAAAGGTGATTACAGCTCAAACTTATTTTGTTTAGATTTTCAGTGCCAGAGGGGTGTGCGCTGTACATCTCTCTGGCACTCAAAGGGTTACACCAAATTGCTAGCAATGCAGCCAACTGGTATCCAAAATGCACCATTTTTGTCTTAGAATGCACTTTAACAGAGAGCTCGAGTCACAGACTACTACACTCCATAGTAAGGGATAGGAACAGCATCACCTAGTGACCACAACAGAAAACTGCAGTGTAATGGAAAAAGGACTCAGCTCTAATAAAGTTGAATGAAACATCTCCCTTATTTCAATCAGAAGGAAAAGCCCTGTAACATTATATATAAAAAAAATAATACATAAAAAAAGTCTTATTCTTTAACTATTTCAGGACCAGAGAGGCAACCAACTCATAAACTCCACTCACATTCAAAGGGTTAAGACTGAAGAGGGTCAAACTGAGTACTCCAAAATGAAGTGACTATTTGCAGACAATTATGGTATTAAGACAGGTCAACTTAACCCTCTGAGTACCAGAGATGTATGCAACGTATTGCTTTGCAATGCGCTGTGCACCCCTCAGGCACTGAGGGTTCATTTTGCTTTGTAGAATATAAGTTTCCAGGTGAGTTTACCTTGCTTTCAAACGATGCACCATAAAAGCCATCATTTAGGCCAAAAATGATTTCATTTTGGTTACAAGCGTGAATCTATAAAAGAGAGGAAAAAGAGTCCAGGTTACTGGTTCCACCTATCAATCCACATCAGAAATCATTAAAACGGACCTGTTACACTAAGGCAAGTTTTGTAGGTTTTACAGAGAATTTAAATTTCCATATATATGTTCTACTACCCATTTTTTCTTTAGAACAGTTAGAGAAATTAACCTTCATATTATGATGACACAGTATGGCACGTTATGGCAATTTACTGTTCTGTATGTTAATTTTACTGCAGAAAAAAAAGGGAGAAGAAAAGGGGACACACCTCGTGCTGAATCTTCAAAGTATGGTAGACCACTACTGTATCACCACAGTGAGTTACACTCACAGGAGTTGTTGCTGTAGGCAACTTTATGTGGAGAACAGAGATAGAAGCTTTTTGGGAATATAAAGCTGCCCCAATACAGCTCAACACCAGAAGAAGTTCCAAATTCGGAGAGGGAAGGGGGAGGCCAGTACCTTCTCACCACGCTCTCCAAATGGTACAAAGCATATGCACAGAAAGAAAGAGCAGAGGGAGCCCAAAATCGTGTAGCACAGTTGACGACCCCTTAAGGACCAGCCACGTGGCCGGTATTTAATGACCGAGGAGCATTTTTTTTCCCTATTAATGGAATCAGATGTCCTGGAACGGCATGCGGCCGAACGGGGACCCCTGAATTCTGTGATGTACATATACATCATGGAGAACAAAGAGAATGCGAGGAGCGCTGCACTGCCACTAAGAAGCAATACGTTATTCTGTATTGATACAATAATATAGTATACTCACAAAGGAGATCACACCGGCTCCAAATCTTGGACACCGATATTCAAAAGTCAGCAGGGAAGATTGATGCTGGTTCTCCCCGCAACAGAACCTGACAGGTGTGCATCCACTGACTGGACAGATATGATCTTCAGTGTTCAAAATAAACTTCTCACAGCAGACCAAGTGTTGAAAAAGTATTTCAACTGTATTAAAAACATTTAAAAACATAGAAGTGCAGCTGTCCTCGCCTCCTGTTTGTGCTTTGTGTCTTTAAGCCTGGTCCAGAGGTTGTGGTTTGTTGGGGATTGATCTCCGATTGTCCAGACATCTGTGTGGAGGCAGAGTTAATATCCTCCACAAGCCTATTTGGTCATTTGGGAATCCAATGACATACCTTAAACGTGAGTTTAATTACTCTTTTAAATATTTATATAATCGTTTTTGAACGTACTACAACATAAGTCTCTCTTCTCCTTTTTGTGCATTTCGATATACATCATGGGTCCTTAACGCACGTTTTCCCCATGACATATATGTAAGTTCTTCATCCTTAAGATGTTAAAATCCGGTAAAGTAAACAAAAGATGTGTATTCACAAAAGCAGCAGTCAGCAATTCTCAGGACTGACAAGCAGGCATACGCAGATAATAAATCCGTATCCATTCGGATATGGCAGATGTTCCACCGCTCGCTGATGTAAAAGGAGAATCCAAGGCGGCTATTTGACTCTAGTTGTCCATTTTGTTTTTCATCAATATATATACATTGTGCCTATTTGTTTTGTTTTTTATCATGGCGTCCAGACGCTCGTTCTTTGAGTGTCAGTGAGGTATCCAAAGTATTGTTCCTCACACTCTCCTTTCTCTGTTATCATCCCCCCCACCCTCCTCTCTCATTCTCCTGCCTCCAATCACCCCTTGCCACATAGCAATAGCACTTGGCTCTACCCACAGCAACACCACAGTACATGGGATTTATGAATGTTTATTTGTCCCCTAGGTGCATTTGGTTCATTCCTTTTATAAATATGGGCCATTGTCTCCATCCATCTAGTGTTCCACCGTCTCCACAGCCAGACCGCCAGCATCAGGGCCAGGACAGAAAGAAGCTAACTCCAATAGGCCTGCCACTTCTATTTAACACTGCCTCTATGTCACCACCTCCTTTTATCTCAACAGTGTGATACACTCATTAGCTTATGACACCACACTTACCTGTGGACCTAAATACTTTAGTCCATCTAGATTCACTTTCCACTCAATCAGTAGCTGATAGACTTCATTTTTTCCTCCCCATATCCTGACCACAAAACAGGACACAGAAGTATCCAGACGGTCCGGCATCAAACCAAAGTCAAGACTTCGCCATGTCGGATTCTAATTGGAGAAAAGAAAAGTGTACTGGTCAGAGCCATGGAGTTTAATAGAAGTGTCATGGTTCTACAGTGGCCCTGTCACCATAAGGAAAGTTTACTTAGCTTTCAAGAGAATTAAACACTGCCTATATGTTTACGGCCCATTTTCTATAACAATAATTTGAGAAATTAACCTTTTGGTGGCACATTGTGGTACTTTATGCCAATTCCTTGCACGATATGCCAATTAGTTCCAAGTCAAACGTATCACTCATTGTGCTGTTAAACACGTCCCCGGTGTGGGAACTCTACCTAGATTCATTCATAGCACAGTGTGTGGTGATGTAGGCTCAGAACAGAAACTAATTGGCATAAACTGCCACACTGTGCCACCAATACACAAAGGACCATTTCTCAAAAAAAGAGGAAATTTACCTACCAATAAATTATTTTCTACTGTGTCATATCCAAGGCATTATATATTTATTATATTAATTAGCATTTCTGGCACAGCTTCACCCATGCAGTGAAAACATTAGTTTGTTTGTTTGTTTTTTTTGTAACATCAGATCTCGTGTGGGGACATCAGGACACCTCCTGACACATGAAGAGGACAACATTCTGATCTCACCAAAGAAAACAGTGTGATGTTCTTATGTCGCAAAACAAAATAGCGTGATGGGCGGCAGGGAGGCAGGTCATTATTGCTTCCAATCAGCACCAAGTTATGAAAAGTGTAATCTTCCAAGCTTCTGTTGCCACCCCTCTAACTGTATTGGTGCTAGCGGGGCACAGTTGCAGTGCAGGGTCAGGCTCGGAAGACAGGTCATTACTGGGGCTGATGGGCAGCAGGGAGGCTGCTACAAGTAGTGCTCCCATACAATGCGCACTTCATTAAGCTTTAATCCTTTGACTGCCAGAGAGGTGTTGGATACCTCTCTGGCACACAGTGTTAAGCCGCCAAGTCCGTTCCCTGCCTTCCGTCCCCCTCCTCTGTGTCACTGAATCCCAGAGTCTGGCATCGCTGAGTATTAGACTCTCTTCCTCCCTGCCACCCATCACGCTATTTTGTTTTGCTACATAACAGCATCACTTTATTTTGGCCTTTTCATGCATGCAACATTCTGATCTCTCCGATTTGATTGTCGACAACGTGGGCAAGATATTTGAAAAGGATACAGACCAATTCTGGTGCAAACTGACCCACAGGGCACAAATGAAAATACTCAATTTAAAAACGGGTTATGCAATACTCCTCTGACATTCAAAGAGTTGATATCTTGAATGTGAAAGAGGTTTCCAACGAATGGATTCACAACGCATTACAGACCTCTCCCATATCTAATGGATTAAAGTGGACCGTCACTTTTTTTTTTTTTTTTACATATCTGAAAACTGTGCGTCATGTTAACCAAAAGTTCGGCAGATGTAGTCAGATATTCACACTTATTTCTGGGAAAAGTAAAAATGAAAGTCTCCTGGTAAAGAACAGAGATTAATTAACATGAAACATCACTGAAAACTTTAATTAGCAAACAAAACATTACTAAAAAACGTAATTCACATCCTGTACCAAGTAAGAATATCTCCTTAACTGTACATTTGCTAGTCTTTTGGCCAACGTGACACATGGGCAGTTTTTGAAGATTTTTTCAAATATGCAAACTAGAATTAAAGTGACAGGTCCACATTAAAAGCCCGATTACATCAATGAGAATTGTGGGCATTTTTATTCCTGTCCTATGATGCAGTTGATATACCAAGATTTACTCCAGTTTTCTTTTGAACATAGGACCCCATTTAAAAAATATGCTCAACACACTTCACTTACCAGAGATTCCTTGACTACTTCACTCTTGTAAAATTCTGCAATGAGAAACACAATCATGTGACTACAGGAGTTTATTTACCAGAATCATCATTCATTATGAGTCACAGTATCAACACCAGGAACAAGTTGGATATGAAGACTGAACTAAGTCCCTGAGTCGCAAGAACGGATTTCGCACTAGACAGAGCAGGCAGATGCCATGGACACCTAATTATAAGAAACAGGTCATCTGTGCTGGCCATGCCCGCAGTCACATTGTGGGAATGACCTCTGCATCCTAGCTCCCCTGCTCCAGATGCCTGTCCTGGTTTATGGAAGATGGCTTATTTACCAGCTTATGTAGTGCTGCAATGGTTAGTTTGTTGATTGTTATCCCGACATAAACAAAGTTTGTTATAGTTTGTAATCACTTTTATTAGATGAACTTAACCGGTTAAGTACCAGTGAAGTGAGCGTATCCCTCTGGCATTCATAGGGTTAAGGAAGAGTCAACACCAAGGGGGTATTTTAGTGCATGGACTTAATAGGCATTCATCCAGCGTCTCCGTTTCAAGAAGCCTCATCCTGGATTCCCAACAGCCCCAGCTTTAGAGGAAAGAACCAATCTCAGACAGTCGGGGAGGAGTTGGGCTGTTGCAGGTGCAAATACACCAGAGTGGCTGCCTTTCCCACAAACTGGAAGGGCAAAAAGGAAGGTTAAAAATAAACTAAATAGTATCCAAAAGGTCTACCTGTTTTTGGGGGCTTCTTTTCACAATTTCACAGGTTTTCTTAAAACTGCTCTGAATAACACCTCCTAAAAGTAATATGCCCCCCCACACTTGCTTATAGTGGCTCTCCACTGAATTATGATATTGTGCCTTTGTCCAAGGGAGATCATTATCACTCAGTCCTGTAGATCATGTCCATGGAACAGGGAGATCATTATCACTCAGTCCTGTAGGCCATGTCCATGGAACAGGGAGATCATTATCACTCAGTCCTGTAGGTCATGTCCATGGAACAGGGAGATCATTATCACTCAGTCCTGTAGGTCATGTCCATGGAACAGGGAGATCATTATCACACAGTCCTGTAGGTCATGTCCATGGAACAGGGAGATCATTATCACTCAGTCCTGTAGGTCATGTCCATGGAACAGGGAGATCATTATCACTCAGTCCTGTAGGTCATGTCCGTGGAACAGGGAGATCATTATCACTCAGTCCTGTAGGTCATGTCCGTGGAACAGGGAGATCATTATCACGCAGTCCTGTAGGTCATGTCCATGGAACAGGGAGATCATTATCACTCAGTCCTGTAGGTCATGTCCATGGAACAGGGAGATCATTATCACTCAGTCCTGTAGGTCATGTCCGTGGAACAGGGAGATCATTATCACACAGTCCTGTAGGTCATGTCCGTGGAACAGGGAGATCATTATCAATCAGTCCTGTAGGACATGTCCGTGGAACAGGGAGATCATTATCACTCAGTCCTGTAGGTCATGTCCATGGAACAGGGAGATCATTATCACTCAGTCCTGTAGGTCATGTCCATGGAACAGGGAGATCATTATCATTCAGTCCTGTAGGTCATGTCCATGGAACAGGGAGATCATTATCACTCAGTCCTGTAGGTCATGTCCATGGAACAGGGAGATCATTATCACTCAGTCCTGTAGGTCATGACCATGGAACAGGGAGATCATTATCACTCAGTCCTGTAGGTCATGACCATGGAACAGGGAGATCATTATCACTCAGTCCTGTAGGTCATGTCCATGGAACAGGAAGATCATTATCACTCAGTCCTATAGGTCATGTCCGTGGAACAGGGAGATCATTATCACTCAGTCCTGTAGGTCATGTCCATGGAACAGGGAGATCATTATCACTCAGTCCTGTAGGACATGTCCGTGGAACAGGGAGATCATTATCACTCAGTCCTGTAGGTCATGTCCGTGGAACAGGGAGATCATTATCACTCAGTCCTGTAGGTCATGTCCATGGAACAGGGAGATCATTATCACTCAGTCCTGTAGGTCATGTCCATGGAACAGGGAGATCATTATCACTCAGTCCTGTAGGTCATATCCATGGAACAGGGAGATCATTATCACTCAGTCCTGTAGGTCATGTCCATGGAACAGGGAGATCATTATCACTCAGTCCTATAAGTCAGGTCCATGGAACAGGGAGATCATTATCACTCAGTCCTGTAGGTCATATCCATGGAACAGGGAGATCATTATCACTCAGTCCTGTAGGTCATGTCCATGGAACAGGGAGATCATTATCACTCAGTCCTGTAGGTCATGTCCATGGAACAGGGAGATCATTATCACTCAGTCCTGTAGGTCATGTCCATGGAACAGGGAGATCATTATCACTCAGTCCTGTAGGTCATATCCATGGAACAGGGAGATCATTATCACTCAGTCCTGTAGGTCATGTCCATGGAACAGGGAGATCATTATCACTCAGTCCTGTAGGTCATGTCCATGGAACAGGGAGATCATTATCACTCAGTCCTGTAGGTCATGACCATGGAACAGGGAGATCATTATCACTCAGTCCTGTAGGTCATGTCCATGGAACAGGAAGATCATTATCACTCAGTCCTATAGGTCATGTCCGTGGAACAGGGAGATCATTATCACTCAGTCCTGTAGGTCATGTCCATGGAACAGGGAGATCATTATCACTCAGTCCTGTAGGACATGTCCGTGGAACAGGGAGATCATTATCACTCAGTCCTGTAGGTCATGTCCGTGGAACAGGGAGATCATTATCACTCAGTCCTGTAGGTCATGTCCATGGAACAGGGAGATCATTATCACTCAGTCCTGTAGGTCATGTCCATGGAACAGGGAGATCATTATCACTCAGTCCTGTAGGTCATATCCATGGAACAGGGAGATCATTATCACTCAGTCCTGTAGGTCATGTCCATGGAACAGGGAGATCATTATCACTCAGTCCTGTAGGTCATGTCCATGGAACAGGGAGATCATTATCACTCAGTCCTGTAGGTCATGTCCATGGAACAGGGAGATCATTATCACTCAGTCCTGTAGGTCATGTCCATGGAACAGGGAGATCATTATCACTCAGTCCTGTAGGTCACGTCCATGGAACAGGACCACACTAAAGCGAACAGGAGAAAAGGACCTTAACCCTTTGAGCGTCAGAGGGGTATGCAACTTATTGCAAAGCAATGCGTTGTTTTACCCCTCTGGCACTCACAGTTAAACTTTGTTCACTACACATGATAAAATTAACCCTTTGAGTGCCAGAGGGGTACTGGGTGTCATATTGATAGAGACAGATTGTTTGTTGCAAGACTCCAGGTCCCTAAAGTCACTGATGGGTTCCTAAGAACACTTCAGTGGGAAGAGTCTCGGGTCCTAGGGTCTGGCAACAGAATCGCGTCTGCCTCTGTGCGTGTGATATCCATTAGTAGTTAAACATTATTAACTCAGAACTGAATCACACTGGCCATTACTGTTCCCTGCCCAGCTAAAAATAAATGGGGGATTATTATGAGAAAGTGTTAGTGTTCCTTTAAGAGAATTTCTTAGTTTGTATGTTCTAGGCTAAGAGGGAATGGTCTGTATGAGGCAACAGTGGATGGGGCTAGGGGTCACGTGAGTGGGTGGGTGGCAGTGTATGGAACTAGAATCACTTACTAGGTTATATTCAATAACCTAAAGAGGTGATTGGCTAGCTCCAACCAAATGCACTATGGGAGAAATGGGAAAACTCACAATCATTTAAATGGGAATGTTAGGGACTTCTAACTCAATGGAGACCTCTTAACCAGTCAATGGATTAAAAGCCTCATTTAAATCAATGGGAATTTGGGTAATTTTTATTTCTCTCCTATACTAGGGGAAAAAAATTACAGTGTAGTGTGTCTGCTACTGTTACACATGTATAAACAAAACAGCATATTGACAGGATCAGTAAACAAGTTTTAGTTACTTAAAGGGGAACTCTTACCTCTATTAAACTTGATTTCTTCTTAAAGGAGAACTACCACTCCACACAATCTTTACCTTCACTAAGTCCCCATCTGGCGACTAGCTGCTTAGCAGCGCTAGTCGACAGAATAATTAACTTATTTAATAGATTTCTCCTCTCTTCCATGGCTGACAGGCAGGACGGAGAGCGGACATCTTGCCATTGTGACGTCCGCGCGCCTGCGCTGTCAGTCCCAGCCGGGTCTAGGAGGCATTGCTAGGAGCCATTTGGCTCCGGTTGGGACTGACAGTGAATGCGCGCGGACATCACAATGGGAAGATGTCCGCGCTCCGTCCTGCCTGTCGCCCACGGAATAGAGGAGAAATCTATTAAATAAGGTAATTATTCTGGCGACTAGCGCTCCTAAGTAGCTAGTCACCAGATGGGGAGTTAGTAAAGGTAAAGACTGTGTGTTTTTTTTTTTTTTTTTTTTTTATATAATGCTTTATTGCCAGAAATATCAGCTTTTAAAGTTATGCCAGCGACATCAGTGCTGTACAGGCTGTGGGTGCAGGTCATTACAGCAGCTTGTCAATCTTCCTGTGTTCCCTTACCCACGTATTGCCTCCTTCCCACCACCTCTGATGATGGAGGAATCCTGCATATGACCTATTGCTCTCTGTTGCACATGCACGTTCAAGTCACTGTACAGGCGCAGGTTAAGAGTGTTCATACACTCCGTCCTTTACAAAAAGTGGCAGTCCAAACTAAAAATAGACACAGAGGCAAGTGGACTTCCACTTTTTTTTTTTTTTTATATATAAAGGACGAAATGCATGAGCACACTCAGTCTGTGCATGTACCATGTCCTGGACACACATGTGCAAGAGAGTGTGCCAGGTCATATGCCAGAATCCTCCGTCATCGGAGGAGGTGGGAAGGAGGCAATACTTGGGGAGGGGAATAGCAGAAGATTGACAGATTGTGGTACAGAGCTGTACCGCAGCCTGTACAGAACGGATGTCACTGCTTCACTTTAAAAGCCAATATCTCAGGCAATAAAGCATTATATTACACTGATTACAGATTCACTCCAAAGGAACATTAAAGAACATTAAGAAGAAGACAATTTTAAGAGAGATAAGAGTTCCTCTTTAACCCTTTGAGTGCCAGAGGGGTACGCAATGCATTACAAAGCAATGCGTTGTGTACCCCTATGGAACTCAAAGGGTTATTAATGACAGATCTCTCTTTTGTCCAGCCCACACTTACATACCTCTGTAAAT
Organism: Rhinophrynus dorsalis; assembly: GCA_037306005.1. Classification (NCBI taxonomy): domain Eukaryota; kingdom Metazoa; phylum Chordata; class Amphibia; order Anura; family Rhinophrynidae; genus Rhinophrynus; species Rhinophrynus dorsalis. The sequence continues at coordinate 601,969,725 of CM074719.1, forward strand.
GTGTGTGTCATTACATAAATGAAGGGTGAAATACGTATCTAGAAGACGATGTCCATTCTTATTAATGATGTTCCGCGCAGCAATGTTCCGCAAGTGACGGAGCCGCCTCTGCAAACAAATATAAAAGGGACCGGTGAGAAGATACTGCACACAGTTCTCTGTAACATCCTGACTTGTGGGCAACAGCAGCTCTCCAACTACCATCACCTATCAGACCAAGGTGTCTGTGAGCCACTGAAACATCAACTGATAAAGTCTACTTCTATCTGATAGTCCTGTGATTTATTCGTTTTCCCATAGACAGGTTATCATATAGAATAAAAATAACAGATTTCAGCATAAATGTTCCTCTAAGATACATTATACAGAGTTGTAAAAAAATTATAAAATGTGTTGGTGCATATAATATACACACACACACAATATATTATAAAGTTCTGAAAATAAAAAGGTGTTATTTAGTTATAGAACGTTTCCTGCTAAGTAATCCAAATGGTACTTCCACCGCTCAGATATTCTTAATTTAAAATTTATTACAGCGCAAAGTATTTTATTTTTTTGCTTGTTCTTAAAAAAATATAATAAAATGCAATGTTCTATTGTAGACAACAGGTGGTGCTGTTACATTCCCTTACCATGCAGAACTGTTGTCTGTTACTCAAGCTCTTGCAGAGAATGGTTTTTAACCCCTTAGTGACAGCTGCGTGCGTACGCGGCTGTCACCTTAACGCCCATGGTACTTTTTTTTTTTTTTTTTTTTTTTATAAACGATTCTGGAGTCTCCGAACGGCGTGCAGCCGCATGGAGACCTGGACTTCCGGGCCTTACAAGGTACGTCCTCTGTCACTAAGTGAAAGTTTTTGCGGGACGTACCTGGTAAGTCAATTGTCGCAATGGGGTTAAAGAAAAAACGAAAAATTGCCTTTTAGACAGCAGACGGGGCTTTAGCTAACATTTGTTTTTTTAAACATGAACACACACACACATATTTATATATATATCCCCTATATTATAATTCGCTAAGTATGTTTGTCAGAAGCCATCATGCACAGTAGAGAGTGCCCGCGCCGTGGCTGATACGGAGAGCGGCTCTCCAAATTCAGACTGGGGTATTCTCTGCGCACCACTATGGTCTGAATTTGGAGAGCCCCCCTCCTCATCAGCCACAGCACGTTCAGGCAGTCAGTACTGCACATGACTGTTGCGCAGCCAGTGTTGGCCAGTGCATATGGGCTTTAAAACTAATATATATATAAAACTTATTTTATGTTTGTCTGAGGCCAAAACACACCCATTGGCAGCAGTAAGGAAGAGTAATGTAAATCTCCTTTATACTGCCTGTCCCATTGCATTTATAGCTCAGCCACTTCTGTCCATTTTAGGCACTTTTACCAGTGTATGCTATTTTGTGTACACTTCATACAACAATCACTGCATACTCACTCACTCACTCACACGTTCACTGATAGAGAGTTCTTTAATGCAGCAGTTTGCATGTCTTCCAGAACTTTATGCACCTCAAACAGCTAAGAATTGACAATGCTCTGCTGAGTGTCGAGGAGAAGGCCCAGGAACACCAGACACTGGAATGGGACAAGATCTGACTTGTCCCTGTTGATGATCCACCCATGATGAGTGAGAGCATGAATGCAGTCCTGAACCTGCTGATGAAGAAGTTCAGCAGAAGGGGTTTTCAGAAGCCGGTCATCCATGTATGGAGTAACTCTGATGCCATCCCGATGGAGAACGGATACTAAGGCTCCCAGGACACGGCTGAAGACTTGAGGAGCTGTAGTCGGACCAAAGGGAAGAGTTGAAAACTGAAAATGCCCTTGGTCGGAGGCAAACCTGAGATACTGCCGACTCTCTGGATGAATGGCGATGTGTAGATACGCATCCTGAAGATCCAGATAGGCAAGTAATTCCCCAGGGGACTCAGCAGCAGCCGTCCTTAGGGACTCCTGGTGATAAGGAGTCTTGATCATAAAGGAACTGAGATCCTTCAAATCCAAAATGGAACAACAGCCGCCGTCCTTCTTGGAGACCACAAAGAGGTTTAAGTAAAAACCCATACCTCTGTCCCGAATTGGAACAGGTTCCAGAACATCCTTGTCCAGAAGGGCCTGTTGGAAGCAGTGTCAGCAGACCAGATCTTGAGCCAAAGAGCTCGTCTGGCAACCACAGACGTGGTGGAAACCTTTGCCACCAAAAGGATGGCAGCAAATAAGGCAGCAGAAACATAATGCTGGGCCTCAGAAATGTTGGCAAGAACCCGCAACATATCCAATGTAGGAGCACCCTGACGGACAGCCAGGATGAGCTGTTCAGTTCAGACCGCAAAGGCCCGGTTCACCCATGCTGCAGCAAACGCTGGACGCACGGCAGTACCAGCAGAGACAAAAATGGACTTGAGGGAGATCTCAAGTTTCTTGTCAGTCCAGTCTTTCAAAGCAGACGCATCAGCAACTGGCAAGGTAGTGGACTTAGATAGCCTGGATATAGGAGCATCCACTTTGGGGGATGAACCCACTAAGGAAGCGCCGCCTCAGAGAAGGGGTAAAGCTCGGCAAATTTCTTGGGAAAAAAAAGGTTTCCTGTCTGAGAGGAGCCCACAGCAGAACATTCCTCAAAGTCTAAATCCACCAACAGTTCCTCCTCAGAGGAATCTGATACGTCTGGTACTCCCTGCAGTTTCGGCAGGGAAGATCTGATGGAAGAAGGGGTCTGCCAGGAGTGGAAGACCCCCTGTAACTAGGATGGAAAAAGTTGCAATGTAGACCAGAGGTCTCTAGTAGTAGTCCTGAACTCTTGCACCCAAACTGGCTCTAATGCATGGCTGGAGGTCCCCGGGGGAGACTCAGGGACATCAGAACATACTGGGCATAAATGACCTGATAATTCTCTAGGTAACCCTGAATGACATCAGGAGCAATGCACAATAGGGGACACAGAGACCCCAGCGTCCTTAGTCTTAGGTCTAGTCCCAAGCTTTAACGGATTAGACATTCTCACAGTGTCAAAACGTTTAAAGTATAAGGAATCATCCAAACATAGTGTGTAAGATTAAAATTTCACCCCAGAAATCGCTAAAATCTGCAGAGGAGAGAAGGAGAGCCCAAGCCCAGCGTAGGATACGCGTTCAGGAAAAGCACAAAATGGCTACCTTAGCAGAAGCCAATCAGGAACAAGCATGAGAAGCAAGCGCTCACGGGAAATGTAGTTTTCCCAGAAAAAGTACCCCAACAGTGCCCGAAGCCCCCCGAGCCTTCCAACACACACTGAACGTTGAGCGGATAAAAGAACAAGGGCAGACAAACAATATGAGCCATATAAGTGATTTAGCCACTAATAGCAAAATACAGTTTTCCAGGAAGGGGGAGATTGGTGAGCTTCAATAAAAACAGTGTTTGCCATACGTCCCTGGAGAGATCAGTATTGAGGAGTAGTACTTTCTTTATATTTATTTTTGTTATGTTTTTTATTTTTTAACTTTTATTATTTCTTCTCAGGTCAGCTGGTCCTTATTGTGCTCTTGAACTAAAGGAACAATGGTATGAGCTGGTGGTCCATTTTTAGACAAATCATATGGGAAACTCTCAGCAATTTTTTAATGTAAGAAAATTCGAGTTTTTATATTATAGTGTTTGTTTTATAATACAAATTCCACATACTGATATTAGGCGGTTATCCTCGTATAGAACTTAGAGTGCAATAAGTTAGTGAAAAATATTTTGCACCGTTTTAGATCATAAGGACTGTAACAAGCGGAGCTAAATTGCTACATTGCGGAGCGGGTGGTGACATTAAACAAAGATTATAAATAGATGGTTTGATCAGCGAGTTTTGTTTAGGCATTTCATTCATTATTAGTGCTAACTTGAAAAAGCGTCAGTGTATAGCCATGAAACGCATTCTATACTTTGAATGAACATGTATTGATGCTTTTTTTTCTGGGAGACATTAACAATCTCATAAGATTTATTTTAAATAAATGTAATATTTGGATATAAACTTGCTTTATTGTTCTTTCCATCCACAACACATGGAGCTACCCTATGGCTACTTGAGCAGGGACAAGCTTATTATAACCCTGCTAGTTTACTATAATACCAGTGGGGAGAGTACACCGATAAAAGTGTAGTTATGCTTATTATGTAGAGGATATATACATAAGGGTGATCCACTTTAATCCAAGCGCTTCTGTGGTCGAATTTCTACTTGCACTCTATTCTTTCTGTTATGCAATATGCAACTCTGAATAGTGTGTGTGAGCGCCATGCAATATGCAACTCTGTATAGTGTATGTGTGTGCGTACCATGCAATATGCACCTCTTTATAGGCTGTGTGTGCATGTGTGTGAGTGTGTGGCTGTGTGTGTGTGTGTGTGAGTGTGTGGCTGTGTGTGTGAGTGTGCGAGTGTGTGGCTGTGTGTGCGGCTGTGTGCGCGAGTGTGTGTGTGTGCGCGAGTGTGTGTGTGTGCGCGAGTGTGTGGCTGTGTGTGCGAGTGTGTGTGAGTGTGTGGCTGTGTGTGCGAGTGTGTGAGTGTGTGGCTGTGTGTGCGAGTGTGTGAGTGTGTGGCTGTGTGTGCGAGTGTGTGAGTGTGTGTGTGTGTGGCTGTGTGTGCGAGTGTGTGGCTGTGTGTGCATGTGTGGTTGTGGCTGTGTGTGCGTGCGTGTGCATGTGCGTGCAGCTGTGTGCGTGTGCGGCTGTCGGCGTGTGCGGCTGTCGGCGTGTGCGGCTGTCGGCGTGTGCGGCTGTCGGCGTGTGCGGCTGTGTCTTTGTATGCGCATGGATTATGCAATATTCACCTCTGTATAGTATGTGTATAGCCCATATGTATAAAAGTTGTGCAATCCTGGAGCAAACCAACTGCAGAAGAGGGGGACAAATACACAATCGACTGAATGCCAGGAAGGTATGCATTTTGAAGCAATGTGTTGTGCACCCCTCTTCCACTCAAATGGTTAATATCAACCACTTCTGCTGGTAGGCTCTTCCACTTACGCACCACTGAGAAACACTAGAAAAAACATTTACTGTATTAAGATAAACCGAAAAAGATATCAATTTCCTCAAACCTGCCCCCCCACACAAAAAAAAAAATCCATCATAAATAAATAAGCAAAGAGTGTAAGTGGTCACATGGATGGTGGAATTTAATTAGTAGAAGACTTTCACAGGAATCTGTCACATGACTGAGTTAAATACAAGAGAAAAAAAAATAAAGAAACTGGTTAATCGGACACTTGTGATCTGAGTTCATTCTGAGAAAGCCATGTGATGCTGCACATTACACACAACTGTATCCAACAGCCTTTTCCATGAAAAATACATTTTACCATAAGAGGACTGAGATCTTTGCAATGCAATCCCTTTAACCCTTTGAGTGCCAGAGGGGTACACAACGCATTGCAAGGCAAGGCGTTGTGTACCCCTCTGGCACTCAAAGGGTTAATTTAATAAGAACGTACATTTTAGGCAATATGTCCGACTGGACCTTCTTCCTATGCCTCTTTTGGTAGAAACTGCACAAATTTAAAACGTACATTTTTGCAGATGAGAGTAGGAAACACGGAAATCTTGGTTCTTCACCCCGAGATTTAGGCCAAAACCCTAAGTCTGCAGTTGAGCAAGTGCAGGACAAACAGTGAACACACAAAAATTCCAGTTTCTTTAAAGGGGAACTATCACCCCAACTACAGTACACCCCACCTAATTAGGCATGTAGCGATAAGCTTAAAGGGATAGTATTACTTCAAAATTACTATCCTTCATATTGTAGCCCTTAATAAACGGAGTTAAATGACACCAGCGACCTCTCTCAGACCTTTATGGTTTAAGAGATAGCTGCTTTGAAAGTGTCCTCTCCCCTGCTGTCAGCGTTCTGCTGCCAGCAGGGGAATCCGGTCTCTGAATCAAGAGGAGGCTCTTCAGCAGAGCCGATATCTCGTTATGGAAGGAAAAATGATTAATTGAAACCAAGCACACGTAGAAGACTGTTTCAATGAATCATTTTTCCTTCCATAAGGAGATATCGGCTCTGTTTAAGAGCCTCCGCCTGTCCCAGGACCGGATTCCCCTGCTGGCAGCAGAACACTGACAGCAGGAGAGAGGAAACTTTCAAAGCGGCTATCTCTTAAACCATAAAGGGCTACAATATGAGGGGTAGTAATACTATCCCTTTAACGATCAAACTGTTATGCAGAATAAAGACCGCTTTAGTCAGAAATCCTACGTCCGACACGGACAGCCAGGCAACAGGCAGACATCTTTTCTTACTGACACCTGTGCCGTCAGTACCTCCAGATACCATGCAGCGCCTCCTAGAGGAGACCGGGACTGACAGCGCAGGCGTCTGTAAGCAAAGATGTCTGTGCTGTTGTCTGGCCGGCAGTGTCGGCTGAGGAAGGATTTCTGATCAACACTGTCATTATTCTACATAACAGTTTGATTGTTAAGCTTATCACTAGGTGCCTAATTAGGTGGGGTCGACTTTAGTTGGGGTCATAGGTCCCCTTTAAGCGAGAGGTGGAAAAATCCCAGGAGCCAAGGCTTATAAAATTTCACTGCTGGCTTCTAAATGTTTGAAGTATTTTATATATATATATCTATATTATATATATATATATATTAATTACACACCTCTTCATTGGCTCCAAAAACTCCCAGTTGGTTTCAAAAGTTCTTAATATTTCTGTCCAGCCTAGATTTAAACACGTACCTGGGAATCTTCAAGCCAGAGGTCCCCAGATGATCAAGGGGTGTTCAATTGGGCTATTTATGTCGCAATGTGGGTGGAGCTTAATCAGGGTGAGAGTTATTAGTAGGTGAAAAGGTGGGGTTTACCCTGAGATGGGCAGGGAAGTGGTTGGAACTGGCACGGTAGTGGTAGGAACTGGTCTCAACGTGGAGGGTGTTACTGTGGAAGTCAGCAAGCTGAAAAATACACCTCTGTGCCCAGAAACAAGAGAGGTTCGACGTATGTTTAAACGGAGCTTTTTCCCCATAAAAAGCTAGAGACGTTCCCAATGCATGTGATACAAAGTACAAACTGGGTTTGAAATGGACCGCCCACAACGGTCTCTCTCAGACCCCCGCTTAGCACGCTGGTGCACTTAACAGGTCACTTATGCCAGCGTGTCGGCATACATCAAAGCAGTGATAGTAATATTTCAAAATAAAAGCAGTTCCAGTCAGTAGTCATAGTATTTGGGCCATGGAGAGTGTCATTTCAATACAGGTCAGAGTAATTGAATGATAAAATATCCTCCTCCGAACCCTTTTATCTAGTGTAAGCCACCTCCCCTCAGATGTGGAATCTGGTCTCTTGACCAGACAGGTCACAGCAGGGGACAATCTTCTTACTGTGAGAACAATGAAAACCCTGCCCCCCTTTGAAAGGTTTCTCAGGTTTTTCCCTTATGCCAATTGAAGATTGTCCCTCTCTGCAAGCCATCTGGACACCACCTTTCTGTTCTGATGTGAGCAGCGTTACCTCAGTAAAAGCGGTGGGAGGGGGATACTTTATCATTCAATTACTCTTGAACTGCAACTCTGACGGTATTGAAATAACACTCTGCAAGGTCCAAATACTATGAAGATTAATTGGAGCTGCTTTTATTTAGAAACATTACTATCCCTTTAAGGGGAGTCCTGGGACTGCTAGCCCTCAGGACTGATCAAGAGTGTTATCTTTTGGAAAAGGCACAAGGGGGGAAACCAGAGCCCATTAGAGATTCTCTGGTCTTAGCAAGGAAAGTGGAGGGTTCTTATCAGAAGGCTAATTCTCCTTTAAATAATACTTGGCATATGATCAAGGTTTGCTACTTATTTTTTCCAGAGCAGCCGCTGGCAATGTGATCCAAACCCTGAAAAGACTAAACCAAAGGAAATACACTTAGCGTGAGAACCAGGTCCGCCCAAACACTCGCTGAACATCTAACAGGAGAACAAAACGCGTTGTACAAGATGTGTCATTTCATGTGTAACACAAAATACTGAGCACTACGGGCCTTAATTATCAGACAGTAATTCTGGGGCACGCCAACTGCACTGTAAGGGACAAATACAAATTCCCACAGATTTAACATATAAACATAGAATTTGACTGCAGGTAAGAACCATTTCAGCCCATCTAGCCTGCCCATTTTCCTACAGTAAAACCCTCAAACCTTTTTTGGTCCTTGGCCTTTTCTTAAGTTAAGACCAGCCTTATGCCTATCCCATGCATGCTTAAATTCTGTCACTGTATTAACTTCTACCACTTTTGCCTGTAGGCTATTCCACTTATCTACTACTCTCTCAGTGAAGTAAACCTTTCTTACATTACATCTAAACCTGTGTCCCTCTAGTTTTAGACTATGGCCTCTTGTCCTAACAGTTTTACTCCTTTGAAATGTACTTCCATCCTGCACTTTGTTGAATCCCTTCATGTATTGAATGTGTCTATCATATCCCCACTCTCTCTTCTCTCCTCCAAGCTATACATATTCAGATCCTTTAGTCTATCCTGATATGTCTTTTCCTGTAAACCAGTCACCATTTTAGTAGCCCTTCTCTGAATTTTCTCTAGAGTATCTATATCCTTCTGGACATGGTGTCTCCAGTACTGTACACAATACTTTACAGATCTCTAGTTAGACCTCACCTAGAGTGGCATGACCGCTTCCCTTTTTCTGCTACTAATGCCCCTAGCTATACAATCCAGTACCCTGCTTGCATTCCCCACCACTTAATTACATTGCCTGCCTGCCTGCCTGCCTGCCTACCTTTAAGTTATTAGAAATAATTACTCCCAAACCCCTTTCCTCTGTTGTCTCTGACAGCACAGTACCCTTAATAGTATATTTTTCCTTTGGATTTTTATGTCCCATATTTAACTCATTAAATGCTAGACAGATCTCAAAACACATTGTGAAGCATTAATTAGAAGCCCCAGTAGAATAAAGGAGAATTTGGGAAACACAGATGTGTCCCCTATGGTAAAGTTGATTTGAGCTAGTAATAACCCCACTTTGCCTTTATACATAAACCTGTAGGGCTCTGTATATAAAGGGTAAAGCAGAGCAATTCTTCAGAAAACCAACTACACCATAGGGGGAGACAACAACGACAAAATCTCTATTCATTTTAAGAGGAACTATCACCCTATACAAAGTCCCCCCACAATAATTAGGCATATGGAGATTAGCTTCTTAAAGGGATAGTAATGTTTCACAAAAACACCAGCTCCAATCAATCTTCATAGTATTTGGGCCATGGAGAGTGTAATTTAAATACTGTCAGAGTTGTAGTTCAAGAGTAATTGAATGATAAAGTATCCCCCTCCCGTCCCTTTTACCTAGTGTAACACTGCTCACCTCAGATGTGGGATCTAGTTCATAGACCAGACAGCTCACAGCAAGGGACAATCTTCTTACTGTGATCATAAGGAAAACCCTGCCCCCTTGACAGGTTTTTCCCTTATACTAATTGAAGATTGTCCCTCTCTGTGATCCATCCGGACAGTCTTGCTGCTCTGAGGTGAGCAGTGTATATTCAGGATGATAGTTCTGCTTTAAGTGATTCCCATTTAAATTGATGGGAATATTTTCCTATTAGCAACTGTGAAGCAGTGGAGCCTCTCTAGCACTCTATGGGGAGATGCACTAAGGAGTGATAAAGAGGTGATAAGGTGGAGATGACTTCTCCAGTGATATCACTCCTCCAATTCCTATGTTATTCTATAGATCCAATGCACTAAGATCTCTCCAGCTCTGGAGATCATAGTTCATATTCTCTATAGAATAACATAGGAACTGGAGAAGTGATATCACTGGAGAAGTCACCTCCACATTATCTTCTCTTTACCACTCCTTAGTGCATAACCCTCATGGGTTTAAAACCCTTACTTAAATCAATATACATTTCCCTCTGTGGTGTATTTGGTTTGTCCCAGAACTGCTCCAATTTCCCATTATAATTAATTAATTATAGGCTTTATTTAGCATGCTTAGCCCCTTGACCAGCCCTCAGGTTATCTAGGGATTAACCCTTTGAGTGCCAGAGGGGTACGGAATGCATTGTTTTGCAAAGGAGCAATTCTGGAGCAAATCAGCTGCACCATAAAGGAGAAATAAATGTTCCCATTGTTTAAAGCTGGAACCATCACGTCAATAGATTGTTAGTATACATGGAATAATGAAAATAGGGTGTATATAAAAAAAAAAACAAAAAAAAAAAAAAACTTTGTAATGTGATCTGCAGATAGTATAAGTGCTCAGATTAAAAACAAACAAATCCAAAGCAAGTCATGTTTCCAGCATTAGTGTAAGGAATTCGATGGCGGTCTATACAAATAAGGACCAGCATTAGTGTAAGGAATTTCGGTGGAGGTCTATACAGCATTCATGGGGTTTAAAGCCCCATTTTATAGTGGAACTATCATGTCAGGAGAAGTCATTGTTAGTATACATGGAATAATGAAAATAGGGTAATGAAGTTTGTAAAGTGTCGGCATCATTTAAAATGATAACTTTGCGTCAGACCTACATGCGTAGGAGAGTACGGCCATCTTGGCTAAGTGGGATGCTGTCCGTCCCTGCTCTGTAACACACGGGTCCAGTGCAACTCCCTTGTTGGTAAATCCATGTGAGTGACAAGGACAGACAGTGCAGGTGCACAGATCCCCTTCGGCAAGATCGCCGTACTCTCCTATTCATGTAGGTCTGATACAAAGTTATGATTTTAAATTATGCTGACACTTTACAAACTTTATTACCCTATTTTAATTATTTCATTCCATGTATACTAACAAGGCATCTTTGGTGACTTCTATTGACATGATAGTTCTGTTTTAAAATGGGGTTTTAAACCCCCATGAAAGCTGGATAGACCACAGAATTCCTTATACTAATGTTGGAAACACGGCTTGCTTTGGGTTGGTTTGGTTTTTCTTTTGTTTTATTTTTTTTTTTTTATCTGAGCAATTGTGCCATCTGCAGCTCACCAGTAAAGACATGGGATCAAACCTTGCTCCCTAGTCTGTAGACTTGTTCATGGAAAAGTAGAAAAAAAAAACATATATCACAGATATATGATTTGCACTTTACTGAGTGAAATATGTATTTGATCCCTTTGCAAAACATGACTTAGTACTTGGTGGCAAAACCCTTGTTGGCAATCACAGAGGCCAGATGTTTCTTGTAGTTGGCCACCAGATTTGCACACATCTCAGGAGGGATTCTGTCCCACTCCTCTTTGCAGATCCTCTCCAAGTCATTAAGGTTTTGAGGCTGTCGTTTGGCAACTCGGACCTTCAACTCCCTCCACAGATTTTCTCTGGGATTAAGGTCTGGAGACTGGCTAGGCCACTCTAGGACCTTAATGTGCTTCTTCTTGAGCCACTCCTTTGTTGCCTTGGCTGTGTGTTTTGGGTCATTGTCATGCTGGAATACCCATCCATGACCCATTTTCAATGCCCTGGCTGAGGGAAGGAGGTTCTCACTCAAAATTTAACGGTACATGGCCCCGTCCATCGTCCCTTTGATGCTGTAAAGTTGTCCTGTCCCCTTAGCAGAAAAACACCCCCAAAGCATAATGTTTCCACCTCCATGTTTGACGGTGGGGATGGTGTTCTTGGGGTCATAGGCAGCATTCCTCCTGCTCCAAACACGGCGAGTTGAGTTGATACCAAAGAGCTCGATTTTGGTCTCATCTGACCACAACACTTTCACCCAGTTCTCCTCTGAATCATTCAGATGTTCACTTCAGACGGGCCTGTACATGTGCTTTCTTGAGCAGGGGGACCTTGCGGGTGCTGCAGAATTTCAGTCCTTCACTGCTTAGTGTGTTGCCAATTCGTCCCAGCTGCCTTGAGATCATTGAGAAGATCCTCCTGTGTAGTTCTGGGCTTATTCCTCAACGTTCTCATGACCACTGAAACTCCACGAGGTAGAGGTGCATGGAGCCCCAGACCGAGGGAGATTGACAGTTATTTTGTGTTTCGTCCATTTGCGAATAATCGCATCAACTGTTGTCACCTTCTCTCCAAGCTGCTTGGCGACGGTCTTGTACGCCATTCCAGCCTTGTGTAGGTCTACAAACTTGCCCCTGACATCCTTGGACAGCTCTTTGGTCTTGGCCATGGTGGAGAGTTTGGAATCTGATTGATTGCTTCTGTGGATAGGTGTCTTTTATACAGGTATCAAGCTGAGATTAGAAGCACTCCCTTTAAGAGATCGATCCTAATCTCAGCTTGTTACCTGTATAAAAGACACCTGGGAGCCAGAAATCTTGCTGATTGATAGGGGGTCAAATACTTATTTCACTCAGAAAAATGCAAATCAACTTTTAACTTTTTTGAAGTGCGTTTTTCAGGATTTTTGTGTTGTTATTCTGTCTCTCACTGTTCAAATAAACCTACCATTAAAATTATAGACTGATCATTTCTTTGTTAGTGGGCAAACGTACAAAATCAGCAGGGGATCAAATAATTTTTTGCCTCACTGTATATGGTCGCCACACAATGTACACAGAGCCTTACAATAGTAGTATGTTACAATAAATAAAAGAAGATAAAAATTATCACATTCATAGAAACAATAAGAGAGAGGTCATTGCCCCAAGAAGCTTACAGTCTAAATGGGTAATAGGAGACAGACAGCAGAGTATGAGGGTGTCAAGTACTGTGTGAGCTCAAGTGCCGAGTATGTCAAACTGCAGTGCATGGTGCTAGTGCTCATAAGATTTAATTGTCATATTTAGCAAGAGGTTTTTTTCCCCCTTCGTCAAAAACTCAATGCTGCCTGCATTTCTCTTACCATTTCCATTGTGATTCCACTGTAATCAATGGAAGAAATTTGTTAGAGCTAAAACTCATTGTCGAACCAAAAGTTGCACAAGCTGTATTCCCATGAGGCATGTGTTTTTAACATCCACCCACGTAAAAAGAGCACAATTAGAAATAATACAAAACTAATGCAAGCGCAGCCAATCTGAAACAAATGGAAGAGGGGTAATTACAGTCATCTGAGTATTAATCAATGGGTGGATGTTACAGAAAATGGTAACATCTTAGTTTCAAAAAGCTCCATGTGTTCAACCTTCTTCCTTCAATAGTCTGGCTGAGACAAGAACAGTAAATTAAGGGCCACATTCTATTAGTCAGTGAATTAGCCAAGCATATTTTAACCAACTATTACATTCAACCCACAGCTGGGCTACTAAACCACCTTACATTCAATGACATAAATCACATACTCAGCATTAATAGTCTACCTGGACGCTACAGATCAGTAAGAATTACTATGTTGTGTAGCAGATGACATTTTTATTATTTAATAGAATGTGTATGAAGGATGATACTGGAGGGCTGCAAACAGCCCAAGGCATTCGTTTGAGCATCCCTGTAATAAAGATTAAGGCTGGGATTCATCAAGGTGTGAATGGATTAATGCGCAAGAAAATCGGTGGATTTCTCTACGTATTAATCATTCGGACATTCAGCAACTTTCGGATGGTATCTGACCATCTCTTATTCTTCAATAATCGATGGCCAGACGGATCCGCAAATGTGATCCACTAGCTTCAAGCTGGCGGATCCCATTTGAATGCATGGAGCGAACACACACATACACATTTTCGCTTATGCGTATGCATGGGTTTTTTCCCCGGACTCGGCAATTTACTCAAATTTTCCCTGCTTCATGTATACCAGTGGTTCTCAACCTTTCTAGTGCCGCGACCCTTTGATAAAATTTCCTTTTGATAAAAGTTGTGGCGCCCCCTAACAGTAAAATTATTTTTGTTGCTCCTTCATCGCTGTAATTTTGCTACTGTTATGAATCGAAATATAAATCTCTGATGGTTTTAGGCGACCCCTGACAAATCGTCATTCGACCCCAGAAGAGGTCCCGACCCACAGGTTGAGAACCACTGACGTATACAAACCAGAGAAACACACAAAATCATTGATGAATACCCGAAGGTATCCATCAATGATCGCTGCGAAGAACAGCGTATTTGATATACTGCTCTTCTCGCAGTTTGATGAATCCCGGCCTAAGAAGGATTTTCTGAAAAGGTCAATACATAATTAAAATGAATAAGTATTCAGATGTATGTATGTTGTAAGCTTTTACCCATTTATGTATGTATGTATATATATATATATATATATATATATATATATATATATATATATATATATATATAAAAAAAAAGAAGATTCAGACTTGGAATACAATCAAACCTTTACGCTCTTAGGAAAAGTATTGAATACATAAATCATTGATATTTGCTTCTCTCTTTGAAGTTGTGTTTGCTTACTGATCGCTTGGCAATCTACCACTATGTCCACAGCAGTAAATGATTAACCTGTCGCAAATTGAAGTGCCAGAGATTCCTCCTAAAACGTTCATTTTTCCTTTAATCAAATCTTCTAGCAACTAAAAGTGAACATGGTTCACATAATTTTAAACATTCCATTTTTTCCACTAACTACCTTAAAAAAAATTTAAACATGTTTTTCCATTTAGTTATCTTTAAAAAATGTTTCTTTGTTCGATCCCTGAAATGTAATCATTTACACACATTGCATGAGTTGACTGTTCTATACCGTTAATTTTGCTTGTAGAATTTAACATGAGATGAGTTAAGACAGTTAATTTATTGATATTAGAAACCGATGGTCTTATATTTGGAAAGGGTGTTAGCGTATCTCAGTTCTTTTACAGTAAATGCAGCATTATCACTTTGGAGCCACAGCAACAAGATTGCTATGGTGTTGAGAGTCTGTAAGGCAAGAATGGCAGCACGCCTAGACAAATGTAAAACTACGTTGTAGTTATTTGAAAATAAATGGGAGAGTTTTACAGATGTTAGAATGAAGTGTGGTGTGTTTAATTGTATAAATATTTTTTGGGTGGGTTTCTTTAAAGCAATCAGAAAACTAGAAGTGCACACAGCACAAGGAGAGGAGATAGGACAATTTTAACATATTTGAAATTGATGCCACGTGCACACATTAAAAGAGCCGTGATATAGCTCTGTTCCAGCTTCCCGTTTTACCTGCAATGTACCTCCATTTCCCAATGGTGGGGGTGTGACTGAAGGGTTGCTTATGTGATCATCAACCACACATACATCAATTGCAGATACTCATGTAGGTTGGCCATTCATTGGATATTGCAATGTGCATCTCAACATCCAGCTCACCATTGTAAATCAACAGGAATTTATATTGCTTCTCTATTATTTATAAATTATTTCATTTACTTTTCCTTTGTCCTCTAGGCTTGCTGTGGGAAGAAATAAGTGCAAAACAGCCTGTTATGCCTTCATCCCTAGGTTATGCTGGTGAGCGAATGTGTGTGCATGAGCTGGAATGTACTGGGCTAAGAACAAGGTCTCATGCACAAAGGCCCAAGCCTTGTTGTCAGCTTGGTGCAAGAAACGGGGCAAGTCTCCCTACTAGTAATCATGTAATTCAGTTAGACAGTCCAACTTAATTACACCATTCATTTGTGGTTTGAGACTTAAGTCTTCAGCAGCTGGCAACTCTCCTGTATGGAAGCAAGTGAGATTGAATGTATGTGTTTTTCATAAGTGAGTGATGACGTGCTTATCTGCACAAAAGCAACAAAATTAATTAAGGGAATGGAGGACTTGACTATGAGGAATGACTACACAAACTTGTTTTTTTTTTTTACTCTAGAGAAAAAACGACTAAGAGGAGATCCTATTACATTGTACAGTTATATGAAAGGTCAATACAAGGATTTCTGTGGTGAGCTATTCATTCCAAGGCCTGACCAGGTGACACCCCTTGAGATTAGAGGAAAGGAGGCTTAGACCTCAGCAGAGGAAGGGTTTTTTTTCAGTAAGATCTGTTAAAGCAGAACTCTGAGGTAATACCAAGTCACCAAGCATTCATTAAACGTGTGGAGACTAGTTGAAAATAGATATCTTACCATTAAATAATAGCTCTGTCTAAAGTAAACTGTCCCATTTCGGGACCGATAGGCAGGTTAGTGCGGTCTGTACGCCTGCTCCATCAGTCCCTTCCGGTGACCATATGGTGCACTGCAGTCTACTCAATGTAGACCGGGACTGACAGGGCATGCGCACAGACAAGATGTCTGCGTTGTGGCCTGGGTTCCGGTCTCCAAACGGGATGGATTACTTTAGATAGAGCTATTATTTAACAGTAAGACACCTATTTTCAAGCTAGTTGCCATGAGTTTAATGAATGCATGGCGACTTGGTATTACCTGAAAGTTCTACTTTAAACTGTGGAATTCCTTGCCCAAGGAGGTGGTTATCATTTAAAGGGATAGTAATACTTCGTTTTATCTTTATTTTATTTTGTAGGCATTAAAAAAACATGAAGAACGATATAAGTCTTATCTCTCAAACCTTTATGGTTTAAGAGATATTCACAAGCAAAGTATCCCCCCCTGTTCAGCCAGATCAGAAGGGAGGTGCCCAGGTAGACTGCAGAGAGGGACAATCTTCAATTAAGATAAGGGAAAAAGCTGAAAAACTTGTCAAGGGGGGCAGGGCTTTCATTGTTTTCATACAAAGAAGATTGTCCCCTGCTGTTATCTGTCTGGTCTTACAACCAGATTCACATCTGAGAAGAGATGGCTTACACTAGGAAAAAGGGGCGGGAGGGGAAACTTTGCTTCTGAATATCTCTTAAACCATAAAGGTTTGAGAGATAAGACTTATATCGTTCTTCATGTTTTTTTAATGCCTACAACATAAAATAAAGATAAAACGAAGTATTACTATCCCTTTAAGACAAGATTAGATAGATTTCTTTCAAAAGGGAACATACAGGGTTATACTGAATATTAGTAGGCAAATCAGGAAGGTTTGATAAATGATTAACTTATTTGGTAGCAGGATAGCTATACAATTCTCGTGTCACTGGGGTATGAGGCAAAGGTTGAACCTGATGGACTTGTGTCTTTATTCAACCTAATTTACTATGTTAAACTATGTTAATTTACTATGTTAAATTTACTATAAATAAAAGACAGACAGAAACGGTTGTTGTCTACTACAGACCAACGCTCTACCTCTCAGCTATAATCACCCACAAAAAACACTCAGTATGTTCGGTAGATGTGACTGTGTGATCGGAAAACATAACCTCCATTCCTACTACGAAAATAAAAAATCTCTACTTAGAAACCTCACCCCAGTGCTGTCCAAGAGTAGGGTAATATATAAAAAAATAATTGTATATACACTAAACATATTCTAATAGAAAGCATACTATATAGATTATGCATATTTTTATGTTTGCTGGTGACGAATATCAAAAGTGTATGGAATGGCTATTAGAAGCTACTAGTAATTTAGTTAGGTACACAGTTAAGACTCCAGCAATCCTAGATAGATAAATAATAGATGTCTATTAAAAAGGCCTACTATGCATCAAATAAATAAACTCCAATAAAAATCAATAAAGAGCAAAACATTATGAAAAATAAGAGTCTGGCCTTAACTCAAGTCCCTATGTAAATGGAATAGGATTGATATCCAGTCCCCAAAATCAGAGAGTATGGGTAAGTGAAATAAGATTAGTTGAGGATGACAGATGGTCTTGATGTATGAGTGTAGATGGAAGAGAGTATTTTAAAAACAGAACAGCTGTCTTTAAAGGAGCAATAACATTTTTACATGAAAAAAATATATATATTGTAGGTCTTTTCCTGTTAAATAAAGGTACTCCCACTGCTGAAAGATGCATATTTCCAGAGTTATTACAATTTAAACCCTCGCTTTTTTACATTAGTAGTACCCTCTAGTGGTCAAATTCCTATTCGTTCTCCTGTTACATTCTAACGGACAGGAAAGTCAGCGACATACCGTTTGCCACAGAATGTGATACAAACTGCTGAATCGCTTCCTGTCAGTTGTCAGGTTGTCATGAAAAAAGTTTACTGCCCCTTTAAATACACCAGATGACTCTGCTGCTGGTTAAAAGGTCCCAAATCAACGCACTATCAATAGTACACAAGTCCAATAAAAAATTATTATGACTGGAATTTAAAAAAAAAAAAAAAAAAAAAAAAAAGGGATGGATCGTCACATGACACATTGAGTCCATAAAAACTAAAATGACTGCAAACTCTATAAAAAAATAAAAAGTAATAGAATTAGCAGAAGGTGCTCAGTCTAAAACTGATAATACATTTGTTGGATAGATATATCCCCTTACTAAAGATCTGTGGAAAAAACTATTAAAATGCTGGTAAACTAGTAAACGCACTATATGTACTTATACCATCACTGGTATTGTCACATTGTTTCACCTGTATCATCTCCCGTAATACTTACTGTACCTACTATTTACCATCCATCTAACTTACCGGATTACCAACATTTTAACCTCTTAGTGACCGGCCGCACGCACACGTGGCCAGCACTTAACGCCCGCCGAACATTTTTTTCCATTGTTTTAAATTACTTCTGGGACGTACATGTACATCCTCTGTCCACCTGGGACATCCACTCAGGACATACATGTACGTCCTCGGGCGGTAAGGGGTTGATAGTTTTTTTCCATCAGATCTTTAGTTAGGGGATATATCTATCCAACACATGTATTACCTGTTTTTAGACTGAGCATTCAGTGTTCATTCTGTTACTTGTTCTCTGACCGCGCATCCCTGGGGCAGCAGGAGGGGTCGGAGACTGGTGGCAGGCAGCAAATCAGGGGTGGCAAATTTCACAGGCGTGGGCAAGCAGCTCCTTTGAAAATCACTGCAGTGAGGCGCACCGCTGCAGCAGTCCAGTGGGTTCCCGAACTGCAAAATGTGCCCAATCATACAGGCAACACCATGCACCATTTGCTGGTGTGTATAAATATCCCCTACACAATTACACAATGTATTACCTACTTGAAGGGCACTTTGCGCTAGATTGCGTTTTATTTTTTTTATTTTCTCCAGAGTTTGTGTTAATCGTAGTTCTTTATGGAATCAATAAGTATCATGTGACAATCCATCTCTCTTCATATCTTTTTTTTTTCTTTTTCAGTGAATGCCAGACAATTATTTTTATTATTCTTCTGTATCATTGATACTGAACTAATTCTATTAGCACTGAACCTTTAAACCTAGATGTCATATATATATATATATATATATATATATATATATATATATATATATATATATATATATATATATATAAAAGAGAAAGGCTCATTGCATAATTTATGTCTCCTCAGGAGACACACACACCCAGGGGTGGCAATAAGGAGGGGTTACTGTTCCCATTGGGTGATTCAATGGGGGCGTGATTTTCACACCAATTCGGCCACTGCTATTGGTGTGTAAATCATGCAGGGAGTTGGCCCGCCCCCACTATGCAGCCCGCCCACCACTATCAAAGTCAGAAAAAAAACAATATGGCTGCCACTTGCTCCTACACCACAAACAAACACACACATGCACCACTCACACAGCACCAAACTCACACACATGCCCCACTCACACAGCACCAGACACACACACATGCCCCACTCACACAGCACCAGACACACACACATGCCCCAATCACACACACAGCACCACACACACACACACACACACACACACACACACCCCAATCACACACACAGCACCACACACACACACACACACACACACACACACACACACACACACACACACACACACGCCCCACTCACACACAGCACCACACACACACAAAAGCCAGAAAGAAATATGGCTGACACACAGTCACTCACCCTGACTCCCAGTGGCCTCAGCAGGACCTGTACTACAGCCATTGAGGAACAAAATGGCACTCAAAGGGTTAAGGTAGGTCCTCATTGCTCAATTATTTCTTCACTGTCATCATTTGCCATGCAAGACACAGGACAAACAGCCATCAGATTCACACTTAACCCTCTGACTGCCACAGGGTTGTGTATCAGGTTTTAGCCCTCAGGGAGTGTGTTCAAACCCCTCACACTGTAAACTTGCATTTCCCTCCCACTTCTCCTCCTTCCCCAGCCTATTACTAACACTTTTCCACATTTCTCTTAAGCCCCGCCCCTACTCGTGATTAAGCCCCGCCCCCTTTTAACCCAAATTGCCCCATTGCTCTCTCCACATCAGCACCACATGAGGGACTCCACAAGTAAAAGTTCACAGGTATTACACACACATGCCTCACTCACACAGCACCAAACACCCATACACACACACACAAAGCCAGAAAGAAAGATGGCTGACACACAGTCACTCACCCTGACTCCCAATGGCTCAGCAGGACCTGTACTACAGATACTGAACGGTGCTGCATCACCAAGGGAACAAAATGGCACTCAAAGGGTTAAGGTAGGCCCTCACTGCTGAATTACTTCTTCACTGTCATCATTTGCCATGCAAAACACAGGACAGACAGCCATCAGGTACACACTTAACCCACTGACTGCCACAGGGTTGTGTATCACGTTTTACCCCTCAGGGAGTGTGTTCAAACCCCTCACACTGTAAACTTGCATTTCCCTCCCACTTCTCCTCCTTCCCCAGCCTATTACTAACACTTTTCCACATGTATGTTAAGCCCCGCCCCTACTCCCGATTAAGCCCCGCCCACTTTTAACCCAGATTGCCCCATTTGTCTCTCCATATCAGCACCACATGACTCCCTTCCAGGGACTACACAAGTCAAAGTTCCCAGGTATGAATACACTTCCCACTGCTATTTATCTCTGACATGCCTCTCTATACATTAACCATTTGAGTGCCAGAGGGGTGCACAACTCATGTACGCATGTGTTTCTGCGCATATATGTTGCGTGTGTGTGTGTACATCTCTTTTACATATTTGTGTGCATGTGTGCATCTCCGGTGTGTGTGTGCATGTCTTTTGCATGTCTCTGACGCTCACTGTGTGCATGTGTCTGCCTGTGTGTTGCATATATCTGTGTTTATCAGTGTGTCTACATTTCACACGCGCGCGCCCAACACCGTCCCACATTGGTAGTGTATATATATATATATATATATATAAAAGAGAGAAAACCTGCGTCCCCTGCCACACACACCCAGGGGCGGCTGTAAGGAACAGTTAGCTTGCCCCCCAACATCATCTTAACCTAGGCTGACCAGACCTCACCTTTAACTGGGGACGCATAGGAAAAATGTATACTGCAGGACTGCTTTCATTTCAGTGAAGTACTGCAAAATGGCTATTTCCTATGTGTCCCCGGTTAAAGGTGAGATCTGGTCAGCCTGCCTTAACCCTTTGAGTGTCAGAGGGGTACGCATACATTGCAATGCGTTGCGTACCTCTCTGGCAGTCAGAGGGTTAGCCCTCTCCTCCACAACTCACCTACTGCTACATCACTTCTCTCGACTTACAACTCCTACAGTAAACAACTCATGGCACAATACTACAACCCACCAACCAGCAGCTCCCATTTTGCTGGGGAGCCACACATTGATCACTTCTTTCAAAGACACACTGGGACACTCAGAGTCAGCTGGGGAATTGGTTAGAACACACAGATCTTCAGTTTCCATGCTAAGAACTGGGGCTGATGGACTCACTTTGTTTCAATTTAACCCTTTGAGTGCTGTTGCAATGACTTGGATACCTCTCTGGTACTCAGAGGGTTAAGCCCATTAACCCTTGGAGTACCAGAGATGATATGCAGCACATTGCTCTGCGTACCTCTGTCACTCAAAGGGTTAATATCTGTTTGGAAAGCTTCCACATTTGGGTATTGTGCAGCCCACTCTTTCCTCACAAGTGGCCCACAGGGCTAAACTGATTTCTTTGAAAATGTCCATTGATTTCAATGAGACTATTAATTCCATGAATGCTACAGACAATGCAAACACATTGCCAAAGCAACGCGTTGGGGACCATTGTAGCATTCAAGGGGTTAAAGCCCCATTTATGTCAACACGATTTTCTTGATTTTTCAATTCAACCCTATGGTGTCAGTTTTTTTTTACTTGCACCCTTTATCTTGATACATAAGGCCCATACAGTTATACTCTTACCCCATTAATCTAAACCCATTTATACTTTTGGCTCTTGCAGCAGCTGACTGTGCACTGTGATCTGTGAGGCTGATGTACTAACACAAAGAGGAACAATTCGTCTGTACCATACAGAACAAATACAATGCTTTGCTGACCTCTCTAGCGTTGAAGACGTTAAAACGCCCATTTAAATAAATGGGTATTGTTCCCTGTGCTGCTGTTACTTTTCCACAAAATTCCACCACTTTACTTAGTATATGAGCCTTCCTGTCTTGAAGCCTATTAGCTGTTAGGGGTCCCTGTATTGATCCCTTGCCTACGGCCCATGGACATATAATCCGGTTCTGTCCCAGCCGACCACCACGGCCCACTAATGCAAGGAGCGCCCAACATGTGTCACATATTCCTTTCACTGCCAGAGGACTATACAACTCATTACACAGCAATGTGTTGTGTACCTCTCTCACACTCAGAGTTAAAGTGCTTCACTCCAACCAACTGCTACACTAGGTCTGTATAATGCAGTAACCCTACAGCCCTGTATTTCATGTCTACTTCACTGTCTATGTATAGTCATTTCTCCCCCTCACCCATTACTTTACTGTAACACTTCACTGTCCCTCCTCTCCTCAATCTCTCATCTCCTCCTCCCTTGTCACCCCCACTCACCTATCCCCTTGCCATTCATCCATAGTCCCAATCTCGCCATTTTACTCCCACATCACTATTACATTATCTATCACTGCATCTGTCACTTAACCCTCTGTCTGCCAACCTATTTCTTCAAATGTACTGTAGTATCCACTGCTGTAATGTAAATTATTCCTTTACTCACAAACATCTTCTCACTGTGACCTTCTACAAGTAACACAGCACACTGACTTCAACTGTTAAGATACAGGGCCTTATTCACCAAGTAACATAGCACACTCACTTCAACTGTAAGGATACAGGGCCTTATTCACCAAGTAACACAGCACACTCACTTCAACTGTAAAGATACAGGGCCTTATTCACCAAGTAACACAGCACACTCACTTCAACTGTTAAGATACAGGGCCTTATTCACCAAGTAACACAGCACACTCACTTCAACTGTAAGGATACAGGGCCTTATTCACCAAATAACACAGCACACTCACTTCAACTGTAAAGATACAGGGCCTTATTCATCAAGTAACAGCACACTCACTACAACTGTAAGGATACAGGGCCTTATTCACCAAGTAACACAGCACACTCACTTCAACTGTAAGGATACAGGGCCTTATTCACCAAGTAACGCGGCACACTCACTACAACTGTAAGGATACAGGGCCTTATTCATCATGTAACACAGCACACTCACTTCAACTGTAAGGATACAGGGTCTTATTCATCAAGGAACACAGCACACTCACTTCAACTGTAAGGATACAGGGCCTTATTCATCAAGTAACAAAGTCCACTCACTTCAGCTGTAAGGATACAGGGTCTTATTCATCAAGCTGAAGAGCTGCAATTAAAACATTTTTTACAAATCTTATCAGCATATCTACATCCCCACTGCATCTGTCACACACTGTCTACATATGTGACATCATATGCCTATGTGTGTGTGTCTCCGTATGTATGCATTTCACAGTGTGTGACACACTCTATCTCTCTGTGTAAATAATATGACGGGCAACGCCGTCCCACATTGCTAGTATATATATATTTATTTTTATTTATTTTCACACCGTATTTTATTTTGTAATTTTAACTATTTTATAATAAATTATTCAGTTTATTGGCTTATGGTACTTCCCCTTAGATGCGTGTGATTTGCTCTGTATCCATTTTTCTATTTTGCAGTTGGTTGCTTATCTGCTTTCACCTTAATTTAAGTTCGGATATTTGAAAACCGCATTTAAAACTGCCTATATGTCATGTTAAACAAAAGATCAGCAGATATACAGTTAAGGAGATACTCATACTTTTACCACATGACGACTTATGCCATTTGCGGTACCCATGCGGCACCAGTGACTTTCGTATGCTAATTAACCCTTTGCGTTCCCAAAAATTATCCAACGCATTGTGATGCAATGCATTAGATACCTCTCTGGCACTCAAAGCGTTAAGTGCGTTAATCACATTTCATATGCTAATGAAGTCTTTTCAGAGAGGTGCCATATGCGATTGAAGGTTTCAGTGACGTTTCTTATGCTAAAGAAGCTTTGTGCAGTAACAGGAGATGTTCACTTTCACTGTCCCTAGAAATACAATCTATACATCTGCTGGAATTTTGGTTAACATGATATATAGGCAGTTTTTGATGCACTTTTCAAATATGCAAACTTGAATTAAGGTGAAAGTCCCATTTAAGTCTGCTGTATACAAATGTGCTTAAAGGGATAGTAATGTTTCATAATAAAAGCAGCTCTAATTAATCATCATAGTATTTGGACTTTGGAGAGTGTTATTTAAATTCTGTCAGAGTTGTGGTTCAAGAGTAATTCAATGACAGAGTATCCCCCTCCCGCCCCTTTTACTGATGTAACACTGCTCAGCCACAGCAGAAGGAGGTGCCCAGGTAGACTGCAGAGAGGGACAATCTTCAATTAAGATAAGGGATAAAGCTGAAAAACTTGTCAAGGGGGGCAGGGCTTTCATTGTTCTCATAGGAAGAAGATTGTCCCCTTCTGTTATCTGTCTGGTCTATGGACTGCATTCCACATCTGAGAAGAGATGGCTTACACTAGGTAAAAGGGGAGGGAGGGGGAAACTTTGCTTGTGAATATCTCTTAAACCATAAAGGTTTGAGAGATAAGACTTATATCGTTCTTCATATTTTTTTTAATGCCTACAAAATAAAATAAAGATAAAACAAAGTATTACTATCCCTTTAACTTTAAAAACAACTGGATTTTTGCCACTATTTTCCTTCCCCCCGTAAGCTCCACAGACAAGAAAACCACTTCTCCGAGTCTGCGGAAATTCCCACCAAAAGGCAAAGAAGACCACTTTGCCCATCCCTTTTGATTGATGGCTGCTGTGACACCTGTGCTACAGAGGTCGCCAACACGTTTCCAGTTGGAAATTGGGTCATTTTTATTTGGCCTCGATGGAGCAGCTGGTTTGCTCCATAATTGCACATCTTTTTCTTTATGCATACAGCATAAATGTTCCTTTCACGAAAAGAGAGATTGCAGTTTAGATGCTCAAACCTTACTTAACTAGCTTGCAAGATTCATTTGTGCATCAGGAACACTCAGTGGGGACATTAAATATTATTGACTTTAGTCTACCTGCAAGTCAAATACAGAACACACATAACAAATGGCTTATTGATGTAATAAGGAAAACCAAGTACACAGAAGGTATTAACCCCTTAATGACCCATGAGGTGCCAGGACCGTCATGGGTTAACTTCCCATAAGGACCCATGACAGTCCTGGCACGTCATGGGTTAAATGATAGCAGTGCGCCTAAGTGCACGCTGCTGTCAGGACTGGAGCACTCTGTTTCAGTCCTTCTGTGTTCTGCCGATACATGTGATCGCTCCTACTGTGGTCACATGTACTGGTATTTTCATTCACAAAGGCAATGTGTTTTACACACTGCCTTTGTGACTGCTCTCTGCTACTCTCTTCCTTACTGTAATAGTGTGTTTTACACATTGCCTTTGTGACTGCTCTCTGCCTCTCTTCCTTACTGTAAGTGTGTTTTACACACTGCCTTTGTGACTGCTCTCTGCTACTCTCTTCCTTACTGTAATAGTGTGTTTTACACATTGCCTTTGTGACCGCTCTCTGCCTCTCTTCCTTACTGTAATAGTGTGTTTTACACACTGCCTTTGTGACTGCTCTCTGCCACTCTCTTCCTTACTGTAATAGTGTGTTTTACACATTGCCTTTGTGACTGCTCTCTGCCTCTCTTCCTTACTGTAATAGTGTGTTTTACACATTGCCTTTGTGACTGCTCTCTGCCACTCTCTTCCTTACTGTAAGAGTGTGTTTTACACATTGCCTTTGTGACTGCTCTCTGCCACTCTCTTCCTTACTGTAAGAGTGTGTTTTACACATTGCCTTTGTGACTGCTCTCTGCCTCTCTTCCTTACTGTAAGAGTGTGTTTTACACATTGCCTTTGTGACTGCTCTCTGCCACTCTCTTCCTTACTGTAAGAGTGTGTTTTACACATTGCCTTTGTGACTGCTCTCTGCCTCTCTTCCTTACTGTAAGAGTGTGTTTTACACATTGCCTTTGTGACTGCTCTCTGCCACTCTCTTCCTTACTGTAAGAGTGTGTTTTACACATTGCCTTTGTGACTGCTCTCTGCCTCTCTTCCTTACTGTAAGAGTGTGTTTTACACACTGCCTTTGTGACTGCTCTCTGCTACTCTCTTCCTTACTGTAATAGTGTGTTTTACACATTGCCTTTGTGACTGCTCTCTGCCTCTCTTCCTTACTGTAAGTGTGTTTTACACACTGCCTTTGTGACTGCTCTCTGCTACTCTCTTCCTTACTGTAATAGTGTGTTTTACACATTGCCTTTGTGACCGCTCTCTGCCTCTCTTCCTTACTGTAATAGTGTGTTTTACACACTGCCTTTGTGACTGCTCTCTGCCACTCTCTTCCTTACTGTAATAGTGTGTTTTACACATTGCCTTTGTGACTGCTCTCTGCCTCTCTTCCTTACTGTAATAGTGTGTTTTACACATTGCCTTTGTGACTGCTCTCTGCCACTCTCTTCCTTACTGTAAGAGTGTGTTTTACACATTGCCTTTGTGACTGCTCTCTGCCACTCTCTTCCTTACTGTAAGAGTGTGTTTTACACATTGCCTTTGTGACTGCTCTCTGCCTCTCTTCCTTACTGTAAGAGTGTGTTTTACACATTGCCTT
Source organism: Rhinophrynus dorsalis (assembly GCA_037306005.1). Lineage (NCBI taxonomy): Eukaryota > Metazoa > Chordata > Amphibia > Anura > Rhinophrynidae > Rhinophrynus > Rhinophrynus dorsalis. The sequence goes on from CM074719.1 coordinate 601,996,592, forward strand.
TGTGACTGCTCTCTGCCACTCTCTTCCTTACTGTAAGAGTGTGTTTTACACATTGCCTTTGTGACTGCTCTCTGCCTCTCTTCCTTACTGTAAGAGTGTGTTTTACACATTGCCTTTGTGACTGCTCTCTGCCACTCTTCCTTACTATAAGAGCAAGGAACAGAGAAGCAGAGAGCAGACTTAACATCAAATAAAATCACACAATAGTTGGGGGTATTAATCCCTTCAGTGCTGGTGCTGTGGGCAGGTTGGAAGCAGGTCCTGCAATTTGTTTTGTTGTTTTTTTTTATCAATTTAAAACAAAGCAAATATTTTATTTAAACATACTATTTAGAAAACAAATCTGCTAAGTTTAAACAAAAAATAATGGGAGTTTTATTGTCGTGGAACAATTCAATACACTTATACACACCACCAAGTCTTAGCAATAAGAGAGTGGGAAAATAGGGAGGGAAAGAGGGACATGAAATTTTCACCCCGGGGGGACAGTGCCCACTTAAACCTGCCCATTTTGTAGGTATGAATGACCGGTCATACCTTTCATGCAGTCTCCATAAAAATGTAACCCACTGCGCCCAAATGATAACGAGAGAAAAAATAAAAATGATGTTTTTACCGTTTTAATAAAATAAATGGTGGGTTATCCATATATAAGTATAAATCAAAAGACAGCCCTAACTGTGTGCAAAAAAATGGTATATAATTTGTGTGGCTGAAATAAAATCCTTAAAGGGAAAATACTGTTGAACAAAGACAGACAAAAAGGTCAGAATTGCCCCGGACCTAAAGTGCAATTCACTCTAGATTTTCCTGGTCCTTAACACCTTAAGGACCACTGCCGTGCCAGGACCTTCACGGCGGTCCGGCACTTAAGGACCAGTGACGGTCCTGGCATGGCATGGAGTTCAGGGTTCCCGGCGCGGCTGCACACCGCTCCGGAAGCAAAAAAAAAAAAGCCCCATGGTCCTCAAGTGCTGGTCGTGTGTGCGCGCGCCAGTCCATAAGGGGTTAAAGCATTAATATCCCATTGATTTATACATGCATAATATTTAGAGCAGTGGTTCTCAACTCCTATCCTCAGGACCCACTAACAGGCCAGGACTTAGGAATTTCTCTGCTAGAGCACAGGTGTGGTGATCAGAGGCTCATTCACATTGATTAACTCACCTGTGCTCTAACAAGGAAATCATCACCTCCTGGCCTGTTAGTGGGTCCTGAGGACAGGAGTCGAGAATCACTGATTTAACCCCTTAACAACGGGAGAATCGGCGCACGGGCGCGACTGAATGACAACGGGTCATTTTTTTTATTGCTCCGTAGCATTCCGGACTCCCCGAACGGCGTGCAGCCGCGGGGGGAGCCCGGAATTCGATGACGATCATAGTACGTCATCGGTCGTTCAGTCAAATCGACCCTTGACGTACTATGACCGTCAAGGGTCGTTAAGGGGTTAAAGAGACTACCTATGTGAGACCTACCCAGAATCCTGTGTCCCCCTCACCATCTCTCTCCCTTTTCGCCTCTACAAGAAAGGCAGGGTTGAATTAAGGATATTCAAGTTTATTTTATTTTTAACAATCATTATGAACATCATGGAAATAAGAATTATAATAACTGGTAAGAAAATTAAAAACTTTATTAACAAAACACAACTCATGTGAAGAGAGAGCATTTTCATTTGAATTTATTTTATTTAAAAAGTCAGGGACATCCAAACAAGGTGAGCACTCCGGGAAATGATGCTTAGACTGAAAGAGTAGCATTGGCTCTGCATCTCCAAGCCGCAGAGACGTTTTGTTTTTTTACCACTTTTCCCTTTCAGAAACCAGCAATGGAATCTCAGAAGCAAACACTTTGTTTTAACTTTGCTTATCTCTCATTGCACGCGTACATCTGTCTGGTCTCTACACAAGTCTGTTCCATCTTTGCAAATGTTTTCTGAGAAGTCAGGCTCATAGCGTTCAGATGCACAAAGGTCTATATAAATCCCAATACCCTTCTCATCAGTGCCCATGCACAATAAGCTTGTTCTCACTTTGGTGTTTCCTGCCTGTATTACGCCTGCTTACCAGTGTACCCACTCAGCATGCCTTATGTTCAAGAACCACCTTTGCCTGCATCAATCACAAGCATTCCTTTCCAATTCAGACCTTTGCACCTGTTTGGATCCCTGGCTTGTCTGTCTTCAGTTCTGTTTGCCCCTTTGTCTTACGACTCTAAGCAAACTCTACAAAAATCCCAATTGTCATATAATCCTGCGGCCTCAACCTCTGGGGGGAGGAGGGGGTGTTGTGGTGTAGACATCCATCTGTATTCCTCTTCATCATCTCCTCTGCATCACAGATCCCCACCTTGACTATAAGGTATCACAGTAAGAAGATGCTCTACCTGTAACATCATCTTCATCCTCTGCTTAGTCAACATATATCCCTTGACTTGTGCTGTGGAAAAACTTGCCATATGTTGACCAATATACCTCAAGCACATTCTACCATGCAGCATGCGCGAGTGAGTTTAAACTGTAGGTTTAGTGGAGGATAAGGTCTCAAGACATTTTCTGTCAGGGTGAATTCCACGTCAGCCACAAACACATGCAGCATAGGCAGCACACAGCTAAGAAGAGATTGTCTGGGTGGCTGATGTAACATGCCACCCAGTATCCTTTTTCAAGGCTGGAATTCCTGAATATGGTGAAATCTGTATTTCTTCTATAGGCACCAACATCTATGGCAACGTATCAATAGTTGTTGTCCATGCGTGACAGTAGAATTATAGAAACATATTCTTTATCATTAAAACATTTTGATCCAGACAAGAAGGTCAACCAAATGTGTATATGTTTGCCAATCAGTGTCCCAATTAAATTGGAAAATTGGTGGAGGAGAAAAGCTCATGATCAATCTTTTGCCTAGTGTCAACACTTGATTCAGCCATTATGAGATCATTCAGTACCAGCCAGATGCCCTTGCATGCTTCTTTCACATACAATTGATAGTTGAATATCCAATGCAAATTTTATATTAGAAAGATACAAAAAGGAATGACTGGTGGCAATGAACCTGCAAATTAAAAGAGAACCTATTACCATTAGAATTTCCATAGAGTTACACAGTGTTGATACCATATAGCCTCTCTGCATGTATATGCCTGCAGTTCTCTCACAGACAAAGCATATGAACTACATATTCAAAAAACATGTACAGCTTAAAGGGGAACTACCACCCAACACAATCTTTAGCTTCACTAAGCCCCATCTGGCGATTAGCTGCTTAGTAGCGCTAGTCGCCAGAATAATTACCTTATTTAATAGATTTCTGCTCTCTTCCATGGGTGACAGGCAGGCCGGAGCGCGGACATCTTGCCATTGTGACGTCCGTGCGCCTGTGATGTCAGTCCCAGCTGGGTCTAGGAGGCGTTGCTAGGAGCCATTTGGCTCCAGCTTGACTGACAGCGTGGATGTCACAATGGCAAGATGTCCGCACTCCACCCTGCCTGTCACCCATGGAAGAGAGGAGAAATCTATTAAATAAGGTAATAATTCTGGCAACTAGCACTACTAAGCAGCTAGTTGCCAGATGGGGACTTAGTGAAGCTAAAGATTGTGTCGGATGGTAGTTCCCCTTTAATCTATAATATGGTCCCTTTGTATCCCTGTTTTTGCCAAAATGATTTGAATATGTATGGTTCATTTGATTAGTCCACTGCAAACATGTACATACAGTTAGGCTAAACAATACAAAAACTACACAATGTCAAAAGTGCCTCACTAACTATATGAAAACCCATTAGTTTATATTTACATAGGAAATTATTATAAAATGAAATGGCATCCACTCCGTTTACTTTAAGACACAACATAATAGATTTCAATATAAAAAACAAGAAACTGCGGCCTCAGAAATAAGTTATGAATACAGAACAATATTCCCTAATAGCAGTCACAGCCTAGTTTCAGAGGGACCATATTTCTAAATCCACATATACAAGTAGAGTGAAAAAACAAAAATATAAAAAAAAGAATGACGAAAGTGTATCTTAAAGAGCTAGTAAACTCTCCTTCATATGCACATTTTGTAGACCAGAAATAATACCATGTGAATAGACAACTAAACATAGACAGTGATTATGATATTAACCCATTAATGACCAGCGACGTCAGGACTGTCAGTGTAAACTTGCCTGAAGGACCGGTGACGGTGCTGGCATGTCACATATGTGCTTACAGAGCTCTTGCAGGAGCGCAGAAAGCACTAGCGGGTTCTGAAATTGACCATTCCAAGACTAGAGCAGTCTCTCTTAGACCCCCGTTTGGCTCCGGTACATATCATCAATCACTTGCTGGAACGCCGAACAACTTCAAAGCTGGGCTTAAGGCAAGTTCACTTTCCAAATTGCTAGTCCTTAAGGGGTTAATGAATCCACATATCCTAATAATCTCAAATATCAATAAATTAGTAGGATGCATCAAATGTAGTGAAATATAAAATTCTTCAAACACTGTGTAGTGATTATGGTGAGGCTGTTTGTAAGCGCTGCGTTTTCAATAGATAATAGAAGCCCCTTTACACTGTGGCCGTGTAACTGAGGGTGTTATTATATGAGTGATACGAATAACAGCATTTCTGGGGTACTAAAACTGCACTACAGGGACACCAGGACTAGTAAATTACAGTAATGTTTCTATACCGCTTATCAGTGGCACCTAAAATTTCCCTGCTTGAAGACAGGTCATTTGTATAGACCATCATCTGTATCAAAGCAATGAAATCCAATGAGTAGCCTGTTCCCTGTTGAGAGTGTTTGGAACCACCAGATTAGAATCTAGTCTGCAAAGTCATTTACTAATGTGGTGTTTCAAAGTTACATATACCTCAGGGATGGGCCCTCCAGCTGTTCAGTAATACAGTATCAAAGCTGGAAACTGTAGTCCTGAAGAGCCGGAAAGGTTCTTGATATACATCCTCAGACATACACACACACACACACAAACACAAATATACACAACTTACCTCAGAGCGACTGAAATATATTCTTATGCGCTGATGACCCTCTGCATGTCTGTGTCCTCCTTGGATAGGTGAGAAACAACTAGATGGAAGAGTTCATCTCACGTGCTAATAGACATACAATAGTAATTGAAACATTTGGAGGAAACTTTTGGAGCTCACCAATTATAACCTGGAACTGCACTTTCGAAACCTGAATGGGAGTTCACGGGGTGAACCCAGTGCTTCCTAACATTGTGCCTCTGGCTTCTTATTCTTGCAAGTAAGCCAAATGAACCACAAAAAACACCTTATTCAACATTATTCTCTTTGTTTGCCTCTCACAGTATCAGTATAGTGCTGAACAGGAAATGGGATTGTGGGTTTGAAGCTAGGCATGTTGGGAGTCTTATTTCTAGAAAAACGTGTTAAACGCAGGAAAAACATATTACAAATGATTACTAAATATAAGTATCAGATCATTCAAATGTCGAGCTGCAAAAAAACAAACAAAAAAAAAAAATGGTGCACTGCTAACGCTTGTGTGAACTATGCCTAAATCATTCTAGCTTTCTGTTTATTTATATTTTAATTTAACCCCTCTCACTGCTTTCCCTGACTTCATCCTATATAATAATTTGCTAAGATGTTTGTCAGAAGCCGTCATACACAGCAGAGACTGCCCAAACGCACAGAATGCTGGGAGTTCTGTGCTGGGAGCATTCTGTGATTTCGGACAGTTTCTACAGCGCATGACTGCTTCGGCGGCAGGACGCAGAGCAGGACCGGCCTCATAACCCTTTGAGTGCCAGAGGGATACGCAACGCATTGCAAAGCAATGAGTTGTGTACCCCTCTGGCACTCAAAGGGTTAACATCACCCAGACTTTAGCCCGTGTACACAGGATTTTATACTAGTCTCTCTACTTTCAGTAGGTGAAGACACATTCATGCATTTGCTTGACTTCACCGGTCAGACAAAAGGAGATATTTTACTGTCTGATTCAATTCATCACATCCTCCATATTTGCTGGGCTTCCACTGACCAGATTTCCACCACAGGGCAACCCTCTGAAAAACCCACAGCATGTGCAGCACCCTGTAAATACCGGATTCCACATTTAAAGGACAAATAACACCTCCCAATGGGCAAAAAGTCCTAATCGTCCCAATGAATTTTGTTAATGTGCCTTTAACAAAGAAATCACAATCTGTCCTAAAAGACCTGTCCGTGGAGGAGGACAGCTGTTGGCAGTGATTGTATACAGGTTCTTGGGATTCAACACTGCCGCTAGAGAAGTCTCAAAAGCACTGCTTCTCAATTCTTCTAATACCTCTAGGAACAGGCGGTCATTAAATGGTTAAAGTGACTGCATCACCTTAAAATGAACTGGAATCATCATCTATATAATAATTTGCTAGTATGTTTGTCAGAAGCCGTCATGCACAGTAGAGACTGCCTGAATGCACAGAATGCTGGGAGCACGGAATGCTGGGAGTACGGAATGCTGGGAGTTCTGTGCTTTTGGGCAGTCTCTACAGTGCATGACTGCATAGGTGGCAGGACACAGAGCAGGTCCAGCCTCTTAACCCTTTGAGTGCCAGAGGGGTACGCAACGCACTGCAAAGCATCACCTGGACCTTGGCCCGTGTACACGGGCTTTTACACTAGTACCCTTATAAATAACAGCATTTATATATTTAAACACAAATATAGATTTTTATATATCCTATATTATAATTCTCTAGGATGTTTGTCAGAAGCCGTCATGAGCAGTAGAGACGGCTGCGTGCACTGCAGTCAACCGCAGTACTGACTGCCTGAACACGCCACGGCTGATATGGAGTGAGGACTCTGAATTCAGACCGGAGTCTTCTCTGCGCACCTTCCTGGGACCGCAGCTCCTCCAGTGAGAAGAGAGTCTATGGCCACCATTCGAGGTTGCTGGGTGGCACTGTGGCCCGTGTACACTGGTTTTAAAAGTAGCATTATAATCATTCGCCAAGGATGTTTGTCAGAATCTGTAATGCACAGTAGAGACGGCTGTGTGCGCTTCAGTCATGCGCAGTACAGACTGCCTTCGCTGTGGCTGATACACGCAGAGAGGACTAGGATCTGAATTTGGAGCGCCCTGCTCCGTATCAGCCATGGCACGGGCAGTCTGTACTGTGCATGACTGCAGCGCCACCAGTGTTGGCAGGCGCTTTAAAACTAGTTATATATAACTGCGAGAGTTTTAGTAAGAAAGTAAAAAAAAAGAACAATTCTGGAGCATACTAGTGTGGAGAAAAACATTCTCAATGTTCCCATTTGATTTTAAATTGGGTTTTTAACATTTTGAATGCTAGAGCTCTCTAACTCACTGTTTCTTAAAGCGCACTAAAAAGGAATGCGTTGTAGACCTCTGTAGGGGTTAAAAGCTCAATTGAAATCAGTGGAAATGTTAATACCCTCCCTATGAAGCAGAACTGTTCATCTTCTACATTCTTATTAATCCCTTAAAGAGATACTAATAAGAAGGTTTAATATTGTTCAAATGAAAAAATAAATAAATAAAATGCAGTAAATACCGTTGCTTAAAGATGTATATTTTAAGATATTTACGCTTTTAAAGATCCCCCTCCAGCCTCTTTTACTCACGTCAGTGCTCTAGATAACAGATAGAGATTCTGGTCATGTGACCGGGCAGCTCTTCAGCAGAGCCGACATAACATTATCTACAAAGACATATTTTGCCCAGGTGCACTTTGTAGACCGTTCTAATGCAGTATTTATTTTGGCTCTGCCGAAGAGTCATCCAGTCTCATGACCAAAATCTCGATCTGTCAGCTAGAGAGCCGACGTGAGTAAAAGGGAAGGAGGGGGGGGGGCTTTAAAAGCATATAAATCTTAAAAACGACATCTTTAAACAACGAGATTTACTGCATTTCATTTTTTTTTTTCTCCATATGAACAATATTAAACCTTTTTAATTGCAGGTATTACTATCCCTTTAAAGACAAGCAAGTCCAGGGAAGTTCCCTTCCCTTAATGACAATTATGATCCATCCCGACGCGCCGGTACACGTGACCTCTTACGTGTTCTGGCGCCCTGAGCAGAAGTCTGAGAGAGGCCACTCAGGTCTTGGAACGGTCAAGTTCAGACCCCGATTTTACTTACAGTGTTCCCGCAGGAGCGCTGCAGTTAAAAAGTATGTGACTTTAAGGGGATAAAAACTGGTGACGGACCTGGAACGTTACCAGTCCTTATGAGGTTAAAGCAGTGGTCCTCAACCTTTCTAGTGCCGCGACCCTTTGATAAAATTTCCGAAGTTGTGGCGACCCCTAACAGTAAAATTATTTTCATTGCGCCTTCATCGCTGTAATTTTGCTACTGTTATGAATCGAAAAATAAATATCTGATGGTTTTAGGCGACCCCTGGAAAATAGTCATTCGACCCCCAAAGGGGTCCCGACCCACAGGGTTAAAGGGATAGTAATACTTCGTTTTATCTTTATTTTATTTAGTAGGCATTAAAAAAACATGAAGAACGATATAAGTCTAATCTCTAAAACCTTTATGGTTTGAGAGATATTCACAAGCAAAGTATCCCACCCTTCAGCCAGATCAGAAGGGAAGTGCCCAGGTAGACTGCAGAGAGGGACAATCTTCAATTAAGATAAGGGAAAAAGCTGAAAAGCTTGTCAAGGGGGGCAGGGCTTTCATTGTTCTCATACAAAGAAGACTGTCCCCTTCTGTTATCTGTCTGGTCTATGGACTGCATTCCACATCTGAGAAGAGATGGCTTACACTAGGTAAAAGGGGCGGGAGGGGAAACTTTGCTTGTGAATATCTCTTAAACCATAAAGGTTTGAGAGATAAGACATATCATTCTTCATATTTTTTTAATGCCTACAAAATAAAATAAAGTTAAAACGAAGTATTACTATCCCTTTAATATAGTTAGTTCCTAAATATTCTATCTGGTCTGTAAAGGTTTTTACATGTTCACTACTGCGGTAAAAGTTAATGGATTTCACAAGATTCCAAAATTATCAAAACAATATATGACGATAGCCAACAGTGGGAGCTAATTTCAACTGATGTGTTGAAGGAAATCAATGGACCCCTTCAATGAACAGTACTGTATTTTGCCCAGAATAACGGCACTCCACTTCTGCACTGAAATCTTATGAAGAAGTTAGCACATGATCTCTACCCAGAAGAGTAAAGTTACTATTAGCGAGAAAGGATTAACCCTTTGAGTGCCAGAGGGGTATGCAACGCTTTGCAAAGCAATGCGTTGCGTACCACTCTGGGACTCAAAGGGTTAAACGGCACCATGACTTTATGTCGAGGGTCACAGTGCACACTTCCTGTTGAAAATATAATAACATTTCCCATGAAAGATTAACGACTTCACTAAATTAGATGCAAATACAGAAGAGCTGATCGGTCAGCACTGATTACCTTACATGATTTGCTTCACTTTTTAACCCTTTTGAATGCTAGGAGTGTCAGACACCATTATGGAAGACAAAGTGTAATACCTGCATTGATAAGAAACCAATGTAAACAAGTCCCTGAGAACACAACTGCAGAATAACGTAATGTGAAATTACAGACAGAGTTCAGTTACAATTATTGTGTTTTGCTATTTGGGCTCCTATGGGATCAGACAGTAAAACGCATAGAGAAGCTCTTTGCAGTCCCACACAGCTCATGACAGCCATTCAGGCAGCAAAAGAAGTGATGCACTCGGCTGACATAATGATGAAAAGCAACTTGGAAGTCGGTGGCTCACAGCCATAAACTTAGCAAGTTGCACATGCAGCACCAACATAAGGCTAATGTCCGGCTGGAACCCCTTCATTAATGTCGATGGAGGAGGCATGTGCAGTCCAACACAGGACTTTAATATTTAGTAGATCTCAAAGGACCAGCAAGGGAGCATTGGGGATCTCTTAACAGACCACAGTTTATCTGTCTCCATAATCCACAGAGGCACACAATGCAGCCTCAGCTTCAACAACATGTTCGCTCCCAGGGAAGGGCTATGCTGGTGAAAGTTTCCCTTTAAATGGATAGCAATGTTTCACAATAAAAGCAGATCCAATTAATCTTCATAGTATTTGGCCCGTGGAGAGTGTTATTTCAATTCTGTCAGAGTTGTAGTTCAAAAGTAACTGAATGATAAAGTATCCCCCTCCCGCCCCTTTTAGTGATGTAACACTGCTCACCTCTGAGCAGCAAGACTGTCCGGATGGATCACAGAGAGGGACAATCTTCAGTGATCATAAGGGAAAAACCTGTCAAGGGGTCAGAGTTTTCCTTATGATCACAGTAAGAAGATTGTCCCTTGCTGCTATCTGTCCAGTCATGTGACCATATTCCACATCTGAGGAGAGGTGGCTTACACTAGGTAAAAGAGGCAGGAGAGGGATACTTTATCATTCAATTACTCTTGAACTACAACTCTGACAGTACTGAAATAACACTCTCGTTGGGCCAAATACGATGAAGATTAATTGAAGCTGCTTTTATTGTGACATATTACTATCCCTTTAAGCACGAAAAGGGTGTAAACACGTTACTTCATAAAGCGTAGCTCATCCCCTGGTCCTTTAAAGGGATAGTAAATCCCCCCCCCCCGAACGTGACGCCAAAATACAGCAATCATACAAACATACCAAACGCACTTAGTCCCATCTCTCAAACCTTTATGGTTTGAGAGATGTAAGGCAAGACAGTCCTCCGCTCCCTCCCCCCTTTTGTCTGACAAGCTGTAAAGCTGTCAGAGGCAGAATCCGGTCGGCCGACTTTCGGCGGTTCTGCAGGAGCTCTGACATCTAGATATCTCCGTACAATTACTTCATGTGAATGGTCTACAACATGTGCTTGCAAGCCAGGCACACATTTTAGACCATACCCATGAAGTAATAATACGGAGATATCTAGATGACAGCGCTCCTGCAGAGCCGCCATCTGGTGCTGGAAGCAGGCTCTCATGACGTCCACTATACAGCGGACGTATGAGAAGGGGGAGGGAGCGGAGGACTGTCTTGCCTTACATCTCTCAAACCATAAAGATTTGAGAGATGGGACTAAGTGCGTTCAGTATGTTTGCATGATTGCTGTATTTTGGCGTCACGTTGTTCGGGGGGGGGGGTTTACTATCCCTTTAACCCTCTGAGTTCCATAAGGGTATTCTAACTCACTTAAAAGCAATGCACTGGATACTGTTTGCATGCCAGAGGGGGTACACAACGTATTGCTTTGCAATGCGTTGCATACCCTTTTTGCATTCAAAGGGTTTAAGAGTACAAAAAAAAAAAAAAAGTTTTCGAACATATTCTGTAATAAAGAGATCATAGCCTGCATTGTTTTATCATTTTAATTTTTCAGAACAACATTTGTGCTACTGAATACAACAGCTTGCTGAGATCTATGCATTATTAATCCCATGCCTTGTAATGCTAGCATCAGGGAAGGCTCTACAAGAATCCGATGTGCAGGAAGCAGCGTGGTGCCCCAGATTTATCTTGTACAAGCAACAATAGTTATTACAACATTGCACACACCACAGCTTATAAAGGAAGCCATTGTGTGCACGTGTCACACTGTGTCATGCCCCAAAAATGTTCACATGGATGACAGATTTATAGTTGTGGGGAAAAAAAAAAAAAAACACACACACACACACACACACACACACACGTTGAATTTTCATGCATTTATAATAATGTTTTTTTTCCTACCCCTGGCATACCTTGCTCAATGAATTAGAGACCTCTCTAGCAACCAAAGGGTTAAAGCGGAACTACCACCCCTTCTAAACTTGCCCCCAAATAATTACCCATCTGGCGACTAGCTTCTCAATAGTGCTAGTCGCCAGAATTATTACCGCGTTATTGAAAATTTCTACTGTTCCTGGGACTGACAGCCAGGAAACAGCGCAGACATCTTTCCATAATGACGTCAGTCCCTTCTGGTGCCATGCGGCTCCTAGCAACGCCTCCTAGAGTAGACTGGGACTGACAGCACGGGCGTCACTATGGACAGATGTCTGCACTGTTTCCTGGCTGTCAGTCCCGGGAGCAGTAGGAATTCTCTATAACCAGGTAATAATTCTGGCGACTAGCACTACTGAGCAGCTAGTCACCAGATGGGTAATTATTTGGGGGTAAATTTAGAAGGGGTAGCCGTTCCGCTTTAAGGTGGAACAATGTAGATGGATGCATGCCTAAAAGCAAAATAAAGGATGTGTGGTTTGGGGTGAAAATAGGGTTTGTGTGATGCGGTAGAAAAGTGGTTTTGCTCTCTAGTCCTCAGGATATACCAATGTCATGTTTTCAGGATATCCCCAATTAAGCACAGATGGCTCAATCATAATGACCGATTTATGGATTACTCACTTAGGATTAAGCAGGAATATCATTAGAAGCTGGTCCATTGGTGAGTCCTGAGGATTAACACCGAGGAACACTATGGTAGAGAGAGAAAGAGAAATTCTCCCCTCTTCTCACTGTACCAGAGAGCAGCCTGGGGGCAGCAGAAATCTATGATTGCTGTGTGTGGCCCCAGAGAGGACTGCTCAGTGTGAATGCTACAGCATGTTCTTTCGTACTTGAACCAGTGTCCCTTTAAGCCCTATTGCTAAGAAGGGAGTTAGCAGCTACAAGCAATGTAAAAGGTGCCTGGTATAAGCGGCACCACAATTCAGCTGTCATTTCTCTCTGACTGCCACTACTCTGACCAGCCTTATTATCTGTTAGTCCAGGCAGCTGCCCAGTACTTAGTGAAGCCAGAAACAGTTATCACTTATAATCTGTCTCTTGTAGGGAGAACATAATTATTAACCCTTTGAGTGCCAGAGGGGTACACACAATGCATTGAGTACCCCTCTGGCACTCAAAGGGTTAACCGCTTAGGTTCTACATAGGTTACAGTTTTCAATCAGCTAGAGATCACATTCTAAAGCATTGGCGGCCTAAAGATGACCCTCAGAGGCTTATTCTGCTGCCCTCTTTTGACTTTTCATATTAATATAGACACGCAGAACAAGGAAAGTCTAATGGCCTAAACGTTTACATCCCTGACAGGAAGCTCCCTGGATTTGTGGGACTATGAAAGCGGAGAGAGACAGTGCGACAATGTGAAAAAATACAACGCAGAAGAGCCAGCTACTACATCATATAGATCACTTGGTGCTGCAGGGAGACTGCAACATTCTATAAATATCTCTGATTTCATAGTCCCTGTCTGGAAGCTCACTGGAAATAAAGTGTAAAAAATACAACTTAATTTAAAAAAAATAAATGACAAGTATAGGCAATGTGACTTTACATATTATGCAATTGAAGAATATGTGAAGTCAAGGAGTTTGACTGTCACTTTAACCCTTTGAGTGCCAGAGGGGTACGCAACGCATTGCTCAGCATGGATACATTCGAACAACGGCTAATAGAATCATTCCTGACTGGTCACGTCCCTGCACAACACCGATTAGTATTAATGACATAATTAAGTACAGAGAAAGAGGTCGGCAACCGGCTGCTGGACTACATCGGGGTTGAAAAACCCCAGTAGCACACCGGGTTACGCCTGACTTCTAAGTTTTAGGGATATTTAATATACATATATGTGCATGCACCCCTTGAGTGGCATATAAAACTTCTGACTACCACGTTTTGGGGACTTTTTTGTCACCATTAGACTACAACTCCCATCATCCTCCACTGGCATTTGTAGTCAAGAAACTGTTGAAGGGCAGCAATGTAACAATAAACCTTATATTTTATTTTTAACAACTCTGCTACTCCATCATTTGTGTTGATAAATTGCTAGGCGGCCATTTGTTGCCTACTTGTGGTACAGGAGAAGGCTACAGACCTCACAATGTAATGCAAAATACAGAATGTGGGTTCATATCCAAGAACACAATGGGGGGGGGGGGTAGGTATTTAAAAAAAAAAAAAAAAAAATGTGGTATGGGGAAATCACCATAGGAAACAAATACTATCTCTCCCCAGTCATTTACATTGGTCTGTTAAGCCCTTGATTGCAAAACAATGCACTTGATACCTCTCTAGCATTCAAGGGGTTAAAAGACTCATCTAGAATCAGGGGAACTTTTGGGTATGTCTATTTGTACCCTGTAGTGCAAGTTCCCAGATACCATGATTGCTTTTGCAGTAGGTATCATGCAAGTGCTTTATATCTACAGTATGTTATACAAGTACCATATCTACAGTATGTTATGCAAGTACCATGCACGTACTAAGCAAGCATTTAACCCTTTGAGGGCCAGATGTGAACAGAAAGCATTGCTTAGCTCGATGAACGCTAGAGATGCCTCCAGCTTATTGCAGAACAAGAAGGTTAACCCTTTGAGTGGCAGAGGGGTGTGCAACCCACCCCTCTGGCACTCAGTGGATTATAATCCCCCTTGAATCAATGGGAATTTTCATTGCACCCATTTAGCTTGACGGATAAGGCCCTTTATCTCTCTGCAACCATCACACACTGATCACTGCCAATTACATTTAAAACTGTACTTTAGACTTATAAGATCACAAGATATTTTTACAGTTGACAGAACTGCATGGAAACATGAACATCTCACTGGATACTTGTATTGGAACAAAAGGCCTCTGCCCAAAATGGTTCAAACATTTTTTTTTTAAAAGAGATAATAAGTCAGGTTAGGCTACAATATGTATACAAACTGTAAAATGTACAGGATTGTTCCAACAGTAATTACACATGAAAGCAACAATGTAACACATTAGTGAGATTAAACATTAAAAAAAAAAAACTATATATATTATATATTCAAATTTCCAGGAAGCTTTTAATACATTGATTCTCAGATCCAGTTCTTTATGCACATCAACAGGTCAGGTTTTCAGGATATCCCTAATTCAATGAAACAATACAGGCCTTAGGTGTGCTATAGTGTAGGCAGAGCAACTTGAACCTCTGTGCTGCATATGTTCAGCAACCCGCCCTACTGTCAATACTGCTTTCAAATAACCTAGATGAAATACAGGCAAATGTTTTCTTTCAATCAAATGCTGGTGCTTTTATTGAGGAGGCATATAATGATATCCCCACATACACAACATTTCAGGTGTTAAACCTACATCCTGAACAACCGCCCGATCCAGCAGAGGTGGCCATTAAGGACCATGGAACTTTTTTTTTGTTTTTTTGTTTTTTTTTTTGTTTGGTGCACTGAATTCTGGGATCTCCTTGTGGCAACCCCAGAATTCCATGACATGTCAAGGCCGTCACAATGACTGACCCACCAACCACTCACCTGTGCTCAAGCAGGAATATCCTGGAAACCTGAGCCATTTGTTTGCCCCGGCGACTAACAATGGGAACCACTCACCTAAGCGTACAAAAAAAATAATAATCCAGTGCAGGGACTACAACCGCCCATCATTCCAAACTGGCCAATACCTGGTTGAAGATAATGGGAGATGTAGTCCCTGGCAGTCAAAAGTGCTACATTTGACTAGTGAATGCTGACCCTGTCACTGTGAGATTAGCCTAAAGCAGTGGTTCTCAAACTGTGTTCCATGCATCATCAGGGTGCCCTGACGTAGTACAAGAAGATCCACATTAAATATTAAAAGTGGACATATCATTCCAAGATACATTTCCCTCATTTCAAAGCTAATTAAAAGGACTGGCTTAATTGCCAATCTTGATTACGCCAACATGTTTGCTTTATAATGAGCCTTTATATACTACCCACTTTGTCTTCAATATACAATCCTTCCAAGTGTCTTTGAAACATTGTAATGGTTGTGCCGTGCTGTATCTACCAATTATTAACCCTTTAAGTGCCAGAGGGGTACGCAACACATTGCTTTGTGATGCGTTGCATACCACTGGCACTCAGAGGGTTAAAAATCATTATGTTTGTTGCTGTATTTTTTTCCCCTTTGGAAACTTCAATAAACATACTTAAAAACAAAAATCTACCCCTGTTTTGTATGTGCAATATGAGTAAATAGTAGCTTGCACTGGAGACCTCTCTAGATTACGAGCGGTTAATAGATTTGATTGTTAGGGTTCTGAGGTGGCTTCATTTAATGAGTGTCAAAGGGTATCCATTGCAATGCAAAGCAATGCGCTGGATACTCATCTGGTACGGATAGGGATAGTAATACATCATTTTGCCAAATGTTCATCTTGTAGGTATTTAAAAAAGAAATTAAATGCCGCCAGTCCCATCTCTCAAACCTTTATGGTTTGAGAGATATTCGCTGTGAAAGTTCCCCCCTCCCCTGACATCAGCGGTCTAGCTGACTGCAGGCGAATCTGGTCCCGGGACCTACAAGATGAACATTTGGAAAAATGATGTATTACTATCTCTTGAAAGGGTTAAAACTAGTTGGTTTCAACAGAGCACAACGTTTGAGAACCACTGATCTGGAGAATAAAGCATAGGAGTTAAATGGAAAGCACACCCAAAAACAAGTTACACTTGATTAACTGTATTAAAGAGGAACTTTCAGATAATAGTAAGTTGCTGTGCAATCATTAACTGCATTGCGACTAGCTTGAAAATAGATGTCTTACTGTCAAAAAAAATGTGTGTCTAAAGGAATCCATCCCGTTTGGAGACTGGAACCCAGGCTAGAGCGCAGACATCTTGTCTGTGTGCCTTCCCCATTAGTCCCGGTCTCCACTGAGTAGACTGCTTTGCACCATATGGTCACCGGAAGGGACTCAAGGCGCAGGTGCACTAACCTGCCCATCAGACCCAAAACGGGATGGATTCCTTTAGACACATCTATTTTTTTACAGTAAGACATCTATTTTCAAGCTAGTCACCAGGCATTTAATGAATGCATGGCGACTGGCTATTATCTGAAAGTTATGCTTTAATTAAAAATAAACCTATATTATACACACACTCAACTTGAAAGTCACATTTCTGACAAAAGGGATAGTAACGTTTCCTAACACAATCAGCTCAGATCATTTGTCATAGTGAATAGTACTGGTGTCTGATGCTAGCAATGTTCATAACTGTCTACTTCCGCTGTAATTACATGATGAATTGTACCTGTCCTGCCCCTTTTCACGATCGTAAGGCGCCTCCCCTCAGATCTGAAAAGGCAGGTTTTTCCTAATATGACTGAAGATTGTCCCTTGTAGCGATCCGCTGTCACAACTGAGCGAGAAACGATGATGTCAAGAAAAGGGGCGGGAGGGGTAAGCTTCATCATATACTTACAGAATAACTACAAAGTTATGAACTGTGCCAGTATCAGACATCAGTACTATTAACTATGACAAACGAGCTGAGCTGCTTGTGTTAGGAATCATTACTATCCCTTTAAGTAAAAGGCAGCAAAGAAAGGTTAGACACATAGACCAGGTTTTACTGCTGGAGTATACAGATATCATTAGCCAAACAACTTCAAAGAGACACAAGCTACTGCTCTGATTATTCAACATTTCACAGGCAATTACATCACAAAAGAGACAAAGGCATTTCTCGCTCAGGTGGAAGCCAGTATAAGGCTTATACCTTTCACTTTCCATACAAATGAATGTTATTACATGGAGCAAAAGAGAAAACAGGAACAAAAACTGTACTGATTTATTTTTTGCACTGCCAACAATGCAATACAAATGGGTTAAATCCCAATATAAAATCTACCAGCATATCTATAAATCACAAATGTCTATGTACTTTGAAGAATTAGAACAATTCTGTATAAACCAAGAGCACTATAGGGAAAAATACTTCTCAAAATGTCATATGATTTAAATGGGTCTTTTAACCCCTTGAATGCTAGAGAGGTCTTTCTCTATAGTGTAGAATTGCTCCAATTCTACCTTGTACATCAATCTCACAGTTGTCTTTACATTGGATAATTCAACGCTGTGACACCCACATCTCAATACTTGTTAGGAAGCAATTTAACAAACAGCCCCAGGTTTGTACATTGCTTATAATGTTACATGATTGTAATAAGTTTACCCAAAACGAATCATGGTGGAGAAGAGAATACTCTTCTGTGAAGAAAAAAAATGATCCCTTAATAATGAATCCATATAAGTGAGGAAAAAATGTATCTCCCAGAAAGATTATGTTGGGGTACCAAACATACCACCTCCCTTGGGCTTGTTTGGGGGCCAGGTTTATCCCCCAGTTCAACACACTGGTGCTCTGTACATCAATTTAAGGCCACACATAAACCACACCAACTGAGGACCTAGCTTAACCCCAGAGCCTCATGCTGAAGACCAAGCTAACCCACCCTCAAGGCATCATACTGAAAGAAGAACTTTGATTCAAATGAAAGTGCCACCCAAATCATTATTCACATAGCAATACAGATATCAATACTTGTATTATCCGGAATAAGTCCGGCATTACTGAGAAATCAAACTTGCTCGAAGACTCACAGTCAGGCATCTTGCTGTAGAGGCATCCGTGCACCTGCGCTGTCAGTCCCTTCCTGTACCTTAAGGTACAATGCAACTCCCCTTCACCATTCCTAGAGGAGACCAGGATGGACAGAGCAGACTCACAGATGCCAACCCCCCTAGGGCATTATGCTGAAGACCAAGCTGGCCCATCCCCAACACACCATGTTAGGAGGAAAACTTACCAGTCACAGTATCAGATTGGGGGCCAAGCTTACTGTTCAGTTCATGCAGGGCCAAACCTAACCCTAAAGCACATCACAATAGGGGCCAAGCTTAACCCTTCAGCACCTCACGCTAGGGGTCAAGCTTAACCCTTCAGTACCTCACGCTAGGGGCCAAGCTAGCCCCTCAGTGTATAATACTGTAGACAAGCCTACCTCCTAAGTGCATCATGCCAATGGTGTTTGGGGTTGACAGGATTTTGTTGTCCCTAACAGGTAGAGGTCCAACAATTTGTCTGGTTTTGAGTGATGGGAAATGAAGTCCAGAAGTTGACAACCTCTCCTTTAACTCTCAGTGCCACAGACGTATATAACCCATTGCGATGCAAAGCGCTAACTACCTCTAAGGCCCTTAATGGGTTAATGGAACTAAATATGGTCACTATTAACAATATCACATAACGATAAATGCATCTATGCAACATGGAGGAGGCAATGCTAACCACAATACGCTATGATGATAACATTACCCACAATGCCTCATGACAGCAGCTGTCCTCGGTGCCCAGTCAGGCTGACAGGAGGGCAGAGACACGGACTCACCTGCTGTGTGTGCAGCTCTACGTGCAGAGACCGTGTTCCAGCTCCAGGCCCGGCCACCATCACTACTCCCGGCGGCACCGACACGGAGGGACCCAACACCGGCTGCATGCCCTCCCTGGCGCTCCCCCCGCGCGTAACCGGGAGAGTCAAACTCATGGTGTCCATGGACCGGAGCTTTACCCGTAATCAAACTCCTTCGCCTCCAATCCCCCTTCTTCATCCAGCTGACACTCAGTCACCGCTTCCTTCCGGGTCTGCGGCGCGCACCGGCACCGCGCACAGGAGGAGGAAGAGATGACGGAAGCGCGCTCCAGTGAACGCGATAAATCGTAGCCCCGCCTCACTTCATAACTATGCCTTCTGATTGGATGGAACATGTTTACAACATCACCACAGAGGAGAAGACGAAGGGTCTTACAGAAGGCGCAGGTAGCGTGAAGCCTGATGGTGTTGTGTACTATAGCTCCCGGCATCCCTAACCAGCTGGGAGTTGTAGTCCATAACGGCTAGAAGGCTTCAGGTAGCTCACTCCCGTAATTTACACAACATACCCCCAAGGGGTATTTTCTAAAAACAGAGGTACCACATTCGTTGTGGACAAAGTGCCAAAAATGTACACTCACTGAGAAAAAGTTCCCTGTCACTGACAAAAGGTACATGTAGCTGATCTGACTGAAATCAGCTTTGATAAATCCCACCCCCATAACAGTTCACAGGTTAACCCTTTGAGTGCCAGGAGATATGCATTTCCTCTGGCACTCATATGTTTAAACAAGACAAAATCAATGCTTCTGATTCCTTCCCATTTTACCAAATTATATCATCATGTTACATGCTAATTTATTTTACATCCTGTCATCATTTATAATTATACCTAATTCAAGGGTCACATGAGTCCTTCTGTGTGAACTTTTATAAAATTATCTTTATTGGATTTTAACTGGAATTTTGCAAGCACTTATTGCATATGTCATCATGATACTGAAACTAGATACCTACCTTTACTTTCTTTTCCCTCACCACCCGCACCCAAAAAGTTCATATTCTTACATCTTGTAAAACCTATAAAACAACATTATACCACCAGAAATAGGGTGCCCACGAGTCCCGGAATGCCAGGGACTGTCCCTTATTGGAGGTCTGTGTCCCAAGTCCCGGGTCACCCCCCACCGGGTGAGTCCCGGAATGGGGTGTCCGAGTCCCGGAATGGAGCAACAAAGCCGACACCAACAGCCTATCTACACAGAGCAGCACACACCAGTCCAGCCAGCCAATGAGATGTATTTGCTATATGGTCCTCATTGGCTGGCTGAGCCAGCCATTGAGGACCATATAGCAAATATATTTAATTGACTGGCTGGATTGGTGCATGCGAGACAGCTGGGATGGCGCCGATATCCTGGTGCAGCAGTGCGCCTGTGAGTGAGACTGAGGTCCCCGCCGGCTGACAGTGACACAGAGTAAGAGTTCACAGCGAGATGCTGCCGAGGTTACCCAGGCATGTGACTTATGGGTGTACCTGTATGTACAGCAAACCACTGTTACAATAGCATAGCAAAATTTATACATTGGGGTAGTTAGGATGCGTTGGGTAAAGGTTACCCAGTGTGGAACTGCTTGATTTGTGGACAATATCTCAGCGCTTGAGCTGTAGGGTGGCCGCATGTCCCGGAATGGCAGATTTGAAATGTGTTCACCCTAACCAGAAAGTATGTGTATGTCTGTGTGCAAGAGTGTGTGTGTGCAAAATTGGTCTTGATGTTTCCCTCTCACACAGTATTTCTAAGCCTGCCTCTTCCTTCTACTATGTACCTTTAGCTCCACCATTCAGATCTCTAGAACCTCAAAGAGCAGGGGGGATGCAATAAGGTGTGATAAAGAGAGGATAAAAAGGAGATCACTTCTGCAGTGTTCTAAACTCTCCAAGTCATATGTTATTCTATGGAGCCAATAGCTGTTTTCACATATTGGCTAGATTGAGTTGTAAACACTAGAGCAGGGGTAATCAGTTGTGGTGCTCCTGTTATTGGGGATTATCACTGTCATCATATGAAACCAGACATTGGTCAGTGCTGGACTACAAGAAAATGGCTGTCAAACCCCATGAATATATATATATATATATATATATATATATATATATATATATATATATATACACACATATATAATATACTAGTTGATAAGCCCATTACACGGGCCACAGTAACACTGCCAACTGGTCGCGGGGCAGTCATGACTCCAGCACGCGCAGCAGTCTCTACTGCGCATGACTGTGGCGTTACACACGTTTTACCGAATTATTATATAGGATATATCTTCTTATATTACTAAAAGGAGAAGCTTGGCAGGCAGCCAAAATTCTCTGGCACTGAACACACCCTGGGACATGCAGAGAATCTTGGCAGGCAGCCTTTATTGCACCCATGTTGCACTTGGATTGTACTCATATTACACCCATATTGCACTCATTGCACCCATATTGCACCCATATTGTGTCCTTATTGCACCGAATATGCCACTCTTTAATGGTGAATGCGCCATTCAGAATGACGTGATGTGTACAATTTGTGACTCTTTAAGGCGCCATGTGGTGAATGCGCCATTCGGAATGACCCGGCCAAACAGATGCAACACTTTAAGACGCGACATTTTAAGTGTGCCAGTTCAAAAGTAAACTCTCTGTCCCCTTCTCCATCATGTTTCTCTCCCCCCTTCTCCATCATGAGTCTCTCTCCCCCTTCTCCATCATGTGTCTCTCTCCCCCCTTCTCCATCATGTCTCTCTCCCTCTTCTCCATCATGTGTGGCTCCCCCCTTTTCCATCATGTCTCTCTCCCCCTTCTCCATCATGTGTCTCTCTCCCCCCTTCTCCATCATATCTCCCCCCTTCTCCATCATGTGTCTCTCTCCCTCCCTTCTCCATCATGTGTCTCTCTCCCCCTTCTCCATCATGTGTCTCTCTCCCCCCTTCTCCATCATGTGTCTCTCCCTCCCTTCTCCATCATGTGTCTCTCTCCCCCCTTCTCCATCATGTGTCTCTCTCCTCTTCTCCATCATGTGTCTCTCTCCCCCTTCTCCATCATGTCTCTCTTCTCCCCTTCTCCATCATGTCTCTCTCCCTCTTGTCCATCATGTGTTGCTCCCCCCTTTTCCATCATGTGTCTCTCTCTCTCCCACCTTCTCCATCATGTCTCTCTCCCCCTTCTCCATCATGTGTCTCTCTCCTCTTCTCCATCATGTGTCTCTCTCCCCCTTCTCCATCATGTCTCTCTTCTCCCCTTCTCCATCATGTCTCTCTCCCTCTTGTCCATCATGTGTTGCTCCCCCCTTTTCCATCATGTGTGTGTCTCTCTCTCTCCCACCTTCTCCATCATGTCTCTCTCCCCCTTCTCCATCATGTGTCTCTCTCCCCCCTTCTCCATCATGTGTCTCTCTCCCCCTTCTCCATCATATCTCCCCCTTCTCCATCATGTGTCTCTCCCCCCCTTCTCCATCATGTGTCTCTCTCCCCATCTCCATCATGTGTCTATCTCCCCACTTCTCCATCATGTGTCTCTCCCCATCTCCATCATGTCTCTCTCTCCCCTTCTCCATCATGTGTCTCTCTCCCCCCTTCTCCATCATGTGTGTCTCTCCCCCTTCTCCATCATGTTTCTCTCCCCTTCTCCATCATGTGTCTCTCTCTCCCCCTTCTCCATCATTTGTCTCTCACCCCCTTCTCCATCATGTCTCTCTCCTCCTTCTCCATCATGTCTCTCTCTCCCCCTTCTCCATCACATGTCTTTCTTTCCCTCCCTTCTCCATCATGTGTCTCTCTCTCCCCCTTCTCCATCATATGTCTCTCCCCATCTTCATCATGTGTCTCTTTCCCTCCCTTCTCCATCATGTGTCTCTCCCCCTTCTCCATCATGTGTCTCTCTCCCCCATCTCCATCATGTGTCTCACTCCCCCTTCTCCATCATGTGTGTCTCTCTCCCTTCATTCTCCATCATGTGTCTCTCTCCCCCTTCTCCATCATGTGTCTCTCACCATCTCCATCATGTCTCTCTCTCCACTTCTCCATCATGTGTCTCTCTCCCCCTTCTCCGTCATGTGTCTCTCCCCCCTTCTCCATCATGTCTCTCTCCTCCTTCTCCATCATGTCTCTCTCTCCCCCTTCTCCATCATGTGTCTCTCTCTCCCCCCTTCTCCATCATCTGTCTCTCCCCATCTCCATCATGTCTCTCTCCCCCTTCTCCATCATGTCTCTCTTTCCCCCTTCCCCATCATGTGTCTCTCTCCCCCTTCTCCATCATGTCTCTCTCCCTCTTCTCCATCATGTGTTGCTCCCCCCTTTTCCATCATGTCTCTCTCTCCCCCCTTCTCCATCATGTGTCTCTCTCTCCCCCCCTTCTCCATCATGTGTCTCTCTCCCCTTCTCCATCATGTCTCTCTCCTCCTTCTCCATCATGTCTCTCTCTCCCCCTTCTCCATCATGTGTCTCTCTCTCCCCCCTTCTCCATCATGTGTCTCTCCCCATCTCCATCATGTCTCTCTCCCCCTTCTCCATCATGTCTCTCTTTCCCCCTTCCCCATCATGTGTCTCTCTCCCCCTTCTCCATCATGTCTCTCTCCCTCTTCTCCATCATGTGTTGCTCCCCCCTTTTCCATCATGTCTCTCTCTCCCCCCTTCTCCATCATGTCTCTCTCTCTCCCCCCCTTCTCCATCATGTGTCTCTCTCCCCCTTCTCCATCACGTGTCTCTCTCCCTCCCTTCTCCATCATGTGTCTCTCTCCCCCCTTCTCCATCACGTGTCTCTCTCCCTCCCTTCTCCATCATGTGTCTCTCTCCCCCTTCTCCATCATGTGTCTCTCTCTCCCTCCCTTCTCCATCATGTGTCTCTCCCTCTTCTCCAACATGTCTTGCTCCTCCCCTTCTCCATCATGTGTCTCTCTCCCCTTCTCCATCATGTCTCGCTCCTCCCCTTCTCCATCATGTCTCTCTCCCTCTTGTCCATCATGTTTTGCTCCCCACTTTTCCATCATGTGACTCTCTCTCTCCCCCTTCTCCATCATGTCTCTCTCCCCCTTCTCCATCATGTGTCTCTCCCCCCTTCTCCATCATGTGTCTCTCTCCCCCCTCTCCATCATATCTCCCCCCTTCTTCATCATGTGTCTCTCTCTCTCCCTCCCTTCTCCATCATGTGTCTCTCCCCCCCTTCTCCATCATGTGTCTCTCTCCCCATCTCCATCATGTGTCTATCTCCCCCCTTCTCCATCACGTGTCTCTCCCCATCTCCATCATGTCTCTCTCTCCCCTTCTCTATCATGTGTCTCTCTCCCCCCTTCTCCATCACGTGTCTCTCTCCCCTTCTCCATCACGTGTCTCTCTCCCCTTCTCCATCATGTGTCTCTCTCCCCCCTTCTCCATCACGTGTCTCTCTCCCCCTTCTCCATCATGTGTCTCTCTCTCTCCCCCCTTCTCCATCATGTGTCTCTCTCCCCCCTTCTCCATCACGTGTCTCTCTCCCCCTTCTCCATCATGTGTCTCTCTCTCCCCCTTCTCCATCATGTGTCTCTCCCCTTCTCCATCATGTCTCTCGCACCCCCTTCTCCATCATGTCTCTCTCCCCCTTCTCCATCATTTGTCTCTCACCCCCTTCTCCATCATGTCTCTCTCCTCCTTCTCCATCATGTCTCTCTCTCCCCCCTTCTCCATCATGTGTCTATCACCCTCCCTTCTCCATCATGTGTCTCTTTCCCCCTTCTCCATCATGTGTCTCTCCCCTTCTCCATCATGTGTCTCTCTCTCCCCTTCTCCATCATGTGTCTCTCCCCCTCCCTTCTCCATCATGTGTCTCTCCCCCTTCTTCATCATGTGTCTCTCTCCCCCCTTCTCCATCATGTGTCTCTCCCCCTTCTCCATCATGTGTCTCTCCCCATCTCCATCATGTCTCTCTCCCCCCTTCTCCATCATGTGTCTCTCTCCCCCCTTCTCCATCATGTGTGTGTGTGTCTCTCTCTCCCCCTTCTCCATCATGTGTGTGTCTCTCTCTCTCCCCTTCTCCGTCATGTGTCTCTCTCTCCCCTTATTCAGCATGTGTGTGACATACCCAAACCCTGAAGCACTCAAAGGACTTAGGGCTCGGTTCAAATGTTGGCGTTGGCAGAAAAAACTGGCAACGCTGGTTTTAACGTCAACTGAGCAATGCAAATGTTCCACTAGTAAAAAGCGATGCCAGTTCTGAAACACACGTCGCCCATCGCCAGAATAGCAAGATCTCACCCATAGAGGATAATGTACAAGCGACGCCAAAAGCCATTCAAATGTTGGAGTTAGGGCTAACGCGAGTTAAATTGCAACATTTTTCTCCAGAAATCTAACGCCTATTTTTTTTGGCGAACAGCACAGGAGGCAGAGTAAAAAATCCACGTCGACAGTTCTGAACAGCATTCTCTGTGCTTTTCCCTACCCAGCCACTAGGGGAACACAGAGATGGCTTTTAGCACAGCTTTGAATGCCATAGGGATGTGCACTGCTCACCCCTGTGGCATTCACAGGGTTACAATCAATAAAACTAGTACACCAAGCACTACACAATGCCCCCTTCCACATCCCCCCCTTAGTATGTCACATATATTGCATATATGTGACATACTAACCCCATCCACATCCACCTCATGGACTTCCATGTAGTGGACAAATCTGTATTTTATTCCACAATTAACCCTTTGAGTACCAGAGAGGTAGGAAAGCATTACTTAGCATGTTTCCTACCCCTCTGGTACTCAAAGGGTTAATAGGCAAGGTATGGACTACATACCTTGCCTGTATATATGTGTGTGTGTGTGTGTGTGTGTGTGTGTTTTAAACTTTTTTTTATTAAAATACTATTATTACACATAGTTTAAATTAGATCTCATTCATTTTTAATGCCCTACCTCCTGTGTCCCATTGCTATTAGTACTTTTGCTCCACTCTCCTTCAAACGGAGAGTGGAGCAAAAGTACTAACAGCAATGGGACACAGGAGGTAGAACATTATAAATGGATGTGATCTAAGTTAACCCTTTGAGTGCCAGAGTGGTACACAACGCATACCACTCTGGCACTCAAAGGGTTAAAATACAATTGAGGGAGCAGGCTGCACTCTGACTGCAGCTCTTCCCTTCATTCATAAAAATTGCCATTGCTGCGGGTGGCTGTGAAGCCCGCAGCATAAGAAAAGGCTGGGGACAAGAGAGGCATTGGAGGAAGCAGGAGAAGGGGAGAGAGACATCGGAGGAAGCAGGTGACAGGCTTGTATTTGCTGCCCGCTTCCTCCGATACCTCTCCTCTCCTCATGCGTTGGCATTGTGCCCGGCTGCCTGGCATCCCACATTGTACAATTCGTCCCTTCTCACAGTGGCTGTGGTGCTAGGTAACATTTTTATCGTGTGTTTTTAGGTAAGATTTTCTATGCAACGCAGGTTTAAGGTTAACATGTATTTTGTTGGTTATCGCTCGTTAGCCTTTCTGGGTAAGGAAGATTTGAATCTCACGTTACCTGGTCTTGCTTAACGCGCAAAGGCAGTTTTTTTCTTCACTTCGGTTTTAACGCCACCATTTTGAATCGAGCCCTTAATTCCCACGGGCAACGCCATGCCTCTTTTAATAGTGTATATATATATATGTATATATATATATATATATATATATATATATATATATATATATATATGTATATACTAGCCAAAATGGCATTGCCCATGCGGTTAATAAAACAATGACTGTGTTAACCTTTTATGTTCCATACCCGTTAGGAACTCAAAGGGTTAATGAGTGGATTGTTGTGTTATCACTGCTTAGCCCTTTTTAGCTCCAAAAAGGTGTGTAATGCATTGCAAAGCACTGTGCTACACAACTCTCAATCAGTGAGTGTGTGTGTGCATGCAGGGGCATGTGTGTGTGCATGCGAGCAAGCGCGCATATGCGAGTGAAAGTGTATGTTAGCAAGAGCGTGTGAGCATGTGTGTTTTGTGTGTATTGTGTATAGTGCATTGTGTATCGCATATTGCCTAATAGCATTTTGTGTATTGCGTTTTGTGTATACCATTTTGCCTATTGCAAATAGTGTATAATGTTGCGTTTTGCATACTGAATACAGCGCTTTTTCCTATTCCATGTAGCATTTGGCTACAACATTTTGCATACAGCTTTGGAGTATAATGTTTTTGTTATAGCGTTTGGCGCATTGTGTATAGCGTTTGGTTTATTGCTTATAGTGTTTGGTGTATGTTGCATGTGGTGTATAGGTGTATAGCATTTGACGAATTGCATGTGGTGTATTGCGTTTGCCAAATTGCATATAGTGTTTAGCGAATTGCGTATAGAGTTTGGTGAATTACATATTTCACATTGCATTTGGCAAAATAGCGTTTGGCGAATTGCGTGTGGCTTATAGAATTTGAAGGACTGAGAATTGCAAATGGAGTATAGTGTTTGATGAACTGCATATAGTGTTTGGCAAATTGCGTATGGCGTTTGTAGTATAGCATTTGTCTAATTGCATATAGCTATTGGAGAATTGCATATAGCGTTTGGGGTATAGCTTTTGGCGAATTGCATGTGGCTTATAGAGTTTGACAAATTGCAATTTGCATGTGGCACATTGCGTTTGGCATATAGCTTTTGGTGAATGGCATATAGCATTTGGCATATAGTGTCTGACGTATAACGTTTGGTGAATTGCGTATAGCATTTGGCATATAGCATTTGGGCGAGAGAGATTTAGGCTGTTTAGAACTGTGTGGTTGTGGTCAAGACTTGAAAAGGAGGCTTGGACTTCAAGTGTTTCCAGCTCTGGAGAGGGGCATCATTCACAAATCTACATCCCCTGCTGGTGCTGGATTTTTTTTTGTCAAAAAAGAAAGATGGAGAGTTGCGTCCATGTATTGATTACCGTGGCTTAAACAAATTAATGGTTAAAGGGATAGTAATACTTCGTTTTAACTTTATTTTATTTTGTAGGCATTAAAAAAACATGAAGAATGATATAAGTCTTATCTCTCAAACCTTTATGGTTTATGAGATATTCACAAGCAAAGTTCCCCTCCCCGCCCCTTTTTCCTAGTGTAAGCCATCTCTTCTCAGATGTGAGTCTGGTTGTATGACAGTACAGATAACAGAAGGGGACAATTTTCTTTGTATGAAAACAATGAAAGCCCTTCCCCCCCTTGACAAGTTTTTCAGCTTTTTCCATTATCTTAATTGAAGATTGTCCCTCTCTGCAGTCTACCTGGGCATCTCCCTTCAGATCTGGTTGAACAGGGAAGGGATACTTTGTTTGTGAATATCTCATAAACCATAAAGGTTTCAGAGATAAGACTTATATCATTCTTCATGTTTTTTTAATGCCTACAAAATAAAATAAAGTTAAAACAAAGTATTACTATCCCTTTAAGAACGCTTATCCAATACCACTGATTACGGAACTATTTGACCATCTCAAAGGTTCCAAAATTTTCACGAAACTTAAGGGCGGCCTACAATCTGGTCAGAATAAAGGAGGGCCACGAATGGAAGACAGTATTTAACACCCGGAGCGGGCATTATGAATATCTTGTCATGCCCTTTGGTCTTTGCAATGCTTCTGCTGTCTTCTAGGAATTTATCAATGATGTACTAAGAGACCTATTGCAAAGTTGTGTTTTGGTCTATCTGGATGACATCCTCATTCACTCTCCTACGTTGGAGACTCATCATTCGGATGTATCCAGAGTCCTAAGTTTTTAAAAGAAAACAACTTGTTTTGCAAGTTAGAGAAATGCGAATTTCACAAGCCCCAGGTTACCTTTCTGGGCTACATCATTTCCTCTTCTGGGTTGGGCAAGGACCCACAGAAATTGTCTGCTGTGCTGCAATGGCCTCGTCCTGAATGAGTCAAATCTATTCAAAGATTCCTGGGCTCCGCTAATTATTACCGAAGGTTTATTAAGAATTTCTTGTCTATTGTCAAACCTATCACCAATATGACCCATAAGGGTGCTAAGGTTTCAGAATGGTCGCCCAGTGTGTTAACTGCCTTTGAAGACCTCAAGGCAGCATTTGCAGCAGCTCCTATTCTGGTGCATCCCAATCCCGCCCTGCCCTTCACACTGGAGGCTGACGCGTCTGAGATTGTAGTAGGTGCCCTCCTTTCTCATCGCTCGGCTCCAGAGGAGGCCTTACACCCTTGCGAGTATTTCTCAAAGAAACTGTCTAAGGCAGAGACGGTATACCAGATTGGGGACAGAGAGTTATTGGCTATTATATTGGCACTGAAAGAATGGTGACACCTCCTGGAGGGTACTAGTTTGCCTATCTTGATTCTTACTGATCATAAGAAACTCACTTACTTGTCTGAGGCTAAACACCTGTCGCCCCACCAAGCTAGATGGGCGTTGTTCCTATCAAGGTTCAATTTTGTGGTTTCATGCCTTCTGGGCTCTAAGAATGTGAAGGCGGATGCCCTATCACGCCAATTTTGTAAGCTATCCAAGGAGGAGGTCCCTCCCACACCGATTATTCTGGCTGATCGAATTCTGGACACGATACGCACATGTATTACTTCTCCATTGGGAGAACAAATAATGGCCGCTCAGACATCCGCTCCGGCAGAGAGACCTAGCAGGAAATTCTTTGTCCCCGCTCATTTGCGCATAAAACTGCTTGACACTTACCATACCTCCAAAATTGCTGGCCACATTGGGCGAAACCAGTTGATTTGGTCCTTGTCTAGACTGTTCTGCTGGCAGAGCTCAAAACAGGTCGCCTCGACATTTGCCTGTCAGTCTTCTTTAACCTGTGGACAACGGAGAACGTCCATCTGTCCATAGATTTTATGGTTGATCTACCGACATCCTCTAGTTTCTGGCTGATCCGATTCTGGCTACTATACGAACATGTATTTCATTTCCCCTGGGAGAGGAAATATTGGTTGCTGCAGCGGAGAAGCCCTGCGGGAGATGCTTTGTTCCTGCTCAGTTGCGCATTAAACTGTGGGAGACGTACCATGCTTCTAAGATAGCTGATCACATTGGGCGAGACCAACTGGTTTGATCTTTGTCTAGACTGTTCTGGTGGCTGAGCCTTAGATCCATCCAATTATGCTGCTTTTACTGCAGCATGCACTACGTGTGCTCAAAATAAATCGCCTTGACACTTGCCTGTCGGTCTCCTTCAACCTGTGGCTAACGGGGAACATCCCTGGTCACATTTGTCCATAGACTTTATGGTTGATCTTCCGGCATTCTTGGGCTTCACGGTCATCCTAATGATCGTAGACAAATTTTCTAAGATGGCTCACTTTGTACCACTCAAAGGCCTACCATCCGCGCAGGAATTGGCGGTGGTTTTCGCTAAGGAGGTCTTTCGACTCCATGGCATACCCAGGGTTATTGTCTCAGATAGAGGTAGCCAGTTTGTGTTTCGATTTTGGAGGTGCTTTTGTGTCCAGATGGAGATTCAGTTAGCATTCTCCTCCGCCTACCACCCAGTCGAATGGTGTGGCTGAACGGTCCAACCAAGCCCTAGAACAAAGATAATTGGGCTACCCTGTTACCTTGGGTGGAGTTTGCTCAGAATTGTGCCGTGAATTCTTCCTCACAGAGTTCTCCTTTTCTGATTAATTATGGGTTCCAACCCTCTGTTCTCCCTGACGTGTTTCAAGCACAGGAAATTCCGGCTCTGGATGAGCATTTGAGGGCGCTCCGTTCCTCTTGGGTTCGGGTACAGCATACCCTACCTGGTTCCATACAGCGGCAGAAAAGGCAGGCTGACTGTAGGCGTTTGCCGGCACCTACCTTCTAGGTGGGGGAGAGGGTGTGGCTGACATCCCGCAATCTGAACCTCCGGGTGCCTTGTAATAAGCTGGCTCCTCGATTTGTTGGTCCTTTCCGTGTGTTGTGCAAAATTAACCCTGTGGCATATGCTCTGGAACTTCCTGCTTCTATGCGCATCCACAATGTGTTCCATGATTCCTTGCTCAAACCTCTGGTTTGTAACTGATATACCACCAGTACAGTTCAGCCAGCCCCGGTGAAGGTTGGCAATCACGAACAATTTGAGATACAGAGCATTCTGGACTCCAGATGGGTCAGAGGGCGCCTTTAGTATCTTATTCACTGGAAAGGGAATGGTCCAGAGGAGCGCTCCTGGACACCTGCCCATGATGTACACGCTCCTAGGTTGGTGGGCCAGTTTTATGCCCGCTTTCCTGACAAACCCCGGGTAGACCCTTGGAGGAGGGGTCTTTAAAGGGGGGGGGGGTAGTGTCACAGTTACCTTAGATCCAGCGATGCCTGGTGAGTTGACGCAGGTATATGATGGCCTGAAATATTGCCGTGACATCATCCCATCCATCATTCAGAGGACTGGGCCTAGGCACGCTTGGCGTTCTCAGTGGCTGTCCATGTCCTTGTGCGAACCAGACCTGCTCCGTAGATTGACGCAGAGTGGGGTCTGTGTTCTGATGTATCTCGTGGTCATGCGTCACTTTCAGGAGTGAGGTTTCAATATGTTGCAGGCCTCTGTTTTGTACTGTTCGGGGCTGATAGCTCCACCCATCTACTTCCTGGATTGCCTTTAAAAGGGAACTGTGTCTCTATCCAGTTAACCTTTCGTTGGTGTTCACTGCAGTTCTAGTTCCTGTTTCTCTTGCATCCTGTGTATGACCCGGCTTGTCTGACTATCCATTCTGGTGCTGACCTGTTTCTCTGTCTGACCATTCTACCTGTGTCCTCCTTTGGCTTTAGACATCCAATCTGGTGCAGACCTGTGGCTCTGGTTGACTACCCGCTCCCTGTATGACCTGGCTTGTCTGACTGTCCACTCTGGTGCTGACCTGTGGCTCTGTCTGACCATTCTACCTGTGCGCTCCTTTGGCTTTAGACATCCGATCTGGTGCAGACCAGTGGCTCTGGCTGACTAACCGCTCCGTGTATGAACCTGGCTTGTCTGACTATCCTAGCTGGTGCTGACCTGTGTCTCTGTCTGTTCACTTTGCTGTGTGGCTCCATTCCCCCAGACATCCATCCTGGTGCAGACCTGGGGCTCTGGCAGACCCCAACCTTACTGACTGCAGGTGTGAGTCAGTAGTCTCCCTTTTTGCTATATTTCAGGAGACTGTAGGTTCTGTGTGTGTTCCACTTATTACCCTGAGACTACCAGCTGGCTTCGGCCAAGTCTCCAGCCGACGTGGTTTACCCGTCAGCAGGCTCCTATTTCTGACAGTCGCTAGCCTCTCCATTCACCCTTTTCTTATAGTATATTCATTTATTGCCTGTTGTTTATTATTCAAAATAAAGGTGATTTTAACTATACCGTCTGACTCCTTGTCTTGCTTGAGAACCGTAACATCAAGGAACTGAATGAGCATGCTCAGAACATGAAAAACTTCACTATTGGCCTGTGTTGGTTTGCATGTACCCTGTCTGTTTGTGAGTAATTAATCCTCACATGGCTGCAGGGGTGGAATATTTTACCTATAGGGAGGACTGGTGGATCCACAGTCCTCCTGCACAGGTACCCAATCAATGCAGGCCTACAGAGTTTCTTTATACCAGGTAAGTCCTCCATTTATACCTTTTTTAATCAGTTGTATGTCTTCTGTTTTTAATTACACACAGTGGGACATTACAGACATTATATTTAAAGGGTCCCCTTCCAACAAGTTTACTATAACATCTCATCAGGGAATTCTGAATTTCAATTTAAATAGAGTTTTCTAGGTGCACTAGTGTAAAAGCCCATGTAGACGGGCCAAGGTCCGGGTGATGTTAACGCTTTGAGTGCCAGAGGGGTACGCAACACATTGGTTTGCAATGCATTGCATACCCCTCTAGCATGCAAAAGGTTAAGAGGTCGGTCCTGCTCTGCGTACCGATGCTGCCTCACGCAGCGAATGCTATGCAATCATGTGCTGTAGAGACTGCCCGAAGCACAGAAGTGCATTCATGGCCTGGTCAACCCCCCCTTTCAGTACCATTTTGATCCGGGCATCCCTACTGACTGTGTCCCAGGGCCCCCTGGCGGCCCACCGACCCAACTCCGCTGGCCTTGAATGCTATGGGTACAGAGGAATACTGCTGGCCTACCCCGTGGAAGCTACTTGGCCTGGCGACAAGCACGTAAATTGGGGCTACTATCATGAAGTGGTCCTGGCTCAGGTGCCAGCACCTGAAAACAGCAGGTACCGTGTTCACTGTGTACATCTATATGCACACCACACAGAAGGGCTAAGAGACACGGGGGCCACACTTACTCTGGTCCAGCTACGGTGCCTAGATCCTTGCCACAGCACAAATCAGGCAATGGAAATTTGGGAAACCGGCAGCAAGGTTTATTTGTGTTAAGCCTCTACTCACCACCGCATACCATCCCCAAACCAATGGCCTCTGGGAAAGGTTCAATGGACCTTGAAGCAGATGCTCCAGTCCTTCATTGAGTCACACCAAGACTGGGAGTGATACCTCCCACATCTCCTCTTCGCGTACTGGGTGCCTCAGGAGTCCATGGGCTTCTCCTCCTTTGAACTGTTATTCGGGCGGAAGGTTTGGGGACCCCTGAATATCCTCTGAGAGTACTGGGAAACCCCTGCCATCACCAATGTTGTAGAAATGAGAGACCGGTTAGAAACGTTGATGGGACTAGCCAGGCAGAGGAGCTGGAGCTAGCTTTGTGTCCACCCTCGAATTAGTCGAGTGTACTGGCAGATCCCGCTTGACCCTGAGGCAGTGGCCAAATCTGCCTTCATCACCCCGTTTGGCCTATACCAATTTAAGGAAATGCCATTTGAGATGAAGAATGCCCCGGCCAACTTCCAGAGGTTAGTAGATCATCTGTTGGCAGGGGTGCAGGAATTTACCTGGACAACATTGTTATCTACAGCAAAACCTGTAAGGACCACTTGGAGGTGATTTTGGGTAGGATCCAGAAAGCAGGTCTGGCCATCCATCCCGACAAGTGTCAGATAGAGATGGCCAAGGTCCAGTATCTGGGTCGCCAGGTGTGAAGCGGTTAGGCAGCATCCTGAGCCAGCAAAGGTAGCTGCCATTCTCAACTAGACAGTACCCCAGATTAAAATACAGGTGATGCCTTCCTGGGGACATGGTCCCCAGAGTGCGACAACACCTTCATCTAATCCCTGAAATCAACTCTGTAACGGGCAGAGGTACTTACTGCTCTTAACTTTAACAGAGCTTTTTTTGGTCCACACAGATGCCTCCATGCTCATTAAATCCTTCCCAAAAAACACACAACCAGAACTGAAGCAGCTTGTACCAAACAACCCTGCTGTGGGGACTTTCTTTAAACCAGGAAACCCAGGCAGCCCAGTTATAACCGGTATAGACACTCTGACTGAGCAGATCTCTGACCTGGTGACAAATATTTTACAACTCTAGACAATAATGCCAGTAGCTTCGTATACGACACCACATACTTTCTTAACAAATTTAACCAGAATTGCTCTATAGTAACATCCACTTAAGGATAGAATTGATGCCCGCTATTAATTCCCATTGCCAGAAATGTAGTCCCAAAATTACCACAAAATTGATAGAATTTACCCTCATACACAATTATTTCATCTTTAACCAGGAAATCAACCTACAGGTAATGGGATTTGCCATGGGCATAGAGATTGCACTGCAATATGCTAATCTTATAACCCTTTGAGCGCCAGAGGGGTACGGAACGCATTGCATACCCCTCTGGCACTCAAAGGGTTAATGGCCAACCATGGTGCATACTGCTACAAACACTATACATATTACTGCTTTATCAATTATATATTCCTCATATGGAGAGGAGGAGAAAAAGAACTCGATAACTTTCATAAATCCTTCAACTCATTTCACACCCCTATTAAACTTAAAGGGATAGTAATGATTCATAATAAAAGCAGCTCTAATTAATCATCATAGTATTTGGACTTTGGAGAGTGTTATTTCAATTCTGTCAGAGTTGTAGTTCAAGAGTAATTCAATGACAAAGTATCCCCTTCCCGCCCCTCTTACTGATGTAACACTGCTCAGCCAGATCAGAAGGGAGGTGCCCAGGTAAACTGTAGAGAGGGACAATCTCCAATTAAGATAAGGGACAAACCTGAAAAACTTGTCTTGTGGGGCAGGGATTTCATTGTTCTCATAGGAAGAAGATTGTCCCCTTCTGTTATCTCTCTGGTGTATGGACTGCATTCCACATCTGAGAAGAGATGGCTTACACTAGGTAAAAGGGGCGGGAGGGGAAACTTTGCTTGTGAATATCTCTCAACCCATAAAGGTTTGAGAGATAAGACTTATATCGTTCTTCATGTTTTTTTAATGCCTACAAAGTAAAATAAAGATAAAACAAAGTATTACTATCCCTTTAACACTTTGAGTGCCAGAGAAGTATCCAGTGCATTGCAACAATGCATTGGATACCTTTCTGACAGTGAAAAGATGAACCTATGTAGTGCCTCTCTCATCTGACTTGGATATTTCATTATGTTGATTAGTATTGCTTTTGACCGTAAGCATACTAGTCATGTCTGAGTGGTGTGTTGAGTGGTCTTAACTAGGGTTTTAGCCAGGCACTGTTCAACGCGTTTCCACAAAATATTTCACTGTTCGACGCGTTTCCACAAAAGAATTTCATCAGGAATAATGTTTAATTTTAACAATTATATAATATTTATATGTATTGGGCCGGATTCCCTTGAAATGGGGTACATTGGCGTGGTAAGCATTTAGCCAAATTATGCAACAAAACCCTCATTTGTTTTAAATGCATTAACACATAAGTATAATGGATTCACTTTACCCAGGGTTCATCATTCTGGGTAATCTTTATGGATTAGCGTAGGACTGTTTTTGGCTTTTGTTTTTGCTCTAGGTTTTTTCCTAGTTTGGAGACTGGGAGAATCCCCTCGTTCCTTGCAGCTCTTCATACCGAATTCATTTAGGATCTTAATTTCTTTTCTGTTACAGACTGAACTGTGATACTTCAGTGTTGCAGTTCAGTGTCTTCTTCCAGAACCAATAACGCAGCCCTTGGGATAGTTTTTCAGACCCTATAGTAGTCCCCGTTGGTCCAACATAGCTCAGAATACAGCCCTATCTTCATTGGCAGGTCTACTTCCAGGCCCAGATCTGCCCGGAGATTCAAGTTTGTAGAGTTAATTACTGAGTCTACAAGGACAGAAGCTGGTTCTGCAGTTGTGGTAAGTTTCCTGGTTGACTCCACACACATCATCCATTCCTACTTTCCAGCCTTTTCTGCCCACTTCCTGCCCATTCTTACATTAAACCTTACCTTTTCCTCCCCTCTGTTTTACCCCCACCCACCTTATCAAGCCCTGCCCACTTTATGACTTGAATTTGATCATTCAAACAGGCCCATTCCCAGCCCATGAGCCCTCTCCAGGCGCATCAGTGGGTAAAGTTCCCAGGTATGCGCCCAGGTAAACAGATCTGATAGGATCTTATCAGAGTGATAGTTGCCCTATAAATCGGAAATGTCCCAAAACATTTATTTTTTGCCAAGGACCAGATTAAAGCGGAACTAACACCGCTAACAAACGTTGTCTGTAATAATTCCCTATCTGGCGACTAGCTGCTTAGTAGCGCTAGTCGCCAGAATTATTACCTCTTCATGGAGAAATTTGAAGTGATCCTCGGCTGACAGGCAGGACGGAGCGCGGACATCTTGCCCTAGTGACGTCCACTCGCCTGCTCTGTCAGTCCCAGTTGGCTGTAGGAGGCGTTTCTAGGAACCATTCGGCTCCGGAAGGGACTGACAGCGCAGGCGCGTGGACGTCACTAGGGCAAGATGTCCACGCTCCGTCCTGCCTGTCAGCCGAGGATCACTTCAAAGTTCTCCATGAAGAGGTAATAATTCTGGCGACTAGCGCTACTAAACAGCTAGTCGCCAGATAGGGAATTATTACAGACAACGGTTGTTAGTGGTGTTAGTTCCGCTTTAAGAAAATAAGTATGAATCGAGGGCCAGACACTGCTAAATAATCTAATGGCATTGCAGACAAGCATGCACAATAGAGAGTTTATACTGACTATTGCATGCAATCCATAGCTAGTCTAATAAGATCTTATATTTTGCGACCTAAACAAAGTCCTTCTTCTCACCTTTAATGCCCTCCACACTGCTGCACCCCCATACATCTCTTCCCTCATCTCCTCTTATGTTCCTGGCCACCTCCTTCACTCAGAACACAATGTCCTTCTTGTTGCACCATTCACACCCTCTGCCCTCTCCCATCTCAAACCTTTCTCACTTTCCACTTCCTACCTATGGAACTCTATACCTCTCTCCCTACGTCTAGAACAATCCCCTCTGTCTTTAAGTCTATCCTGATATCTTATCTTCTGGATCACTAGGACCATGCACTGCCTTTTGCCAAACTCAGCACTTGAACTCACAGGACTTGACACCCTCTTACCCTGTTGTCTGTCTCATATTACCCATTTAGACTGTAAGCTTCTTGGGGCAATGACCTGTCTCCTATTGTTTCTATAAATGTGACACTTATTTTATCCCCATTTATTTATTGTAACATACGTATATTGTACACTGTGTGGCAGCATATAAATAAAGATATACATACATACTCAACATTAACTAGCTACCGCATTACAAAATAAAAATTAAAGATTATTATATTTTGCAGTAAAATGTTTTTATACAATTCAGTAGAATTGAAATAAGAGTCACACATGGCTTGTGGACCTTAGTTTGGCTATCCCTGAGTTAAATCCTGAAGGGTCTTTTCTTGTGACTCTTTGTAAAAACTATGGAATGTCCAGCAGATGGCACCAGTACTTTATACTGTACAAATAGGACCTTATTGAGATTTCTCTTGTTTTCAACTATGTTTTTATGTTTACACATGTGATATACTATAGATCCTTCTGTATAATGTCAAAGTGAAGTGGCGTCATTCTGGGGCAAGCCATCTTGCACCAAAAGGCACAAATGCAACTTTGTATTGATTTAAGCAGTGCTTTGTAACCCTCCTGAATCCTAGAGAGGTACCCAATACAATTCTTACACAATACATTGAGGACCTCTCCAGTTCAAGGGGTAAAAAGCACCATTTAAATCAATAGAAATCTGGGAAGTTTTATGTGTCCCTTATAGTGCAAGATGGTTTCCCCCAAAATTGATCAATTTTCTTTATACGATATAGAATATCTTATTAGTGTTAATGTCTGCTCTACTTGAGAAAACAAAGTGTTGGTGCCATCTACTGGACATTCTTAAGAGTCACAGGTAAACACCATTCAGGGAATTAACTCTATCGCTCTGGCACTGTAAAGGTTAACCCAGGCATATCCAAACTAAGGCCCACAAGGCACTTTCGGTCCCTGAACAAGGCTGATCAGTACTGAATAATAAAAATGTTAATTTCAGGGGATTATTTCTCCAATCGAAAAAGTAGATGAAAAGCCAGAGAAAAATAATGTATAAAAACAACCTGTTTAACCCCTTTATTGATCTAGGAGATGACAATGCATTGGGTTTCAATGCATTCAGCACCCCACTGGCAATGACAGGACTAGACCAGAGAATATTTTAAACACAACAGATGCTGCCAACATATTATATTTCCTATTACATACTTAGATTACATTGTAATGTCCTTTGAGGACCGGGCTAAGGTGACCACATATCCCTTTAAATCAGGGACCCTTATGAAAATGACATTCAGTAGGATGGAATGGAATCAGTAGAATCCCGCCACATGTGTGTGTGTGTTTAAAAAATAAAGAAAAATAAGCGTCCCTGATTGAACCCTTTGAGTGCCAGAGAGGTGTTGCAATGCGTTGAATACCGCTCTGGCGTAAAGGGATGTTTGGTCAACTTAGACCAGAGTGGTGTACAATTCATTGCTTTGCAATGTGCCTTACACCTCTCTGGTCCTCAAAGGGTTAAGGGGGGAAAAAGCATGTTAAAAAATTGCCATCTCAAAAAAAGAAGTTGAAAAATTGGCAAAAAAGGATTAAAGGAATTTTAAGAATCCAGTAAAAAAAAAAAAAAAGAATACAGCCCCACCCCCAGACCTCTCGATTAATAAGGGGTTAAACCTCACTATAATGCCCTGTCCACCATCCACACCCCCAACAACACCCCCTAAAACACAAGTGTCTCTCTTTGACCATTTGGAATGTTGGGAGGTATTCATACATATTGATTTAGTGGAGTCTCTTTTGATTATTCATTTGTATATAATGACTGATTGTGTGAATCTACGCATAGCTATATGCTATTTCAGTGTTCGTACAGTCTCATATTTATGCATGTAGGATTATTTATGGAGTCCTCTGATCTTTTTAAGTGTTTTTAACCCATTAAGTGCCAGAGGGGTATGCACACATTGCAAAGCAATGTGTTGTGTACCCCTCTGGCACTCAAAGCGATAAAGGGGTAGTAAACCCATATTATGAAAATAGTTATGCTGTAGAACTTTTTCCACTGAGTAAAACAAGAGTACTCTCACTTTTGAAAGATGCTTCAGTCAAAAAGTTTTTTTCAGAGCAAAATTGCAATTTTTTTTTTTTTTTAGGTATTGCATTCAAGATGGTTTGTAGCCAGGGGGCACTGTTGCTGCTTCGAAAGATTTTCCAGAGCCTTTTTCTCTTTTCTATCAATATTATATCTTTTTATAGTTTTCTGTTTAATTACCCTGTCGTATTCTACCATAACACATTTATAAAACAGGTCCACATATGGACCCTTACTTTGAGCTGGATAAAATATCGATTTGGGTTTAAAACCCGAGTGGATGATATGTTGATCGATTTGTGAACAGGTCGAGAAATATTCTTATTTATTATATATTTTGTATATGTCTCTACACATTTTTTCAGAAGTATTTATTTATCTTATGTACATAATTTTAACTTTTATTAGTTCTAGATTATTTCAGCTTTAGTTGATATGAGGTCAAGAACTTGTTGAAACCCCAGCTGTATCTCACTGTGCTTACTTGATCCATCCAACTTGATATGGAGGCTTGGACCTCAAGAGATACCTTGGAATGGGAGCTTGGGATTGCTGGAGTAACGGATGGAAACGTAGTGACGCAACGGGTGGTCGAAGATCTGGATGTGTAACATTGTATGATAGGATGATTGCTTGTCTACATATGAGAACAATCCGTATTGGTTGTTATGATGTATCTATGCAGTATAAAATACGGCATTTTAAACATAACAAATGTTTGACCCCTGAGGAAGGGACAGTTCAGTCACAAAACGCGTTGAGCTATATATTATACCATATATTTATGCTTTATATACCAATAAATTTATACTCATATCCAGTCACTGCAGCATCATGGTGATCATAAAGTGTGGAGAGTTTGAGTAAGTACCAAATCTCTGGAGGGGTATCTCCGTTTACTATTATTACAGAACTTAGAGCTGGTTCACACTCTCTTGTCTTGTGTTTTTTTTTTCTTAGAGATAGATGGATAGATAGATAATGAGATAGACAGATAGATATGAGATAGATAGGCAGATATATAATGAGATAGATAGATAGATAGATAGATAGATAGATAGATAGATAGACAGATAGATAATGAGATCTATACATAGGTATGAGATAGATAGATAGATAGATAGATAGATAGATAGATAGATAGATAGATATGAGATAGGTATGAGATAATGAGATAGATGATAGATATGAGATAGATAATTAGATAGATAGATAATGAGATAGATAGATTGATAGATAGATAGATATGAGATAGATAATGAGATAGATATAGATAATGAGATCGATAGATCTATAGATAGATAGATAGATAGATATGAGATAAATAGATAATAAGATAGATAGATAGATAGATAGATAGATAGATAGATATAGATAATGAGATCTATAGATAGATAGGTATGAGATAGATATGGGATAGATAGATAGAAAGATAGATAGATAGATAGATATAGATAATGAGATATAAGATAGATAGATACTAGATAGATATGAGATAGATAGATTATGAGATAGATAGATAGATAGATAGATAGATAGATAGATAGATAGATAGATAGATATGAGATAGACAGATAGATATGAGATATAAGATAGATAGATACTAGATAGATAGATAGATAGATAGATAGATAGATAGATAGATAGATAGATAGATAGATATAGATAATGAGATAGATAGATATGAGATAGATAGATAGATAGATAGATAGATAGATAGATAGATAGATAGATAATGAGATAGATGGATAGATAGATTAGATTAGATATCAGACAGACAGACAGAGACAGGTGTGAGACAGATAGATATGAGATAGATAGATAGATAGATAGATAGATAGATAGATAGATAGATAGATAGATAGATAGATAGGTATGAGATAGATATGAGATAGGTATGAGGTAATGAGATAAACAGATAGATAGATAGATAGATAGATTAGATAATAGACAGATAGATAGATAGGTATGAGATAAATAGATAGATAGAAATTAGATAGATAGATAGATAGATAGATATGAGATAGATATTTAGAAATGAGATAGATAGATATGAGATAAATAGATAGATAGATACTCAGATAGGTAGATAAAATATTTCGTTTTGTTTCTCCTTACAGCAATTCTGCATACCAACTGCCCCACACAGGACAAACACAAAGTCCTATTTAAAGCAATGGGACATTTTATACCCCCTGTGAGCGCAAATGATTTGCTCCAGAATTGCTCCACTTTTTTTGTGAGTAAAGACCTCAAGGCTTTACTCAACAAGTACAAAAATTAGCAAATCTGGAGCAAACCAATTGCATCTGTAGGGGGAGAAATAAAGTTTCCTGTTGATTTAAATATAAGCTCCTAACCTTTTGAGTGACAGAGAGGACATCCCTTTGGCATTCAAGGGTCAAGTGCCAGAGAGGTCTCCAATGCATTGTGAAGCAATGTGCTAGAGAGCTCTCCACCCTTCGGTGGGCAAAGGCCTCATATGAATCAATGGAATGTTACATTTGCCCTTAGATTGCTGTTGTTTCAGTCCAGAATTGCTCCAGTTTCATGCAAATTGAGATGGATTTTCCAGTTTCCCAAAACCCCACCTTGCACTCTTTGTCCTCTTATCTGATCACAGACAGACAGAGCTTTAACTCCCTAATAATGATAAATGTTCGCTACTGGCGTAACAATAGGGGTTGCACCTGCAACCGGGCCTGTCACTCCAGGGGCGTGGCCGCCGTCTGCGACCCCCTCACAGACACAGCACAGCACAGACCTCTAACAGCTGATCTCCCTCTCCGGCACTCTAGTAATGCAGAGCTCTGGGAGATGACATCATCTCCCAGCACTCTGCATTACTGAGAACCACGCTGGAGCTCCATCTCTATAGAGGTCTGTGCCGGAGGAGGCACAGACAGGGCCGGTACTACCATTAAGGAAGGACAGGCAGCTGCCTTAGGGCGCAGCAACAGAGGGGCGCTGAAAAGGGGGAAGCTGGGATTTTTTTAAAATTTTTTTAAATATATATATACCTGCCATGAGGGAGCGCTGATTTACACTATCAAGTGCTCCCTCGCTGCGTCTATGTGAAAGCAGAGCGACCCAGGCTATGTAGTAATACAGAGCTCTGGGAGATGACATCATCTCCCAGCGCTCTGCATTACTGAGAAAAGCGCATGGGAGCTTCAGCTCTGTGCCGAAGGAGGCACAGAGCTCTCTTATGGCACGCCGCTAGACTACCAGGGACTCAAAGTAGGGGATCAAGGGGCATGTGGAGATGAAGGGGCATTGTGGAAGGGGCAATGTGGAGATGAAGGGGGCATTGTGGAAGGGGCAATGTGGAGATGAAGGGGTATTGTGGAAGGGGCATTGTGGAGATGAAGGGACATTATGGAAGGGGCAATGTGGAGATGAAGGGGCATTATGGAAGGGGCATTGTGGAGATGAAGGGGCAATGTGGAGATGAAGGGACATTATGGAAGGGGCAATGTGGAGATGAAGGGACATTATGGAAGGGGCACTGTGGAGATGAAGGGGGCATTGTGGAGATGAAGGGGGCATTGTGGAAGGGGCAATGTGGAGATGAAGGGGTATTGTGGAAGGGGCATTGTGGAGATGAAGGGACATTATGGAAGGGGCAATGTGGAGATGAAGGGGACATTATGGAAGGGGCACTGTGGAGATGAAGGGGGCATTGTGGAGATGAAGGGGGCATTGTGGAAGGGGCAATGTGGAGATGAAGGGGTATTGTGGAAGGGGCATTGTGGAGATGAAGGGACATTATGGAAGGGGCACTGTGGAGATGAAGGGGCATTATGGAAGGGGCAATGTGGAGATGAAGGGACATTATGGAAGGGGCACTGTGGAGATGAAGGGGGCATTGTGGAGATGAAGGGGGCATTGTGGAAGGGGCAATGTGGAGATGAAGCGGCATTGTAGAAGGGGCAATGTGGAGGTGGGGAGAGTGTGGAGGTGAATATGTGGGCGGAGGCAGGGGATTGTGGCAAGGTCGGGGGGCAGGGGATTGTGTCCGGGTCGGAGGGGGGGCATCAAAATGCACCTTTGCCTGTGTATACAAAAATCCTTGCACCGGCCCTGGGCACAGACCTCTCATGCCACGCCGCTACACCACCAAGGAGGTAGGAGATGGACACGGCGGGGTCAATAGGGGCAAGGTGGAGATTGGGGGCAATGTGGAGGCAGTGTAGAGATTGGGGGGCAATGTGAAGATTGGGGGGCAATGTGGTGGCAATGTGGAGAATGGGGCAATGTGAAGATTGGGGGCAATGATGTGGCAATGTGGAGATTGGGGGGCAATGTGGAGACTGGGGGCAATGTGGTCGGGGGGGCCCATGGCAATTTCTGCACCAGGGCCCGGTGGCTTCTAGTTACGCCTCTGATGTTTGCTATTGTAGGGTGAGCAGCATGCTGTTGGGGTACAGCTCCTATTCATTAGCTGTCTGAGGCTGATGGGCATTGTAGCTCTGTCAGGTGGAGGGTCATAAGTTGCCCATCCCTAGTCTGGGCCCAATAAGATGTAATGGCTTTTGGATGCAGAATTACAGAAAACAAATTCTAGGTCAGGGTTAGCTGGTATCCTTTTCAAATGGTGCCGCCTACGAGGTGAGTGTCAGTATGGTTCTCTCACGATGGTGCGGAAGTTAAAATGGTACCGGTAATATTTCACCTTCAGTATGTAGCCAGGTCAGTATCTGTTAGGTTAGGTTCGTTTGGGTCAGAGTCTGTTTGGTTTTTATCTGTATCTTTTAGGTTAGCTTGTTAGATCAGTATCTTTTAGGAGAGGTTACAGTCAGCATCTGTTAGGGTCGCTTAGGTTCTGTCTCTGCTAGGTTAGTATCTGTTAGGGTACAGTCTGTTAGGATTGAGAGGTAGGTTATTATCTGCTAGGTTTGTTTAGGGTCTCTCTCTGTTAGGTTATGTTAGTATCTGTTAAGTTTGGGGGTAGGTTAGTATCTGTTAGGTTTGTTTATGGTATCTCTGTGTTAGGTTATGGTCAGTGTCTGATAGGTTTGGGGGTAGGTTAGTATCTGTTAGGTTAGGGTCAGTGTCTGATAGGTTTGGGGGTAGAATAGTATCTGTTAGGTTATTGTCCGTGTTTGA
This sequence comes from Rhinophrynus dorsalis, assembly GCA_037306005.1. Taxonomy (NCBI): domain Eukaryota; kingdom Metazoa; phylum Chordata; class Amphibia; order Anura; family Rhinophrynidae; genus Rhinophrynus; species Rhinophrynus dorsalis. Next base: position 602,041,395 of record CM074719.1, read on the forward strand.
TAGGTTTGGGGGTAGGTTAGTATCTGTTAGGTTAGGGTCAGTGTCTGATAGGTTTGGGGGTAGGTTATTATCTGTTAGGTTAGGGTCACGTGTCTGATAGGTTTGGGGGTAGGTTAGTATCTGTTAGGTTTGTTTAGGGTCTCTCTCTGTTAGGTTATGGTCAGTGTCTGGTAGGTTTGGGGGTAGGTTAGTATCTTTTAGGTAAGGGTCAGTGTCTGATAGGTTTGGGGGTAGGTTAGTATCTGGTTTGTTTATGGTCTCTCTCTTTTAGGTAATGGTTAGTGTCTGATAGGTTTGGGGGTTGGTTAGTATATGTTAGGTTAGGTTATTGTCAGTGTCCGATAGGTTTGGGGGTAGGTTAATATCCGCTGGGATAGTATGGCCCAAAATGACTCTTCGGCGTCATCCCATGCGGGCATTGGGCCTGGGCGCGCTTGGTGTGTGTAGTGGCTGTCCGTGTCCTCTGGCCAGACGGTTCGGCAGCTCTAAATGACACAGGATAGATGCAGGCTTTTAACGCATCTCGGTAAGATGCGTCAATTATGTGCACGAGGCTGCGTATTGATGCAGGCCTCAACTTTATACTGGATAGTCTTGTCTGTCTCCTCCTATCCACTTCCTGGTTCTTAGTATTTAAGGGAACTGGATTCCTATCCAGTTATCCTTACGTTGTTGTCCTGTGCAGTTGTATTTTGCTTGTATCTTGATTTCCTGTGTATGATCCTGGTGCTGATCTGTGGCTCTGTCCGACTCTCCTCTATGCGCTCCCTATTTGTGTGGACATCCAATCTGGCGCAGACCTGTGTCTCTGGCTGACTACCCACTCCGTGTATGACCCCGGCTTCTATCCAATCTGGTGCTGACCTGGGGCTCTGTCCAGCTACCCTCTCTGTGTTGCCTCCTGACTAGTGGACATCCTAACTGGTGCAGACCTGTGTCTCTGGCTGACTACCCGCTCCGTGTATGACCCCGGCTTGTCTGACTATCCAATCTGGTGCTAACCTGCAAGTGTGAGTCAGTAGTCTCCCTTGTTACTATCCTATTGGGTGACAGTCTGTATTCCTCTCGGGGTGATTGAGACTACCAGTTGGCTCCGGCCTACTCGCTAGCAGTTGTGGTGGACCTGTTGGCGGCTCCTATTTCTTATAAGAGTCTCTAGCCTCTCTAGTCACCCTCTGCTTATTATTATTCATTACTGCATATTATTTTAATAAAGGTGATTTTTACTATACTGTCTGACTCTTGTCTTGCTTGCCCACCATGACAGTTGTTGTCCATGTCTGATAGGTTTGGGGGTAGGTTAGTATCTGTTAGGTTAGGGTCAGTGTCTTATAGGTTTGAGGGTAGGTTAGTATCTGTTAGGTTATGGTCCATGTCTGATAGGTTTGGGGGGTATGTTAGGAGCTGTTAAGTTTGGGGGTGGTTTAGGTTATTTCAGAGGTTAGGGTTAGTTGATAAAGTCAGGCGGCAGTTTTAAAGGAGAAATTTTTAAAATTGCCATTTTGATGTGCACTATAAGCAGTCATTTTAATAGCAGGTAGGAGTAGGCAGCCCTGGTCCTCAATAGCTACTAACAGTGCAGGTTTTCAGGATATATTTAGATTGGAAGCCCTTTGGGACACAGTTCCCTTCCCAATGTATGGTTCACTTAGATACATTTATTACCAGATAATAACGCAATGGCCGCACTTCAGACTGATGATCTTATTACCGGTTTGTATTGTTGATCACCACTGGTGCTGCGACATGCTCTGCCCATGTACAGGGCTATATAAAATACACACACAAATATCCCTGCAGGAGCACAGGTGGATCAGTTAAAGGAACAGCCACCGATTCATTTACTTGTAGTCAATATGCTCTATTAGAAGCCTGTTGTAGGTATTGTGTGACATATTCCTTTACAGTGGCCATGCAGAAGGACTTGTTGCCTGCTATAATGACGGTTCATTAAGGGAGGGTGCCAAGGCTTCCATGCCATTCCTATATGGAAGAACCCAGTCCTACTCTTACCCGGTATTCTGTTGCTGTCTGAGGCACACCCCATAGGGATATTTGAATCCCTGACCAAGCGAGCTTTGTTTGCAGTTATAACATTCATGTGTACTAGTAACCTGCATTGTCATTTGCCTAGTTTTTTGATATTATATTGTCCATTGACCATCTCTCAATCTGTCACCTGCCTGTCGACCACTGTCTAGTCCTGGGTCTATAATTTGCCAACTCCATCACCCAGGATTGGTCATAATAATTTGCCATGCCCATCACCCAGGATTGGTCATAATAATTTGCCATGCCCATCACCCAGGATTGGTCATAATCCATTGTTTGTTTTGCCTTCCCTACCTTGGCCATAACATTTAAAGGGATAGTAATACTTCGTTTTAACTTTATTTTATTTTGTAGGCATTAAAAAAACATGAAGAACGATACAAGTCTGATCTCTCAAACCTTTATGGTTTATGAGATAGTCACAAGCAAAGTTCCCCTCCCCGCCCCTTTTACCTAGTGTAAGCCATCTCTTCTCAGATGTGAATCTGGTTGTATGACCAGACAGATAACAGAAGGGGACAATTTTCTTTGTATGAAAACAATGAAAGCCCTTCCCCCTTTGACAAGTTTTTCAGCTTTTTCCCCTTATCTTAATTGAAGATTGTCCCTCTCTGCAGTCTACCTGGGCATCTTCCTTCTGATCTGGTTGAACAGGGGGGGATACTTTGTTTGTGAATATCTCTTAAACCATAAAGGTTTGAGAGATAAGATTTATATCATTCTTCATGTTTTTTTAATGCCTACAAAATAAAATAAAATTAAAATGAAGTATTACTATCCCTTTAAATCTGCTCCTATCCCTGAGACAGTGAATTCTCCAGTACTGATCTCTTGTGGCACCTTTTGGTATTGCAACCTTCTCCAGCTATTGAACTTATATTATTCATGTTGCTAGAAACTCTGCAGCTTTGCTCCTTGTCCGCTATCCCTTTGCTTCTCTTGCCAGACCTTCTCAGCCCATCCTTCCAGTCTATGGATACAGTCTCAGTATGCCAGTCTAGATTCCAGCTCAAGTTTCAATACTGTAAGTGTAATTAACTTTTTCATCTAGTCAGTGCCCTGCACAGTTTCAGTTATCCACACAGGCAAGCAGCCTTATATCGGGCTCCTGCATCTAGACCCCAGGACTTTAGGTCAGTTCTATCCATCTCTCTACCTCTGCCTGAAAAGTCCATCCTCCTGGACAGTCAGCTGTACCACCAATAATGTTAGTTCTAGAATTTGGGTGCCCATGTCCAAACTTGTATAGATATGGAGATTGTGATATGTTCAATACTAATGACCATGCAGAATGCTGGGATGCTAAGAAATAAAAAAAAAAATAATAAAATGAAGCCCAAGTACCCTTCTCCTTGCTAGTGTACATTCTGGGTGTTTTCCATGCCGCCTCCATTCTTGGCCTGTGGCAGAGACCTTGTGTCAGCACAATGGAGTGTATATGTGACTTCTACCTGCAGAGGATCTCAGCTCAGTTAGTTATCCTAAGCACCATGGGCTCAAGTACATATCCCAGTAGAAATAATTGTCTCATAGCACATAGAGAGGACCTACAGGAACATGTAGGGAGTCCTCAGGTAGACTATGTGCTGTGGAGAGCTTGTTTGTGAGGGAGTTAAGAACCAGCCTTCCCTCAGGAAACGTTATTAGGATTAATTCTATTGGTCCCTTAAACCCATAAAAGTTAAATCAGGCCTCTCCACAGTTCAGATCTCCTGGTGAAGTATACCGCTTCAAGATTGGTAGTTCAGCTGCAGGGCTGTTATCGGCTTTAGGCTATGGCGTTCTATATAGAAAAGGTGGGGTGTATATGTCTTAGGACTTTGCTTGGTTCCTGTAAGGATAGATACATTGTATGTGATAGAATGCCCAATGTCCCTGGTTTATTGACCATATATTTGTTACACCCAATTCCAGCCTGGTCTGTCATTTGATCTACAAACCAGCAGAATACACAGGCAGCCATGTCCTGAGAATTTAAGCCCCCTCCCCCACTCATGGTTAACCACAAAGAACATATTAAAAATCAGAGAGACAATAGTTTACATTCATTTATTCACATTACTCGTACAAAATTTAATACTAGCATACATGACATTTCTGGTCTAGAACATTTTTGATGCAGCAATGTTATGGAATGTTACGTTGCACCAAAAGGCACCATAAAGTATCACTAGCTGAACCAGACAGAAAACATCCAACAATTTAATGTAAACACATAAAAAAAAAAAAGATAATTCACAAGTATATCACACACACAGAAAACTAGATTAACCCTTGGATGCTAGAGGTCTTTGCTTTGCATACTTCTTTAGCATTGGTTAAAGCTTACATTCATTAGTAAAATCTTTAATATATATATTACAATAAATTGCACTTTCCCTCGAGTTCACCCTTCCCATGCTTTAATACACTGAGAAATCAGTAGATTGCTGAAAACATTCTAGAAGCTGAATGGTGGGTTAAATAGTTTATCCCAAGTACAAATAAAAGGCAAAAACAACCCGATTTCTCCAGTTTGTCTTTAGAATCACTGAAGGGAGAACCATCAAATTGCATTGGTTGTGCTCTGAAGAGGGGAATTTATAAAAACTTCTTGAGGCTAAAAGGTACTAGGAAACTGGTGCAAACCAACTGTACCATTGGGGGGGGGGCAGGCATCCCTTCCTCCAAACAGTGCAGGTTTTCAGGACCTCCTCACATTAACCCTTTAAGGGCCAAGGACATACATATATTTCATGGGGGAAAACGTGCGTGATCCATGACATATATGTACATCATGGATTGCACACCAATCAGGGGCCGCTGATTCAATTAATCAAACAAAAAATGCTCCGTAGTCCTTATCTGCCGATCACACGGCTGGTCCTGCCCGCATAACAGAATAAAATAGGAAACTCTCACACAGCTGAAATAAAATGTTTTAGTCAAAAGTTATTGCAGCTGAAGCTTGCATTTTTCAGTGGTAGATTACAAACCCCATTTAAAAGATCAATGGAACATACCCTTCTCTATGGCGCAGTTGGTTTGCTCTGTTTATTACATCAGCCTTCTTGTGCTAAAAGAGTGATACAGGGGTATATTTTGAGAGCAATATGTTGCACTGCATCTGTGATTTACCCAAAATGTTTGCGAGTTAAAAGATTGCACCCTGGATAGGACACTTTTCCTATTGAGCCTCCTCAATTCAAGGGCAGGCTCATTCCTAGTTGAGCATCTCTGACCAGCTCTTTACCTCAATGTTCTAATATACAATGGTTGAAAACTGGTGCTCTGTCAGGACCCCACATTTAGTGTGTTACTTTCCCACCTACGTTCAATAGTTAACCCTTTCAGTACTAGAGGGGGTACCCCTCTGGCACTGAAAGGGTTGATATACCCCCATTCCCTGTAGTTGTTGGGAATCTCGCTAGTATTCAAAACTTACACCCCAAAATTGATTTGTCCCATATAGTGAAATTGGGGTGCTTCATAATTTCCACTGCATATGGCCCTTGTTTTTCCTCTGGTGATCAGCTCTATCAGGGCATCCAAGTTTGATCCTCAAGGGTTACAAGCAGGCCAGGATTGAAGGATATCTCCGATTGGACAGAGGTGAGTTAACAAGTGGCTCATTCATTTTGATCCAGCTGTACTGACACGCACATTATAAAATTATGATTATTAAATAAAATTACAAACAAAAAGAAGTGGGAAGGGGAAGACACTCCTTACAGAAGTCATTCTTGAACAAGGTAAAGCCAAGGCTCTGGTCCTTAAAAAGGGATAAAAGTCATATTGCAGGGTTGTTCCTGCAGAGTAGAACAAGGGTATGCACTGCTGAGCGATGTTCAATTAAAAAAAAAAAAGTTATTCCAGTTCAAACTTGTTTAATTTTTTTTTTTTTTTTTTTAAATTGTTGACAACCTGGGTGTGCAGTTATTCTATGGAAGAGGTGAGCTACTGCTTGCAGTTCCCTAGAATGTACTGGTAGCAGACCAACCACTTTGCATCAAACTCGAGAGCAGTTGTTCTCAACCCATGGCGTCAGGGATCACCAACCGGCCAGGATCTGAGAATTTCCTTAATAGAGAGCAGGCGAGTTATTGAAGTTGACTGAACCTCTGAGAAATTCAGAACTCCTGGACCGTTCGGTAACTCTGAGGGCGCAGATTGGAAATCTCTGATCCAGAAACAGCTGCAGGCAGTGGTTCATCTTGCCCAAATATCTGTCTGCATAACATTGTCAACAGGTTAATATTTTATATATAAAAGTTTAGACTGTAATAATTTGAAATACAAGTCTCCCAGCAGCAAGAGCACCCTTGTTTTATTTAGGAGTAACAGTCCACCAATGTGAGTTTTCTGCTCCTTTCAATAAAAAGGCAATTCAAACTAATGTTGCCCAGACATTGTGGTCTATTTTTTGTAACCCCCTTGAGGACAAGATATGCATTTCCCAGTGTTCCATGTCCCACTCTGGTTCTCAACTGGTAAATATTTGTGACTTGGCTTTAACTTTGTTATAGTGCAGCTGCATGGATGATATTCAGTAATCTGTTTATTCCCTTTTTAATGGGAATCGAACACAGTTCCCTATCACCAGTATTTCCATATGGTTCCTCAATTTTTTACCTAGCATCTTGGTTCACTAGTGGGCATCTAGAAAGGGCTGACAATGTTATGTTAATGGAGGTCGCCATAACAGCTGATAGCAGGACCACAGCATGCAAAAGCCACCCTATGCACAGAGTAATGTCAACCCTTTGAGTGCCAGTTGGGTACATAAGGTACTCAAAGGGTTAAAAAGGAGCAGGTGTGCACACATGGAGAGCTAGCATTCAAGGATTTAAAGCCACCAGAATTTGGGCCACTTCGGCTGCAGTTCTCCACACATAAGTCACTACTAGGCCAGAGAAAAGAAAGCCATCCCATTAAGGTAAAGTGACAACTTTTTATATATATATTTTTTTTAAAGTAGTAAATCTTTAGTTTCTGAAGATGACCAGGCTGCAGCAACCCATTAGGGACCAGAGAGGTGTGCAACTCTTGCTGCATGCCTCTCCCATTCATAAAGTGTTAAAGGTGGCGGTGCGATGGCCAGGAGTTTTTGCCAAAAGAGCAAAGTGAAAGCTTCCCATGTGCAACTGGGAGAATAGACCAAGCCAGTGGAAAGGAGATATGAAGATTGTCAGAAGTCTGGAACCCTCTGAATTGCTGTGGACCTAGACCAAACAAAAACTGATCAATCTGTTACACAAGCAGCCTTGTAGAGCCCATGGAATTGGAGGCTGCCCCCTTGGTCTTGATCAACTTTGACTTATTATTCAATCAGTTGTTTTTTTTTTCTTTTTAAATCTAAAATATAGCATGAAATAAGCGGGCATTACCAACTCTTTAAAGTTAACCTATACCATACTCAAAATTGGTGGCTTGAGGGAGTAGTTATTTAACACCTTTTTCCTATAGGAAATTTACCCAGGACTAAGCACTGGCATGCAAACAGCCCTATTACTTGCTATATGACTACAAAGCAGGATTATATTTCCCATCCTACTAGATACAGCTCAAGGCCATCTTACTGCATTGGTAGCGGCAGGATGCAGCTTCAGACTCCTAGGGTTCATATACTGAAGTCATTACTCAGAAATCTTGTATGAGCCAGTCCATGTTTATTATGCTCCTAAAAGCCCAATGGCCCTTAAGGAGTTTTGTCAAGAAATTTCCTCCAAGCCAGAAGATTTTTTTTTTTTTTTGAACAAGATGCACAATCTTCCAAGAAAAATGCATAAGGGTCATTAGGATTTTATAGACACAGAAAATTAAACTGAGATGGTGTTTGTTCTCCTGTAAAACTTTGCATGCATTATTTAGAGGGATAATAATACTTAAATTTAGCTATAATGCATATTGTAGCCCTTAAAAAAAACAAATTAAATGACCCCAGCAGCCTCTCTCAAACCTTTATGGTTTGAGAGATATCCACTTCAAAAATTCCCCGTCCCGTGATATCAGCTCTCTAGCTGACTGCAGGGGAATCCTGTCCCTGAACAAGTGGTGGCTCTGCAGCAGATCCGAGATCGCATTATTGCAAAATAAATCTTTCGCTGAAAAGGTCTTCTACGTGCGCTTGTTCTGGGACAGGATTCCCCTGCAGTCAGCTAAAGCGCCGATGTCAGGGGAGGGGTAACTTTGAAAGCAGATCTCTCTCAAAACAAAAGGTTTGAGAGATGCTGCTGGGGTCATTTAAATTTTGTTAAAGGCTACAAGATGCATTATAGTGAAATTTAAGTAATATGATCCCTTTAACCCTTTGATTATCAGAGGAGTATATGCAGTGGCTGATACCACTGGCTCTCAAAAGGTTAAAAAAAAAAAAAAAAAGTCAAAGTATTGTTACTTTATTCATGCAACTTATGAAGGGCCCCACAGGCAGCTATGTTTTCAATGTGCGTGTCATGAAATAAGAGCACCAGTAAATAACTTCCTATATTTCAATGTAGTCAATGGAACACATTTATTAGAGGTGCAATAGCGGACCAGATAAATGCTCTGTGGGACTTTTTTTGTCCCGGATCTCTACAGGTGGGAGTTAGAACATGGGGGAGGGGGTCAGGCAGTGGTTATGTGGAAGAATGGGATGCAGACATGTTTCCATTAGGAAATGTGAGGTGCAAAGGGTACATTCCTATTGAGGCTATAAAATAGCAAGTGTCTTAAAATCTTGAGTGCAAACACAGTAGACATTTATATAAAAGTGTAAAAAGTGACGCTTAAAATAGTGTCAGACTGGACTTACTTCCCACACCCCTCATGCTCACTCCTTTAGCTGGTTGGGACTGCAACTCCTATCAAGCAACCATTGGCTACAAGGGGATAATGGGTGTTTTAGTCTCCAACCGCTGGAGAGGCAGAGGCCACACCTAGCCATATGCTAGGTGTCCAGCGTATTGAGGAGCTGAAGCTTACTTTCAGTAAAGGAGACAGACTTCCCACTGCACAGAAAAAACAGGTTCCAACAAGAAAGGGTATTCAGAGAATACAGCTAGAGAGTAGGCATCATCTAGCAATCTAGCTGCGGGAGATGATGGGAGACGTAGTTCTGAACAGCTTGAGTGCTAGCTGACTAGAACTGGTTATTGCTTAACTCGCAACAATATCCCCAGTGGAAAAAACAAACATTCTATAAAACAATTATCACATCTGAGTGCCAAGAGGTTAATCATCATGTCAGTCATCGCTGTACACCAGAAAGTGTAATGAAAACCAAACTGTTTGCAGTGGACAGAGGCTAAAGTACAAATACCATAGAGCACTGCAATAAGTGCTGATGTGACAATACCGGATATAGAAGGATACAATAAGAGCTCCGAGTAAGCAATCAAGGTAGTATTTCCCACTAAATACATTTCTCATTGTAGTCTGTTGCGTCTCACATATACATTCTCATTCGGTTTCAGTCTGAAATGGATAGGACTCAGTTGATTTCTAACGCCTCTGTCTCTGGGATACCGAACTTGGTCTTGTACTTATCGAAGAGTCTCTGGAGGGAGGTCACATACATGCTGTGAAATAGATCCACGTCTTCCTGGCTGGGGTGCTCGATTTTGGGAACTGTAATGGGCTCTCCAACTGCATGAAAAAAAAAATCGGTGAGAAAGATAACGTTTATTGGATAGGGCTAAAAACGGCATAAAGAGCAACTCTCAATCAAGTCAACAGCACCATGGATAGGAATGGATTTTAACCCCTTCAATGCTACAGGTCTCCAAAATATCAGATCACAGTGCACTGGACACATCTGCAGATAAAAATCTGCAATGGATTGGAATTTTATTTCCTACAGTACAGTTATTTTTCCAATTTTGCCACTAAAAGATTTTTGAAATTTTCTGACTGCTTAACTCAGTGTTTTGGCCTGCCATGGGCCTTTATTATTCAAACAGTCTTGATGAAGACCTGAGGCAGGGCTGAAACACTGACTTAAAGTGACAGTAATGTTCCAAAACACAAACAAACCCCACATAAACAAATCTGAATAATCTCCATAGTATGTTATTTCAGTACAGTCAGATGTGTAGTTCAGAGTAATTGCATAATAAAGTATCCCCCTCTCTCCCCTTTTACCTAGTGTAAGCCACCTCCCCTCAGATGTGGAATCTGGTGACAATCTTCTTACTGTGAAGAAAAACCCTGCCACCCCCCCCCCCAGACAGGTTTTTCCTTATGCTCACTGAAGATTGTCCCTCTCTGATCAATCTGGACAGTCTTGCTGCTCTGAGGGGAGCAGTGTTACATCAGTAAAAAGCAGTGGAAGGGGGATACTTTATTATTCAGTTACACTTTGACTACAACTCTGACAGTATTGAAGTAACTCTCCATGGCCCAAATACTATGAAATTCAATTGGAGCTGCAGTTTTTGTGAAACATTACGATCTCTTTAAGCAGCACTATTTTCTATAAAATGTAATCTGCCATCCAGAGTCCAGCATCATGCTCACAGAACAGCTCCTTAATGGAACCAAGTGTGTTATGCCAAAACAGGATTCTAGAACCCACATCTTGTTACAAGTTCACTGTAAAAACAGCAAACATTCTGAAATGTGCCATCAAAACTTTAGACGCTACAACTAGGAATAAAGTGGCCCTTTAAAAAGGATAATTATGGTTAATTTTACCTTGATGTAATATTGTAGGCATTTTAAAAAAAAAAAATAAAAAAAAAAGGGATGAAGATTGAAGTCAGTCATCTCTCAAACCTTTATGGTTTGAGAAATATCGCTTGGTAAAGTTACCTCTTCCTGTCTGTTTTAGTCAAGTCAGATCTCTACGGGACAGCTGCAGATTCTGTCATTTGACTGGATGGAGGCACTTCAGCAGAGCTGAAATCATGCCATTTAGAAATAAATATTTAATTGGAATGGTCTACAAAGTGTGCCTGGGCTACAAAATGTGCTTGCAAAAGAGGGACACTTTGTAGGCCATTCCAATTAAGTATTTATTTCTAAATAGCACAATTTTGGCTCTGCTGAAGAGACTCCATCTGGTCAAATGACTGGAATCTACAGCGGTCAGCTAGGCGGCAGACTTCATTGAGACAGACATGAAGAGGTAACTTTAGCAAGCGATATTTCTCAAACCATAAAGGTTTGAGAGATAAGACATATTGATCTTAGCCTTTTAATGCCTACAATATTACATCAAGGTAAAATTAACCATTACCATCCCTTTAATTAAAGCAGTTGGCTTACCTAGTTAGGAGCTCTTTATACACAGTTAGATACGTTTACTAGAGGTCCTATCAGCCATTTCTGAAATGTGCTTCTAGGTCACATCTCAGTGTTCAATATACCCTTATTGTTATCATGTGTTGTCTAGCAGACCAATTGGAGAAAATAAAAAATGTATAACCCTTTGAGTGCCAAATATGTATCAAACACAATGTCATGCATACTGTCACTTAACACACTGTTTTACACAACACTCTGGCACTCTGTTAACTTCCTGCTGTTTGAAGGACTCCTATTGGGCAAATGCTGTCAAATTAAAGCAGAGCAACATATTGTAAAGTTATGGATCCTCTTTAAAATGAGCAGTGAACTTTTATTTTTTTTATGAAACCCTATATGTTAGAGTTTCTCCTGCTGAGTAAAACAAGGTCACTCCTAACACTGTCAATTGTTGTATTCAAAATTTATAAGAGTTCAAATAATCAGGAAGTGAATTTACTGTGTTTACTTCCTGATTGTTCTGACAGGAAGTGACTCTACAGGGTCACATTATATGAAGAACAGTATGTCACTGATTTTCCTCTCCATTAGATGTAACAGAATAAACTAACTGGAACTTGACTAATAGAGGGCACCGCTATTGTAAAAGAGCACTGGTTTAAACTGTAATAATTCTGGAAATATGCATCTCTTAACAGTGGGAGTATTCTTATTTTACTCAGCAACAAAAAACCTACGGTATACATTTTTTTTTTTTTTTCCAGAAAAAGTTTACTGCTCCTTTAACAGACACTAAGTGCCACATTAATACCATTGGCGGTACACACTTACCAACTGTTGTAATGGGCATAGCATATGGCACTAAGCCCCAGCTGTCTGCAGAGAAGAAGCCACACCCATGGAAGACACAAGGTGCAAATCCAATGTATTTCTGAAACTTCCTCTGTATCCATCGACCCCAGGAGCCTTCTTCAAAGACAACCTGCTTATAAGATTCATTCTCCCCAAACGAGTAAACTGGAACAAGATCCGCCCTGCAGAACATGCAAGGGAGTTAGGAGACCCTAGAAACAGGGCAGACAAGACAGCCAACTGGCCCATTTAATCTACCCATTGGGTCCCCTTTCCCCCAACTCAGCGCATAATAAAAATTCTCTATACAAAATGTTTCTAGGGTACATAGGTGCTATAAGTCAATTCATTCAGTAGGTATTACAGTTGTGAATACCAGCATGGAACACACATCTGAACTGCAATTCAATAAATTAGCCCTTTGAGTGCCAGAGGATTATGCAAAGCATTGCATACCCATCTGGCACTCAAATGGTTAAAAGAGGGTAGTTCTTGAGCAATCTTACATGCAGCATATGGCCAACATGGAGGGGGGGGGGGGGGGAGAGAGAGAGAAAAAAAAAAAAAAAAAAAACCAACCACACAAACATGTTACAGTGCCAGGTGTGCCCAGCACACCATTTTTGCATTGTGCCAACACCCCTGGCACTCAAAGTGTTAAACAAGTCTTTCAAATGCCATCTAATGCCAGGTCTCCAATGCAGGGCATTTGAGAATTTCCTAGCATTCAAATGGCTGAAAGCCCTGTTTAAACAGATTTATAATTTCTCTCCCAAGGTGCATTTTGGTTGTTCCAGAACTCGCACCTCTCCATCATTTATGTAGCGTGGATCTCCATCCTTACCCATGCTGCAGTGCAATCTTTACAAAGCCTTTCCGCTGTTTTAGAGTAACAGCGTTTTTCCCAGGTTGACAGTTCAGAGACTCAGCAGCTCCTCCAACTACAATGACTACAGCATTTCCCATTCCATTCTTCGATAGAATGTAGTCAATTGTATCGCGATTCACTGGGCATATACCTACGCAATTTAAAAAAAAAAAAAAAAGGAAAATCCTAGAGTTATTACAATTGTAGAAGGGAGGGGGGGGAAAGCCACCTTCTAATGCAATAACTTTAGAATCAAAATCGACACCACCTCTTAAAGAATTTCACTCACAGTGATTTTGTTCAGTCTAACACATATGTAGCACCGCTGAGAGTCCACCATGCTTAAGTTACAAGAGACTTTATCTTGCTTGTGCTTGATGGGTGCATATCACATTTGTATGTCTCCAAAGTCAAAGTTGTAACAGTAGGAAAGAGTGTGTGGATGTGTCTCCTCTCTCCTTTTAAAGGGAGACCAACTGCCTTTGGCCAATAGGGGATAATGGGAGTGTTAGCTCTCAATAGCAGAGAGTAAAGATATGGTCTACCCATGTTATAGGAATAAGTGGCTCCTAGTCCCTTGATGAAGGCATTGCTCACCCATCTGGTTCTCCAGGGGGTGAAGCTGTTTGACAGCTCAACTAAATACATGTGCGTCAGAGCAAATATATATTTTCATTGCTTTGCCTTAGAACTGATCTATGTTCCCTTGTACATATGGGTCCCAATACTGTTGATAGGATTTAGATATCAGGAAACACACAGCAGTGTTAGTTATGCAGCACAGAGGCTGCAGGAGAAGAGGTCGATCAGCAGTGTCACAACTGTAGCATTTGAGGTAAGCCAACTGCATCATAGGGGACAGAAGTTGAAAGGGTTAAAGCCCCATTTAAAGTCCAAGGTAATGCTAGGGAGGCTTCAGTATATTGGTGGAAGGGGCATCAATGCGTGGTGTGTTATATAATCTAAGGGTTCCAGTAGAATGGCCAGATAATCCTAATGGTCCTTATGCATTTTACCCTTGTTCAAGAAATCTTCAGTCACAGATGATGTGTCAACTGCTGCAAGTGTTTCAGACTGAAGCAGGCAGGCTGCATGACTACTTAACCCTTTGAGTGCCAGAGAGGAATCCACTCTGGCACTCAAAGTGTTAAGTACCAGATGAGCATGCAGTGCATTGCGCACCCCACTTGCTGGCTAGTGTATTGAGATTTACCATGTGCAGTGTTTGTGGGCAAATGACATGGTCACCATGGACATGACATCCATTACTGATTGAAAGTGTCCTCTTTAACCAGAGAACATTAGGATTTTCTGGCTATAAACAAGTTAAGTAGGAGGTGTCAGGTCCCCTTTAACTCTGAGGCTAGAAGGTTAGCCTTGTGTCATGGGAAAACGTGGTGGTGCATATACAAAAGGACCAGAGCTTACCTCCAGACATCAAGTAGTCCCTTAGCACAGGCATCCTGAAATTCCCAGCCAAGGTGGCAAGGTAAGGCTTGATTCCAGGGAACTTCTTAGACACCCCAGTTGCCTCTGTACCAAAGTTACAAAATGCTCCCAGGCACATTATCCCGTGAGGGTGATACCCAAATATATAATTCCTATTGGGCAGGAGATTGTGAGTTTTAACCAGCTGCAAGAAAGGAAAGAAGAGTCTGTAGTAAGAACTTTCATATAGGAACTCCAGGTGTATGGTTAAAGCAGAACTACACCCTATAAAAAGCCACCACCCAATAACTGGTCATATGGCGACTAGCTTAACACTGCCATTATCTGCCACAAGTACCACATTTTGAAGTAATCCAGTTTCTTCAGAGAAATATGGCCAGGCTTCTTGCCGTAGAGCCGTCTGCGCTCCTGAGCCATCAGTCCCAGTCAGACTCCATGCAATACCTTCTAGAGGAGACCGGGACGGACAGCTCAGGCACAAAGACTTCTCTAAGCCAAGATGTCTGCGTGCAAGCCTGGTTTCTGAATAAACAGGATTACTTAAAAATGTAGTACTTGTGGAAGATAACACTATTAAGAAGCTAGTCCCCATTTGCCTAATTATTGGGTGGCAGCTTTTTATAGGGTGGTAGTTCAGCTTAAGAAAAAAAAAAAAAAAAAAAAAAAAACCTTGTTTTTTGAATAAAAATGCCTAATACAAATATAAATTTATAAATATCTAGCTTTGTCTGTTAGTTCAAGGCCTCCAGATGGAAATATTCATCCCAGCTCTGCATTACCAACTACCAGGATGTTCTAGGCCAGAAACTATTGTTTGACGCAATTCTGAGACAAAAATGTACTTGAGAATATGTCCAGGTGGGGGGACGAATTTGTAAGTGGGAGCCCCCAGGGTTAGAATGGGTTTTTAACCCTTTGAGTGCCAGAGGGGTGCCAAGCAATGTGCAGAGTACCCCTCTGGAAGTCAAAGGGTTAGACATCTTCTACAGTAAATCTCACCTAGAAGCCATGTCCTTGAGGCTACCACTTGTATACAGGCATGTGGTGACATAACCAAGTCTGTCTTTACAGCATGTTATTGTATGTAACGTACTTCACACGTCTTATCCACTTATCAATAGGAGCAAGGTCAGAGCAATTTAAGGAAGCAGTGTTTACTTTATTCCCTAGTTTCGATCCAGATAAAGGATATCCCCAATAAAGCATAAGATGTGTATACAGGCTCGGTGTACAAAGTACAGAGGGAGGGTGACTGATCCATTATAAAAAAAAAAAAAAAAAAAAAAAAAAAAAAAAAAAAAAAAGGCGTTCAAGAAGTAAACATGACAATAAGGCTCATGAGCCGAGAAAAAGGAGAATATCTGTGGCAAACCTAGTGACTTACAGGGGACATACGAATTCCCACGGGGGGGGGGGGGAAACACATCTAGATCTTTGAACACAAGAGGTCTCCATCATATTGCTTTCAGACCTCTAGCATTCGAGGTGTTGAAAATAAGCGCCCCCAACCACCACCGGCAATCGGTTTGCTCCAGAATTACTCCCTTCAGTACACCATATGCACCACACGGGAAACATTCCCAGAACTACGGATTTAAAATGGTGCATTTAACACTAGTATACCATACAAAGAAAAGCATTAGAGATCTCTAGGTTTCAGTGGGGCTACAAACACCATTTATACAGTCAATGGAATTTTCCCTACAGTCCTGAATGGTTACTTTTGAGTAAAAAAAAATTTGATAAAATCAGGTGTCATTTATAAGGGTGTAAGGGCATTGTTAGAAGTGTGGCATAAACAATCTGATGTTATTGTCTGGTATGATTGAGAACAGATTATACCTGGTGTTAAAGGGATAGTAATACTTTGTTTTAACTTTATTTTATTTTGTAGGCATTAAAAAAACATGAAGAATGATATAAGTCTTATCTTTCAAACCTTTATGGTTTAAGAGATATTCACAAACAAAGCATCCCCCCCCGTTCAACCAGATCAGAAGGGAGGTGTCCAGGTAGACTGCAGAGAGGGACAATCTTCAATTAAGATAAGGGAAAAGCTGAAAAACTTGACAAGGGGGGGGGGGGGGGAAGGGCTTTCATTGTTCTTATAGGAAGAAGATTGTCCCCTTCTGTTATCTGTCCCGTCATACAACCAGATTCACATTTGAGAAGAGATGGCTTACACTAGGTAAAAGGGGCGGGGAGGGGAACTTTGCTTGTAAATATCTCATAAACCATAAAGGTTTGAGAGATAAGACTTATATCATTCTTCATGTTTTTTTAATGCCTACAAAATAAAATAAAGTTAAAACGAAGTATTACTATCCCTTTAAGATTCTGGCAAAAATTGTCACTAAACTGTTGCAGTAAGCAACACCACTTTAAGGTCAGTGCGCCAGAATTCGCCACCTCTCACTTTTCCAGAAGCACAGCTACGCTGCTTCCAAAACACATGGAAGCTTTTTAAAAATGCAGACTCCATTTTATGCCACATAACCCGATTCTTAAAAAGCCTTCCCCATCTGACATCACATGCCAATGACCAAGCAGCAGATGTGTTGCAAGAGGAAGCAGCAATTAATGGGAGGAGGACTCCCCATAGGTTTCGTTTTGTGCTCCACTACACCAAGCAATTCATTGAAGATATAACCTCTGGGGTACAGGCAGTTCTCTGCTTTCATGTTTCTTCAGAGCACAAAACGACGACTTATTGCACAGCTCTCCACTGGGCTGGGAGTATGTATTAAGTTATCGGACTACAAACTATATTCAGAATGACGTTGATTGGTTTGTCGTCAGACATCTGCACAGACACCCAGCCAGGTGCATAGAAGACGTGCACTCTGAAGAAACTTGGAGGCAGAGGGCTGCCTCGAGAGATCATGTTTTCTGTCAGCCATCCTCTCCTCGGGGTATCCTTTTGAAATGTTGCACGCTTAAAAGCATGGGACCTTTTAGCTATTTCACCATGATCAAAATGGAGACATGACAATCTCGCACTGCAGGACAGCACGAGATTGTCATGTTCCCTACATCTGCAGCACACAGGGGCGATCCAGCCGAGTATCTATTACTTAATGTAGAAGCTGGAGCACCTCAGTGTGTCCTGCATACAACCTTATCTGGATATTCCTGTAGGTGCCCTGTATCAGTTTGATGGGTATAGACATATCATGCAGTGCGAGACTGTCATGGTGCCATCTTTCGTGGGCGGCCTTTCAAAATTGAACCCTCCTCTGGCACCAACAGGGAAAACTACGCACATGGCTATTCACACAATGCAGTAACAAAGCAGCTAAATGCATCCCCCCCTTCCAGAAGCTGCAAGACATCCTGAACACTCCACTGATCAATGGACTGATGTAAAATAGGAGCATCAGAATGTCTGGTGTGGGCATGAGTATATCAGACAGCGTCAGGAAGGGGGAAATGCATTTAAAGATACTATGCTTTATGCACTTATTTTATTCCAGTCCATAATAAAGTTATGTAACTTTTTTCCTATTGTATCTTAACCCCTTTGAGTGACAAGGGATGTCCCAAAGCATTGTTCCACAATGCAGGCTATGCACTAAGGCATAATAAAGAGGGGAGATCACTGGAGAAGTCATCTCTGCGGTAACACTTCCAGATCCTAGGTTATTCTATAGAACCTATGCACCAAAGTTGTAAGATCCGGAGAAACA